>OZ012741.1:51093010-51693010 GCA_963859935.3 Lathyrus sativus | reverse complement strand
AGAAATACAAACAGAGACACAATTTTTCAATCATATTGTATCTAGTTTCTGCATCATTTAAAACTCTACTTAGATAATAAACGGCTCTTTCGACTCCATTTTCATCTTCTTGAGCTAACATGCTCCCTAAGGTTTTATCTGATGCAGCTATGTATAACCTCATACTTTTGCGGCTACAAGGTGGCGATAAAATTGGTGGGTGACTTAAGTACTCCTTGATCTTGTCAAAAGCGGCTTGCTGAAGTTGCCCCCACTCAAAATGATCTTTGTTGCAACGAAGCAATGGCGAAAACACTTGCGTCTTGCCACTTAGGTTGGATATGAATCTTCGTAAGAAGTTAATTTTGCCCAACAACGACTGCAACTCCTTTTTTGTTGATGGCGCTTTCGCTTCCATTATTGCTTTGGTTTTATTTTGATTGATTTCAATTCCTTTCTTGTGGACCACAAACCCCAACTGGGACTGTAGTCTCTACAACAGATCTTCTCTTAGGAAGGTGGCTCTCAAACCACATACCCAACAATGTTACACAAAAATGAACATTCTTCCCTCTTCCCTTCTCATTCGTGTAATGCAGTGAGTGGTAGAAATCTCCGAGCAAGGTAGGTACAGGATTACCAGCGGCAAACAAGTAGAAGGCGTCGAAGTCCACAAAATCCGGTACATTGGGAAACAATACTATGCCATAAATGCATAGAGCCAACACAGCATTGAAGGCAATCCAGCACCCGCTCTTAGCGTACTCCTGGGCTTTACCAATCAAGAACTGGAGCGAGAAGCCTGGAACTCCACGGGAAACAGTAGTCAACAGTTCAGAAGCATCCATATGCAAAGCTTTTGCCAAGTCCTCCGGCTTGGGCTTAGCGCCAGAATGAATGAATGGAACCTTGTTCTGCACTGGTAGCTCAGTAAATTTCACATACTCTTCAATGGTAGGCCCCAGAATAAAATCAGCAAACGTAAAACATCTCAATGCGGGGTCATAGAATTGCATCAAGGCGTACAGCCCATCTAGCTCCATCTCCGTGGGTTTGCGCACCAATCTCAATAATCTTCCATAGCTTATTCTGAAGCTCCTACGAACATCCTCATCAGCCAGAGAGATCAACCCAAGCAGGGGAACAACATCAGGAGTAGGCAATTTGTAAGCAACTGTCCTCCTTAAGTTGGCCATGACCAATCACTCAGAAATCCGGACACTAGAACTAGGGAAATGCAAATGCACCTGCAGCACAGACACACGTTAGTGGGGATGCAATGATGATGAGTATGCAAACAATGCAATACAAGTGACATGCAACAGGGACCAAATGCCGTAGCTGAATAGCCTGAACCATATCAAGAAGTCTCAGATAAACTCTCTAGAAGTCCTCAAACCCTGGTCTCAGATAGACCTAACACAAAGCTCCAACAATGGTCTCTGACAGACCTCAAACCAAAACTCCCACTGGTCTCTGGTAGACCTCAAATCATATCTCGCACTGGTCTCTGACAGACCTCAGAACTCTCCAAATGGTCTCTGACAGACCTCCGAACTCTCCAACTGGTCTCTGACAGACCTCAGAACTCTCCAACTGGTCTCTGACAGACCTCAGAACTCTCCAAATGGTCTCTGACAGACCTCCGAACTCTCCAACTGGTCTCTGACAGACCTCAGAACTCATAAATACTCAAGATCTCTGATCAGGAAATAACCGGTATCTGAAGGTCTAGTTACCTGAATAACCCCAAACCCTCTCACAGGTGGATGTCCTAGTAACTGACAAAGGTATGGCATCCTATGCGGTCGTCGGCGTCACAGACTTTCAGGGTTGATGATACGATTCCCAGAAGGAGTGGCATCATCAAATCCTGAAGAGGCCTCACTTAGCCAACTTCCAAATGATCGGTCCCCAGAGTCGACAATTCAACTAACCAGCAACCCACGCCAACCAAAGGAAGGGGCAGGAGGCCAACCAGAGGAACCTCGTCTGAGTGTAGATTTCGCGGGACACCAAGGCAAGCAAAGCAAGCGGGCGCCCACTAATCTCTACTCTAAGTCTAAGGTGCACTCAAGCCCAGGTCCGGCTTCTCACTCAATATCCGAACACCCATCACAACCCCCAAATACAGCAATAATGACAATAATAATATGCTGAGAGTAAAGGTCAGAAATGTAAATCCATACAAAATCCTCGACGGGAAAACAAACGTTAGGATTGACTCTCTTAAGGGACGTTGGATCCCAAATGCATAAGAACTATCGCAGTCCTTAGCAGCCAGGGGACGTTGGATCCCCAGCAGAGTCGCCAGCTGTCGCTACTGCGAAAATCGGCGCCGGCTGAACAGAAGAGTCGCCACCGTGCATTATTTATCCCACGGGAGGGAAAGGAAACGCTCAGAGTAAACCTCGCACAACACGGGAAAGGTATGGTCGTCGCAACCAAAACCTGGATTCGGGAGTCGGTTACGCAAGGGGAAGGTATTAGCACCCCTCACGTCCGTCGTACTCGACGAGATACACGCTTGTTTTTGGGTATGGATTGTTATTCTATCTACTCTACAGGGTTAAGGGTTAAAAAGAAAATAAAATGACTCGGCAAAGTATCGCACTTTATGCCTACGTATTCCCGTCTGGAACGAGAAATCAGAGTCAACGTAGTTCGCCTACCTACGGGAAAGGAGGGGAAGGTTGCTCGCTAGGATATCGCATCCTATGCCTACGTACTTTCATACAGCATGAAAGATCAGAGCAAACGTAGTTCGGGCCACGTACGACACAAGCTTGTCTTGATTGTTTTTTATTCCTTCTGAAAAAGGTTTTTCTGATTACTGGTCCAAGCGGACAAAAATGACGTTTTGATGAGTTCACATTCTTTTACGGAAGAAGTGTCTTTTATTGTGTTTGAAATCTTATGGTGTTTTTCTGTTTGTTTTGAGAAAGAAGAGACAGAACTCTATCCTACGGTTGCGAAGGGAATCAAACTGACCTAATGTTATCATGCATGGGTTAAATCCTAGTGTCTATCATACTCCTCTCTTGCGCAGAGAGAAACAGAGATCCTAAGGGAATAGACGGAAACAGAAACAATAGCAAATATACAGTAAAGCAGTAAAATGCATGGATGCAGCAATACAAGCGAGGCAAGGGAGTCCCACTCAACCTCGAACCTAGAAAACAATAGGCGAAAGTGAACAGGATTCACTTTCAACCCAACAGGTTAAACAGCAAACAATACAGTCAGGGAAAACCAATCAATACATCAGAAATGAAATACAGCAGAAAAAATATACAGCCACAGCAGCTCTGAATCAATACCTATCTTCAAGTCATCTCCAATCAGCTACAAGCTTCAGTAAGCATCAATCTCCATCTCCACAGCCTTCAAGCAAGGTCTTGGATTATCAGTCTTCCATCTGCAATGGCTTTTCTTCAAGTCTCAAACCTCCAGGGCGAGGGATCAATCACAAGAGTGAATTGGGTGTTAAGCAATTGGTTGACCACCAAGGGTGACAAACAGACTGCTAACAACACATAGGATATTTTCTCTCAAGAGTTCTATCTCTTAGACACTATCACCAAGCCTTCCAAAGGAAGGGGGTGAGTGTCTTAGAGAGACTCTGCATCACAGAGAGGAATGGAGGCAATCAAGGCCTTCCATGTTTGAGAATCAAGTTTACTACTCTAGAGCTCTGCCTAGCTCCTAAACCCTAGACTCCTCAACAGCTGCCAGCAAAGGATGCTCCTCATCAACTCTGGAAGTTGGTCTTTATTTTCTGATCTCCAATGGCCTTCATCATCACAAGTCTTCAACTCTCCCAATCCCCAAGCAATCCCAATACCCACACAAACAAGCAATAGTCCCCAGAGAGGGCACACCACACCAGTCAAACAAATACAGTAGTACACTAATAGCAGTAGGGGAATCCTAATATTTCTAAGGGATCTAATAACTACCCATAATCCCTATAGTCCCATATCCCAAAAATTTCAATCTCTAACTCCTAAGGGAAATGAACTAATTCACCTATGTTGTCACCTAAACCCTACTTTTGTTCATGTTATCCACCTCTAATCAAATCACCTAAAATTAATTCCTAAAAATATGAACTAAATTGTATACACAAGTTGAAGTCCTAATTTAATCACTCTAAAAGGAATGAACCCTATATCTAAGGGGACCTATGAGAACTAAAATTAACAAATTTGGGTACTACTAAACTTAATAAAATTCTATTCACAAGAAAAATGCATAAAAAATATCAAAACAAAATAAAATGTCAATTTTATTATTTGGTATTTTTCTAGACAGAATTATGGACCTATAGCAAAAAGAACCAATTAAAACTAAGCTATTTTTGATTTTATATGATATTTTAAAGGCATTAAAAATATTAAAGGAATTAAAATCACAAAATATGAAATAAAAGGGAGAGGGGGGTGTCAGAAGTAAGCTCGCCCAGTTCAAATCTCATATGGGCCATGGAAGTGGGGTGCGAATAACAAAAGTACTAGGCCCAGCGCGCTTCAGAAATTGAATTAAAAAAACCAAAGAAAAATGTTAAATCCTCGGTGTGAATAGCAACATAATCAAGTGTAATTCATTGGGCTTATCAAGCAGGGGGTGGGGATAGAAATGTTGGACCCAGCCCAGACGCGCGTTTAAGTGAAACGCTGCGTTTCACTTTGGTCTCTCCCTCCGTTTTCCATTTAAATGACAGCCACACGATTAGATCTTCAGTCAAGGTCAAATAACAAATCCGACGGTTGTCCATCATCGTCCCCAAGTGTCCTCTAGGGTTTCTGAAAAAAAACAGTCCCATGCACGCATCTTCCATCTCCTTGTTCTCTCTCCATTCTCCATGAATTCACTCGATACCAAGAGCAAAGTTGCTCTAAATCCTCCCCTCTACACAACCATGCCCATGGTTCTCCCTAAAACTCAAGCAACAATGGAACCCGATACACATAACAATTGGAATCCACCATTTTCACCTGTGATCAATCCTCCCAATTCTTGCTCAATTCTATCCTAACCTTTTCTACATCTTATGATGATCATAACAAGCTATTAACCTAAGATTCTCGTGCAACATTCTAAGAGTTATCCATCCAAACAGTTTTGGTACACCATGATCAAACTCCATGAAAACTCTCCAAACTCACCAAACTCAGTCATCTATCCTATCTTACCATTTCTATGCTAACAAAACCTAGTAATTCTACCTAAAACATGCAAATCGAATGAGCAACATACCTGGTGCAATTGATGAAAACAGGTGCTAAATCTTCTTGATCCAAGGCTGGAAATGAGTGGAAAATGATCAAGGAACTTAGTGATGAGTTCTGTATGCAATGAATCGTGCTCCAAGGCTTTGAACCTCCCAATTCCAAAATTCTTGCACTTTGAATGGTGAACATGCACAGCTCGAATCCTCCTTCAATTTACCAAATGATTGTGTGAATTATGATCCTTGGATGATGATGATGATCAGATCAAGGATTGTGAGAATTGATGAGAATTTGAGAGAGTTTGAGTTGATTTTGCAAATTGGAAAAAGTGTGTGAAACTTGGTATTTTGGACAAAGTGATTCACCAACCATGGCATGAAGCTCTTCATATCAATATATACATGAGTTTAGAAGCTCCTAGAACTTTGGAGAAGCTTCCCATGTACACTTTCCCTTGGATTTGGATTATGTAACTTCATGTGTAAGTAACCATGCATAACTTTCAAAACTTGAACCAAGCTCAAAATTCTACTTTAGCCAATGTTCTTAAAACATTTTTTCCATTCAAAATGACCTATAATTTCACCTCATTTGGCCAAAATATGAAAAATCTCATTTTTTAGGTCATTTTTATTCATTAAATCCACCAATTTTGAAACCTTGTGCTATGAATCTTTCCAATCTTTCATGGTCACTTTTATAGACTCAAAATGTCATTTGGAACAAGTTTGATGTTGTGAAGTTTTCCATTTGAAGCTTCCTTGTATGAGTTTTGGGCATAGGCTGGAAATGACCTGTACTTCTCAGATGACCAAAATACCTTTTGCTTGCCAAGACCATAAGTAGAGTTACACAAATCATATGAAGGCATACCATACCATTATAGAAAGCTAAGACAATGAGGAACAATTCTTATGTTGACCAGAAATTCATTTGAAATCTCCTTGAGGGGTAAAAATTGCTTATAAGTCAAGTCACTTTCACAGACAAAATTTCAGATACCTCAGATGACCTGTAACTTGCAAGGACCATAACTTGAGTTCTATAAATCTCCTTAATGTCTTCCACCACTAAAATTAAAGGTCTTGAGATCCTATACAAGTTTCATGGTTGCCAAGGATCCATTTGAAGCTTGCATTTTGACTTATCTTGCTTGGAAATTTGACCTAAACCAGGGGATTTTACACAGAAACCCTAATTTAGAAACTCCTCCTCTCCTTGATTTCTATTGAATTCTTCTTGGCATATCACCATATCCTCTTCTACATGTCAAATGATGAACCCCCCATCTCTCCAATAGACCTTAATGCCTTTTAATCAGTCAATTGACCTAGAGTTGACCTAGAGTTGACCCCAGATGAAACCCTAGTTGACTGTCTTCAACTGCAATTCTTGTGATCACACCAAGGACTTATCTTCTTCTTCAAATGACTTTCTAAGTCTCCCATGATGCCCCCATACTCTCCATGCTCACTCCACAGCTCACAATTTCTTTGATGGTCCTCAGATACCCTCAGATAGGAGATAGATGTACTGCTTGATCCATTGACTTCCCAGCTTTCATATTCTTTCTGATGACTTGAATGGGATTGAATCCATATAATAACCTCTTGATAGGCTCATATAGATGAGAATAATGCTTGGTCCCTTGTTGGATGGCTTGCTATGTTATGCTATGCAGATGAGTAGACTATGTACATGACTCTATATGCAAATGCTAATGATATTGAAACATAAACCAAGTGAATAAGGTTGAGCAAATTTTAGGGTGCAACAGCTGCCCCTATTCAAGCGACTTGGACCCGATTGGGTGAAGAGCCCGGAGCCTTCATACATTCGCGGTACGAGACGGTTGAATACTAAGAACCCAGAAATTTGCCAACCGTAGACATGAACTACACCACTGCTTGGGGGATTATTTTCATCAGCCTGAAAAGCTTCTCTCATTGCAAGAATAAAACTTTGCTTGTCCACGCTAGGACGCCTGTGTCGTCAACACAAAGAAATCTCAACCAAACTTGTCCATGTTAGGAAAAATCTTGACAGCTTCACTGGGGATGGCTCGTCTGCCTCTCATCAGAAATAAATCGTCCACGTTAGGACTAAACTCTTCCACGTTAGGAATAATATCTTTCCACGTTAGGAATACCTCTGCTTTCCACGTTAGGAATGCGTCTTTCCACGTTAGGAATCATCATCTTTCCACGTAAGGAAACCTCTCTTCTTCCCACGTAAGGAATACAACTCCGTCCACGTAAGGACCCACCTTTCCACGTCAGGAACACAATCTCTTTTCCACGTAAGGAATCATTTTTCTTCCACGTAAGGAATACATCGTTCTTCCACGTAAGGAATCAATCTTTCCACGTCAGGAATGCTATCTTTCCACGTAAGGAATCACATTTTGATTCGTCCACGTAAGGACTCCAACTTGCTCTATGTAAGGAATCACATCTTTCCCCGTTAGGAAACAAACTTCTTTTCTGAATCTGTCCACGTCAGGACTAAACTTTCCACGTCAGGAATAAAATCTTTCCACGTTAGGAATACATCTTATTTTCCACGTAAGGAAACCAACTTCTCTTCTAAGTCTGTCCACGTCAGGACTAAACTTTCCATGTAAGGAATACATCGCTCTTCCACGTAAGGAATCAATCTTTCTTTCCACGTAAGGAAACCACAATCTTCCCGATTTGTCCACGTAAGGACTCCCTTCTTTATATGCCCACGTAAGGACTCAATCTTTCCACGTAAGGAATGCAATCTTTCCACGTCAGGAATACATCGTCCACGTCAGGACTACATCGTCCACGTTAGGACCCACTTTTCCACGTTAGGAAAAATAATCTTCATGATTGGTCCACGTAAGGACTCACCTCTTGACTTGCTGAGGATAAAAACTTGTCCACGTCAGGACTCACATCTCCACCTGCTGAAGTAATAGAACCTGTCCACGTCAGGACTTGCGCGTCCTCGACTTGCTGGGGATAAAAACTTTGTCCACGTCAGGACTCATACTTTGCCCATAACACGAAGAAGGATAAATTTGTCCGCGTCAGGACTCTCGTATCTTGTCATCACAAAGAACTACAAACTTGTCCACGTCAGGACGCACATTTCACCATTACGAATAAAGACATCTGCTGGAAATAAATTGTCCACGTCAGGACACCAACACGAAGAGTAACCAACTTCGTCCATGTCAAGACCTCACACTCAATCAATACCGAGAACTCGAATCAGTCCACGTCAGGACTAACACATATCGTCACCCTGAGGAAATGTCCACGTCAGGACTCCACATAACAACAATTCTGACAAATCGAACCTGTCCACGTTAGGACTAGCACATATCGTCAAACTAAGGAAATCAATCTGTCCACGTTAGGATCCCACTTCTCTAGCACAAAGAAAACTCGTTGATAGGATTGTCCATGTCAGGACTCATCCTTCCATTGGTCCCAAACCACAAAAAACTTCTTAGCACTGACGTGACAGCGATTTTGAAGCGGACTCTACTGGGGATATTTGGAAGCCAAACTACCGGACGCCTGTTCTGATAACTGGCGGCAGCCTCTGAAATTCTGATTCATGAACCTGTTGATGACAAATAACTTTGCTTAGGAATGAGGAGAAATCCTGCCTACTCATTCTAGCGGGAAAACACGAGAAATTCACAAAGAAAACTTCATCATGATAACTCTGTGGGGAATAATGCCAAAGCTGACACTTCATTGAGTGTCTCACGCCGAGACCTCGAATGTTTGGTACTTCATTTGAGCAAGAGCTCCTTCCACCTGCAAGAGAGCAATACTTGAGACAAACGGGTAACCAACCTGGTTTATGTTTCAAAATGCATATGTTTGACAATGACGCAATGCTCCATTTGGCATGGAAATGCTACACGTGTTTATTTTGGTGGATGCAAGTGTGACACTATATGCCAATGCAAATAGGACACTATATGCCGATGCCAATGCAGACTCGAACTGCTGGGATACAGAAACTGCTTCAGCAAAATAAATGCTGAAGACAATGCCGACTTCGCTGGGAATAGCCAGGTGCTACAGGATTATTCCAGCAAAATAAATGCTGGAAGAGTGAAGTCGACTCAGCTGGGAAGTTGGGAACTTGAACCAAGCGCCTCATCGAAGTAACACCCTGCTGGGAATACAACTCTGCTGGAGAATAGCAGATGCGCTCGGTATGATTATACTTCTGCCGGAAAGTGAACTGATATCACACCAACTCTGCCGGGGAGAGTCTTAATCTCCGAGTTCTACTGGGAGGAATGAAAACACTTGCTGAGAAGAGAATTCCGCCGGGGACGGGACGATTCTCTTGGGGAAACCAAGCGACTCCGCTAGGGGAGCGGTAACTGACCCTGCGGGAAAAGGTGAACTTGTCTGGATACAGCTCACAAATATTAATCTTCTGAGGCTAAACCCTCTCTGCTTGAGATACACTGTCTGAATACAGCCTTATAATCTTGGAATCGCCAAACTCTGCTGAGGATGAATGACTTTGCTGGAGCATGTCCTTTGGATAAGCCACGACTGGCTGGGGAATTTTGATCCTTCTTTAGGAAGAACATGCGCGACCTGCGTGGAGGTCGAGTCTTTCGTTACTGCAATCTTTTGATCGTCTTCCTCGTACAGCTCTGAGACCTGCAACAACATAAACAATACAAGACAAGTCTATGCAACCAAATCTATTCAGGTTAGTGACATCATTTTCAGTTAATTCAAAGTTTTAGCAATTGTCGGCAAGGGCCAGTGATGTTATACACATGCTAGTTTCGTTAAATTCAGGCGTTTATCATGCACAAAACAGTAAAGAACCAGCATCAAATACTGAATAACATATTTTATTGATTGGGCCCCTGAATGGGCAGAGTTTTGTACACGGGATGTAACTCCTGAAAAGAGGAAGCTACGCAAAGCAAATATACAAGTATGCACAGGAAGCATAAATATATTGACAAATTACATTTGTACACATGTCGACAACGGGATGCAGACGAACACCACGAACTGATCCTCCTATGACTCGTCCGGCTCTAATGCTTTCCCGGTATCCATACGTCCGAAGAGGTTGTATCTGATAATCGACCCCTCAGGTATATTCTCTCGCACCAATGCTCAATGCAGTATCAAATTCGGACCACAGTCATTTGCTTTTCAAATCCCTAACTTTTGCGTGAACCGCCCTTCACGGGTTTTCAGTTCACCGGGATACCCTTTTTTGCCGAAGCCGCCCAGTGTAGGTTTTCAACTTCGCGGGTGTACATTTTTTCATTTTTATCCCTAATTTTTGCCCGAACCTTTCATTCTGTTTTTTGGTTCGCCAGGATGCCCCATTTTTGCCTGGACTCTCTTTTTTCTGTCCAGCGGGTCAATTTTAAGCAAAGTATTTTTTAACTGCGTCCGAATTCACAGGCGACGTAAAGTCTTCACCGTCCATGGTGGACAACAATAACGCACCTCCTGAAAAGACTTTTCTGACAACGTATGGCCCTTCGTAATTGGGGGTCCACTTGCCCCTGTGATCTGCCTGCGGCGGGAGAATCCTTTTCAGCACAAGGTCGCCCGTCTGAAAGCTTCGCGGATGTATCTTCTTATCGTATGCTTTCTTCATTCGGCTCTGGTACAAACGACCGTATGCTAGAGAAGCTAGCCCCTTCTCATCCATTAAACTCAGTTGGTTCAACCTGTCTTTCACCCATTCTGCCTCATCTAGCTGAACGTCTCGCAATACCCTCAGAGAAGGGATCTCAACTTCCAATGGTAGTACTGCTTCCATTCCGTATACTAACGAGAACGGGGTTGCCCCGGTTGATGTGCGTACCGTCGTACGATAACCGTGCAAAGCGAAAGGTAGCATCTCATGCCAATCCTTATAGGTCACCACCATCTTTTGAACGATCTTCTTGATATTCTTATTGGCCGCTTCGACAGCGCCATTCATCTTGGGTCGGTAAGGGGAGGAGTTGTGATGTTCGATCTTGAAATTCTGACAGAGCTCCTTCATCATTTTGTTGTTCAGGTTTGAACCGTTGTCCGTGATTATCCGCTCGGGGATCCCATATCGGCAAATGATATCTCTCTTGATGAATCTGGCCACCACTTGCTTTGTTACATTTGCATAAGACGCCGCTTCCACCCACTTGGTGAAGTAATCGATTGCTACCAGAATGAACCGGTGCCCGTTAGAAGCCGTCGGCTCGATCTTTCCAATCATATCGATTCCCCACATCGAGAACGGCCATGGCGATGACATCACATTCAGAGGACTCGGAGGCACATGGATCTTATCAGCATAGATTTGGCACTTGTGGCACTTTCTTGCAAACTTGAAACAATCAGTTTCCATAGTCAGCCAAAAATACCCTGCCCGCAGCAGCTTTCTCGTCATAGCATGTCCACCAGCATGCGTACCAAAGGTACCTTCATGTATTTCCTCCATAAGCAGCTTTGCCTCTCTTTCGTCTACGCACCGCAACAGCACCAAATCGTGGTTCCTTCTGTATAAGACATCATCTGGATTCAAATAGAAGTTACCCGCTAATCTCCTGAGAGTTTTCTGATCTTGACTGGATGCCCCAGCCGGATACTCTTTGTTCTTCAGAAAATTAAGGATGTCAAAATACCACGGTTTGTCGTCGGATGCTTCATCAATAGCAAACACGAAGGCTGGTCTGTCAAGTCGAGAGATAATGATTCTGGGAGCCTCATTCCAGAAGTTGACTTTGTACATGGAAGACAAAGTGGCTAGGGCGTCAGCCATCTGATTCTCTGCTCGCGGTACATGATGCAATTCAACCTTGTCGAAGAAAGGCAACAACCTCCTTGCATAATTCATGTAATGTATCAAATTGGGCTGACGTGTCTCCCATTCCCCTTTGATCTGATTCACCACCAGAGCTGAGTCTCCGTATACGTCCAGATGTTTGATTCGTAAATCAATGGCTTCTTCAAGCCCCATTATACAAGCTTCGTATTCGGCCTCATTATTGGTAACTGCAAAGGTCAATCAAGCAGTAAACGGGATGTGCGACCCGTGTGGAGTAGTGATGATTGCCCCTATTCCGCTACCGTAAGCGTTCACAGCTCCGTCAAATATCATCTTCCATTTGGAACCCAACTCTGGTCCTTCGTCTGGCAACGGCTCTTCACAATCTTTCATCTTTAGGTACATGATATCCTCGTCAGGAAAATCAAACCTCATCGATTGGTAATCTTCAATAGGCTGCTCCGCCAGATACTCAGACAGCACACTCCCCTTTATAGCCTTTTGCGAGACGTATTGGATGTCATATTCAGTCAAGACCATCTGCCAACGGGCAATTCTCCCTGATAAGGCCTGCTTTTCGAATACATATTTGATAGGGTCCATTTTCGAGATGAGCATGGTTGTATGATTCAGCATGTATTGCCTCAAACGCTTGGCGGCCCAGGCTAGCGCGCAACAAGTTTTCTTAAGCATTGAGTATCGAGATTCACAATCTGTAAATTTCTTACTCAAGTAATAAATTGCATGCTCTTTTCTTCCTGTCTCGTCATGTTGACCGAGAACACAACCCATGCTTCCCTCAAGAACTGTCAAATACATGATCAAGGGTCTCCCTGCCACTGGGGGTATCAAAATAGGAGGCTCCTGCAAATACTGCTTTATTTTATCGAACGCCTTTTGACAATTTTCGTTCCACGTTACAGCTTGATCTTTCTTCAACAGCTTGAATAATGGTTCACACGTAGCTGTTAGGTGAGATATGAACCTAGCGATGTAGTTCAACCTCCCTAAAAACCCGCGCACCTCTTTCTCTGTCTTAGGCGTCGGCATTTCTTGAATCGCTTTTATTTTAGCAGGATCGACCTCTATTCCTCTTTCACTTACGATAAACCCCAGCAGTTTACCCGATCTCACCCCGAAGGTGCATTTGTTAGGGTTCAGTCTCAGCCTGAACTTCCTAAGCCTTTTAAACAACTTCAGCAGATTCACCAGATGCTCTTCCTCCGTCTGGGATTTGGCAATCATATCGTCAACATAAACTTCGATCTCTTTATGCATCATATCATGGAAAAGAGTCGTCATCGCACGCTGATATGTTGCCCCAGCATTCTTCAAACCAAAGGGCATCACTTTGTAGCAAAATGTTCCCCAAGGCGTTATGAAAGTAGTCTTCTCCATGTCCTCTGGCGCCATTTTAATCTGATTATAGCCTGAAAAGCCATCCATGAAGGAGAATACGAAGTATTGAGCAGTATTATCAACTAGCACGTCGATATGAGGAAGTGGAAAATCGTCTTTTGGGCTCGCTTTATTCAAATCCCAATAATCCACGCACATTCGAACCTTGCCATCTTTCTTTGGCACTGGTACGATGTTAGCAACCCATGAGGGATATTTTGTCACAGCCAGGAAACCAGCATCCCGTTGTTTCTGAACTTCCTCTTTGATCTTCACTGCCATATCTGGTCTAGTCCTGCGAAGCTTTTGTTTGACCGGCGGGCATTCTTCTTTCAGTGGCAGACGGTGCACAACCATGTCTGTATCGAGCCCTGGCATATCTTCATACGACCAAACGAATACATCACTATACTCTCGGAGCATTTCAACCAGTCTTCGCTTGATATCGCTTTGCAGCGCGGCTCCGATACGAATATTCTTCTCAACCCCTTCCGACCCCAAGTTGATAATTTCGATGACCTCTTCGTGAGGCAGAATGACACGCTCTTCTTGTTTCACCAACCAAGACAATTCTTCAGGGACGTCACTATCTTCGACAACCTCTTCTTCGGCCTAAAATACCGGGTGCTCGAAGTCGGGACGAGTCATAGGTGGTTCAAGGATGCCATCTGAAAATGTTATCCTGCAAAAAGAATGGTTAAATGCTTCAAAATGCGTATAAAGCGAATAGCCACGTTGCCATTTTATTGAAAAATACAAAACAAGAAAAACAGAGATCACAACATTTGCACATGGAAAAAAACGCCTTTTATTTAATGATAAACACGCAATGTTCATAACAGCACAGCCCTAAGCAAATCCTGATGCCCCGGGAAAGACATCAGATTATTCAACAATTAATAAAACAAAGCATTACTGTTTAAGAGTCACAGGAACAAGCTCCTGAATGGACCAGTTGCACAGTCCCTGTCCTGGCATGCTTGGCTGAATCCAGGCATCCATATCACAGTCGCTGTCTCCTCCATCGGACTCCGAAGCAGCGTTGATGGTTCCATGACATACTCCACTGGCAGAGATGGTTATTGGCCCTCTGAAACGGGGTGCCCCCACAGTAGGTGTTGATGACGACGGTTGGTACCCCAGTCCAAACCGGTCCATCTTCACAGGAATGTCTAGCACTTTGCCCCAGCCCTTTGCTTCTCCTGCCTCTACCAGAGCTTGAGCTTCTTTATACGACGAGACGGATATCTCCGACACTTTGCTCGGCCCGGTACCTTTGTCCTTGATACGCAACCCTTCAAATGCCTGGCAGGGCGTTTCGTGGATCTCTCCATCGACCTCCACATATTTAAATGACGACAGATGGCTGACCAGGATGTCTTCTTCTCCGCATACCATAACCACGCTGTCTCCCACCATATATTTCAACTTCTGATGCAGGGTAGACGTGACTGCCCTAGCCCCATGAATCCAGGGTCGTCCGAGCAGGCAGCTATATGCAGGCTGGATGTCCATGATATAAAATTCAGTGGCAAAAACCTCCGGCCCCACCTGTAGAGGCAATGTTATCGATCCGAAGACTGTTCTTCGCGTGCCATCAAACGCTCTGACTACCAAGTCACTGGGCGTGCACAGGATCCCTCTGACATCTAGCTTCATCATCGCTTTCTTGGGCAACACGTTCAAAGACGATCCGGTGTCGACCAATACATGCGACATTACTGATCCTCTACACTCGACAGATACGTGCAGCGCCATATTATGATCTATCCCTTTCGGGGTCAGGTCAAAGTCAGTAAAACCCAAGTTGTGGCCTGCATTTACATGTGCCAACACTCCTTCCAGCTGATTCACGGAGACGTCTTGGGGTACGAAGGAAGTATCCAGGACTTTCAACAAAGCATTTTTGTGAGCTTCAGAACACAAGAGCAACGACAAGATAGATATTTTGGACGGTGTCTGTTGCAGATGCTCCACAATCTTATAATCACTTTTTCGAATCAAGCGCATGAACTCTTCTACATCTTTCGATGTCGATGCCTTTTCGCTTGCCTGCACTGGGACATTTTCAACCATCTTCCCTTTTCCTTTTGCCAGTCTTTCGGCCTCCACCTCAGGCGATATGAAGATCCTACCACTCCTTGTCATACCTCCCGAACCAACAACATTGTCTACAGTCTCGGCTGGCTGCTTATTAACATCAATCTTTATTCCGTCACAATACACTTTCAACCCATATGACCATGGGACTGCTTTTGTGCTCTCGTACGGGATCGGTCCGGCCTTAGTTATGGTGATCGGCGGTCGCTGAACCGGTGTTGTTATAGTGATTGTCTTTCGAGGAATCGTTACAGTGGCCACATCACTCTGATTATCTGCTACTGCCCTTGCAGGTTCTTCGATTGCTGCTCGGTTAAACTGCAACGTGCCTCCATCAATTAGAGCCTGAACACCTTTCTTCAAATCATCACACCCCCCAGCTAGGGTCCAGCATTCTAAGCAGTACTCGTCACATCCTGGATAAACACCCCCTTGCAACAATCTGCTTTTTATCTCGCTCAGCGGCGTCTTTAAATCATCCACTCTCGTAATCAAATTCAAACCTTCCTCAGTCAGAATGGCGTTTGCCCCATTGTCGCTACTGCGAAAATCGGCGCCGGCTGAACAGAAGAGTCGCCACCGTGCATTATTTATCCCACGGGAGGGAAAGGAAACGCTCAGAGTAAACCTCGCACAACACGGGAAAGGTATGGTCGTCGCAACCAAAACCTGGATTCGGGAGTCGGTTACGCAAGGGGAAGGTATTAGCACCCCTCACGTCCGTCGTACTCGACGGGATCCACGCTTGTTTTCGGGTATGGATTGTTATTCTATCTAAACTATAGGTCGAGGGTTAAAAAGAAAATAAAATGAAAGAAATAAAAATGACTCGGCAAAGTATCGCACTTTATGCCTACGTATTCCCGTCTGGAACGAGAAATCAGAGTCAACGTAGTTCGCCTACCTACGGGAAAGGAGGGGAAGGTTGCTCGCTAGGATGTCGCATCCTATGCCTACGTACTTCCACACAGCATGGAAGATCAGAGCAAACGTAGTTCGGGCCACGTACGACACAAGTTTGTCTTGGTTGATTTTATTCCTTCTGAAAAAGGTTTTCATGATTAACAGTCTCGGCGGACAAAAATGACGCTTTGACGAGTTCACATTCTTTTACGGAAGAAGTGCCTTTTATTGTGTTTGAAATCTTTATGTGTTTTTCTGTTTGTTTTGAGAAAGAAGAGACAGAACTCTAACCTACGGTTGCGAAGGGAATCAAACTAACCTAATGTTATCATGCATGGGTTAAGACCTGGTGTCTATCATGCTCCTCTCTTGCACAGAGAGAAACAGAGATCCTAAGGGATAGGCAAAAACAGAAACAATAACAGATATATACAGTAAAGCGGTAAAATGCATGGATGCAACAGTACAAGCGAGGCAAGGGAGTCCCACTCAACCTCGAACCTGGAAAACAATAGGCAAAAGTGAACAGGCTTCACTTTCAACCCAGCAGGGTAAACAGCAAACAATACAACCAGGAAAACCAATCAATACATCAGCAATGAAATACAACAGCATCAGCAGCTCTGAATCAACATCTGGCTCCAAGTAATCTCCATTCAGCTACAGGCTTCAACAAGCATCAATCTCCATCTTCATGACCTTCAGGCAAGGGCTTTGATCATCTGTCTTCCATCTGCAATGGCTTTTCTTCATGTCTCAGGCTCCAGGATGAACATCAGTCAACAAGATAAAAGTGAATGTTAAACAGTAGACTGCCTACCAAGGGTGGCTCATCAACTGTTAACATTGTATAGACAATTTTCTCTCAAAAGTTCTATCTTTCAAATACATTCACTGATCCTTCCAAAGGAAGGAGGTGGATATTTGAAAGAGACTTTGAATCATAGAGAAAGGATAGAGGCAAACAAAGCCATCTATGTTTGAGAAGCAAGCTTTCTAATCTAGAGCTCTGCCTAGCTCCTAGACCCTAGTCTCCTCAGCAGCTGCTGGCAAGAACCTCCTCCTCAACTCTGACAGTTAATCTTCAATCTCTTGATCTCCAATGGTCTTCCTCTCCTCAAATCTTCAGCTCTCCCAAGTCCCCAGACAATCCCAATACCCAAGCAAGCAAGCAATAATCCCCAGAGGGCACACCACACCAGTCAATCAGATATACAATGCAATAATAGCAGTAGGGGAGTCCTGACTCTTTCTCTAAGGGATCTAATAACTACCCATAGCCCCTATAGTCCCATAACTAATCTAGTTAAACCCTAAGTCCTAAGGGAAAGAATCAAACCTCTTAAGTCATCACCTAAAAACCCTAATTTGTTCATGTTGTTCAAACCTACACTAAGCACCTAAATTTAATTTCTAAAAATGGGAACTAAATTGAATCTATAAGTTCAATATCTAATCTAAACAACCTAAAAAGAATGGATGAAAAATATGAAAATATCTAATAGAACAAAAATCAATAAAATCATGTATAAAATGAAACCATTTAAAATGTCATTTATTTAGAAAATATGGGAAAAATATCAAATAAAAAATAAAATGCAATTTTTATTTTTTATAATTTTCTAGACATCCTAAAGAAAATAATGCAAAAAGAATGAATTAAAAATGATTATTTTGCTATTTATTATGAATTTTAGAAAATGCATGAAAAAATTAAAGAAAATGAAAGAAAATATAATGAAATAAAGTGGAGGGGGTGTGAATAGCAGGGATAACACGTTCCAGGCATTGGGCTTATTAAAATGGGGGGTGTGGATAGCGCTCTGAGCCCAACCCCCCAATTAATGAAACGCAGCGTTTGGTCTCTTTTGAAATTTCCCACCAAAACTCAGATTGAATGAGGGCCGTTCGATCCCTGGTCAAGTCAATATTCCCTCCAGATCCAAGGGCGCGTGGTTCATCTTCTTCCTCCCTTCGCCTAGGGTTTCAGTCCCCACTTCCATGCATGAGAATTCCACTCCATCTTTCTCCATGATTTCTTGATGAAAACACAAAATTCCAAGCCCTAAAATATTCTATGAAACTCCAGTAATCCATGCCTAGTCTTAGTTTTCCCTAACTCTCATTACACACTCCAAACAGAGAGCTCGAACCTCAGAACACACCATGCTTGCCTGAGATCAAAGTTGCCAGAACTCAAACCTAATGATCAACAGATGTTCTACATGCTTGCCTCATTATTCTATGCCTCAACATATTGATTATAACTCAACATAAAGCTTGTTATCGAAGCCAACAGAAATGGTAACCTGTTATTGATCTCCATGGATCTATCCCTAAACCTCAAGAAATGATCCTCTAGGGTTTCTAAACAACATTATCTTAGCCACATGATCTCTAACAGCCAGAACAGTAAGATTCGAAGAAATATACATACCTTGCACTTGATAATGGTGATGGTAGCTAGACCTCAATCCAACCCTTGATACTTGCTAAAAACAATCTCCAATGGATGAATATGCTTCTGTTTGCAGTGATTTATGTTGAAACCTTGTGAATTATGCTATTCCATCCTTCATGCAAGTTGGAATGATGAAGTGGATATGTATGATCCTTGATCAATTCAGCCACTTCTTGGTGTGAATCCTAGGGTTTGAATGATGATGATGATGATTCAATTCAGAGATGTGAGAATTTTGAGAGGTTTGTGAGAGTTTGAGTATCTTGTGGAAGAATAAGAAAAATGGATGAAAATGGAGATTCTTGCCAAATGGGAGCACCAACCCTTGCATGATTCAGCTTGCATGAATATATAGGTTGCATTAGAACCTCCTAGAACATTGGAGAAATTTCTTTTTACACTTTCCCTTTCAATTTGGATTATGTTACTTTCAAATCAAGCAACCATGGATAACTCCCAAACTATGACCTAAACTCAAAATTCCACTTTAGCCAATGTTTTTAGAATGCCTTTTCCATTCAAAATGACCTATAATTTTGCATCATTTGGCCAAGATATGAAAAATACCATTTTTTAAGCCATTTTCCTTCATTAAATTCACCAATTTTGAAATCTTGTGCTATGGACATTTCCAATCTCTCATGGTCACTTTTCTAGACTCAAAATGTCATTTGGAGCAAGTTTGATGTTGTAAGTTTTTCCATTTGAAGCTTCCTTGTATGAGTTTTGGGCATAGGTTAAAATGACCTGTAATTCACAAATGACCAAAATACCCTTTGCTTGCCATGACCATAAGTTGAGCTCCACACATCATATAAGGGCATGCTATACCATTCTAGAAAGCTAAGACAATGAAGAACAATTCTTATGTTGACCAGAAATTCATTTGAAATCTCCTTGAGGGGTAAAAGTTGCTTGGAAGTCAAGTCACTTTCACAGACAAAATTTCAGATACCTCAGATGACCTGTAACTTGCAAGGACCATAACTTGAGCTCTATAAATCTCCTTGATGTCTTCCACCACTCAAATTAAAGGTCTTGAGATCCTCTACAAGTTCCATGTTGGCCAAAGATCCATTTGAACCTTGCATTTTGACTTATCTTGCTTGGAAATTTGACCTAAACTAGGGGATTTTACACAGAAACCCTAATTTAGAGACCCCTCTTCTCCTTGATTTCTCTTGAATTCTTCTTGGCATATCTCCATATCCTTCTTTATATGTCAAATGATGAACCCCACATCTCTCCAATAGACTTGAATGCCCTTTAAATCAGTCAATTGACCTAGGGTTGACCTAGGGTTGACCTAGATGAAACCCTAGTTGACTGCCTTCAGCTGTAGTTCTTGTGCTCTCATCAATGACTTGTATCCTTCTTTAAATGACTTTCTAAGTCTCTCATAATGTCTAGATACTCTCCATGCCTTCAACTCACAGCTCACAACCCTCTTGTTGACCCTCAGATACCCTCAGCTAGGAGATGGACTCAAGGCTTGATCTGCTGAACTCTCTGCTTTCAAATTCTTTCTAATGACTTGAATGAGATGGAATTAGGATAATAACCTCTTGATAGGCTTCTAGAGATGAGAATAATGATTGGTCCCCTGTTGAATGACTTGCTATGCTTATGCTATGCAGATGGTTAGGCTATGTACATGACTCTATATGCAAATGCTAATGATATTGAAACATAAACCAAGTGAATAAAGTTGAGCAAATTTTAGGGTGCAACAGCTGCCCCTATTCAAGCGACTTGGACCCGATTGGGTGAAGAGCCCGGAGCCTTCAGACATTCGCGGTACGAGACGGTTGAATACTAGGAACCCAGAAATTTGCCAACCGCAGAAATAAACTGCGCCACTGCTTGGGGAACGACGTTCATCAGCTGAATTTAACTGTTACGGCAACCCACTGATCTCGTGCGACCGTGCTGGGGATTCTTCTCATCATCCTGAAAAAGATTGAATCATCGGAAACTTCGTCCTTTGCTTGTCCCCGTCAGGACTCTATCTGCTGTCAGCTCGGAAAAAACTTCAACAACTTTGCCGGGGACGGCTCGTCTGCCTTCTCGTCAGAGATAAATCGTCCACGTTAGGAATAAACTCTTCCACATTAGGAATACCACCGTCCAGGTTAGGACTCACCTTTCCACGTAAGGAATACATCACTTTTCCCCGTCAGGGGTGACTTTTCTCTGCTTTGTCAAACTCTTCCACGTAAGGAATACGTCTTCTTTTGCTTTGTCCACGTAAGGACTCTTTCTTTTTCCACGTTAGGAATCACAAATTTTCCACGTAAGGAACCCCAATCTTTCCACGTGAGGAATACTATATCGATCTTTCTTTCCACGTTAGGAATGCTTCTTCTTTCCACGTTAGGAATACCGTTTCTTCTTTCCGTCCACGTCAGGACTAAACTCTTTCTTTCCACGTCAGGAATCAATCTTGATATGTCCGCGTAAGGACTCTAATCTTTCCACGTAAGGAATCTCCATCTTTCCACGTTAGGAACACAATCTTAATCTGTCCACGTAAGGACTCCAATCTTTCCACGTAAGGAATACGTTATCAATCTGTCCATGTAAGGACTCTGGCTTGATATGTCTACGTAAGGACTCAATCTTTCCACGTAAGGAAACAACTTCGTTCCACGTCAGGACCCATGTTTCGTCTTGATTTGTCCACGTCAAGACTCAGGCATCTTCGACCCGCTGGGGAAATACAACTTGTCCACGTCAGGACTCACTTCTTCATTGGTCCCGACCCACAAACTTCTTAGCACTGACGTGACAGCGACTTTGAGGCGGACTCTACTGGGGATATCTGGAAACCAAACTACCGGATGCCTGTTTTCATGAAATTCTGGTTCATGAAACCTTTTGATGACAAATAACTCTGCTTGGGAATAAAGAGAGACTTATCCTGGTAACTCTGTGGGGAATACTGCCGAAACTGACATTATTATTGAATATCTCATGCCGAGATCTTGAGTGTTTGGTAGTTCATTTGAGCAAGTGCTCTCCCCACCTGCTGGGATACAGGAACCGCTTCAGCAAAATAAATGCTGAAGATAATGCCAACTCCGCTGGGGATAGCCAAGTGCTACAGAATTATTCCAGCAAAATAAATGCTGTAAGAGTGAAGTCGACTCAGCTGGGAAATTAGGAACTTAAACCAAACACCTTGTTGGAGTAGCATCCTGCTGGGGAATATAACTCTGCTGGGGAATAGCAGATGTGCACAGTACGATTGGATTTCTGCTGGAGAGTGAACTGATATTACACAGTATCCCTGACAGAATAGATGACAGGACCCACCACCAACTCTGCTGGGGGGTCTTGATCTTCTAGTTCCACTAGAAGGAATGAAAACACCTGCTGAAAAGAGAACTCCGATGGGATGATTCTCTTGTGGAAAATCGACTGATTCCACTAGGGGAGAATAAACGACCTTTCGGGGAAAGGTGAACTTGTCTGAATACAGCCTTACGATCTTGTAATCGTCGATCCTTTCTTTTCTGCACAAGCTACGACTAGCTGGGGAGTTCGATCCTTCTCCAAGAAGAACCTGCATGACCTGCGTGAAGGCTGAGTCTTTCGTTGTTGCAATCTTTCGATCATCTTTCTCGTACGGTTATGAGACCTGCAGCAACACAAACAAGACAAGACAAGCCTATGCAACCAAATCAACTCAGGTTAGTGACGTTATTTTCAGTTAATTCAAAACTTTAGCAATTGTTGGCAAGGGCCAGTGACGTTATGCACATATTAGTTTCGTCAAACTTAGGCGTTAATCATGCACAAAACCGTAAAGAACAGTGTCAAGTACTGAGTAACGTATTTTATTGATTGGGCCCCCGAATGGGCGGAGTTTTTGTACACGGGATGTAACTCCTGAAAAGAGGAAGCTACATAAATCAAATATACAAGTATACACAAGAGACATAAATATATCGACAAATTACACCTGTCGGCAACGGGATGCAGATGAACACCACGAACTGATCCTCCTATGACTCGTCCGACTATAATGCTTTCTCGGTATCCATACTTCCGAAGAGATTGTATCCGATAGTCGACCTCTCAGGTATATTCTCCCGCATTGATGCTCAGTGCAATATCAAATTCGAACCGCAGTCATTTGCTTTTCAAATCCCTAACTTTTGCGTGAACCGCCCTTTACGGGTTTTCAATTCACCGGGATACCCTTTTTTGCCGAAGCCGCCCAGTGTAGGTTTTCAACTTCGCGGGTGTACATTTTTTCAATTTTATCCCTAATTTTTGCCCGAACCTTTCATTCTGTTTTTGGTTCGCCAGGATGCCCCATTTTTGCCTGGACTCTCTTTTTCTGTCCAGCGGGTCTATTTTAAGCAAAGTATTTTTTAACTGCGTCCGAATTCACAGGTGACGTGAAATCTTCTCCGTCCATGGTGGACAACAACAACGCTCCTCCTAAAAAGACTTTACTGACGACGTATGGCCCTTCGTAGTTGGGGGTCCACTTGCCCCTGTGATCTGCTTGCGGCGGGAGAATCCTTTTCAGCACAAGGTCGCCCGTCTGAAAGCTCCGCGGATGTATCTTCTTGTCGTACGCTTTCTTCATTCGGCTCTGGTACAAACGACCATATGCTAGAGAAGCTAGCCTCTTCTCATCCATCAAACTCAATTGATTCAACCTGTCTTTCACCCATTCTGCCTCGTCCAGCTGAACGTCTCGCAATACCCTCAGAGAAGGGATCTCAACCTCTAATGGTAGCACCGCTTCCATTCCGTATACTAACGAGAACGGGGTTTCCCCGGTTGATGTGCGTACCGTCGTACGATAACCGTGCAAAGCAAAAGGTAGCATTTCATGCCAATCCTTATAGGTCACCACCATTTTCTGAACAATTTTCTTGATATTTTTATTGGCCGCCTCAACAGCGCCATTCATCTTGGGTCGGTAAGGGGAGGAGTTGTGATGTTCGATCTTGAAATTCTGGCAGAGCTCCTTCATCATTTTGTTGTTCAGATTTGAACCATTATCCGTGATTATCCGCTCGGGAATCCCATATCGGCAAATGATATCTCTCTTGATGAATCTGGTCACCACTTGCTTCGTTACATTCGCGTAAGACGCCGCTTCCACCCACTTGGTGAAATAATCGATTGCTACTAGGATGAACCGATGCCCGTTAGAAGCTGTCGGCTCGATCTTTCCAATCATATCGATGCCCCACATCGAGAATGGCCATGGAGATGACATCACATTTAGAGGACTCGGAGGCACGCGTATCTTGTCAGCATAGATTTGGCACTTGTGGCACTTCCTCGCGAACTTGAAACAATCAGTTTCCATCGTCAGCCAAAAGTAACCTGCCCTCAGCAGCTTTCTCGTCATAGCATGCCCACCAGCATGCGTACCAAAGGTACCTTCGTGAATTTCCTCCATGAGAAGCTTTGCCTCTTTCTCGTCTACACAACGTAACAGCACCAAATCGTGGTTCCTTCTGTATAAGACGCCATCCGGGTTCAAATAGAAATTACCCGCTAATCTCCTGAGAGTCTTCTGATCTTGACTGGATGCCCCAGCCGGATACTCTTTATTCTTCAGGAAATTAAGGATATCAAAATACCACGGTTTGTCGTCAGATGCTTCATCAATAGCGAATACATAAGCTGGCCTGTCAAGCCGAGAGATAATGATTCGGGGAGCTTCGTTCCAAAAATTGACCTTGTACATGGAAGACAAAGTGGCAAGGGCGTCAGCCATTTGATTTTCTGCCCGCGGTACGTGGTGCAATTCAATTTTGTCTAAGAAAGGCAACAATCTCCTTGCATAATTCATGTAATGTATCAAATTAGGCTGCCGTGTCTCCCATTCCCCTTTTATCTGATTCACTACCAGAGCTGAGTCTCCGTATACGTCTAGATGTTTGATTCGCAAATCAATGGCTTCTTCAAGCCCCATTATACAAGCTTCGTATTCGGCCTCATTGTTGGTAACGGCAAAGGTCAATCGGGCAGTAAACGGGATGTGCGACCCGTGTGGAGTGGTGATGATTGCCCCTATTCCGCTGCCGTAAGCATTCACGGCCCCGTCAAATATCATCTTCCATTTGGACCCCAACTCTGGTCCCTCGTCTGGCAACGGCTCTTCACAATCTTTCATCTTTAGGTACATGATATCCTCGTCAGGAAAATCAAACCTCATCGATTGGTACTCTTCAATAGGCTGCTCCGCCAGATACTCAGACAGCACACTCCCCTTTATAGCCTTTTGCGAGACGTATTGAATATCATATTCAGTCAAGACCATCTGCCAACGGGCAATTCTACCTGACAACGCCTGCTTTTCAAATACATATTTGATAGGATCCATCTTCGAGATGAGCATGGTTGTATGATTCAGCATATACTGCCTCAAACGCTTGGCGGCCCAGGCTAGCGCGCAACATGTTTTCTCCAGCATTGAATATCGAGATTCGCAGTCTGTAAATTTCTTACTCAGGTAATAGATCGCATGCTCCTTTCTCCCCGTCTCGTCGTGTTGACCGAGGACACAACCCATGCTTCCCTCAAGAACCGTCAAATACATTATCAAGGGTCTACCTGCCACTGGGGGTATTAGAATAGGAGGCTCCTGCAAATACTGCTTTATTTTATCGAACGCCTTTTGACAATTTTCGTTCCACGTTACAGCTTGATCTTTCTTCAACAGCTTGAATAACGGTTCACACGTGGCCGTTAGGTGAGATATGAACCGGGCGATGTAGTTCAATCTCCCTAAAAACCCGCGCACCTCTTTCTCTGTTTTAGGCGTCGGCATTTCTTGAATTGCTTTTATCTTAGCAGGATCGACCTCTATTCCTCTTTCGCTTACGATAAACCCCAGGAGCTTACCCGATCTCACCCCGAAGGTGCATTTGTTAGGATTCAGCCTCAGCCTGAACTTCCTAAGCCTTTTAAATAGCTTTAGCAGATTCACCAGATGCTCTTCCTCCGTCTGGGATTTGGCAATCATATCGTCAACATATACTTCGATCTCTTTATGCATCATGTCATGGAAAAGAGTCGTCATCGCGCGCTGATATGTTGCCCCAGCATTTTTCAAACCGAAGGGCATCACTTTGTAACAAAATGTTCCCCAAGGTGTTATAAAAGTAGTCTTCTCCATATCCTCTGGCGCCATTTTAATCTGATTATAGCCTGAAAAGCCATCCATGAAGGAGAACACGGAGTATTGAGCAGTATTATCAACTAGCACGTCAATGTGAGGAAGTGGAAAATCGTCTTTTGGGCTTGCTTTATTCAAGTCTCGATAATCCACGCACATTCGAACCTTGCCATCTTTCTTTGGCACTGGTACGATGTTGGCAACCCATGAAGGATACTTCGTCACAGCCAGGAAACCAGCGTCCCACTGTTTCTGAACTTCCTCTTTGATCTTCATTGCCATATCTGGTCGAGTTCTGCGAAGCTTTTGTTTGACCGGCGGGCAATCTTCTTTCAGTGGCAGGCGATGCACGACCATATCTGTATCGAGCCCTGGCATATCCTCATACGACCAAGCGAATACATCACTATACTCTTGGAGCATTTCAACCAGTCTTCGCTTGACATCACTCTGCAGTGCGGCTCCAATACGAATATTTTTCTCAACCCCTTCCGACCCCAAGTTGATAATTTCGATGACCTCATCGTGAGGCAGAATGGCTCTTTCCTCTCGCCTTACTAACCAAGACAGTTCTTCAGGAACGTCGCTATCTTCGACAACCTCTTCTTCGGCCTGGAATACCGGGTGATCAAAGTCGGGACGAGTCATAGGTGGTTCAAGGATGTCATCTGAAAATGTTATCCTGCAAAAGGAATGGTTAAGTGCTTCAAAATGCGTATAAAGCGAATAACCACATTGCCATTTTATTGAAAAATATTGAAAAATATAAAACAAGAAAGACAGGGATTACAGTATTTGCATATGAAAAACGCCATTTATTTAATGATTGACACGCAATGTTTATAACAACACAGCCCTAAGCAAATCTCGATGCCCCGGGCAAGACATCAGATTATTCAACAATTAATAAAGCAAAGCATTACTGTTTAAAAGTCACAGGAACAAGCTCCTGAATAGACCAGTTGCACAGTCCTTGTCCCGGCGTGCTTGGCTGAATCCAGGCATCCATATCACAGTCGCTGTCTCCTTCATCAGACTCCGAAGCAGCATTGACAGTTTCGTGACATACTCCACTGGCAGAGATGGTGATTGGCCTTCTGAAACGGGGCGCCCCCACGGAAGGAGTTGATGACGACGGTTGGTACCCCAGCCCGAACCGGTCCATCTTCACAGGAATGTCCAGCACTTTGCCCCAGCCCTTGGCTTCTCCTGCTTCCACTAGAGCTTGAGCTTCCTTATACGATGAGACAGCTATCTCTGGCACTTTGCTCGGCCCGGGACCTTTGTCCTTGATGCGCAAACCTTCGAATGCCTGGCATGGTGTTTCGTGGATCTCTCCGTCGACTTCCACATATTTAAATGACGACAGATGGCTGACCAGGATGTCCTCCTCTCCGCACACGGTGACTACGCTGTCTCCGACCATGTATTTTAACTTCTGATGCAGGGTGGACGTGACTGCCCCTGCTCCATGAATCCATGGTCTTCCAAGCAAGCAGCTGTACGCAGGCTGTATATCCATGATATAAAACTCAGTTGCAAACACTTCCGGCCCCACTTGCAGAGGCAAAGTAATCGATCCAAAGACTGTTCTCCGCGTGCCGTCAAACGCTCTGACTACCAAATCACTGGGCGTACACAAAATTCCTCTAACATCCAGCTTCATCATCGCCTTCTTGGGTAACACATTCAAAGATGACCCGGTGTCAACCAAGACGTGTGACATTACTGATCCTCTACACTCAACAGATACGTGTAATGCCATATTATGATCTCTCCCTTTCGGAGTCAAGTCAAAATCGGTAAAGCCCAAGCTGTGGCCTGCATTCACATGTGCCAATACCCCTTCTAGCTGATTTACGGAGACGTCTTGGGGTACAAAAGAAGTGTCCAGGACTTTCAGCAAAGCATTTCTGTGAGCTTCCGAACACAACAGCAATGACAGGATAGATATTTTGGACGGTGTCTGCTGCAGATGCTCCACAATCTTATAATCACTTTTTCGAATCAAGCGCATGAACTCTTCTACATCCTTCGATGCTGCTTCTTTTTCACTTGCTTGCATCGGAACATTTTCAACCACTTTCCCTTTTCCTTTCGCTAGTCTTTCAGCCTCCACTTCAGGAGATATAAAGATCCTGCCACTCCTCGTCATGCCTCCTGAGCCGACAACATTATCCACCGTCTCGGCTGGCGGTTTATTAACATCAATTTTTATTCCGTCACAATATACTTCCAAACCATAGGACCATGGGACTGCTTTTGTGTTCTCGTACGGGATCGGCCCGGCCTTAGTTATGGTGATCGGCGGTCGCTGAGCTGGTGCTGCAATAGTGATCGTCTTCCGAGGAATCGTTACCGTGGCCACATCACTCCGATTATCCACTACTGCCCCTGCAGGCTCATCAGTTGCCGCTCGGTCAAACTGCAATATGCCCTCATCAATTAAAGCCTGAATGCCTTTCTTCAACTCGTCACACCCTCCAGCTAGGGTCCAACAGTCTAAGCAATACTCGTTACATCCTGGGTAAACACCTCCTTGTAACAGTCGGCTCTTTATCTCGCTCAGCGGCGTCTTCAAATCATCGACATTCATAATCAGATTCAACCCTTCCTCAGCCAGAACGGCGTTTGCCCCATGATTAGGCATGGGTTTCTGGACTATATTCGGACCTGCCGTTCCGAAGTTGATAGTCTTGTTGTCCAAAAGATCCTGCACTACGTGCTTAAAAGCATGGCAACCTTCTAAATCGTGACCCGGGGCCCCAGAATGAAACTCACAGTGCCGGCTTGCATCGTAACCAAATGGGGGAGCTCCCGTTATCGGTGCCAGAGTTCTTTTCTCTACTAGATTCAATCCCAACAATGTCTGCAGCAAATCGGCGTAGGTCGAGGGAGGCTTCTCAAACACTCTTCTGGGTTTACTACCCTGGAATCTTCGCTGAGCCTGCTGCGCCCCCTGCTGAGGCTGCTGCTGCTGTTGCATTGGCTGCTGCTGAACCGGTTGTTGTTGCTGGACCGATGTTTGTTGGTATGGGATAGTAACACTCGCCACCTGCTGCGGCTGACGATATTGGTTTCGTCCCCTGCCTCGGCCTCGGCCTCGGCCTCCAAATACCGCGCTTGCCTCGCCCTGACGGCGCCCACCATAAGCTTTCCTATTACTGCCGGATGCAGTTGATTCCTCGACTTGGAACTTTCCTTGCTTGATGTTACGCTCAATCTTTTCCCCCATCAGAATTAGGTCTGAAAAACTGGCCAGAGACGTGTGAAACAGCATATCATGAAACAGACCTGTGAATGTGCCGACAAACATGTCATTCATTTCCTTATCTTCTACCGGAGGACGGACCCTGGCAGCCATATCGCGCCACCTTTGCGCGTACTCTTTAAAGCTCTCCCCCTTCTTTTGCGACAGCCCGGCCAATTGGACCCGATTGGGTGCCAAGTCGCTGTTATACTTGTAGTGAGCTACAAATGCCTCTGCTAATTGCTTCCACGTCTTGATATCAGTTGGCTCCAATCCCATGTACCACTCTAGGGAAGGGCCCGATAGACTATCCTGAAAGAAATGCATCAGCATTCTTTCATCAGTTGAGTATGCAGACATCTTTCTGTAATAAGCTCGTACATGCACTTTTGGACACGTATCTCCTTTATACTTGTCAAACGCAGGAGCTTTGAATTTAATTGGCACCCTTAAGCCAGGTACCAAGCCCATTGTTGCCATGTCCAATCCCACAGCACTTTGGTTTAGGACTCCCCTCATCTGCTCTTCCAGCATTCTGATCTTCTGGGAATCATCCATCGGCCCTTCGAAACCTCCTCCAGAGAAGGCGTCCTCTTGCTGATCTTCTTGCCACATACCATTTCCAGCTCCATACCCATCATATCCATTATTACGTCCAGCTCTTATCTGATTCATCCCCGGACCTCGGCCCCTGTTGTCGTACCCTTGAACACCCCCAGCAGGACCAAAAGCCATAAATCCAGTACCGTTTCCGTTTCCAAAGCCTCCGTAACCCTGATTGGTCGCGCCATAACCGTCTTGCCCAAAGCCTTGAGCATTAAAGCCATACTTCCCAGTGTTATCGAATCCCTGATCGTTGAACCCGAATCCAGCATTGACAAAGCCGTTGCCTCCCATATTGTCACCCAAATTGACATCCTCCAGCCCAACGTTATGGACAGCAGTCTCATTTCCAACTCCGACGTTACCATTTACAGCAGCGGTAGCGTTGTTAACATTAGCAGCAGGTGTGTTGATCACAGGCGGAGCCACTGGCGTGGGAGTACCGTCTCCATGAACAGTATCGACCCGTACAGACTGATGATCTTCATTACCATGACCAGCATTTCGGGCCAACAGAGGCTGGACCATGGCCTGCAAATTCTCCTGCCCTTTTGCTATAGCTTCCATGGTCTGCATGAAGAGAGCGAGCTTCTCGCGCACATCTTGCATCTCGTTCTGCATTTGATCCATGATTCTTCGACAATTGGAGCGGGTAGAATAGCGGTGCGGATGTTGATCTGCAATCCTGTTAAGTACCTGGAAAAAGCAGGAAATAAGACACTATTCAAAGATTACCTGTAATGCAATATGAATGCAATGCAATGTGTCTGTGCATTAGGGAAGTTCATTCCCCCAGTTCTAGTGTGAAGGTGTCTGTGCAGTGACAGTGTTGACAACAGGAATATCGGAGCTGAATCATAGAAAGCCTCATATATTGCAGGGAAAATCAATAAGCCGAGAGTACAATATCACTGAGAGTACAATAAGAAGGCATGACCTCAACCAACAATCCTGGTGATGGTCAGCACTATGCAAATAAAGCATACAAGTTACTACATGAAATGATCAAACACTCCTATAAGTCTGGTACTCTTCTAGCAACTTCTTGGTCTCCGGATGACTTGGTTGGGTAAGCAGCCCTTCAACCAGTTGGTTTCTCTTCTTAAGAACACGGCGCACGTCTTCAGCAGTTTCTTCCCATGTTGCTTCCCCGAAGCAATCTTCTAGCTTCCGCTTCTGAGACACCGCTTCATCTCTGGATTTGATTGCCTTGTTCAGTGCATGCTGGACACTATACCGGGTCATCACTTCTTCCTCACACTTCTTGATGCTAGACTTCAACTTCTCTTCGAGGTCGGAGATTTGCTGCTTCAACTTATCTTCCCTCTTCTTGTTATTGGTGAGTGTAGCATTCCAAGTTTTATTGCAAGAGGAGATTTCTCGGTGTGCTGCGTCGAGCGCCTTCTTTTTGGCTTCCAGCATGTCATGGGAGCTTCTGAACTCTTGCCCCAGACGTTCGCGCTTTTTCTTTTCCTCGGTCAACTCAGCCCCTAACCTGTTTAACAGCTCGATCTGTTGTTGGAAAGCATATACGGCCTTGTTTTTCTCACTGCGTACTTGAGCTAGCTCTTGCTCTAACCCTTCGTTGATCTTCATCAAGGCTTCTTTTTCTCTCACAATTTGCTCATAGACTTCCCTAGAAACAGTAGTTGGCTCCGCTACCGGAATAGGATCAAGAACTGGTGCATCTGGAAATGGCATCCGCAACCGACTTGCTCTCTCCTGGATCCAAACCCTGTAAGGTGCATAGGCCTGACAGTCATTCTTTCCTAACAACGGCTTCCCTCTGCGGTTAATACGCGTCCAGGCATGTTGCAACTTGGCTAATAACTCTCCCTTCACATCACCTGTGAAGTACAGAGATTCCTGTACTTCTTCCTCCTGCGGTGGATTCTTCAGCGCATATCCAAACTGACGAATGAATAGAGAAGGGTTGTAATTGATACACCCTTTTCTCCCTATCAGCGGCACATTAGGGTACCCAGAACAACTGAAGATGAGCTCAGATCCCAACAGGTCCCGATCAAACCACACAACATCTTCGGAATATAGCCGCATCAGGCGCTCTGACCAACTGGCTGAGGTTGCACTGTCTGCAAAGGGTCCCTTCATTGGAAGATGACTTTTAAACCACATATTCAATAAAGGAGCACAGCAGTAAACAACTTTTCCCCTTCGGTTTTCGTTCTTGTAGTGCAATGAGTGGTAGAAGTCTCCGATCAATGTTGGCACTGGATTGCCGGCAGCGAATAGATAGAAAGCATCCAAGTCCACAAAATTGGGCAGGTTAGGAAACAGCACAATTCCATAAATGCATAAAGCCAAAATAGCATTGAAAACCAACCAACAACCGTTCTTGGCGTATTCTTGAGCCTTGCCAACCAGAAAATCTAGAGAGAAACCGGGAACCCCAAGCCAAGAAGTCACTAATAACTCAGCAGCATTCATATGCAAGGCTTTGGCTAAGTCCTCCAACTTGGGCTCAGCAGCAGAGTGAATAAAGGGAACCTTGTTCTGCACGGGAAGCTCAGTAAACTCCACATACTCCTCAATAGTAGGTCCTAGAATGAAGCCAGCAAAAGTAAAGCATCTCAATGCGGGGTCATAGAACTGCATCAAGGTGTATAGCCCGTTCATCTCATCAGCAGTGGGCTTACAGACTAATCTCAGTAATCTCCCATGACTCATTCTAAAGCTTCTTCTAACCTCCTCATCAGCGAGAGATATCAGACCAAGCAAAGAAGTAATATCAGGTGAAGGCAGCTTGTACGCAACTGTTTTCCTCAAACTAGCCATAGTCAGTACTCAGAAATCTGGGCACTAGAACCGGGGAATATGCAAATGCACCTGCAGCACAGACACACGTTAATGGGATGCAATGATAATGAGTATGTAAACAATGCAATGCAAGTAACATGCAACAGGGACCAAATGCCGTAGCTGAATAGCCTGAACCATATCAAGAAGTCTCGGATAGACTCTATAGAAGTCTTCAAACCCTGGTCTCAGATAGACCTAAAACAAAGCTCCAACAATGGTCTCTGACAGACCTCAAACCATAACTCCAACTGGTCTCTGGCAGACCTCAAGACTCTCAACTGGTCTCTGACAGACCTCAGAACACACCTCCAAATGGTCTCTGACAGACCTCCTAACTCTCCATAAATAACCAGGATCTCTGATCAAGAAGTAACCGGTATCTGAAGGTCTAGTTACCTGCATGACCCCAAACCCTCTCACAGGTGGATGTCCTAGTAACTGACAAAGGTATGGCATCCTATGCGGTCGTCGGCGTCACAGACTTTCAGGGTCGATGATACGATTCCCAGAAGGAGTGGCATCATCAAATCCTGAAGAGGCCTCACTTAGCCAACTTCCAAATGATCGGTTCCCGGAGTCGACAATTCAGCTGACCAACAACCCCTTCGACCCAAAGGGTAGAAAAAGAAGCCAACCAGAAGAACCTCGTCCGAGTGTAGATTTCATGAGACACTAATGCAAGCAAAGCCGGCACGCGCCCACTACTTTCTACTCTAATTCTAGGTGCACTCAAGCCCAGGTCCGGCTTCTCACTCAATATCAGAACACCCGTCACACCCCAATACAGCAATAATAAACAATATATATAATGCTGAAAATAAAGGTCAGAAATATAAATCCATACAAAATCCTCGACGGGAAAACAAGCGTTAGGATTGACTCTCTTAAGGGACGTTGGATCCCAAATGCATAAGAACCCTCGCAGTCCTTAGCAGCCAGGGGACGTTGGATCCCCAGCAGAGTCGCCAGCTGTCGCTACTGCGAAAATCGGCGCCGGCTGAACAGAAGAGTCGCCACCGTGCGTTATTTATCCCACGGGAGGGAAAGGAAACGCTCAGAGTAAACCTCGCACAACACGGGAAAGGTATGGTCGTCGCAACCAAAACCTGGATTCGGGAGTCGGTTACGCAAGGGGAAGGTATTAGCACCCCTCACGTCCGTCGTACTCGACGGGATCCACGCTTGTTTTCGGGTATGGATTGTTATTCTATCTAAACTATAGGTCGAGGGTTAAAAAGAAAATAAAATGAAAGAAATAAAAATGACTCGGCAAAGTATCGCACTTTATGCCTACGTATTCCCGTCTGGAACGAGAAATCAGAGTCAACGTAGTTCGCCTACCTACGGGAAAGGAGGGGAAGGTTGCTCGCTAGGATGTCGCATCCTATGCCTACGTACTTCCACACAGCATGGAAGATCAGAGCAAACGTAGTTCGGGCCACGTACGACACAAGTTTGTCTTGGTTGATTTTATTCCTTCTGAAAAAGGTTTTCATGATTAACAGTCCCGGCGGACAAAAATGACGCTTTGATGAGTTCACATTCTTTTACGGAAGAAGTGCATTTTATTGTGTTTGAAATCTTTATGTGTTTTTCTGTTTGTTTTGAGAAAGAAGAGACAGAACTCTAACCTACGGTTGCGAAGGGAATCAAACTAACCTAATGTTATCATGCATGGGTTAAGACCTGGTGTCTATCATGCTCCTCTCTTGCACAGAGAGAAACAGAGATCCTAAGGGATAGGCAAAAACAGAAACAATAACAGATATATACAGTAAAGCGGTAAAATGCATGGATGCAACAGTACAAGCGAGGCAAGGGAGTCCCACTCAACCTCGAACCTGGAAAACAATAGGCAAAAGTGAACAGACTTCACTTTCAACCCAGCAGGGTAAACAACAAACAATACAACCAGGAAAACCAATCAATACATCAGCAATGAAATACAACAGCATCAGCAGCTCTGAATCAACATCTGGCTCCAAGTAATCTCCATTCAGCTACAGGCTTCAACAAGCATCAATCTCCATCTTCATGACCTTCAGGCAAGGGCTTTGATCATCTGTCTTCCATCTGCAATGGCTTTTCTTCATGTCTCAGGCTCCAGGATGAACATCAGTCAACAAGATAAAAGTGAATGTTAAACAGTAGACTGCCTACCAAGGGTGGCTCATCAACTGTTAACATTGTATAGACAATTTTCTCTCAAAAGTTCTATCTTTCAAATACATTCACTGATCCTTCCAAAGGAAGGAGGTGGATATTTGAAAGAGACTTTGAATCATAGAGAAAGGATAGAGGCAAACAAAGCCATCTATGTTTGAGAAGCAAGCTTTCTAATCTAGAGCTCTGCCTAGCTCCTAGACCCTAGTCTCCTCAGCAGCTGCTGGCAAGAACCTCCTCCTCAACTCTGACAGTTAATCTTCAATCTCTTGATCTCCAATGGTCTTCCTCTCCTCAAATCTTCAGCTCTCCCAAGTCCCCAGACAATCCCAATACCCAAGCAAGCAAGCAATAATCCCCAGAGGGCACACCACACCAGTCAATCAGATATACAATGCAATAATAGCAGTAGGGGAGTCCTGACTCTTTCTCTAAGGGATCTAATAACTACCCATAGCCCCTATAGTCCCATAACTAATCTAGTTAAACCCTAAGTCCTAAGGGAAAGAATCAAACCTCCTAAGTCATCACCTAAAAACCCTAATTTGTTCATGTTGTTCAAACCTACACTAAGCACCTAAATTTAATTTCTAAAAATGGGAACTAAATTGAATCTATAAGTTCAATATCTAATCTAAACAACCTAAAAAGAATGGATGAAAAATATGAAAATATCTAATAGAACAAAAATCAATAAAATCATGTATAAAATGAAACCATTTAAAATGTCATTTATTTAGAAAATATGGGAAAAATATCAAATAAAAAATAAAATGCAATTTTTATTTTTTATAATTTTCTAGACATCCTAAAGAAAATAATGCAAAAAGAATGAATTAAAAATGATTATTTTGCTATTTATTATGAATTTTAGAAAATGCATGAAAAAATTAAAGAAAATGAAAGAAAATATAATGAAATAAAGTGGAGGGGGTGTGAATAGCAGGGATAACACGTTCCAGGCATTGGGCTTATTAAAATGGGGGGTGTGGATAGCGCTCTGAGCCCAACCCCCCAATTAATGAAACGCAGCGTTTGGTCTCTTTTGAAATTTCCCACCAAAACTCAGATTGAATGAGGGCCGTTCGATCCCTGGTCAAGTCAATATTCCCTCCAGATCCAAGGGCGCGTGGTTCATCTTCTTCCTCCCTTCGCCTAGGGTTTCAGTCCCCACTTCCATGCATGAGAATTCCACTCCATCTTTCTCCATGATTTCTTGATGAAAACACAAAATTCCAAGCCCTAAAATATTCTATGAAACTCCAGTAATCCATGCCTAGTCTTAGTTTTCCCTAACTCTCATTACACACTCCAAACAGAGAGCTCGAACCTCAGAACACACCATGCTTGCCTGAGATCAAAGTTGCCAGAACTCAAACCTAATGATCAACAGATGTTCTACATGCTTGCCTCATTATTCTATGCCTCAACATATTGATTATAACTCAACATAAAGCTTGTTATCGAAGCCAACAGAAATGGTAACCTGTTATTGATCTCCATGGATCTATCCCTAAACCTCAAGAAATGATCCTCTAGGGTTTCTAAACAACATTATCTTAGCCACATGATCTCTAACAGCCAGAACAGTGAGATTCGAAAAAATATACATACCTTGCACTTGATAATGGTGATGGTAGCTAGACCTCAATCCAACCCTTGATACTTGCTAAAAACAATCTCCAATGGATGAATATGCTTCTGTTTGCAGTGATTTATGCTGAAACCTTGTGAATTATGCTATTCCATCCTTCATGCAAGTTGGAATGATGAAGTGGATATGTATGATCCTTGATCAATTCAGCCACTTCTTGGTGTGAATCCTAGGGTTTGAATGATGATGATGATGATTCAATTCAGAGATGTGAGAATTTTGAGAGGTTTGTGAGAGTTTAAGTATCTTGTGGAAGAATAAGAAAAATGGATGAAAATGGAGATTCTTGCCAAATGGGAGCACCAACCCTTGCATGATTCAGCTTGCATGAATATATAGGTTGCATTAGAACCTCCTAGAACATTGGAGAAATTTCTTTTTACACTTTCCCTTTCAATTTGGATTATGTTACTTTCAAATCAAGCAATCATGGATAACTCCCAAACTATGACCTAAACTCAAAATTCCACTTTAGCCAATGTTTTTAGAATGCCTTTTCCATTCAAAATGACCTATAATTTTGCATCATTTGGCCAAGATATGAAAAATACCATTTTTTAAGCCATTTTCCTTCATTAAATTCACCAATTTTGAAATCTTGTGCTATGGACATTTCCAATCTCTCATGGTCACTTTTCTAGACTCAAAATGTCATTTGGAGCAAGTCTTATGTTGTAAGTTTTTCCATTTGAAGCTTCCTTGTATGAGTTTTGGGCATAGGTTAAAATGACCTGTAATTCACAAATGACCAAAATACCCTTTGCTTGCCATGACCATAAGTTGAGCTCCACACATCATATAAGGGCATGCTATACCATTCTAGAAAGCTAAGACAATGAAGAACAATTCTTATGTTGACCAGAAATTCATTTGAAATCTCCTTGAGGGGTAAAAGTTGCTTGGAAGTCAAGTCACTTTCACAGACAAAATTTCAGATACCTCAGATGACCTGTAACTTGCAAGGACCATAACTTGAGCTCTATAAATCTCCTTGATGTCTTCCACCACTCAAATTAAAGGTCTTGAGATCCTCTACAAGTTCCATGTTGGCCAAAGATCCATTTGAACCTTGCATTTTGACTTATCTTGCTTGGAAATTTGACCTAAACTAGGGGATTTTACACAGAAACCCTAATTTAGAGACCCCTCTTCTCCTTGATTTCTCTTGAATTCTTCTTGGCATATCTCCATATCCTTCTTTATATGTCAAATGATGAACCCCACATCTCTCCAATAGACTTGAATGCCCTTTAAATCAGTCAATTGACCTAGGGTTGACCTAGGGTTGACCCAGATGAAACCCTAGTTGACTGCCTTCAGCTGTAGTTCTTGTGCTCTCATCAATGACTTGTCTCCTTCTTTAAATGACTTTCTAAGTCTCTCATAATGTCTAGATACTCTCCATGCCTTCAACTCACAGCTCACAACCCTCTTGTTGACCCTCAGATACCCTCAGCTAGGAGATGGACTCAAGGCTTGATCTGCTGAACTCTCTGCTTTCAAATTCTTTCTAATGACTTGAATGAGATGGAATTAGGATAATAACCTCTTGATAGGCTTCTAGAGATGAGAATAATGATTGGTCCCCTGTTGAATGACTTGCTATGCTTATGCTATGCAGATGGTTAGGCTATGTACATGACTCTATATGCAAATGCTAATGATATTGAAACATAAACCAAGTGAATAAAGTTGAGCAAATTTTAGGGTGCAACACCCATGATTGGGCATGGGCTTCTGCACTATATTCGGACTTGCCGTGCCGAAATTGATAGCTTTATTGTCCAAGAGATCCTGCACAACATGCTTAAAAGCATGGCAACCCTCTACATCGTGGCCCGGAGCCCCAGAATGAAACTCACAGTGCCTGTTTGCGTCATAACCATACGGAGGAGTTCCCGTTATAGGTGCCAGAGTTCTCTTCTCTACCAGGTTCAAACCCAACAATGTCTGCAACAAATCTGCGTACGTTGAGGGAGGCTTCTCAAATACTCTCCTTGGTTTACCACCCTGGAATCTTCGCTGAGCAGGCTGTGCTCCCTGCTGTGGCTGCTGCTGCTGCTGCTGTTGTGGCATTGGCTGCTGCTGAAACGGTTGTTGTTGTTGAAATGGTTGTTGCTGATATGGGATAGTGACGCTCGCCACCTGCTGCGGCTGATTATATTGGTTCCGACCTCTGCCTCGGCCCCCAAATACTGCGCTTGCCTCGCCCTGACGGCGCCCCCCAAAAGCCTTCCTATTACTGCCAGCTGCAGTTGATTCCTCAGCCTGGAACCTGCCTTGCTTAATGTTGTTTTCAATCTTTTCTCCCATCAGAATTAAGTCTGAGAAACTGGCCAAAGATGTGTGAAACAATTTGTCATAAAACATGTCGGTGAACGTTCCGATAAACATGTCATTCATTTCCTTGTCTTCTAAAGGAGGACGGACCCTGGCAGCCATATCGCGCCACCTTTGCGCGTACTCTTTAAAGCTTTCACCCTTCTTCTGAGACAGCCCTGTCAATTGGACCCGATTGGGCGCCAAGTCGCTGTTATATTTATAGTGAGCTACAAATGCCTCTGCCAGTTGCTTCCATGTCTTTACATTAGTTGGATCCAACCCCATGTACCACTCTAGGGAAGGGCCCGATAGACTATCTTGAAAGAAGTGCATTAGCATTCTCTCATCAGTTGAGTACGCAGACATCTTTCTGTAATAAGCCCGCACGTGCACTTTCGGACAGGTGTCCCCTTTATACTTATCAAATGTAGGAGCTTTGAATTTGATGGGCACCCTCAAGCCAGGTACCAGGCCCATTGTTGACATGTCTAAGCCCACAGCACTTTGGTTCAGGACCCCCCTCATCTGCTCTTCTAGCATTCTGATCTTCTGGGAGTCATCCATCGGCCCTTCGAAACCTCCGCCGGAGAAAGCGTCCTCCTGCTGATCTTCTTGCCACATACCATTCCCAGCTCCATACTCATCGTATCCATTATTGCGGCCAGCTCTAATCTGATTCATCACCGGGCCTCGCCCTCTGTTGCCGTATCCCGGAGCAATTCCAGCAGGTCCGAAAGTCGTTAACCTAGCGCCGTTTCCATTTCCGAAACCTCCGTAACCCTGATTGGTCACACCAAAGCCGTCTTGCCCAAAGCCTTGAGCATTGAAACCATATTTCCCAGCATTATCGAGTCCCTGATCATTGAACCCGAATCCAGCATTACCGAAGTCGTTGCCTCCCATATTATCACCCAAGTTGATATCACCAAGCCCAACGTTATGGACAGCAATCTCGTTCCCAACTCCGACGTTTCCGTTCCCAGTGGCGGTGGCGTTGTTGACATTAGCAGCAGGTATATTGACTACAGGTGGAGCCACTGGTGTGGGAGTGCCATCCCCATGAACAGTGTCGACTCGCACAGACTGATGATCCTCATTCCCATGACCAGCATTTCTGACCAACAGAGGCTGCACCATGGCTTGCAAATTCTCCTGACCTTTTGCAATAGTCTCCATGGTCTGCATGAAGAGTGTTAGCTTCTCGCGCATATCTTGCATCTCGTTCTGCATTTGATCCATGATTCTTCGACAGTTGGTGCGAGTGGAATATCTGTGCGGGCGCTGATCTGCAATCCTGAAAATACCTGGTACAGCAGGAAATAAGATACCATCCAATGATTACCTGTAATGCAACATGAATATGAATGCAATGCAATGTGTGTCTGTGCGTTAAGGAATAGCATTCCCCGATTCTAGTGCGAAGGTGCCAGTGCAGCAATACAAAGATCGGAGTCGAATCATAGAAAGCCTCATATATTACAGAGAAAACCCATAAGCCAAGACTACAATGTCACTGAGTACAAAGAAGGGCATGACCCCAATCAACAATCCTGGTGATGGTCAGCACTATGCAAATAAAGCATACAAGTTAATACATGAAATGATCAAACACTCCCATAAGCCTGATACTCTTCTAGCAACTTCTTGGTCTCTGGATGACCTGGTCGGGTAAGCAGCCCTTTAACAAGCTGGTTTCTTCTCTTGAGAACACGGCGCACGTCACCAGCGGTTTCTTCCCACGCCCCTTCTCCGAAGCGATCCTCTAGTTTACGCTTCTGAGACACAGCTTCATCCCTGCCTTTGATGGCCTTGTTCAGTGCATTCTGGAGACTATACCGGGTCATCACTTCTTCCTCACACTTCTTGATGCTAGACTTCAACTGCTCTTCGAGATCGGAAATTTGCTGCTTCAACCTATCCTCCCTCTTCTTATTGTTGGTCAGTGTAGCATTCCAAGTCTTATTGCAAGAAGAGATCTCCCGGTGTGCTGCGTCGAGTGCCTTCTTTTTAGATTCCAGCATGTCATGGGAGCTTCTGAATTCTTGCCCCAGACGCTCGCACTTCTTCCTCTCTTCAGTCAACTCAGCCCCTAGTCTGTTCATTAGCTCAATCTGCTGTTGGAAAGCATGCACGGCCTTGTTTTTCTCACTGCGTATCTGAGCTAGCTCTTGTTCTAACCCTTCATTGATCTTCATCAAGGCTTCTTTTTATTTCACCACTTGCTCGTATGCCTCCCTAGAAACAGTAGTTGGCTCTTCTACCGGAATAGGAACAAGGACTGGTGCATATGGAAATGGCATCAATAACTGACTTGCTCTCTCTTGGATCCACTCTCTGTAGGGTGCATAAGCCTGACAATCGTTCTTCCCTAACAGTGGCTTCCCTCTTCTGTTAATACACGCCCAGGCGTGCTGAAGCTTCGCTAGCAACTCACCCTTCAAATCACCTGTGAAGTACAGAGATTCCTGTACTTCTTCCTCCTTTGGTGGGTTCTTCAGCGCATATCCAAACTGGCGAATGAATAGAGAAGGGTTGTAATTGATACACCCTTTCCTTCCTATCAACGGAACGTTAGGATACCCAGAACAACTGAAGATAAGCTCGGACCCCAGCAAATCTCGATCAAACCACTCAATATCTTCCGAAGATAGTCTCATCAAGCGCTCTGGCCAGCCAACTGGGACTGTAGTCTCTACAACAGATCTTCTCTTAGGAAGGTGGCTCTCAAACCACATACCCAGCAATGTTACACAAAAATGAACATTCTTCCCTCTTCCCTTCCCATTCTTGTAATGCAGTGAGTGGTAGAAATCTCCGAGCAAGGTAGGTACAGGATTACCAGCGGCAAACAAGTAGAAGGCGTCGAAGTCCACAAAATCCGGTACATTGGGAAACAATACTATGCCATAAATGCATAGAGCCAACACAGCATTGAAGGCAATCCACCACCCGCTCTTAGCGTACTCCTGGGCTTTACCAATCAAGAACTGGAGCGAGAAGCCTGGAACTCCACGGGAAACAGTAGTCAACAGTTCAGAAGCATCCATATGCAAAGCTTTTGCCAAGTCCTCCGGCTTGGGCTTAGCGCCAGAATGAATGAATGGAACCTTGTTCTGCACTGGTAGCTCAGTAAATTTCACATACTCTTCAATGGTAGGCCCCAGAATAAAATCAGCAAACGTAAAACATCTCAATGCGGGGTCATAGAATTGCATCAAGGCGTACAGCCCATCTAGCTCCATCTCCGTGGGTTTGCGCACCAATCTCAATAATCTTCCATAGCTTATTCTGAAGCTCCTACGAACATCCTCATCAGCCAGAGAGATTAACCCAAGCAGGGGAACAACATCAGGAGTAGGCAATTTGTAAGCAATTGTCCTCCTTAAGCTGGCCATGACTAATCACTCAGAAATCCGGACACTAGAACTAGGGAAATGCAAATGCACCTGCAGCACAGACACACGTTAGTGGGGATGCAATGATGATGAGTATGCAAACAATGCAATGCAAGTGACATACAACAGGGACCAAATGCCGTAGCTGAATAGCCTGAACCATATCAAGAAGTCTAAGATAAACTCTCTAGAAGTCCTCAAACCCTGGTCTCAGATAGACCTAACACAAAGCTCCAACAATGGTCTCTGACAGACCTCAAACCAAAACTCTCACTGGTCTCTGGTAGACCTCAAATCATATCTCGCACTGGTCTCTGACAGACCTCAGAACTCTCCAAATGGTCTCTGACAGACCTCCGAACTCTCCAACTGGTCTCTGACAGACCTCAGAACTCTCCAACTGGTCTCTGACAGACCTCAGAACTCTCCAAATGGTCTCTGACAGACCTCCGAACTCTCCAACTGGTCTCTGACAGACCTCAGAACTCATAAATACTCAAGATCTTTGATCAGGAAATAACCGGTATCTGAAGGTCTAGTTACCTGCATAACCCCAAACCCTCTCACAGGTGGATGTCCTAGTAACTGACAAAGGTATGGCATCCTATGCGGTCGTCGGCGTCACAGACTTTCAGGGTTGATGATACGATTCCCAAAAGGAGTTGCATCATCAAATCCTGAAGAGGCCTCACTTAGCCAACTTCCAAATGATCGGTCCCCAGAGTCGACAATTCAACTAACCAGCAACCCACGCCAACCAAAGGAAGGGGCAGGAGGCCAACCAGAGGAACCTCGTCTGAGTGTAGATTTCGCGGGACACCAAGGCAAGCAAAGCAAGCGGGCGCCCACTAATCTCTACTCTAAGTCTAAGGTGCACTCAAGCCCAGGTCCGGCTTCTCACTCAATATCAGAACACCCATCACAACCCCCAAATACAGCAATAATGACAATAATAATATGCTGAGAGTAAAGGTCAGAAATGTAAATCCATACAAAATCCTCGACGGGAAAACAAGCGTTAGGATTGACTCTCTTAAGGGACGTTGGATCCCAAATGCATAAGAACTATCGCAGTCCTTAGCAGCCAGGGGACGTTGGATCCCCAGCAGAGTCGCCAGTTGTCGCTACTGCGAAAATCGGCGCCGGCTGAACAGAAGAGTCGCCACCGTGCGTTATTTATCCCACGGGAGGGAAAGGAAACGCTTAGAGTAAACCTCGCACAACACGGGAAAGGTATGGTCGTCGCAACCAAAACCTGGATTCGGGAGTCGGTTACGCAAGGGGAAGGTATTAGCACCCCTCACGTCCGTCGTACTCGACGGGATCCACGCTTGTTTTCGGGTATGGATTGTTATTCTATCTACTCTACAGGGTTAAGGGTTAAAAAGAAAATAAAATGACTCGGCAAAGTATCGCACTTTATGCCTACGTATTCCCGTCTGGAACGAGAAATCAGAGTCAACGTAGTTCGCCTACCTACGGGAAAGGAGGGGAAGGTTGCTCGCTAGGATATCGCATCCTATGCCTACGTACTTTCATACAGCATGAAAGATCAGAGCAAACGTAGTTCGGGCCACGTACGACACAAGCTTGTCTTGATTGTTTTTTATTCCTTCTGAAAAAGGTTTTTCTGATTACTGGTCCAAGCGGACAAAAATGACGTTTTGATGAGTTCACATTCTTTTACGGAAGAAGTGTCTTTTATTGTGTTTGAAATCTTATGGTGTTTTTCTGTTTGTTTTGAGAAAGAAGAGACAGAACTCTATCCTACGGTTGCGAAGGGAATCAAACTGACCTAATGTTATCATGCATGGGTTAAATCCTAGTGTCTATCATACTCCTCTCTTGCGCAGAGAGAAACAGAGATCCTAAGGGAATAGACGGAAACAGAAACAATAGCAAATATACAGTAAAGCAGTAAAATGCATGGATGCAGCAATACAAGCGAGGCAAGGGAGTCCCACTCAACCTCGAACCTAGAAAACAATAGGCGAAAGTGAACAGGATTCACTTTCAACCCAATAGGTTAAACAGCAAACAATACAGTCAGGGAAAACCAATCAATACATCAGAAATGAAATACAGCAGAAAAAATATACAGCCACAGCAGCTCTGAATCAACACCTATCTTCAAGTCATCTCCAATCAGCTACAAGCTTCAGTAAGCATCAATCTCCATCTCCACAGCCTTCAAGCAAGGTCTTGGATTATCAGTCTTCCATCTGCAATGGCTTTTTTTCAAGTCTCAAACCTCCAGGGCGAGGGATCAATCACAAGAGTGAATTGGGTGTTAAGCAATTGGTTGACCACCAAGGGTGACAAACAGACTGCTAACAACACATAGGATATTTTCTCTCAAGAGTTCTATCTCTTAGACACTATCACCAAGCCTTCCAAAGGAAGGGGGTGAATGTCTTAGAGAGACTCTGCATCACAGAGAGGAATGGAGGCAATCAAGGCCTTCCATGTTTGAGAATCAAGTTTACTACTCTAGAGCTCTGCCTAGCTCCTAAACCCTAGACTCCTCAACAGCTACCAGCAAAGGATGCTCCTCATCAACTCTGGAAGTTGGTCTTTATTTTCTGATCTCCAATGGCCTTCATCATCACAAGTCTTCAACTCTCCCAATCCCCAAGCAATCCCAATACCCACACAAACAAGCAATAGTCCCCAGAGAGGGCACACCACACCAGTCAAACAAATACAGTAGTACACTAATAGCAGTAGGGGAATCCTAATATTTCTAAGGGATCTAATAACTACCCATAATCCCTATAGTCCCATATCCCAAAAATTTCAATCTCTAACTCCTAAGGGAAATGAACTAATTCACCTATGTTGTCACCTAAACCCTACTTTTGTTCATGTTATCCACCTCTAATCAAATCACCTAAAATTAATTCCTAAAAATATGAACTAAATTGTATACACAAGTTGAAGTCCTAATTTAATCACTCTAAAAGGAATGAACCCTATATCTAAGGGGACCTATGAGAACTAAAATTAACAAATTTGGGTACTACTAAACTTAATAAAATGCTATTCACAAGAAAAATGCATAAAAAATATCAAAACAAAATAAAATGTCAATTTTATTATTTGGTATTTTTCTAGACAGAATTATGGACCTATAGCAAAAAGAACCAATTAAAACTAAGCTATTTTTGATTTTATATGATATTTTAAAGGCATTAAAAATATTAAAGGAATTAAAATCACAAAATATGAAATAAAAGGGAGAGGGGGGTGTCAGAAGTAAGCTCGCCCAGTTCAAATCTCAGATGGGCCATGGAAGTGGGGTGCGAATAACAAAAGTACTAGGCCCAGCGCGCTTCAGAAATTGAATTAAAAAAACCAAAGAAAAAGGTTAAATCCTCGGTGTGAATAGCAACATAATCAAGTGTAATTCATTGGGCTTATCAAGCAGGGGGTGGGGATAGAAATGTTGGACCCAGCCCAGACGCGCGTTTAAGTGAAACGCTGCGTTTCACTTTGGTCTCTCCCTCCGTTTTCCATTTAAATGACAGCCACACGATTAGATCTTCAGTCAAGGTCAAATAACAAATCCGACGGTTGTCCATCATCGTCCCCAAGTGTCCTCTAGGGTTTCTGAAAAAAAACAGTCCCATGCACGCATCTTCCATCTCCTTGTTCTCTCTCCATTCTCCATGAATTCACTCGATACCAAGAGCAAAGTTGCTCTAAATCCTCCCCTCTACACAGCCATGCCCATAGTTCTCCCTAAAACTCAAGCAACAATGGAACCCGATACACATAACAGTTGGAATCCACCATTTTCACCTGTGATCAATCCTCCCAATTCTTGCTCAATTCTATCCTAACCTTGTCTACACCTTATGATGATCATAACAAGCTATTAACCTAAGATTCTCGTGCAAGATTCTAAGAGTTATCCATCCAAACAGTTTTGGTACACCATGATCAAACTCCATGAAAACTCTCCAAACTCACCAAACTCAGTCATCTATCCTATCTTACCATTTCTATGCTAACAAAACCTAGTAATTCTACCTAAAACATGCAAATCGAATGAGCAACATACCTGGTGCAATTGATGAAAACAGGTGCTAAATCTTCTTGATCCAAGGCTGGAAATGAGTGGAAAATGATCAAGGAACTTAGTGATGAGTTCTGTATGCAATGAATCGTGCTCCAAGGCTTTGAACCTCCCAATTCCAAAATTCTTGCACTTTGAATGGTGAACATGCACAGCTCGAATCCTCCTTCAATTTACCAAATGATTGTGTGAATTATGATCCTTGGATGATGATGATGATGATCAGATCAAGGATTGTGAGAATTGATGAGAATTTGAGAGAGTTTGAGTTGATTTTGCAAATTGGAAAAAGTGTGAGAAAACTTGGTATTTTGGAAAAAGTGATTCACCAACCATGGCATGAAGCTCTTCATATCAATATATACATGAGTTTAGAAGCTCCTAGAACTTTGGAGAAGCTTCCCATGTACACTTTCCCTTGGATTTGGATTATGTAACTTCATGTGTAAGTAACCATGCATAACTTTCAAAACTTGAACCAAGCTCAAAATTCTACTTTAGCCAATGTTCTTAAAACATTTTTTCCATTCAAAATGACCTATAATTTCACCTCATTTGGCCAAAATATGAAAAATCTCATTTTTTAGGTCATTTTTATTCATTAAATCCACCAATTTTGAAACCTTGTGCTATGAATCTTTCCAATCTTTCATGGTCACTTTTATAGACTCAAAATGTCATTTGGAACAAGTTTGATGTTGTGAAGTTTTCCATTTGAAGCTTCCTTGTATGAGTTTTGGGCATAGGCTGGAAATGACCTGTACTTCTCAGATGACCAAAATACCTTTTGCTTGCCAAGACCATAAGTAGAGTTACACAAATCATATGAAGGCATACCATACCATTATAGAAAGCTAAGACAATTAGGAACAATTCTTATGTTGACCAGAAATTCATTTGAAATCTCCTTGATGGGTAAAAATTGCTTGGAAGTCAAGTCACTTTCACAGACAAAATTTCAGATACCTCAGATGACCTGTAACTTGCAAGGACCATAACTTGAGTTCTATAAATCTCCTTAATGTCTTCCACCACTCAAATTAAAGGTCTTGAGATCCTTTACAAGTTTCATGTTGGCCAAGGATCCATTTGAAGCTTGCATTTTGACTTATCTTGCTTGGAAATTTGACCTAAACCAGGGGATTTTACACAGAAACCCTAATTTAGAAACTCCTCCTCTCCTTGATTTCTCTTGAATTCTTCTTGGCATATCACCATATCCTATTCTACATGTCAAATGATGAACCCCCCATCTCTCCAATAGACCTTAATTCCTTTCAATCAGTCAATTGACCTAGAGTTGACCTAGAGTTGACCCCAGATGAAACCCTAGTTGACTGTCTTCAACTGCAATTCTTGTGATCACACCAAGGACTTATCTTCTTCTTCAAATGACTTTCTAAGTCTCCCATTATGCCCCCATACTCTCCATGCTCACTCCACAGCTCACAATTTCTTTGATGGTCCTCAGATACCCTCAGATAGGAGATAGATGTACTGCTTGATCCATTGACTTCCCAGCTTTCATATTCTTTCTGATGACTTGAATGGGATTGAATCCATATAATAACCTCTTGATAGGCTCATATAGATGAGAATAATGCTTGGTCCCTTGTTGGATGGCTTGCTATGTTATGCTATGCAGATGAGTAGACTATGTACATGACTCTATATGCAAATGCTAATGATATTGAAACATAAACCAAGTGAATAAGGTTGAGCAAATTTTAGGGTGCAACAGTCCCCCGCAATTTCTCCTGCTTCAATCATGTACCTCGCCACATGTTCGACATTCGACTCAGTGGTATCTCCCACGAACTTACTGAATTTCGGGACTTTCGTCCTTGGAGGTAATTCCGCTTGTAAGATATAATCCACTATTGGTGAAGCGTAGTTTGGCCCGGTAAAGCCAAAGTTCGCGCCATTTCTCGTCATTATCCTCTCGACCATGGCTGCCAGATTATTTTCTTTTGCTACGTCATGTCGTCAAACTTGTCTGAGCACTTGGTTAGCGTTTTGATTCCTATTCACTATGACCACCTCCGGCTCCTCTCTAAGAGGATGTTCTTGATTTCTTCGATGGTCCAGTATAAAAGGTTCATCGACTTTATGGCCTCTCAAATTCTCCCCTTGATCATTCAATGGTGGATAGTGAGGAACATTTTCGACGACTGCTGCCCTTTGTTCGCACGCTGGTACCCCTAAAAAGTCAGCCATGCGAGCCAATTGCGTCACCACCTGTTGATTTGTTTGCGTGGTGCTTTGAATTAATGGTTGAAAAATCTCTCCCATAGTTTGGGATAAGGTGTGTACCATCTGCACGTTACTCTCATCCATTTGTTGTCTTAGGCAATTAATCGATGTAGTTGTAAGACTAGGCATTTGTGGAGAAGATCCCATGCCCAAACCTTGACAGTTTCAACTGCCTGATCCAGATCCTGGTTCTGGCGAAGACGCTACATTATCTAAGAATACGGTTGACGCACTTTTCAGATTTTGCATGGTCGCTGTATGCATCCCATATGATAGACTCCTCGACAATGGTTGTGAAAACCCTAGAGGATCAATTTGTCTATATATAGAACTTCCTGGAGGCGTTGGAGGATTGGGACTTTGGGGCCGTATATACTCCAACACGGGTTGAGTATACGTTCGTACAACCGTAGATCCAGAGGTAGGACTATATTGCACTTGTTCAGACCCAACCGTCGTAAATGGTTGTCCTCCTGTCGAAGACACAAAATATGGTATATTTTGAGATCCCATACTCGACTGAACATTCGAGACGCTCCCTTTAAGATCAACTTGTTGACTGGCATTTGTGGCCATCTTTTTCGGAGTCTGTCTGTTTGGCATTTCGTCTTGCGTCGTGGCTAACTTTCCACTTCTTAATAACATGTAACGAAGTTTCAAAGAACACTACTTAACACTAGGTCCCACCGGGTGTGCCAATTTGTTTACTGTGATTTTTGGTAAACAACTGCTGGTCTATCAATTCGTAAGAAATTGACTAACATGTAGGATCGACCATACTAAATCCTAGAACATGTGCTAAGGTTGTTTCAACGTAAAGTAAAAAAGCGTAAATGTTGGACATGAAATACTAAGAGTATTTCCAAACTCCACGTTCGACGCAAACCCTTTTGAAATCTTAAAGGACTTTAAAATAAAGACGCAAGTAAATAAATGACTTGAAGGATAACTCTAACCAGAACTCCGCGTTCAACTAGGGGATCTTTGCAACGCAAATGGGCAGAAAAATGTAAAGGGCAGTTTGAAATGTAAAAACTGAAAGTTAAGAAGGGCAAGTGAATTGTAAAGGCAAATCGCATTGATGATAAAAATTTTGGTGTTGTATCACGTACATTCTCGTTAAACTCGTTTCTCTACACGCGGGTACTCAGAGTTGTATGAACTAGTACGGTAATGAATGAACACCCTTATTACATAATTTTTACATCTATTTATAGTGCTGTAAAATAACTTCTACATAGCGGTTGAGGCTCCTTTTGGCACTAACTTCGCCTTCCTAACCGTTCCCACGTTTTACCTCTTGGTTTGAATTTTGAACATTTGAAAATTCCTTCCACTTTTTGGTAAATCTTCTTCGCGCTTCCCTTGCTGTAGTCTTTGTCGAACTCTTCTCAACACTTAGAATTTCTCATCCTCTTTTCCCTTTTGCTTTGACTAAAAACCCCTTGATGTTGGTCAAAAACTCTCTTTTGTGTCAAGCATTGATGTTTTTGTCTTCCAATAATATGGTCTTCGACTGCCGTCGAAAATTAGGAGTCAACAGATGCTTAAGGGGAAATTGATGAACTCCTGAGTGAATGCAAAATTCTGTACAAAACCATTTCATCACAAAAGAATCAAATCTTAACTTTAGAAGAAAAGGTTTAGACAATGGTGTTGTACCCCAAAATTTGCCCAACCTTTTTCTTGGCTTGGCTTGTGTTTCATTTCATATTTCTAGCATTTACATATGCATAACATTGTTCTTTACAGGGGATTAAGAGAGGTGTGCCTCTCAAGAGAAGAGTATCAAGAGTTCCAAGTTCAAGCAAGAGTTTTTACTCAAGTTATCAAGTACTTATAGTCACCAAGAGGCAGTCAAAGCTCTTTGAGGGAGTGGCTTGATAGTTGGTGCTTATCTCCTATCTTGGAGGTCAACTGAGGATCATCAGAGGATCACAAGCTCATGGGTATGAATAGAATATGATGAAGAGCTCATGGAGTGATTTTGAAGCCATTGTGGAGCTCATCTAAGTGGTTATATCATGTGCAAGAGGTTGCAGTCAAGGATTGTACACCTAGGGTTTCATCTGCTTAGTGCAAAGTCAACTGTGGATTTGAAGGAGATTGAGACTTGGTTTTAAGTCATGGATAGTTGTGTTGAGACATCTATAATGTTATTTCAAGATCAAATCAAGGAGAATCAAGAGTTTCAGAAGTTACTAAATTAGGGTTTTAGAGTTTTGTCAGTGTAAAATCCCATATTTAGTGCCTAACTTCAAGACCACATATCCCAAGATACAAGTTTAATCTCATTTTCTTATAAACATGATACTTGTAGGTCATGTTCTTAGCTTTATTTTGAGTACTAGAACTCGTCCATTGGGTTTCTAGAACTCAAGTTATGATGCCATCAAGTTTTAGGTCTCAAATGAACCATATTTCCAACCAACAAAAGTCAACCAACTTCCAAGGCATTTTTTACCTAGAATCATGTTTCTCCTAAACTTTTGATGAACATGAAAGTTATTCCTCATGATCTTATATTTCCAAAAAGTCCTAAAAATCCTTCATCTCATTTGTATAACTCAAGTTATGAAGCATGCAAGGCAGGGGTATTTTGGGAAAGTGAGATTATAGGTCATTTTGATTATAGGTCATGTTCATACCTTTGTGCACTTCAAATGAAACTTTCTCCAACATGAAAGTTGCTCCAAATGGTCTCAAATTCATCATGGAACACAAGATTTCCATGAATCATACTTGGATAAGGAGATTGGGGAAGAAAATTAAGTGAAAATGGACATTTAAGTCATGAATTCAATTGAAATGGTTTTGGGTCATTTACATGCCATGTTTGTATTTATTTTGATTCACAATGTCATAAAAAGTAAGATGCACAAATCAGTTTTGGTGTATGGTATCAAAATCACGTGGAAATCAAGGTTACTTCAAGAAGTTTGCACTCCAAGCTCCATGATTAGATCAAATAAAGGCCAAATTCCAATCCAAATGAAACCTTCACATTCCTAGTTGTTGATTCAAATTATTTTCAAGGGAATTTGGAGCCAAAACCACGTGTGCATGGGCATGCTTTCCAAATTGGGCATTTCAAAAATTCAAAGCAACCAGGCCATATTGGGCCTCCAATCATTCAGGGATCCATAATATTTAAGCTCTAGATGAAATTTGAGAGCTCATTCATGCAATTTCGTAGAGGGAGAGCAAAATTCAAACTTGAAAATTGGAGAGCAAAGTGAAAATCGTGAATTAGAATTGAAGCCATTTCAACTCAAATCAAAGCAAGCTTCATCTTCCTTGAGCATCAGTGAGTGGATCTGCACTTTCTTGAGCAAGCTTAACACCATTTGAAGCTCCAACGGAGAGACTCCGTTAGGTAAGTTTCTTTCTCAAATTTCTCACATGATAGGCATTGATTTAGGACCATTTTTGTTGCATCTTAAGTCCTACAACTAGTAGGAAAATTTTGGATGGTTAATTGTGATGTATGTTGAGATTTGCAGTGGTGTGCTTGAAACTTTAATCGTTAGATTCTTTTAATTCAAGCATGATCAATGAAATTGGAGACCAGATTTGGATTCTACATGACTTGGCGTTTAAAGTGATATAAGATTTCGCGTTTTTTGGTGAAGTTTGGAACCTGATCTCCGGCCACCTCGCCGGAGAAGATGACTGGAGCTAGGGCTCTGGCGTCTGGTTCAGTTTCATGTGAGATGATGTGTTTGCCATGTGTGCGTGTTTGACTCATTGACCTGACTGGATGAACGGTTGTGATGTGTTTGACTGGCTTGCGTGGAGATTGACTTGCCAAGTCAATTAAGAGCGTTTTGCTTGCTGCATGGTTCTGGGCTTTAGATGCTTTTGACACCCCTCTCAATTGAAGCCCAGTGCATTGAACTGAATGGCTTGCTATTTGCACCACTTCCAATTATTTGTTTTATTTTTATTTTATTTCATTTCTGTTTTCATTTTTGATTTTTAAAAATACCTCCAAGCTTGATAAATTCCATACAAAAAGATTTTCCAATACTTTAATGTGTCATTTAATTTTTGATAATTTTTATTTTCATTTTCCAATTATGTTTCAATTAAAAGTGGAATTAAAGATTGAAGGTGTTTTTAAATTGTTTTTTCCTTGTTCTTTTGGTTTCATGCCTAGTTGCTTGACCAATTGATATCACCTATGATTGAGATTTTTTCCTCATTTGATTGATGAGTTGAGTGATCTTATAGGATGATTTTGGCCCTGTTTTGGTTCATTTTTGTTTAACTTTTAAGTCATCTTTTGTACCCTCGATAACCCTCCTTCAAAGTGGAGCACCCAAGTGAATCAATTTCTATGGTGGTGCTTTGAAGTGACTTTGGTTGTGTGCTTTTGGCCTCTGGTTTCCAACACATTTATGTGCTTTTGAGATTTTATTTGAGTTTGTTTGAGCCATTTTCCTATTTTTGAGACAACTTGCAAGTCAAGTTACTTCTAAGGGTGGCTCATACATACACTTGACCTAGTTTTAATGGGAAATGACCCTTGTGGATCCCTTGAGCTCCCAACTCTTCTTGATTCATATTGTTAACATGTTGAGCTTGCTGGTTGTCAATTTATAGGTCATACACTTGCTTGCTTTTTGTGCTAGGTTGCATTCCTTATAGGCTTTCCATTTGATGTTCAAATATTGAGAGTGTTTAAGACCTAGGTCTTTTGCCTTGCCTAATTTTGAAATCTCTTTTTGTGTGATTCCTTTTGAGGACTTTTGGTATGTTTTCCCTTGTTTGATCTTGATGATGATTGTGGTTGAGACTCTTTGAGTTACTTGCTGCCAAATTTTGGTATCCCATCTCTCATCTTGATCTTGCTTTGCCTCTTGGCTTTCTTACTTTGTTGTTGATCTAGTGATTGATACATAAGTCATTGTAAGAATTCCATTCTTCTCACTTTATCTCACTTTGGTTTGGATTTGCTTATGTGCTTTTGTGTGCATTCCCTTTTGGTTCTTGCATCTCTCATTTGCATGCTTGAGGTTGAGATGTTCTTGTGGTGGTGTTTACCCCACACTTTGTTCCTCCCTCTTTTCATTCTAATTGTGCATTACATGTTTGCATTCTTCTTTCTTCTTATGCTTCCTTCTTCTCTCTTCTTTGCCATGTTCCCTTAGGACCTCTAATCTCTCTTGTTCAAGATTGATTATGATAGACCTTAGGCTTGAACCCATGCATGATAACATTAGGTAGCATTTCCTTCTCATCCCAATCATAGGTGCACTTTGTATGAGAACATTAGGTTGAGTCTTAGTCTCCCTTTAGAGTGTGTCTCTCTCTTATCATCTTCAAACTTCTTCAAGTCATCTAATAAAGGATAATTTATGTTGTACGCTACGAGCCTTAAGTACTTGGGGAATGATGATTGGAGGGCCTCCTCTCAATTGTCTAGAGTGTTTAGCGTATGTCCTTTGGACGATATGCGACGCATTCGCTCCTAGGTTATAGTCTCTAGTGCAACATGAGTTTCAAATCATAACTCAATTTAGTTCTTGTCTAAAAATCACAAAAACAAACATTAAATCTTTTTATCCTTCGGGATCTTAATTGGAAACATTTTTCATAAGGAGAGTTTTGTTAACTCTTGGTTCTACCGTAAACAGGTAACGCCTAAGTCTCCAATGGTCGAGCTGCATACACCTAACTACTAGAACTAAGTTTTAACCCTAATCGGGCCTAAAAACATTTTGAACCAACCGGTGTTCTTGTTAGCCCGAACTGCGTTTGCTTTGATTTCTCATACCAGACGAGGATGCGTAGGCACAAGATGGTGATGTCTTGGAGAGCAACCTTCCCCACCTTCACCCGTAGTTTTCTGAACTACGTTGACTCTGACTTTCCCATTGCACGAGGGAGTACGTAGGCATAGAGCAACGATGCTCTATCGAGTCTCTTTTCTTTTGTCCCTGTGGCCTGTAGCTAGATAGTTCAACACCTTTTAGATAGATAACAAACATGGATCCCGTCAAGTAAGACGGGCGTGAGGGGTGTTAATACCTTCCCCTTGCGTAACCGATTCCCAAACCCAAGATTTGGTTGCGATGACCTGTCTTTTCCCTTTTTCATAGGTTTTCTCTGATCGTTTCCTTTCCCTCTTTTGGGATAAATAACGAACGGTGGAGACTCTTCTGTCCTTGTCGGCACCTCTTCGCAGCAATGCGACAAATGGAAAATAATTTCAAAGATGAAAAACCAAAATTAATTAGTGATCAAACACAGAATTTTGTATGCACAAAGTGCGAGTCATTTTCGTTTCAAATTGTCCAATTAAAAAGATTCCTTGAAAGGTATGAAAAAGGACAAATTGGATTGGAGGCTGTTCTTAGTCAACAAAGGTTCTCAAATGATAAGAGTGGTCTTGGTTTCTCAAAATTTTCTAAACCAAGTTCCAATAAAATCATCTTTGTTAAGGCTAGTGAACAAACTCCTAAAGAGAAAGTGATTAAGCCTAAAGTGGTTCATCAATACCCTAAGAAGAAAGTTTTTAGTAAAAAGAAGTCTTATCCTCCTAGATACAAAAGTAACTTTGAGCCCACCTGTTTTTATTGTGGTATCAAAGGCCATACACCTAATGTTTGTTATGTAAGGAACTTTAGTGTTGCAAAAGGGCATTATGTGTGGGTCAAGAAAGGCACTAACTATGAAGGACCCAAGGCAATTTGGGTACCTAATGAAACTTAAACTTGTTTTGTAGGTATGCTTGAAGACCTCTTCATATCAATGGTATCTTGATAGTGGGTGTTCAAGGCATATGACGGGTGACCTTACCAAATTTTCACATCTAATGTAACACCCCAAGTTTTAATTGGAATGTTTATTTAATTTATTTAAATAAGAATATTCGCATTTCGGTGATTTTCAGTGGTTGTTGTGGAATATTAAGAATTATGAAATTTGAGTTATTTATCTAAATAATAGTATATAATATAAATATATTAGTATTATTATTATTAATTTAAATAAATATAAGTTAACCAAGGGCAAATTGGACAATTGAGGAGGAGTTAGTGAGGGTGATATTGGAAAAGCCCAAATTATAGACCCAAGGTTAGGTTTAACAAAAAGGGAATTATGATGGAATTAGGATTCATTTTGTTAGACCGTGAGAAGAATTGAGGCCAGAGCTCTGAGGAGGAGGTTTAAGGCAAAATCTTCGAAAGGTTTTCTGAAAGATTTGAGAAGGCTTAGAGTCAGCAATTAAGGTATGGGGAGTATTGTCTTCATTGTTTTTAATGTGTAATTTCAATGTATTTAAGGTCAATTTTTAAAGGGTTTGAGGTTGATTATGGGATAGAGGGGATTTGGCCTTCGTGACCTAAATCTATTATTGAGATTTTAACCGTAGGGATTTATTTGGGTTAAAGGAAATTAGGTCTTCGTGGCTAAAGCTATGATTTGACATTTATTTAACCCTGTAGGGAAATTTGATAATGAGGAACTCTAATGACTGTGGTGTAGTTGTAATGAAATTATGATGAATTGTTGTTACTCCATGAGTCAAACATAGCCTAATTAAGTTTTAGGATGTTATTTTGATATAAAATCGGGTCTAGGGTGATGGGGGTTAGTGGTATAGACTTTGGAGTGATAATCTGGGGTGAAAGTGCTCTTAAAAAATGTGATTTTTGGGGTTCGGAACAGTGTGAGTCGACCGCTAGAACCCCTGGGTTGACCTGAGGTCACCCAAATGCAAAATTATGGAAATTTTAACAGTATGCATCGACTCATAGATCTGTGCGTAGACTCATAGCTCTGTGCGTCGACTCATAGCTCTGTGCGTCGATCTTTGAGTCGACTCATAGGTAGAAAAACGCCAGAAATGGTTTCGATCATAACTTTTTAACCGTTAATCCAAATGACGAACCGTTCGAAGTGTTAGAAAGCTAATGAACAGGGATATAATATAGTATAGATAAGGGAATTGGTTTCCTAATATTTTTATATCTAATTATGTTTGAGAAGTCAATTGTTTATATGTTATATTAATGAATCATGTTCTGGTTCAGTGATGCCTTGATGTTTTGATCCTCTGATTTCTTTGACGAATTAATATGAGTATGACTGTGATTTCTATATGATTTGTACATGATTATATGATGTTTCCTATAATGTAATGATTGATGAACTATGATGATATTTCCATGAGTTTTGATGATTCTATGATGATATGATTTTTGATGATGATGATTATGATGAATGATGATGCACCTATGATGTTATTATGAGGATGATTATTGACGTGTGCATCATGCATTCATGTGAGTCCGGACTTTGGTTCAGGACCTTGATTTCTTTGGCTTCAATCCCATTGTGCGGATGTGAGGTATTTTGATGTGCTCCGATTCTCGAGTAGAATCGATCCTATTGATGGGGATCTAAGGAGGGTTGATGGCCCAGTGTCCATCGAGTTGTGATGATTGGTACCACATACATTGCGTCTTGTTGCATTTGCATTTATGAGATGATCTTGAGTAAATTATGATGTTGTGTCCTTTGATGTTCCTTGATGAATATGATGATGTTGAATATGAAAATGACACCATTTTATATATTGATTTCCCACATTGATTATTATGAACCATTTTACTCCCCCTGCCTGTTCGAATGTTGCCTCCACGTGGGTAACGTGCAGATGACCAGGCTTAGCGTGGACGCCGTCGAGGATATTTTCGGAGTTTTGAGTTGTTGTCCTTTTAATTAACATAGAGGGTCTTGCTCTGATAGTGTAACATCGGTTTGGGGTCTTTGAGTTAAATCATGATTTATTTGATTTGGTTATGTTGATTATGTTCCCCTATAAGGAAAACTTTGGATTATGTCTTTTCAGTTCCGCTACGATTTTTTTGATATCTTTTTGGAAAACCCGTTGTTTGTGGAGCTTTGACTTATATTTGATTTATTGGGAAATGTACGCCCTTTGAGGTGATTTTATTGAGTTTAATATTTTACTCTGATATATGTGAATATTTTGTCATTTGATTGTGGGGTAGAAAAGGGTGTTACATCTAACGCTTATGGCTAAAGGATTTGTAACCTATGCTGATAACAACAAAGGGAAGATCCTTGGCGTAGGCATCATTGGTGCACCACCTTTCATAACCATAGAAGATGTCCTCTATGTAGAAGGCCTAAAGCATAACCTACTTAAAATTAGCCAACTATGTGACAAAGGTTTCAGAATCAACTTCACCAAAGATGAATGTTTGATAGAAAACAAAGTCACTCATGAGGTAATGTTAAAAGGTAATAGAATTAAAAACATTTTTATGATTTCCCTTGATAACATGTCTTTGAAGGTTAAGTGTCTTATGGTGAACAATAACAACTCTTGGTTATGGCACAAAAGGTTTGCTCACATTCATATGGAGCATTTGAACAAATTGATCAAACATGACTTAGTTGTTGGTCTTCCAAAGATCAAATTCATCAAAGATAGATTGTGGGGTGCTTACCAAAAAGGGAAACAAACCAAATCAACTTTCACATCCAAGAATGTGGTGTCCACAACAAGGCCACTACAATTGCTACACATGAATCTCTTCGGACCATCAAGAACAAAAAGTTTTGGAGGTAATGTTTATGAATTAGTAATTGTTGATGACATCTCTAGATATACATGGACTTTCTTCTTAGTGCAAAAAAGTGAAGCTTTCAAGGCATTCAAGTATGCAAAACAAATTAAGAATGAGAAGTCACTTTCAATTGTCTCCATTAGAAGTGACCATGATGGAGAGTTCCATAACGCTTTATTTGAAGAATTTTGTGAAGAAAATGGAATCTCACACAACTTCTCCGCACCAAGAACTCCACAACAAAATGGTGTCGTAGAAAGGAAGAATAGGTCATTGGTAGAACTTGCAAGAACTATGCTTAGTGATTCAAACCTACCTAAATATTTTTGGGCAGATGCAGTGAGCACGACTTGTTTTGTAAGTAATCGTGTCAACATTAGACCTATTCTCAAGAAAATCCCCTATGAACTCTTCAAAGGGAGAAAACCAAACATATCATTCTTTCACATCTTTGGGTGCAAATTCTTTGTCTTGAACAATGACAAAGATAACCTCGGTAAGTTTGACGAGAATTCGAAGAAGGTATTTTTCTCGCCTACTCTCTCTCTAGTAAGGCTTTTAGAATTTTTAACAAAAGAACTTTAACTATTGAAGAATCTATGCATGTATCTTTTGATGAATCTAACCCCTCCAAGGAGGATAATATTATCGTTGATGATGATGATGATGTAGTAGAAACCTCTCAAGATAATACTCTCAATGATGTTGCAAGTGATCAACCAAAATAACAACAAGATGATTCACAACATAATGAAGAACATAATGATCTACCTAAATAATGAAGGACTTATAGAGATCACCCGATCGATAAATTCATTGGTGACATTATTCAAGGTGTAGCAACAAGATTGAATCTCAAGGATGCTCGTCTGAACATGGCATTTGTTTTGCAAATTGAACCAGCCAAAATCGATGAAGCCTTAGGCGATGACTAATGGATAATAGCTATGCAAGAAGAGCTAAACTAGTTTGAAAGAAATCAAGTTTGGAGTCTTGTCCCTAGGCCGAGCAATAAATACATCATAGGAATAAGATGGGTCTTCAAAAACAAACTTGATGAAAATGGAATAATAGTTCGAAATAAAGCAAGATTAGTCGCATAAGGATACAACCAAGAAGAAGGAATCGATTTTGATGAAACGTTCGCTCCAATTGAAAGGTTAGAAGCAATTAGACTTTTATTGGATTATGCATGCTCTATGAATTTTCAGCTTTTCCAGATGGACGTCAAGTGTGCATTTTTGAATGGATTCATAAATGAAGAAATTTATGTCAAGCAACCCCCTAGATTTGAAGATTACAAAAATCCTTCTCATGTCTTCAAACTAAAGAAAGCTCTCTATGGATTGAAACAAGCACCAAGAGCATGGTACGATCGTCTCAGCAATTTCTTATCTGACAAAGGCTTTGAAAAAGGAAAAGTTGACAAAACTTTGTTCATCAAGAAAATTAAAAAAGATACGCTTTTGGTACAAGTATATGTTGATGACATAATCTTCGAATCAACCAACACAAAGTTATGTGAAGAATTCTCATCCATGATGCAAGGAGAATTTGAAATGTCTATGATGGGAAAAATGAATTATTTTCTAGGACTGCAGATCAAGCAACTCAAAAATGGGATCTTCATTAGTCAATCCAAATATTGTAAAGAATTATTGAAAATTTGACATGGACAATTGCAAGACTTTGTCTACACCTATGGGATTCAGTACATATATAGATCAAGATGAATCTGGTGTGTCGATTGATATCACAAAATACAGAGGTATGATTGACTCCTTACTATATTTGACAGCAAATCGCCCTGACATTATGTTCGGTGTCTGTCTATGTGCTCGCTTTCAAGCAAACCCAAAGGAATCTCACTTCACGACAGTCAAGCGGATCATGAAGTATCTCAAAGGGACAAAAAATGTCGGCTTATGGTAGCCTAAAGGTAGTATTTTCAATTTAATTGGATACTCTGACGTGGATTATGCAGGTTGTAAAACAGATAGAAAAAAGCACAAGTGGAACATGTCACATCTTGGGAAATGCGCTAGTCTCGTGGGCATGCAAGAAGCAAGCATGCGTAGCACTTAGTACGGCTGAAACAGAATACATAGCAGCGGGTAGTTGTTGTGCACAGATACTTTGGCTCAAGCAACAACTTCGTGACTATGGACTCGATCTTGGATGCATTCCTCTATGCTGTGACAACACAAGTGCGATCAACATTACAAAGAATCCAGTCATGCATTCAAGAACCAAGCATATCGACATACGACATAACTTTCTGAGAGATCATGTACTTCAAGGAGATATCGAGATAACCTTCCTGGATACTCACAATCATCTTGCAGATATATTCACAAAGCCATTGGCAAAGGAACCTTTCTTCAAAATTCGGAGAGAACTCGGAATTTTGGATGAAAATGATGTTTAATCATGAAAGATCATCAACTATGGTACAAGGTATATTTTTTTTTTTTGAATTTTTTTCTCACTTTTCACTGCTTGCAATCAATTACACATTGGTGTTAATCGATTGCTCACTGTAACTTTTCCAAAAATACTGAAATTTTTGTGCATGCAATCGATTGCACCCTGTGACTTTTGAGTTATTTCCCTTCTGTTTTGAAGTGCAATCAATTGCACCTATTGTGAAATCAATTCTTTCATATTTTTAAGTGGTCCATGGGTCTTTAAATCCTTCCAACTACCCTACCAAATATACCTTTGATCAATCAATGCTCTCTTTATCACTTTATCCTATTTTCAAAAAAATTGACCATCAATCTCTCATATTTCCAAGATCTTTTATCATCAATGTTCTTAACCTCCAACCACTCATAATCCACATTAAATACTCCTTATCTCTACATATTCTCTCTTCTCAAAATCATTATAAAACCCCACTACATCTAAACCAAATTCATATAACCAACTTCATCATCTCTCCCAAAACCTAAAATCTACAAATTTCATTCTTCCTCAAAAACCCTAAAGCCACAACCTTTCATCATATCTCATGACTTCTCGTCCAAAAAGGAAAATCTCTGCTCCAGCATCATCATCCTCGGAGACTCCACTCATTCTTCAACATCTCTCCGATGAACAACAAGAGAGATTTACAAAGCACTTTCAGAAAAAGGTTGTCCAAACCCCCAAATACGGTATTCTCTCATCCTTTCCTGAAGAATGCTTCTCCTTTCAAAATTCGTTAATTGCATGTGGCTTGGAATCTCTAATCTCTTCATTCGGGCCATATTATCTGGATTTAGTAAGACTGTTTTATAGCAATTTACACATGGAAGAAGGAAAAATTGTCACATCTGTTAGAGGCAAGAGAATCTATCTCAACTCAAAAATCATTGGTAGAATCCTGAATATTCCAAGTACCGGTGGGAGACTCTATGATGAAGAAGATGAAGTTTGGGAGGATTACAACAAAAGAGAATTTTACTACATCCTCGGAAGAATGTCAGAGGTAAAATTTCATGCCAAGCGTGTAAGATCATTAGGCGGCATGGAACCCTCTCGAACCTCTTGGTCGGCAAGTATTTTCAATATTGATGATAGGATCTTCCATTACTTTATGGTGTACATTATGTTTCCAAGGGCTGCAAACCACTGCATTGTAACTGACTTGGAAATGCAGATTTTGTATGCACTTAAGAAAGGCATTCATGTGAGTTGGGCTTACTTAATTTTGGTTCATATGATGACTTTCAACGCAAAATCAAAATTTTTGCCGTATGCATGGTTTACTACCAAGATTTTGGAGCATTTTGAAGTGGATCTCGAAGGTTTTGATGTGTGTCTCATGGACTCAAATGCCAACAAAATCTCCATAAAAAATATGGACGCAAGGATGGGCGTAAAGTATGACCCGGAAGCAAAGACAATTGTTTACCTTGGTGAAGGTATGGCTGGAAATGATGGAAACGAGCAAGAGAATGAAGAAAACGATGATGTTCCTCCTCCACCTACTCAACATGGCCCTAGTAACCAAGAACTAATGGGCTTCATGGCTTAACAATTTGGAAACCTTAACACTTCCATCAACAATCAATACAATGCCATTAATGAGTCAACCACCATTAGGATCAACAACTTTCAAGAGGCAGTTAATCAACCGTTCTTATATCTCTATTCTCGCCTTTACATTCCACCATACGATCCATCAAACCTGGCTGTTCCCCCAACACGTCCATCACCACTCCAGCAATCTTTTCCGAACCAACAGTCATTTGACCCCAACATGGACCTTTCCTAAGTTGTTTACATGTTTTTATGTTTATCTTTCTTATCTATGTACTTTTTAATTCCGCACTTTTTATTATCTATGTACTTTTTAATTATGCACTTTTTCTTATCTATTGTACTTTGCACTTTAAATCTATGACTAGTTGTTATGATATTTGAATAATTGTTTCTTGTCTATATATGTTTTCTTTTATCCATCTTTCCCTTATTTTTGATAATGCCAAAAGAGGGAGAATGGTGTTACTCTTTCTTTGCTTGTTTTTCTTTCCTTGATCTTTAAGGTACAAAATCAGATTTTCTCAACACTTCACACATTGAGGGGGAGATCTATATCTCAGGGGGAGAAACTTGTCGGAAAGAACATCGCAATAAAAGAGAATGCTTTGTCATCATCAAAAAGGGGGAGAATGTGAAATCAAGCTTCTCAAGATCAACTTATGTTTCGATGAAGACAAACCACTTGACAAGAAGGCAAAGATGCTCAGTCATTTTCAAGACATCATGTTAACGCAAAGAATCGGGACAAAGACTTGATATGAAGAATAATCTCATTGGAAGGTATAATGAAAATCTTCATCAAGTATTTAAGTCCTAGTTGCTCAAATAATCAAAGAATCATTGCATTACTTTTTCACACTTTCATAAGCTTTTATTTGCAAAATGTTTCTAAGTTTTTGCCCGAGCAATCGATTGCACTCTTAGAGCAGTCGATTGCATGATAAAATATTTACTTCATTTTGGCTACTGTTTTTTGGTGCAATCAATTGGCACAAATGTGCAATCGATTGCATACATGAAAAATCTTCTTTTTTTGCCACTGTTTTGTGTGCAATCGATTGGTGCTTTCATGCAATCGATTGCTCAGTTCAAAATTCAAATTTTGAGTATTATTTTGTGAGTGTGCAATTGATTGCTCACTAAACGTTTTTGAAAAATTGTTCTGAAAAATTGCACCTCTTCAACCATTCTTTTCTAAATTGTTTCCATTGAATCATGGCAATTGTTCTAAACTTTCATTTTTCAAAAACACCTCTTTCAAAATCTTTACTAAAATTTTCATCTTTCCACATCTTGAATCAAGTGATTTTTCATAAGAATTTTCTACATATTTTCATATCTTTTGAAAGAAAATTCTTGAGCAACAAAGTCTTAAATAGTTGTGGAAACTATCATTGAAAGAGAAGATCAATCATAGGATTGATAAATTTGTATACGCAGATTTCAAACTCATTATAAATCAAAGATTGTATCTATTCCCCTTGCTATTCGGGGTTGTTGAAAGCAAGTGTGTGCATTGAAGAGGATTGTTCTTCCTGCACTTAGTGTTCAGATTTTAAAGGTGTTAAGAGCCTTTAATTTACCTATAGGTTAGACAGTAAGTGAAGGTGAGAAAAACACTTAGAAGGGGGGGTTGAATAAGGGTTTTGAAAAAATATGGCAATAAAAACAACACAAGATTTTTATCCTGGTTTGTTGAACTCAACTAATCCAGTCCACCCTATCAAGGTGATTTGCCTTTCTCCACAAGGACTTAATTCACTATATTCAAACAGATTATAGTGTCAACCACTAAGAACAATTGTCTTAGTCTTCTCAAGAAATCCTGACCACAACTTGGTCTTCTTAAGGAAACTTTTACAAATAAATGTAAACTAACAAGTTTTTAAGATGCTTCTAAAAAGCTATATCACAAATTGTGATTTTTACACTTAGATTAAGAACGAGTAAAAACTATTCAGCTTTGAGTAAGAAATATTGTATGAGAGTTGTTGAATAATTTGTTCAAGATTCGTTGGTGATTCGTTAACCTTGAAGAGATGTTGAAGATGTCCTTTTATAGTGCTGAAAGTCCAATGCTTGAAGACTGTGCAAGTAGAGTAGTTGTAGTCTTTTGTCTTCACATGACTTTTCCTTTCTCAGAAGTGGAATGTTCAGAGAAATGCCTTTTGCCTGAATCCTTGTGTCTATCACAAATAAGGAATAGTTCCGTTGGAGAGGACGTTGAGAATAGTACCAAGTCTATTCACGTGCTGACATCTTTTCAAACGTAAACAACATCAGATCCTCTGATGTGTTTCTTGTTCATCAGATCAGATTCAATGATATCAGAGTTGCAGCAATAGTGCTTCAGCGTGAGTGATCTGATCAGAGCATACTTGGTTATCACAGCCTCTGTACTTGCAGCGTAAAGTACATTCAGAGTCTTCTGAAACAATGCTTGAAACTCTTCATACAAATTCTTCAACTATGCTTCAGAGTCTTCTGCAGCTTCTGCTTCAGAGTCTTCTGCAGCTTCTGCTTCAGAGTCTTCTGGCAGTACTCAGAGTCTTTTGATCACTTGCTTCTGATGCTTCAGAGCTTTGCGTAGAATACTGTTCAGATACATTTTTGCTTCCATAATAATATTTAATTTAATATCTGAAACAAAAACACTTGAACAAAATTAGAGTATATATTTTCTTAATACAAAATTTCATTAGAGTTATCATCAAAACATAGAGATATAATTAAACACCAATCTGTGTTCTAACAGTAAGTTGTACACTCATTCTAACTATAATGGAATCTCTTTTGATGTGAAAGAGGACTGGATGTACCTTCGGAGTATGGAGGGAACCAGGATACTTCTTCGTGTCATTTACTTTCTGCACTTTATTGCTCTCATAACCCCTTCATATCCCAAGAAAAGCAATAACCTCATTCGATAAAAACCAGAAAATTCAAAGAACCTAATTCACCACCCCTCTTAGGTGAAACTCATACTATCAAATAATTGTAACTTAAAATGAATGGTTCAATTATGGTTTTGAATAAGTTGTGAAATACAATGAAGGATTGATAAATGGACATGTATGCGCATGGTACTCGGTTTTGGTTTCTTGTTTGAAAATCAATTGATCATAGTTGTGTTTATCATAGGTTTGATTTGGGCTTAACATGAAGGTTATGGCATGTTTCAACACTCTCTCAAGGGCACGTCCAACCTTAGAGCACGAAACTTGAACATGGGAAATTTTTGTACGATGCACCCTTGGGGATCAAAATAGGAGCCATGAGGATGAAGGAAGGACTAGGTCTAGGTTTTAGTGGTTGAATGTGTATGTAATTTGAAGCCTTTTGATGTAATATTTAACACTTTGTAGATAAATGGATGTTGTATGGTTTGTAATGAAAACAAAACCCTTGAATGATGTATGTATTTGTATTCTAAGAGTAATGACTTTTCCCTCCAGGTTAGCACATCAATACTTGACTTAAACCTTGATTTGTATGTTGGATAACAATGAACCATGAGTCTTGACTATGAACCCTGAAATCTTGGATATCAATCTTGAACGAACCACAATGCATGACTTGAATCCAAACTAACCCAAAAGTGGACTAATGTAATGACCAAAGCCCCATAAAGAGATTGACTAATCAAAGTTCAACTTCCATGGTTGGCCAGTTGTACTTGCAATCCTTGATTAAACTCCAATATCAAGATACAATCCATATGATCCAAAGGTACCAAAAACCAAGAATTAGGGTTTCCTGGCCTTGAATTTAAGAGGAATGTCACCATTAGTCAATACATCATAGATGCCTTGGATTAGGATTTCTTAGCTCCTTATTGAACATCAGACCTTTGAATCCCCCGTGCTTAATGCAAATGTAAAATAGACATGTCATGATGCTAATGCACATGCAGATGAATGTAGCAACAAGCTAAATAAATAGAAAAAAGCAGGGCAAATTTTAGGGTATGACAAAAGTCACATTATTTTAACTAATTTTTTTATTTATAGATTTTTTTTTCTGCTATAACTTTTATTTTTAATTATTTTTATAGAGCATAATATTTATTTATGTTCTACGTTAGTTTGTGGTATTAGTATATCATATAATTATTTTTCTAAATTTTGTTAATTTATGAGCATCAATAAGTTGTCATGTTTGGAAGTTAGAATTTTATTTAAGATTGTTATTTAAATTATTTGAATGAATAAATTAAAGAATTTTCTTTTATAGATTTTCTAGTTATAAAATTTATGTCAAGAATTTTATTTCATGAATATTTTTGTAAATTTGTATAAACTAAATTAGAAGTTATGTGGTCCGACCAATAACCTAGTGACCCAATAGTTTAACCAAGTTGATGACCAATCCAGATTTTAAAACATTTGTTGCAACTTAATGTTTTGCGTTGGTCAATAGATCGGGATATCAACTATTAGATAATGCAACGATCTCATGACTTTGATATCGATAGGAGATAAAAATGAGAGCAACAATTGGTAATGCTAATAGATGAGTGGATGACTATATTACTGACAAATGGTTATACACAATAAATATACAATGATGAAATCTACCCCTAGTAAGCTTTCTCATTGTTAACACCAAAATATTCATTTTAATTTCTATCATTTACTTTCACGCATTAAAACAAATATAAAACCATTTTTTACTTAGAATCACAAAAAATATTGAACGATCTTTGAACACTATCAGTCTTTGTGGATACGATAATTATAAAACTTACTTTTGTGATCACAACATGTACTGATAGTGGAGGCTCTCCCATATAAGGGGTACTCGGAATCCCAACCAAAGCAATTGCCACCCACATCTCTTTCCTCAATCGTTGCATGTCATCCTTTTTTTTTTTTCACTGAATCTACACAATCAAGAATGGAGCATAAAAAAAGGTTCAAGGAAATTAAACGAGGAAGATAAGGCCCCGGTGCCACTTACAAAAAAATTTCTTCCTTTCCTATTTCGATTTGGCATCCATTAACTAGCAGGACTAAATAAGATTTCGATCAATTACCCAACGCCCCTCCAAACTGGATAGCTCTATCTGTGCAACCAAACCCCTTATAGAAAGCCACCAGAGACAAATCTCCTTCCATGTAAAAATATGAGATTGCCCCTGTCAAGTAGTGACTCTAAGTCTAATACTTATGAAAATATGTCAGAGCAAGCAGAGGAAAGGCCGGGTTCTAAGTTGCATATCTTCGCACGTGCCTCCATGGTCAGAGGATAACCATGTAGAAGTGTCATCGAAATGCTTCAGGCTATCAAAATAAGCCTTGAGCCTAATATTTTTCCTAAAGGAAAATAGACCATAACCATTTGTATAGTTGGAGTTGTTTCGAACTCTGGAAAGATGAAAGAACAATGTAATTGTTCACTTACCCCATTTTATTCGCACCATTATTGGACAAATTTAATGAATTCGCGGCTCACGAGATGCAACTAGTAAAAGGAAATCAACAAGTTATTCAACATGATGATTTCGAATTCATTGAAAGGAATGTGGTAACTTATGATAGAGAACAAACATTCGTAGAAAAGGATAGTGCATCCAAAATATCATATATAAATCCTCTTATCTTCATTCAGGGGAAACACCCCATAATCGGCTATGAAATCCATGTCTGTCAAAGCTTGATTAAATGCACCTTCGTGAACAAAGCAGAGACAAACTCTAATATGTTAGGATCCACCCAATTGCCTAAATGCCCTTACCAGCCTTGCTGGTCGAAGTTGATGTTATCACCATGTTAAAAAAATGTTGCAAAAAATAACTGATGCAAGTATCGTGAAGCAAGAAAATTTGAGTGAACCATATCTTGGAAGCCTTAGAGGAAATCTACAAGAGCAAAAAGAAAAACATGGACTTCGAGATCAGGGAAAGGATCATTGCAACACCCAAAACAAATGTCCACAAGCAAAATTTTCTAAATTTGGTTCAACGATAAAACGTAACACTCTCAGGGAAGAAAAAAAAAATTCTCTTTGCATATCACCAGTAACAAAAAAAAAGGTAAAATATCACTTTGAAAACCCTTTATATTTTATTCAGTAATTGAAGATTGTACAATCTACCCCACGCCACCAACGATTGAGATCCTTTAAAAAAATGGCTTGAAAACAATCAATTGCTCTAAAGAAGGAGAAACATCATCACTCGCTAGTGAGTAAAGGTGTGTCAGTCACTCCCACCATTATGTTAACTCCCAAGAGGGGTATTTAATGTGCCCATACCCAAGAACGACAACTTTCCATCTGGAACTTCCAAGTCCACGAATCTCGTGTTCGAGTAATGATATGTATCATAAACCCTCGTGTTGCAAAGCAAAGATAAGAGGTTTAGGCAATTGTAATGGGCCTCTCGCATGGCCTAGAAGTCGAAAGCTCAATTATGAAATAACAAACTTATGAATGCAGAGTAGGTATATTCATTTTCCTTTGCTTCTCAAGTAACCCCTCACAAGAAATTATATTTTGAAGACATTATATTTTGTTTTGAAGAAAAAATTTGTAACAAAATATAAATTATTTTACAATACCAAGATATTTATTAATGTTATTTTTTCTATTATATTTTTAAAATTTTATTACATATTTTCTTTCAATTATTTAAATTTATTTTTCACATACAATTAATAAAAACAATATTATAAAATCATTTATAATTTTTCTTCTCTATACGACAATAATAATTATTTTTTCTAACATGTGTTATTAAAAGTTCAAAATGTCTCATAAATAATACTTTTCTTAATCCGTGTTAATAAATATAGGAAATAATTCTTGGAAATTGTGTAATAAATCTAATACAGCCTTATAATTAATGATTTTATTATTTTTTTTCATGCATATTTTTTATTTGTGAGTTTTTTAACATGTGTCCCAAAGGCACAAGTTAACATTACCCAATAATTAATACTACTTCTCTTTTTTTTTACTTGTGCCCTTGAGGCACATGTTAAAAAGCATGGAAAAAAAACAATTAAAAAGCATGGAAAAAAACAATAAAATCATTAATTATAAGACTGTATTAAATTTATTACACAATTTCTATAAATTATTTCTTATATGTTAACATTACCCTTAATTATTAACTAATATAAACATTGTATTTAATACTAGCGCTTTTAGTTCAATGAAATTCAGACAAATTAAACTGTTACCGACAAAATTTAAACATTTATATAAATAGTAAAAAGTGGAACCGACAACATTTTGTTTTGTGCTGATAACTATACATCTTTGAAAGTATAAAACTTCATTTTAAATTGTGACTTCACACATTAAATGAACATGTTATATAGTGTCAGCTTACTAAGATTAATTCAGCTTACTAACGATTACCTACTAAATATATTTTCATTTAATATTTTAGATATGATTTGAAACCAAAGACAACCTCTTTTATGTTCTATATAAACTCAGACCTTGAGTCACTTATACTCACCAAGCAAAAGCAAAAGTACATTGCAATATATCTATTTCAATCCATTTCCTAGAGAAGCAATGGCAAGTTTGAGAGTTTCTTGTGTGGTTGCATTGATGTGCATGGTGGTTATTACTGCACCAATGGCAGAGGCTGCAATCACATGCGGAGCAGTAAGTGCTGCTCTTGCTCCATGCCTTGGTTATCTTAAGGGTGCTCCTGGTCCTTCACCAACATGCTGTGGTGGAGTGAAGGGCCTTAACGGGTCGGCCCGAACTATCTTCGACCGTAGATCTGCTTGCAACTGCTTGAAAAATTCTGCTGGTAGCATTCCTGGTTTGAAGCCCGCCAATGTTGCCGCTCTCCCTGGCAAATGTGGTGTTAAACTTCCTTTCACAATTAGCACCTCTACCAACTGTAATGCGTAAGTTTTATAACTCACTCTTCTCATCATGACATATTCTTACCTGTTAAATCTCTGCTATCAGAAAAAGTTGACTAGGAGGTCTCGGATTCGAACCTGAAAAAACATATTTAATCAATTAAATTTATTAATTTGGTGTTTCTGCTGTATTGCAGCATCAGATTCTAAATATAGCGTGGGTGAGAGGAAGAAGCAGATAGCATGGCACTTCTTTCTACTGCAGTATTACCAGCACTAGCTGAAGAGTTAACTAATGAGAATAAAGGGCAACAGGGCTCCACTTTTGCGAGTTTCCTCGGCTTGTATCTGAGTTTGGTCTATAATCGTATTGCACAATGAATTTTTTTTCTTCCCAATTTGAATGTTACCTTTGTAATAAAGATATATGATATATAATTCCATGCTACTTTACTTTCTATTTTTAACAATTGTCTTATTGCTTTCCTCTCCCTATATTTATTGTTCTTGCTTAGTCCAAATTCTTTAGAATGCGCGAGTTGAACTTAAATCATGCCTATGAAACCGATTTGTAAGGTGAGGATTGTCCCTCCACTTATAAACACAATACATATCATATCTCTAAGCAATGTGAAACTAATTCACCCTTTCAACCCCCAACACAATAAAGACGTTGAAGGCTGCAATGAAGGCAAGCCAAACGCCGAAATTTAGGCGACTTGGAACGGACCACAATAAAGGTAGAAATTCCAACACAACCCTTCATGCTCGGGAAGTGTGGACGATGCGGAAAGCCCAACAAGTGATCTAGGATACTCCGATACCATCTTAGAATGTGCAGATTGGATTTAACTCATCCCTGCAACACCGGCTTGTAAGGTGGAGACCGCCCAAAAGTGATGCATTGATAACTTGTTAATCAAGGAACCAACCTCAACCAACTGAAATTCAATTTACTAAATTGATAGGGAACAGTTATGGACACAAGGGATAGATGCATGCAACTAACCAAATTTGTCATTCTAAATTAAATATAGCTCAACAACTTTATACTAAAAACTAAATTCAATCAACTAACTTTCGATGTAGATTGTACAAGGGGTGGGGTCAGTTATTAACTCAAATGAGAATTTAATCCTGATGTAAAAGAAACAGATGGAGATGATGTCATTAAGGCTGTTTATGGTTAGAGTTCGGTCAGAAACCAGACCGAACTGAACTATAGTAATAGGTCACCCAAACTGACCTGCATAAGAGGAGATGTCAATACTGTCTAAATGTAAGATTGAGGCGACCAGGACAAAGGCCGGTATCTTGAACCAATTCATCTGGTGCCGAATTTGGTATGATAGATGAGACACCATGGTAGACATGTCGAGAATCACCACCAAATATAAGAACATCTCCTGATTCTAGAAGTATGTTCTCTGCCTTCTTAACATCCCTTTGATCTCCATAAAGAAATTCTGCTGAATCACCAATAGAGAAGGATACAACTGGCAACCCTTTTTGAAGACTTTCTTCGCTTTCATCGCGATCCTGCATCAGGTAGTTTTAAAATGGAAACAACAAAAGTAAATGGCTAGCAACAAAGTAGTGTAGCTAACCTGATGTAGACCAAGTCTTCCACTAGTTGAATAAAAATTGACAATGCATATATCAGGAGTCATTGAAGGTAGTAAATCCTCTACATAGCTTATTCCAAATTTCTGATTATATAGCTGATGTGCTTCTCGTATAGCTCTTGTAACCAACTTATTAAAGTAAGGAGGAATACTTGGTGGCTGGCTACTATCAATCCCCCTTTTATATCCATATTTTCTTGTTTGAGGATCCCAGTCCTTACCAAGACACATCATCATCAATCTAAGTTTGGCTCCATCTGCATAGCCTGGTTGGTAGAATCCTCCAGGACCGAGACCAAGATCGCGACAATTTTTCACTATTTCTACCTAAAGTTATTCAAGAAAATGTGGTAAAAGAATTAAATCCGCCACATAAGAAGTAAATAAGTATTCCAATACATAAAGTGTAGAGAATTTATGGTGCATCGTTCATGAACACAAGGGAAGACCAGACATATAAATGCATTTCATTACAACAAGTGAAAGAAATTCCGAGAATAGAAAGGAAATCATCAATTTAGTTCCTGATATTGTAGGGCGCTGTTAATTTAGTTCTTGAAACTATTATTACAAAATAGCCTTTAAATTGAAAATCTTCAACTTTTGCATTCTGAAAGATCAAAGAAAGATCAAGCACCTGTTCATGATGTGATAAGTGATGTTTTAGGAGAACCATCCCTGGCCTCAGTATCCCATCATTTGTTCCTTCCTCCTGCATCTCAAATCCAATGCCGTTTTCCTCGTTCTTTTCTAGCGATGTAGCTCCTGTCAAAGTAGATCTTCTCTTACCGCGAAAACAGATGTCACAGTTAAATTTTCTTTGCCTTTTATCAGATAGTCTATCAGCTGACAATGTCTTTGTTGGTGATATATAACTACTATTATCATCATCAAAACTGGAACAAAAACTAGATTCACTCGAGTTATTCCTATTGTGCTGTCCCATTTCTAAATCAACGCAAATTCTCCTCTTGAATTTACTTTGTTCTATCGGCTGACCACAACTAGATATAAACTCCAGGAGTGCATTCTTCTTTTTCTTTTTATGCCGCGGTACAGGATTAGTGTCCGCCATAAATATCACAGAATCCTGCGGGTCATAACCAATTTATAGAAAAATGAAGACTCACATTATAGCAAAAAGTTAACCCTATTCACATTTCAAATTAGAGGATAATTTATAATCAGTAGATAAATCCAAATCAATTGATTATAATAATTTATAATACTTGTTTACACCCTAACCCTAGTTCTAAATTCTAATCCTTCAAACAAAGTTTGTACTTAAATTGGTAAAAGATTTTCATATTAGAGGATAATTATATCATTTCATAAGCTTAAGAACTAAATTATATTATCCTATGCTTACAATTTAAAATATCAAAAACAGTTATTAATTCGTAAAAATAGAGCTTACATTTGCATCAATGTCTTCATCTCGTGGCTGTGATGACTTTGCATTGTCGTTGTTTGTTTCAGCCATGGATAGTGAAATCTTGTTGGAAGAGAAACGGAGGAGAAAACGGCGTTTTAGGGAAAGAGGAGAGTGAAACGACGACGTAAGGGTAGTCAGAATGAAGTGTCCTGAAGAAAGCATGGGCATGGCCGAGAATAATAATGAATGAAAATATGAAGACGGTAACAAAAGAACAAGTCAAAATATTAATCCATCGATACACATATAAAATAAAATTAGCATTTGTGTTTTTCAATTAGTTTGATAGAAAGATGAAAAAATAATTTGTATTTAATTTTATTTTGAGAAAATGTAGTTTTGAAATAAAATAAACGTTATTTTTTTTCATATAATTTATGATAAGAAAAATGAGGGTTTTTTAATTTTAATTTATTTACGGGTGGGGTATTTTAAAAAATAAATACATTTAATTTGATCAAATAAATATGTGAAATTTATTTTTTGAGAAAAATTATAGGTATGTTCAAAATTCTACCAATTGATTAAGAGATGTATAATGTGTAAACTAGATGTAGTAGAGGTGATACTTACAAATATTTTTGACGTTCAAGTTAGTGACCGTTGGATATGAGAGGTATAAAGTTAAGAGAATTTTGTGTGCACCTTAATTTAACTTATGTTGTCCCTTATATAAGAGTCTTGTATTTATTAAAAAGTACATATGTGTGTAGTATTTCTACAGGGATAAGAGATACTCAGAGGTCTTAGTAATTTAGGAGCTTAGGGCATGTTCACAACGACAAGGTGCTTTGTACGGCAGTGAGTTCAGTGTTTAGAGATCCCGCCCACGACGGTGGGAGGCTCTATTTAGTTAGTGGTTATAGAAATGACTATCTCATGTGGGGTGAGAAGCTCTCTATGGTGTGTAATCAATGTAGGTATCAGTTATCCCCTCCACCTTATGGAGGAGTATTTATAGGCCCATTGGGCCTAGGGTTTATCAAACCTTAAAAAGTGTAATTGTTTCCTCTAGGATCATGGTAACCATAGACTGACTACAATTTAGGGAGTCAGGTTATGACTTAGCCTAATAATGGGAGAAGTCTTGAAACATGTGTCTCATTCTACTAGGCCAGGCCCAATACCCGCAATGGTGGGAGCCTGCGTGTTGTTTTCTTAGGGTGTGATCCTTCCCCACGCCCTTATTTGAGGACTCTTTCAAATATAACACTACGCAATCTCTCAAGCACGAAGCCTGGTAAAAGGCGGAGTGTTTTAAGCCTTAATCAGAGGCACAAAATTGGAGCGAACGCCTAGCTAAGGAATACACCTCTTGTTTTTAGGGCGAGTCTCCCCATAGCGAAAGGCGAGTCCCTCAACCCTAGGCACCCTTTCTGTGTTGCACCAGATCTTTAGTAGGGGCACATTTTTTAAGTACAAGATGAGTCCCTCATATCGTTGCGTGCCCATTTACACAAGGAATGTTCCATTCGCCTAAAAAGGGTGAGTCATCTCCTAAGTGTTATGTGTTACCTAATTAGTGAGATTGTCAACTAAGTACATCAATTAGTCTCTCAATTAGTCTTTCTTATTTAATGTAAGCAATGGTGGCTTACTTTTACGAGACTTTAAACGTTGATAACAAGTGTTAAGGACGCCCTGGAATAGAGATTGTCAACTGAGAACGTCAATTAGTCTCTCAATTATTCTTACTTATTTAATGTAAGCAATGATGACTTAATTTTCTGAGACTTTAAATGTTGATAACACGTGTCAGGGACGCCTTAGAATAGAGATTGGGGAGTGTAAGAGGTTTATTAAGATTTTTAATTTCCTCTATAAGCCCCTCCTTTCTTTTTTCTTAGATTTATTTCTTCCTTTTCTCTATCATATTCTCTCTAAGCTTCTAAGTGTTTCCTTGCTTCTGCACTTGTGATTTCTACAAGTACAATTTTCTTTCTTTTTCCCTTCCTTTTGCCTTATAGAAGAAATGGTTGGGGTTAACTTTTATTTGGATTTGCCAATTAGGGGTAGTGATTGTTCCTTACGACGACACTAGTGATTCATTTTTGTTATTTTTTCTCAGGAACAAAAGAATAATGACTACCCCCTCCCCCGTCGTGCCAAATGGTGCTACAGATATAGGATCCTATAACATTTCCAATGAGAAGATCCTCCCTCTCAGAGTGGAAATGCAAATTTCCTCCACGGAGGATGAGAAATTGGTTATTTTGGAGCTTTTCTCACCATTGTATGCAGTTGATAAAACTGTGTAGTGATAGCTAGTTTGTTCCGTTGATGTTTTTTTTAGTTTGTTCCAAGGTGGAGATTTGTAGTATTTGATCGAACTCTAGTCTCGACATGGGTAGTTTCATGATTCGATAGGGTCGAATGTGCATGTTGTAGTTGAAGTTTGTTCAAGCATGCAGTAGTCAAAAGTAGCTATGTATTATATTATGTAATAGCTATGTATGTCATGTATAAGTGTTATCTTTATACATAACATATATCTGTTAGTAGTCTATAAATAGGTTTCTTTCCTACTTGTTAGAGAGAGGTTGATTGTTATTCACTTGTAATCATTTAAATGCTCATTGTGAAAGTGAGTAGAAAATAACTGTCTAACCAACTATGTTTCTCTCTTCTTCTTTTTCCTTCTTCTATCTATTCGTATTCTGAGCAGTTTCTTTGTTGATCAAGAAATTCTCTCTTTCTCACAGTTTTACTTTGGTTATGGTGTCACAGGGAGAGACGATGCCTCTATGGTGACCATGAGGGGACAGGTGCCCTTCACTTTCCTATATCATGGACACGAGATCCTTAACTCATCAAATGGATAAACTCCCTTGAATAAGAGGTGATCTAGATTTTGAACTACTTCCAGCTCTTGAACTCTCATACTCTAATTACCCGGGACCGAGAATACTATGATGGGGTAGAGAATTACTTGAGTAAGCTTTATGGTATGAAAGTAACCTTCTGACTTGATTCCTTATTTTATTGTTTTATATGTATTAACAATGCCAATTGGTAGAGGATATGGCTATTATCTTGCTCGGCAAGAGGAGGGAGCGCTTGATTTGAATGCAAGCTACACAATAACCCGCAACCATGCTCCCTCCATTACCTAGGGATTTAACTATGGTTAGAGATAAGCGATAGAGCGAGACATCCCATGATAGCGAGGCTCGCCCTCCCAAGAATAAATGACGGGAGGAGGGTTCTTAAAGACCCTCAAGAAGCCTCTAGATAGTGGATGAATGAGGAAAGGAAAGGGGAACTCGTTCCTATGGCTGGAGTTCATAGACCCCCATTGTGGAATGACGTTTCCTTTAATGCAATGGAGTTCACCGGGCATTATCTCTACCTCTTATAGAACTTTCCTAGTGACTATCCGTCATTTCACGATAAGTCTTCCTCCTATTTAATGAACCTCATCGAGATCTAAATTTTAAGGTGCCTAGTGGTTGAGAGAGTCTAGCAGGAAAAACATCTTCGGACAATATGAGAGTTACAATCTAGGATGGACCACATCATAGGAAGAGTTTGAGAGCATTAGAAGATGGTAGCTGTAGCGGGGAAATTTGTGAGCGTAAGCTATTGATTAACGTAACTCAAAAAATGAAAGAGTCATCACCGCACTTTTATTTTGTCCAAAAAAGGAAAGGAAACAGAGTGAACAAAACCAAAGAGTTCTAAAATGAGAACAAGAAACAGAGATCTAGGTAAGGGGTTGGTTACGCAATGGGAAGGTGTTAGCACCCAAAACGTTTATAGTACTCTATAGGAGCCCTTTGAAATATTTACGCTTTGTGGTTTGAAAAAGATTTGTTTGAAAGAAGATTGGGGAGATGAGAAGAGAATTATTTTTTTAGATTTTTGTGTTTGGAGAGACTTATCGCCTCATGCCTACGTACCCACAAAGTGCAATATAGGATCAAAACCACGTAGTTCGTGGTACAAATAACAAAAATTTATTGGTTTTGATTGATTTTAAATGTAAAGACAAGTCGAAATTTTAAGGAGAAAACTACGACTAGTCGCCCACAAGTATAAGACAACATTTGCATCACCTAAAGATGGAGAATTTGCTTGGATTATAAACAAGCCTATTGTCGTAATTGCGAAAAAGGGTCAGAAAACAGACAGAAGAGTCGCCACCGAACATTATTTATCCCAAAGAGAGGGAAAGGAAACGATCGAAGAAAACCTAAGAGAAAGGGGAAGACAAGGTCATCGCAACCAAATCTTGGGTCGGAAGTCGGTTACGCAAGGGGAAGGTATGAGCACCCCTCACATTTGTTTTACTCAATGGGATCCACGCTTGTTGTCTAATTTACGGGTGAAAACTATCTAAAAGCTACTGCTAAACGGGGGTGAATGGAAAGAACAGACTCGATAGGACATCGCCGCCCTATGCCTACGTATTTCCTCGTGTAATGGGAAAGTCAGAGTCAACGTAGTTCGGGAAACTACGGGTGATGAGGGGAAGGTTGCTCGCCAAGACATCGTCGTCTTGTGCCTATGTATCTTCATCTGGTATGAGAAATCAGAGCAAACTTAGTTCAGGATAAACTAGACCACCGGTTGGTTAAGAGTTTTTTATGAGCAATGTTAAATCTCCATTCTAGCAGTTAGGGACGATGCCTGTTTGTGGTAGAACAGAAAAGTAACATGCTCTTTCTGAAAATGAGGTTTGAAACAATCCCGAAGGATGAAAAGGTTTGAATTTTTCTTGTGTTTTTTAAAATAAGTGAATTGAGTTAGTCTGAAACTCATGTTGCGCTAAAGATTATGACATAAGAGCGAATGCGTCGCATATCTCCCAAAGGGCATACACTAAAAACTCTAGATAATGTGATGAGAGACCTCCCCACTTATCATTCCTCATGTATTAAAGCTCGTAGCGTACAACACTTGTCACTCATTATTAAGTGTCTTATAAGAGTTTGAGATGAGAAGAAAAGACACAATGACACTAAAGGGAACTGAGAACCTTAATGTTATCATGCAAAATGGTCCTAAAGTTGAGATAAAAGGGGTACTACCTAATGTTATCATGAAAAGGATTGAAATCCTAATGTCTCTCCTACTCCTATCTTAAACAGAGGGACTAGGAATCCTAAGGGATCATGTGAACAAGAACAAGTAAACACAATGCATAATCAATCACAGATGAAAAATAAAAGAGGACTTAAACAAGTCAATGAGAGATGAACAGAGATATGAAAAAAATACAAGTATGCAATCATGAAGCATTCATCAAAGATAAACACAATTCACATGCAAATCAAAAAGATGGAAGTTAAAGCATAAGGGAAAATGAGGCAAGCACACACAATCAAATGCCACAAATATCTTAAGATGAAAGATGTCAAACAATGAATCAAGATCAAAGAAGTGAGGGGAGAAGTAGAGTGGGGCAGTAACCACATCATGAACCTTTAAATCAAACACCCACTCATGATCACATAAAGAAAAGCAACCAAACAATTCAAAAGAAGCTCAAATGTTCACAACATTCCCAAAGTGAAATAAAACATCACCAAAGCATCAAGAGCAAGTACACAACCATCAAAGTCAGAAGTGAACTCAAGTGATATGCATCAAATTCAAGAACAAGTTATCAAATCAAATCAAGAATGATCAAATTCAAAATGGAGGACCAAAGTCCAACAAAAGTCTCACACTTCAAATACAAGTGGAAACACATGATCATATAAGACTTGTGGCACAAGGTACACATCCAAAGGACCTATAACTATGCAAGGTAGCACCTCTAACATGTTAACAAGAGCTAACAAAACCCAAGAGGCCCTCAAGGGATCACACAAGATCATATCCCAAAATTAGGTCAAGGCTTGCATGTATGCACATAGTTAAAACACCTGGGGTTTGAAACATCAACCAAAAATAGAAATGAGCCAAATAAAATCCAAATAAAATACCAAACTCAAGTTGAACCAAACCAAAATCAGCGTGCAAAATATCAAGGCAATAGTTACCTCAAAACACCACCAATTATGTCAATCAAGACAATATATTCAACTTATCGAGCAAACATCGAGGGTCACATGAAATCCAATGAAAAAGAAATGAAGAATGATCATCAAGACCTCAAACCAGCCCTCAAATATTCCTCAATCAAACACCTAAGTGTGAGAGGAAAATTGGTCAAAGGAGGTATTCAATTGAGGTTAAATATCACACCTAAAACCAAAGCATCAACCATAAAACCACTTCACAAATTAAATTGATTAAAAATAGAAAAAATAATTTAAAATAAAATGAAAATCATGGAAAATATCTCAACATATTAAAATGCCAGAAACATATTTTTGAGGATTTTTTTGAAGATTAAAACTATTTTTAAATGAATTAAAATGAAAATGCAAGAAAAATAAAATAAAAAGAAAATAAAATGCAAGAGAGGGGTGTGGTAGCAATTATGATTGAACTAGGTTCATGTTCAAACACACTTGGGCCCCAAAACAAGGGGGTGTGGATATCAAAATGGCAAGGCCCAAATCACAATTCACACTCGGCTAAGTGAAACACATCGTTTCACTAATCCAAGTGGCAAATACGTCAGAGTCAAACCAGACACGCACGCAAGTCCACCCCCAGGTCAATGCCACCTCATCTCTTGACCTTGGACGCCAGAGCCCTAGCTTCGGTCGTCTTCTCCGACGAGCATCACTGGTGGCGACCAAAAAACATCATAAAAATGCAAACTCTTGGTACCATTTGAAGGGTTTTTCATGTAGATTCCAAAAATGCCATTGCTTTTTCATAAAGGTCTCTCTAACATAGTGAAAATAGGCCACGAAAAATTAACATCCAAACTGAAATGAGCTCAAACAAGCACAACGAGGATTCAAACATGGCCTACATGTGGTAGGGCTTCAGATGCAACCAAAATGATCTTAAATATGTGCCTAAAATGAAGGTTTTAGTTCAAAGAAATTTACCTAACGGAGCAACTCCGTTGGCCCTTCAAACCTTGTGCAAGCTTCAATCTCAAGCTTCTAATCTCTTCCTGATGCTTCATTGATGGAGGAATGAGCAAAAGATTGAATGAAAACCCAGGGAGAAATGGAATTCGAAGAGAGAGAAAATTTGTGTAATTTTTGATGGAAATCCCTCTCTCATGCAGCTGCTCATGCTCTGATCATTAGGGTTTGATTCTTTGACTTATATATGAGGGCTTAGAGAGGTTCATGCAGGCCCATGAAGAGTAAACAAGTTGTTTGAAAGTTTTGCCAAAAAATCATTTTTATGTGCACACGGGTTATGGTCTCATGTTTAAGTCTTTTGGTCAGCATTTTAAAACAAATGAGGGGTGAGAAAAGAATGATGGTGATTTGGATGATTAAAAATGAGTTGGTCATGTGTTTTGAGTGGTTACCTAATATGGTACAAAATTTGAAAATGAGGATTTATGTTGGCTCGTTTTGGGTAAGGAATAACATGACCATGACATGATGATGGTATGGCATCAAAAGATCAAAAAACAAATCCATTTGGTGACTTGAAATGAAAGGAAACCATGTTAGGTCCATAAAGTCAAGTTTTCATGCTCATTATGATTTAATGAATTCATAATTCATCAAAGGCCATGGAATTTGAGATTAAGATGAAGTTAAGATCATGTGACACAACTTTCATGTGGAAAGAATTTGGATTTGGGGTCTTGAAGTGGATGAAATTGGTCCTTGAAGTGAATGACCTAAAACTAGGTTTCCAAAATTGCCCTTGACTTGGGAAGACCATAACTAGAGCTCCACATATGAGAATGATGAGTTCTCACTTTTTGGAAATCTAAGACAATGAGGAACAACTCTCATGTTTGTTGAAAAGTGAGGAAGAGCTTGGTTCCATGTGAAACATGTCTTGGAAGTGAGCTATCTTTGAGTGCCTCTAAACTCTCTTCATTTTATGACACCATCTTGTGGACACCATAACTTGAGATGTATAAATCTAATGGAAGAGTTATTGTACTCAAAATAAAGCTTGAATGATGAAGAACAAATCTCATGTTTGTTGAAAAATGAGATAAGACTTGTATTATAGTGAAATTTGTCCTTAAAGTTAGGAACCAGAAGAAGGGATTTTACACTTAGAATCATCTGAAACCCTAATTTAGTAACTTCTTGAACTCTTGAATCTCCTTGACTTAATATCAACATGACATTAAATATGGATTAGGATGAATTCTCATGGATTCAATGATCAAGAACCAAGCCTTGAGCTTTCTCAAATCCACAGTTGACTTTTGTTGACCAGATGAAACCCTAACCTCTTATCCACTGACTAAGGTTCTTGCAAATGACTTGTGTGATCATACAACATCCACAAAGGACCTCTAGGGTAAATATTGAGATCTTGAATCATGTCTCCACCAAGAAAAAAACCTCATGTGCCTCTACTCATCCTCAAGATAGGAGATGATACCCACACACAAACTTATAGGCAGTAAGAAAATGGCCATAAGTTCATTGAGCGAACATGTAGCGAAGAAGCTCGCTAGGCGAAAAAGTGTTTGCTAGGTGAGCTTAGATATTTTATCAAGGGTGGTTTAACTATTCAGAGGAACTTCAGGTTCCATAAAGTGGTCTTCGTTGGGCGAACTTGGCAAATTTTGGAAGTACTATATATGTACTTTTCGCACTTTTTTGGGATCATAACCCCATTTTCACATAGAAACCCATATTTTCTGTATTTCTTCACCAAAGAGTGATATTTTGCAAATAGAAGTTGGATTCATATCCAAGATCGATTATTCGACATGGATACTCATTCATCTTCTCTCAAGACTTGTAAAGCAAGCTACCATGTGTTGCACCCTAAAATTTGACCAACCGGTCCCCATATCTGGTTTATGTTTCGACGCATTTTGCATTCGCATTCGCATACGGCATGCATTGCATTTTTCTCAGTCAGATGGATTTTATCGGGATTATAGCCCCTGGCGTCTCAGGCAGTTCAGGCCGGTTGGAATAAAAGTCTGTTGAGAAGTGGTGCTTGTTTCTTGTGTTTTCAAGTCATCTCGGTGCCCGGGTTTCGCTACGGTTGCGCAAGTGTGCTTTAATCAGTTTAATCGGCCTCCTGGCATTTTTTAGGATTTTTCTTGTATTTTTCTGGATTTTTAATGCATTTAAATAGAATTTTCAGAATTTAATAGATTGTCTTTTCTTTTTTAGAGATTTAAATAGATACTAAAGTTTTAGATATTAATTTCCTTTTAATAGTTGTTAATAGATATAAATAGATATTATTTTTTCTTTTAAAGAATAGATTTTAAAAAATAGATATAACTAGATTTCATTTTTCTTTTAATAGAATAGATTTTAAAATAGATAGAATTGTTTTTTAGATTTTTATTAGATTTAATTGTTTTTTCAGATTTTTTAAATAGGGATTATTTGATTTTTTTTATATTTTATTAGATTTTATTTGTTTTTTAAAATGTTAATAGATTAGATTTTAAAAATGGGGATTAATTGTTTTTAGATTGATTTTTCAGATTTAATTAGGTTTTTTAAAATAGTTTTAGATATTAAATGTTTTTCTATTAATTAGGATTTTATTTTTAATTTTCATTTTAGGATTAATTAGGGTTAATGATAGATTAATTAGGTTTTATTTTTTTTAATTTTTGTTTTATTTTTAGGGTTTTATTATCAGATTTTTGTTTAGTTAATTAGTTCAAGTTTTTGTTAGTTAATTAGCCCTAATCAGAGTTTAAGTCAAATAATCACCAATTAATCATGTTTAGTGTATTAATCTGAGTCATAATCCAAGTGGGCCAGTATCCAGATCAGGCCCAGTCAAAGGTCCAAATGCCACTTGTCCTATATAAAGCCATGCCACGCGTACAGTTCAAGGTTGGACACCTCACTCTCTCTTTCCCTCAGAATTCGCCATGTTTCACCCCACTCACCCTCTCTCCCACACACGCGTCTCGTTCTCCTCACTCCTCACCCCACGTGTCCTTCCCTCACACCTCCCTCTGCCACCCGTCCCCTCGCCGGAAACCCTCGCCGCCGGCCATGCAAAGCTCCCGCCGGCCACCATAACCAACCATCTCCGTTCACTCCAACTGTCTCCGGCCGCCCTAACCATCACCGGACCCCCAAACTCATCGGAAACTGCAGAAATTTCCAGATTTCCTCATCCAATCTTCATCTGTGCTTCTTCAAAGCCTCACCGGATAAATCATCACGGCGTTTCTCTTGGCCAAAGTTCGCCGGAATCACCATCGGAGAACTCACCAGTTTTTTCCTCCCAACTCCGTACGAATCTCATCTATGTTCGTCCAGATTTTGCCAGATCCATAGATCTTCATCAATGTCCACGTGATTTTCCAGAATTCGTATCAATTCAAGAAGATCCTTCATATGTTCTTTGTCAAATTTCCAGATCTTCGTCCATTGATGTTCATCAATTCATCATCTGGATCTTCAATCGGTCACCAGATATTCACAAAATATCTTCGTATTCATCACCCTTCAGAAGATTCTCCAACTTCATCATCAGTTGTTGCCAGAGATTCATACAAGCTCAAGAACGTGTTCTTCAACCTTCATCTCCAGATTCTCTCATGAACCTTCAGATCTTCAAACGCGCATTTAATCTCCAGAAATCTTCAATCATCGTTCGGTCCAGCCTCACACTTCATCAAGATCTACAAATCTTCATCTAGAATCTTCGAAGATCGGAGATCCTTCGCAAGAACGTTGAGAACCTCGTGCGATCGTCGTTGTCCATAGATCACCAAGAAACTTGAAGAAGCTTCAAAACCTCCAGAGCGATCTTCATCATCAATCTTCTTCTTGTTTCCAGGTTTGATTCACCTTCTCTTTCTGGCGATGATAGTTGTTGTTAGATAACTAGAGTAGTGTTGGTGGAACATGGAGGGATTAGTCTGTGAGCTTTGTTTCAAGGATTGGGAAATAGAGAGGGTTTCATAGAGGAAGAGAGACGCATCATGCGCCGCTAGGGTTTCAGGTTTGGGAATGATGAACAGTGGTAATGGATTGGGGAGTTAGGAGGATTTTGGTTAGGGTTTTGTTAGGATGAGTGTGAATGAATCTGGGCCTTAGGCCCATTGCGCAAGATTACTGAATCTACTCCTTGGTTTCCCTTGACACCCCCTTTCTCCCCTTGTGCAAATTTCGTTTGGGCCTAACCCTGCTGCTACTAACACCCCCGTTTGGGGCCCAACATGAATAACAAGCGAATTGCTCGCTATCTGCACCCCTCCCCCGTTGGTTTTTTTTCGTTTTTCTTTTGTGCTTTTCTGAAGCAAGCATGGGCCCAGCGCGTTGCTGAGCGCACCCCCTTTCCTGGGCCCAATATATTCCTGAATGTAAACAATTGCTGTTACCACCCCCCTGTTTTAATGGAATTTCTTTTTATTTCAATTTTGCATATAGTTTACTAAATAATCCATATAAAATCAAAAAATAATCATTTTAACATGGGATTTTATCCCTCATTTTAGTAATTGTTTCAAGAAAATTATAAGAAAATAAAAATAGTATTTTAGGCATTTTTCCATTTTTGGTGAATTTTCACATTTAATTGCTTTTATTTTCATTTTGTTTGTATATACATTTTGGTGAATTTTGTTTAGCCATTTGATTTAATATTTTGATTCCATTCTTTTTGTCTTAGTTAGATTAGAACATTAAGTTCCCCCTGGATTTATTCCACATTTTTGTGGATTAATCTTGACTAGTTTTGATTAGAGAACATTAGGGTGATAGTATTAGGGTTCAGACACAACATAGGTGCATTATAACATTTTGTTTTGGGGTTTTTAGCATGAATTAGGTTATGGGACATATAGGGTATGTAGGGTAGATATAGAAATCCCCTTAGAATTAATCTTAGAATTTTAACTGCTATTTTACTATTTTTGGTATATTTTGCAAATGGAGTGTTTGTTTGGTGTTCCCACTTGGGGTTTATGTTTGTTTGCTTGGGATTTTGGGCTTTTCTATGGGGTATGGGGGTTGGTTTGAGTTTGCGGAGCATGAAGACATCAAAAGATAAGATTGAAGTTGATAATCAAATGTTTAAGCTTGAAGATTGTTTGGGCTTGGAGCTTATTGAAGACATAGGAAATAATATGAATAAGCAGAGCCTTCGAATAGACTGAATTGTTTGGTACAAACATGGATAGCTTCATGTGCTTCCATTCCTCTCTATGACATAAAGTCCCTCTATGGTATTCAACTCCTTCCTTTGGAGGGATAAGTGGCCTTAACTTAGAGGTAGAACTTTGAGAGAACCACTCTTCTATAATGTTAAACTGTTTGTAGGCTTCCTTTGGTAGTCAATGAACTGTTTAACATTCAACTCATCTTGTTAAGTGACTATCATATAGGAGAGCTTGCCTTGAAGAAAGAAGCCATTGAAGATAGAGGTGAAGATCAAAGATTGACAAAGATGAAGATTATTCATGTCAAAACTGTGCAACTGTTGAAGCTAGGGTCTACTGTTGTTTGGAGCTATCTGCTGTCTGATGCTGTCAACTGGTTAAGATTCTGTGCTTGCTTGAGCTTGGTGATTTCTTGGAGATGGAAGCTTGTTGTAGTTTGGGTATCATTGAAGTTTGACTTTGGGGTTCATTGGAAGATTGTTGTTAATCAACTGTCAGAGTTTGTTGTTTTCAGAGCTGCTGCTGTAGGAGCTGGGGTGGTGTGCTGTCTGAGCTGGTTTTGGGGTCTATTTTCTTTGCTGTATTGTTTGTTAATTTTCCCCTTAGGTTTGAAGTGAAGCCATTTCACTTTGCCTGTTGTTTTCTAGGTTCGAGGTCGAGTGGACTCCCTTGCCTCGCTTGTACTGCTGCATTCATGCATTTTACTGCTTTATTGTATATATGCTGTTTCTTTTCCGTTTATCCCTTAGGATCTCTGTTTCTCTCTGCGCAAGAGAGAAATATGACATACATTAGGCTCTCATCCATGCATGACAACATTAGGGTAGATTTTGATTCCCATTCAAACCCTAGGTTTTAGAGTTCTTTCTCTTCTATCTCAAAACAATCAAAAATACAATAAGAGGTCAAACATCAATAAAAAACTGTTCTTGCATAAAAGACTGTAAACCAATCAAAGAGTCATTTTTGTCCGCTTGGACCCGTAATCAGGAGAAAACCTTTTTCAGAAGGATAAAAAACAGTCAAACAAATCTGTGTCTTCCGTAGCCCGAACTACGTTTGCTCTGATCTTTCATGATGTATGAAAGTACGTAGGCATAGGATGCGATATCCTAGCGAGCAACCTTCCCCTCCTTTCCCGTAGGTAGGCGAACTACGTTGACTCTGATTTCTCATTCCAGACGGGAATACGTAGGCATAAAGTGCGATACTTTGCCGAGTCATTTTATTTTCTTTTAACCCCAGACCTGTAGAGTAGATAGAATAACAATCCGTACTAGAAAACAAGCGTGGATCCCGTCGAGTACGACGGACGTGAGGGGTGCTAATACCTTCCCCTTGCGTAACTGACTCCCGAATCTAGGATTTAGTTGCGATGGCCATTCCTTTCCCGTCTTTGCGGTAGGTTTACTTCGAGCGTTTCCTTTCCCTCCTTTGGGATAAATAACGCATGGTGGCGACTCTTCTGTTCAGCCGGCGCCGATTTTTGCAGTAGCGACAGCTGGCGACTCTGCTGGGGACTCCAACGGTTCCCTACGCGAGTCAATCCTAGCGCTTGTTTTCCCGTCGAGGATTTTGTATGGATTTACGTTTTTTGTATTTTACTTTCAGCTTTATATTGTTATTATTGCTGTGGGCATGAGGGGGTTCTATGATTGAGAGATAATCCGGACCCGGGCTTGAGTGCACCTAGAATTAGAGTGGAAATTAGTGGGCGTGTGCATGCTTTGCAGGCACTAGTGTCTCATGAAATCCACGCTCGGACGAGGTTCTTCTGGTTGACTTCTTTTTCAACTCTTTGGGTTGAGGGGGTTGTTGGTTAGTTGGATTGTCGACTCCGGGGACCGATCATTTGGAAGTTGGCTAAGTGAGGCCTCTTCAGGACATGATGATGCCACACCTTCTGGGTATCGTATCATCAGTCTTGAAAGTCTGTGATGCCAACGACCGCATAGGATGTCATACCTTGTGTCAGTTATTAGGACACCTACCTGTGAGAGGGGTTGGGGCATGCAGGTAACTTGACCTCCAGATTACCGGTTTTCTTGATTGAGATTCAGTGGCGTTGATATTTGATGACAGCATTATAGGGTCTGTTGGAGACCAGGTTGGAGTATTGTTTTGGCTTGTTGAGACCAGGCTTGGGCAGTGCTATGGGGCTGGTTAAGACCAGTATGGTGGATTGGACTTCTCAACAGCACACTTGGTCCCTTGTGTGTGCATTTTGCATTTTTGCATGACTGTTTGCATTTGCATTTCATTTTTGCATATTCATTCTCAACCGGAATAGGGAGCTTACCCGTTTTTGTCCGCTTCGTTGGTTGAGTTCCCGACATTCGCATTAGACTTGAGTTAGCATCTGGAAAGATCATGGCTTCAGGGGAGCAGAACTTGGTTGTTACTCGGGCGGAGTTTGAATTGTTGAAGTACCAGGTGAGTCAGGTCATGGAAGCCATAACAGCTATAAATGGGGAAGGAAATAATGGTCAAAGAGCTCAGATGAACAATGTTGCTCAGCCAGTGCAAACCCCTGTCAGAGGTCCATATTCTTTCAATGACGCAGAGTGTCACAATTCCACTTTCTCTACGCCAGACTCTCCAAGGGTTGTTCCATCTCCAAGAGTTGTGCCGCAGGTTAATATTCAGGACCCAAGGACTGCTGAGTATATGAGAAGACTTCAGACGTTGGAAGATCAGATGGCTGCCCTGGTGAATGAGAATACTCTTGATCTGAATGTTGCAGGCATGTGTTTGGTGCCAGGTTTTGTATTGCCTCCGAAGTTCAAAATGCCCAATTTTGAGAAGTACAAAGGGGATAGTTGTCCGAAGCTACATTTGGTTATGTTCTGCAGAAGAATGACTTCATATATCACCAATGACAAGCTCATGATTCACTGTTTCCAAGATAGTTTGATCGGAGCATCTTTGGAGTGGTACCTGCACTTGCAGAGTGATAGTATTAAATCATGGTCGGACTTAGCCAATGCCTTCGTGAAGCAGTACGACTACAACCTGGAAATGGCTCCTTTTCGCGTGCAGTTGCAAGAATTATCTCGTGCGAAGAATGAATCCTTTAGGGGGTATGTGTAGAGATGGAGAGAGTTGGCTGCTCGTGTTCAACCACCGATTCAGGAGAGAGAAATGGTTAGCCTCTTTTTGGGTACTCTGAAGGGTCGGTATTACGACATGATGTTCACTTGTACAAGCTTTGAAGGCCTGATGAGAATGGTAGAGCTTGTTGAGAGAGAACTCAAGAATGGAAAGCTTCGAGATGCTCCTTATATCCCAGTTGATAAGAATGAATCAGTTCTCAGTTCTCAAGAGGAGTGGGAAGAAGGAAGCGATGTTGTCTCAGAATCTCTAGCATCTCAGGCTCAGTTGTCAGACACTTCAAACTAGCAGTCATATTATCGCCAGCCGCGTCGTCACGCCCGACAAAGACCAAGGAAGCCTGAAAGGCAGTTTACTCAGCTACCGGTTGTCGCTACGCGAAAAATGACACAGAGTCGCCACCGGATTTTATTTATCCCACGGAGGGAAAGGGAAATAGCGATAAAACCTTTGGAAAAGGGAGCATGGTCATCGCAACCAAGTCTTAGGGTTCGGGAGTCGGTTATGCGAGGGGAAGGTATTAGCACCCCCTCGCATCCATCGTACTCGATGGGAACCTCCTAGGTTGTTTAGCGTGAATGGGTGTTTTATTCTAAAAGTTTGCTTGTTTAAAGAAAGGGGGGTTGGTGTTTATTAGAGTGCTCGCCAAGGATTGAGGCCCTTGTGCCTACGTATATTCACTTGTATGAAGTGAAGAATCAGAGCATTCGTAGTTCATGGGACTACGGTAGAAAACGGGATGTTGGGTGGACAATACTATCGTGCACATTCTAGCAGTTAGGTGTATTGCGGCTCGCTCTTGGAGTCTTATGCGTTACCTGTTTGTGGTAGAACGGACGTAACATGTCCTTGGGTTAAAGGGTATGGATGATTAAAGATGGGAAAGAAGAAAATTGTGCTCGCTAGGATCATCGCAATCCTATGCCTACGTATTCTCAACATGTGTGAGAAATCAGAGCAGCCGTAGTTCGGCCACTTAAGAAATAATTGGGTGTTGGTTGATTTTATACCTTGAAAAAAGGTTTTCAGACTATGTCCTAAAGAAAAAAGAGGTTTGGTACATTGATGTTGTTTTTGATTAGGATCGCGCTAAAGGGCTATATGCAGAGGTGAATACTTCGAACAACAAAGTCGAGCGTCTTGTGTTCAAAATACTCAGAATGAGTGTAGGAGGGACTCCATTCTCACTCCTTCTCTGTCACGTGTTAACTGCATCGAATTTCTATTCGAAAATAAGTTGGAGACGCGTATTGTACCAAAGTCTATGGGTAGAAGCGAATATCTCGAACAAACAAGTCGAGCGTCTTGTGTTTAAAATACTCGGAATGAGTGTAGAAGGGACTCCATTCTCACTCCTTCTCTACCACGTACTACCTTGCCTCGTATTTCTATTCGAAAGTAAGTTGGAGACGCGTATTGTACCAAAGTCTATGGGTAGAGGTGAATATCTCGAACAAACAAGTCGAGCGTCTTGTGTTTAAAATACTCGGAATGAGTGTAGAAGGGACTCCATTCTCACTCCTTCTCTACCACGTACTACCTTGCCTCGTATTTCTATTCGAAAGTAAGTTGGAGACGCGTATTGTACCAAAGTCTATGGGTAGAGGTGAATACTTCGAACAACCAAGTCGAATGCCTTGTGTTCAAAATACTCGGAATGAGTGTAGGAGGGGCTCCATTCTCACTCCTTCTCTACCACATACTATCTGCGTCAGGATCAACAAGAGAAGGCAGGATCAAGTCGTTACAGTAAATAGTCACAAGATGACATCAAAAAGTTATGATATAAAAAGATATATGAGTTAGATGAATAATGATAAGCACAAAATAACGAGAAAGAGGTAGTCGAGACAAGGATTGAGATTACGAGATCAAAACCAACCAAAGAATTGACTCGAAAAGCCATGAAGATTTATTCAAGAAAGTAAGGAAAGTTCATCCATAATCAATTATGAAGAATTAATCAAAACAAATACAAAGACTAATCAAAACAATCGTGAAGAAATTATCAAAACAAACAAAAGAAAATATTCAAATAAATAATGAAAAAAAATATTAAACAAACTCATAAAAAATTATCAATTAGTCATAAAAAAGTGAACAATTAGAGGAAGTGCAGTAGGAAACCAGGGGGTACAAACAAATATGACCAGGCCTGAAATTCATAGGCCCAAAGGCTTCACCATGATCCCAAGAGGGTGCAAGAGTAATTATGATGGGCTTCAACAGCCCAAGCAAACAAAAACCAATTTTTCTTTAAAATAAAATAAAATAATAAATTCAATAAATGAGAGAGAAAAAACAGTGAAACATTACATCCCCTGCTTCACGATGCAGCCTTTGAATCCGCCCTCAATCTCTTTCACTCACCTCGCTCTCTTGAATCGCTCGTTCTCGCTTGACAATTTCTCTTCTATGATGCTTCATTGATCTCAACAATCCCTCTCGCGCTTCTCTTCTTCCTTTTCTCAGAATCCGCGGTGCTCGAACCTTCTCCCAGTCTCTCGATGTCGCTTTGTGTTTTTTTTTTGGGTGCGTCGTAGTGATGTGGCCGCCGTGAGTGGGGTTATGAAATTTTGACTCAAGATTAACTGAGCAATGATTTTTAAGGTTAGTTTTGTAGATGATGGATTTTATTGAGGAGAGTAATTTTGGGGTTTAAATCTGAGATTTTTGAGTTTGTGTTGTTAATGGTTGTGCTGGGAAGGTTTTTTCGAGATGGTGATGAAGTTGTTGTTTGGATTCACGGCGGTGGTTTTGAAGTGGTGATGAGTTTGAGTGGTTTGAAACTATGGAGATGGTGCAATGGATTTATGTTGCAGCAGTTGTTGTTCTTCGGATTTAGGTGAGAAGAAAGGTTAAGATGAAAGATTTTTAGTTATAGTTTGATGGTGAATAAGCGGTTCTGCTTGTTGTATATGAACAGAGGGTGGTAATATTGTTGGAATGGAAGTCCATTTGAAAAAAATGAAAACAATTCATTTCGATTTTGGAAGAGCTACAATGGTATTTATTGTGGTTATGGATGAAAGTTTGAAGAAGGAGTAAAATGTATGTGTAGTATGATATGTGTGTGCCGAGTTGTTGTTGTTGAGTAATGAAAGGAAGGTTCATGGAAAAGATAGAGAGACAAGATTTTATCGTAGTGATGATGACAATACCATTCTGATGGAAACAGATGTGAAGGCACAATTTGGTTATGGTATTACCGCCCTTATCGTTGTTTGAAGCTTTCATTTGTGGATAGAATAGAGGTAAGGGTAATGACTTCACTGCTGTGTTGGAGAAGTTGTGGTTGTTGAAGATGACGTTATTGAAGGTGGAGAGTTTTGTATGGATATTGAAAATAGAAGAAGGATGGTGTTTGGTAGATGAGTCAGGCAAGAGGTTTTTATGTTTATGAAGGATGTTGGCTGGCTTATATTTGCACAGAGGAGGAAAGCTTGAAAATTGTGTTGTTTGTAAATGGTGGTTTTTTGTACCATGAGGGTTGGCGGTGTGTTACGGTTTGCAGCCGGTTGATATGGAAAGGATGTTTATGTTTGAAGATAGAATTTGAGGTTGAAATCAGAAGAGGGTAACAGGTTGTTGTTTGATGAATCCATGTTAGATGAATCAATCTCGAGGGAAGGTGAGTTTGGTGTGATTTTAAGTTGATATTCAGTACCAGTTGTAAGCAGAGGTATATCCCTTTTTCTGTCTCTCTCCTCCTTTCAAGTTTTTCTCCCTATCCTCCTTTTAAGTTTTCTTTTCTTTCGCAATTGTCTTGTTGTTGATGTACAGTCGTTTTCAGGTGCAAGATGTTATTGATATTTGAAATTGCTGTTCTGTTATTTTCAGTGCAGGTTGCAGGTTTGTACACAGGCTGTGTTTGGTCATTCTCCCATTACAAAGTATGTTGGTTATTTGGTTGTACATAGCAGTGAAATGTCGTTGTTATTGTTATGTGAAGCATGTCGCAGGTATGTGTACATCTTTGTTTTGTTGCGAATTGTTGATGTGGGTTTTGGAGTGGTATGCTTATGCAGGGTCTGTAGGTTTGTAGCAGGACATTGGCATGGCTTATGTTTGGAGTCTTGTGGAATTAGTGCAGGCAGTTAGCAGGCGTTGTATGGTTTACAAACTGGTGTGGTTTGTTTTGGTGTGTGTTGCAGCGAGGCTTTTTTACTGCAGAGTGTACAACTCATTGATTTGTAACAAGTGCAGAACATTTGGTTTGTCATGGCTTGGAGTGTAGCAGCAGGTTTGGGTCATATGGTTTCATTGCTGTGTGTGGTTGTTTTCAAGTCACAGTGTGCAGGGTATGGTTTTGGGGTGTGGGCATAGTACAGTTCGTGTGAGTTGGTTGCTAGTACAATGTGGAAAGAGCAGGGAGTGGTACAGTGCAGGCTTTGGATGGTTGTGACAATGCTTTAATGTCCTTTTTTTATTATAAAATTTTCTTGTTGTTATAAAGTGTATTGGGCTCATTTGTATTTCATTTGTAAAGCCCCTTTTTTAAATGAATTGGAATTTATGATTTTAATAATTTGTGAATGAAATGGATCTTTGTTTAGATTGTGTACGATGATTGTGAATACTGAATAATTGGAAATTGGTGCTTATTATTTGGATTTAAATGGTTATTCGATTATGGATTTTAATAAAAAGACATAAAAAATATGGATTGAAACGGGTTCGAAAAAAGCGGATTCAAAGACTAATGTCTTAAAAAAGAAAGTTAAAAGATTAATTGGTTTTAACATGAATATGAAAGGATTGGATACGGAAATGGCTTGGATTGAAAGAAGTGAATGTTAAATTGGTTTTAGAAATTGAAATGAATAAATGGATAAAAATCTGGGTAATTATGGAATGTGGATTTGCAACTTGACTTCATCGGTTAAGCTTTAACCTTACACAAAACCTCGATCCGAATCCTCAAATACAAGTACTTGAATTCAAACCACACTTGTCCTTAAAATAACCCCTTAAACCAACTGTCTTTGCCATAGCTTGATCTGTATGCACAATGGTTATATAATATGAATAGTGGATATGATGCACAGACGATGAAAATGCTATGATATGAAGTGTTATGCGAATGATGTAAAGCGAGAACAAAGTTTGATGAATGAAAGCTCGGAATATTCCTGGTCAAAATTTGGGGTATGACAGCTGCCCCTATTTAATCTTCTTGGACCTGAAGGTATGAATAGCGACCACTTTCAGACATTCGAGGTAGAAGTGGATTAAATACTAGAATACCTAGAATTTTGACTGACTAGATGCAGGGATATGCTTGAGATGTAAAGGGAGGCAATGCTTGAAATGCAAATGTACGTCATGTTTCGATGAGTGCTTTGCCAGTCTTGAAAGGGGAAAAATCCTTGCAGAATCCCGAAAGGAGATGGTAATAGTACATATGTAATTTGAAACTTCTCCTACAAAAGGAGAGAGACGCCTCGTAATAGGGAATTATAACTGGTTAGAAGATATTCCTTCTACAAAAGGTAGAGAAGACTCAAGAATAAAAGGTAGTGAGATATTTCTTCTACAAAAGGTAGGGAGAACTCTGGAAATAAAGTTGCATGATATTCCTTCTACTAAAGGTAGAGAGAACTCTAAAAATAAACGACTGGTTTTCCCCTTACAAAAGGCAAGGGGGACTCCTGAACAAAAGGTTTGGAGAAAATGTTTTCCTTCTACAAAAGGTAAAGAGGACTCCTGAACAAAAGGTTAGGAGAGATATTCCTTCTAAAAAAGGTAGAGAGGACTCCAAAACAAAAGGTTTGAAGACATGGTAATTCCTTCTACATCAAATAGAGGAGACTCCCTTGGGAGAATATGATCGTATTTCCTTCTGTAACGGCAGAAAGGACTCCAGAATAAAAGGTTAGGAGAAAAAATTCCTTTTACAAAAGGTAAAGAGGACTCCAGAACAAAAGGTTTAGAGATAATTTCTTCTACAAAAGGTAGATAGGAAGCTCCCTTAGGAGAGGACGATCATACTTTCTTCTGCAAAAAGCAGAACAGACACCTGAACAAAAGGTTAGGAGAAAAATTCCTTCCACAAAAGGTAGAGTGGATACTTACAAAAGGTAAGCTGAAAAGGACCTATACAAAAGGTACGGGACGTCTTACTAAAGGTAAGTTGAATCTGTTGCGAAAGGCAAGGTGGAGATATTTCGTGAAAGAGACACAAAAAGACTCACAAAAGGTAAGTTGAGGGCAATAACCATCCTCTTGCAAAAGGTAGAGGAAACTTGTATAGGTATTAGAACATCATTTGACCTCACAGGAACAACGGCGGAGATGATACTCTTTAAGCATGGTGACCATTCAGTTCTTGGCCACATAGGCATCAAGCATCCAAATTGATCGAAGATACCCAACACAAAATTTTGTCGCGTGCAAAAGACAGCGAATAAATGTTGATAAAAGGAAAGCAAAAGGTTAGGATTTCATGCGAGAGGCAATGAAATCCCTTACAAAAGGTAAGGTGAGAAGATATCTCATGCAAAAGGATCGGAGAGGCTTACAAAAGGTAAGTGAAGGGATAAACACTCTTAAAGGATCCTACCAGGATGCCCACAGGAAATTTGTATCTTTGAACATGACTGGCTAAGCACGTATGTAATGATGCAGGATGTATGCAAAAATGCTAGGGATATGAAAGTTTGGAGTGTTGGATGTGCCAAGTATGGTTGGGCTTTGAAGCTGATTTACTGACGAGAACTGGTGACAAAAGGGTTAAGCTGTCAAGCAAGAACTGACTTCTAGTTTTTGTATCACACGGGAACTGTTTTATAGTTTGCCAGACAAGAACTGGACTTTGAAGGAAAAATTGACTACCAGATGGGAGCTGGAGTCTAAAGGTAGGCTAAAGAAAAGGGTGATTTGGTCGGGTGGGCTAATAGCATGATTCCCCGACACTCGCTTTGAGCTCGAAAGAGCTTGCTTGATAAGCTTGAAAGCATGGAAAGGACTTGCCCCACTTTTAGTTCAACTTGCCCCAGTCTGGAAGGGTCTTTGAAATTTTTTTCCTTAAAAGAGAGATTGGAGGTAGCTCGTCATGAGATGACCTCGAGACGGCTTGCCCCAGAATCTTGCGTGATGAAGAGGTTAGTCCTTAATTAATCGACTCTTGGAGTGATAGGCTTTGACGTACTCTTGAAGTGGCCTGTCCCATAATGAGCGTTGAAGTGATTTAACTTATGCTGATTTAGCATTAGAGGGACTTTTCCTTAATAAAAAATTCTAGGTGGCCTGCCCCTAGTTGGTGAAGTCTTGAGATGATTCTTTCTTATCAACTGATTCTTGAATGACTTTCCCCATAATCCAACAATGCTTGGGGATTTTCTCTAGATTGACTGACTCCATAATCATTGGATGTCAATGCTCCTGCTCCACAAGACTACGTGGTGCTCTTGATTCTAGTCAACTCTGATGAATAGTCAAGTTCTCTTTGATTGCTCCTTGATGGAATTTCCTTGACGTCAAATACCGACTTGTAATTTTAAATTGTTTATTCACAAATGGTAACTTTAATGAAATTCTCATGCAAATTTGAAAAATCAATCATTATTGGAATGATGTGAAAGTGCGTGACAAATGGACCCTTAGTCCAAATGTAGTGTTGATTTAGTGGTGTGTGAAAGATATAGCAAGAAGAAAGACACCAATTCTGAAGACTAGCAAATATGTGGGGAGTCAGTTTACGCAACCTTGCTGTAGTATGCTTTCAGAATAAACCCTGCCTCAATTAGGTCTTTTGGGGGTTGTAACGTGGTTTGGCTCACGGTTATAGAAACAAAGGATATAAGGCTCAAAGTTTTATTTTAAATCCACCCCTTCTTCATGACATTCTCCAGTCCTATGTTCATCTAATTCCGCACGTGCTTATCTTGACGGTGTAAGCTTGATGGCTCAAGGTTTGCCCGAGACGGCAGTCACCTTATTTGGTTTTTTTTTTATGGATGTCAGTGACCCTTTTTGATTTGAGTAGCCACTGAATCTTATTTTATTTTTGTTGAGGAATTGAGGACCTCTTTTGATTTTTTTTTTGATCCCTAACTTTTGCATGGACTGATTTTGCTTTTCAAGTCCATCGGGATAACCTTGATTTTTGCCTAAGTCTCCTCTTGTAGTGTTTGACTTAGCATGCTTTAATTTTTTTTGTTTTTTTATTCAAATTTGTTAGAGGGTTGTGACTGCCAAGTCATTGGTCATTGAAGAACAATCGTCATAACTTTTGGATTTTTCATGATTCTTTCGACACTTCAGGACGTGTTCGAAGAATATCTTATGGTTGATCTTCAAACGGGAAGTTCCATCTTGATAATTCCAATTAACTGAACACTACCCATGCCCTAGGTTAAGTGTAAGGGTTTAGAAATCTGAAGGAAACTCCTACTTCTAGGCTCAAAGTGGTTGACTAGGGATTAACTCCTTATCTCTTCAGTGTTTAGGGGATTTGAAACAATGCCTGTACATCATCAGCAAGATTTTATCCGAAAGCATACAATTGCAATTATGGGTATTTCGTTTTCGTCATCCTCCCTCCAATTTTGCTAAAGCAAAGGTTTGATAAAATAAGTGGACGAGAGGTAAATGCATTTTTTTGTTGATATAAGTGAAGAAAAGATGAGCGAATGCGACATGATTAATTCAAAAAGCATGATTACTTAATTAATATTACCATTCAAAATAAACAATGTTTAAAAACAAGTAGCAAATAACAGGAAATAAACTATAAATGCCTAGAAATGACAAGATCTAAAAATTGCCAGCATTGGGTACTGGGATTTTTCTTTCTTGATTTGCAGTTGGGCTAGCCTTCTTGCTCATTGATACCACTATGATAACCTTTTTCACTCCCACTCTTAGAAGTTTCTTCCATGACAAAAACTGACGAGGTTGTCTGACCAGATGAAGGATTGACGTTGATTTGAAGGCCTTGAGGCGTAAATGAGATCGATCTGGACTCAATCAACTCTTGTACTTGGTACTTCAAGGTTTTACAATCCTCGACCGTGTGTCCAGGTGCTCCAGAGTGGAATACACACCTAACATTTGTGTCATAGCCTAGAGGAGGCGGTGTTGGAGGAAGACCAAGTTCTCTTAGCTGGACCAATGAGTTACTGAGCAATAAAGGGAGGAGTCGACTGTATGACATAGAAATTGGGTCAAAGTGTTTCTCTGGCCTCCTTGGTCTGTTCTGGCCTTGTTGGGCGAACTTTTGCCGCTGATCTGGATACTGATTCTTACCCCGCGCTCGGTTACTCTGACTTGACTGAGGATCAGGTAATGGTCGTTGATAGGTACGCTTTGGAAGTCCTAGTGGTCGGTCATGTTCACGAGGCATCTCTTCACTAGAGGGGGACTTAACCACTTTCACAGAAGCAAGCATTTTCGTGGCAACAACTGGTGCATGAGTATTATCTTTCCTCATTAATGTTTGCAGGATCTCCATCATCAGGTTCACCTGAGTTTTCAATTGCTTGACCTCCTCTTTTAACAATTCTTGGCCTTTCTGAAGCTCTTCCATAGTGATCTGAGACATGTTTCCAGTTCCAAGCGGGTGTCGGAAAATCAGCCAGTTAGTTAGAAACAAAAGGTGGTATGAGGTTCTCGGGAAATGATATGCAGAATGCAGATGCAATGCACATGAAATGGATTGAATGCACTGGGATGCAATGTACTTAATCTAATTTTAGCATACGGGATCAAAGGTACGGATCAAGGATAAAAGTTAATTGATCGTAACGCAAAGTTCTCACCAGGTGTGATCTAAGGTTCAATTGGGATCCCAAAGTCATAGATCCACATGATTGTTCATCATACATGACATGAATATGTTAGAGGATGACTCCATCACATGAATCTCTTTTGGGTGAGGTCCTCGTATCGACCCACACAAGAAGAACTTCTCGGGGACCCATACTACGAGACACATCGACATTGGGTTCTAGACAAGGATTTCAGAGTCATGGACTTTCTTGACTGTTTGTTACGTATGTCAGTCATTGCCAGGCAACAACTCCATCAAGAAAGTCTCTTCTGAACGAGGTCTTCGTATCGATCCACACGAGAAGAGCTTCTCGAAGACCCATACTACGTGACCATCAATCTTAGTTGGCCAAAGGTTTAGGGTTCTAAAAGGTCCTTAGAGTAATGGATTCTTGAGAAAACGTTGATCAAACATGCCAAGAGCTTGACGGTTCTCATCATTCTCAAATGAATCTACTCTAAGCGAGGTTCTCGTATCGACTATCACGAGATGAGCATCTCGGAAGCCCATACTACTCAACCTCTCCTATCTCAATTTTAACACTCTAGACTCGGGTATAGAGTCTTTTCCTCAAGGTTTGCCACCAAAGTTTTCAATCCATACCAAGAACCAATGAAACCAAACACGGTGAGATACAATTGAAAAAACGAGGAAAGCGATAAACAAGCAAAAAGGAAAGAACCCAAACACGCGAAAATAACCTAGGTTAGGCTTGACTCGCTTAGGAGAAAGTGTCCCCAGCAGAGTCGCCAGCTGTCGCTACGCGAAAAATGACACAGAGTCGCCACCGGATTTTATTTATCCCACGGAGGGAAAGGGAAATAGCGATAAAACCTTTGGAAAAGGGAGCATGGTCATCGCAACCAAGTCTTAGGGTTCGGGAGTCGGTTATGCGAGGGGAAGGTATTAGCACCCCCTCGCATCCATCGTACTCGATGGGAACCTCCTAGGTTGTTTAGCGTGAATGGGTGTTTTATTCTAAAAGTTTGCTTGTTTAAAGAAAGGGGGGTTGGTGTTTATTAGAGTGCTCGCCAAGGATTGAGGCCCTTGTGCCTACGTATATTCACTTGTATGAAGTGAAGAATCAGAGCATTCGTAGTTCATGGGACTACGGTAGAAAACGGGATGTTGGGTGGACAATACTATCGTGCACATTCTAGCAGTTAGGTGTATTGCGGCTCGCTCTTGGAGTCTTATGCGTTACCTGTTTGTGGTAGAACGGACGTAACATGTCCTTGGGTTAAAGGGTATGGATGATTAAAGATGGGAAAGAAGAAAATTGTGCTCGCTAGGATCATCGCAATCCTATGCCTACGTATTCTCAACATGTGTGAGAAATCAGAGCAGCCGTAGTTCGGCCACTTAAGAAATAATTGGGTGTTGGTTGATTTTATACCTTGAAAAAAGGTTTTCAGACTATGTCCTAAAGAAAAAAGAGGTTTGGTACATTGATGTTGTTTTTGATTAGGATCGCGCTAAAGGGCTATATGCAGAGGTGAATACTTCGAACAACAAAGTCGAGCGTCTTGTGTTCAAAATACTCAGAATGAGTGTAGGAGGGACTCCATTCTCACTCCTTCTCTGTCACGTGTTAACTGCATCGAATTTCTATTCGAAAATAAGTTGGAGACGCGTATTGTACCAAAGTCTATGGGTAGAAGCGAATATCTCGAACAAACAAGTCGAGCGTCTTGTGTTTAAAATACTCGGAATGAGTGTAGAAGGGACTCCATTCTCACTCCTTCTCTACCACGTACTACCTTGCCTCGTATTTCTATTCGAAAGTAAGTTGGAGACGCGTATTGTACCAAAGTCTATGGGTAGAGGTGAATATCTCGAACAAACAAGTCGAGCGTCTTGTGTTTAAAATACTCGGAATGAGTGTAGAAGGGACTCCATTCTCACTCCTTCTCTACCACGTACTACCTTGCCTCGTATTTCTATTCGAAAGTAAGTTGGAGACGCGTATTGTACCAAAGTCTATGGGTAGAGGTGAATACTTCGAACAACCAAGTCGAATGCCTTGTGTTCAAAATACTCGGAATGAGTGTAGGAGGGGCTCCATTCTCACTCCTTCTCTACCACATACTATCTGCGTCAGGATCAACAAGAGAAGGCAGGATCAAGTCGTTACAGTAAATAGTCACAAGATGACATCAAAAAGTTATGATATAAAAAGATATATGAGTTAGATGAATAATGATAAGCACAAAATAACGAGAAAGAGGTAGTCGAGACAAGGATTGAGATTACGAGATCAAAACCAACCAAAGAATTGACTCGAAAAGCCATGAAGATTTATTCAAGAAAGTAAGGAAAGTTCATCCATAATCAATTATGAAGAATTAATCAAAACAAATACAAAGACTAATCAAAACAATCGTGAAGAAATTATCAAAACAAACAAAAGAAAATATTCAAATAAATAATGAAAAAAAATATTAAACAAACTCATAAAAAATTATCAATTAGTCATAAAAAAGTGAACAATTAGAGGAAGTGCAGTAGGAAACCAGGGGGTACAAACAAATATGACCAGGCCTGAAATTCATAGGCCCAAAGGCTTCACCATGATCCCAAGAGGGTGCAAGAGTAATTATGATGGGCTTCAACAGCCCAAGCAAACAAAAACCAATTTTTCTTTAAAATAAAATAAAATAATAAATTCAATAAATGAGAGAGAAAAAACAGTGAAACATTACATCCCCTGCTTCACGATGCAGCCTTTGAATCCGCCCTCAATCTCTTTCACTCACCTCGCTCTCTTGAATCGCTCGTTCTCGCTTGACAATTTCTCTTCTATGATGCTTCATTGATCTCAACAATCCCTCTCGCGCTTCTCTTCTTCCTTTTCTCAGAATCCGCGGTGCTCGAACCTTCTCCCAGTCTCTCGATGTCGCTTTGTGTTTTTTTTTTGGGTGCGTCGTAGTGATGTGGCCGCCGTGAGTGGGGTTATGAAATTTTGACTCAAGATTAACTGAGCAATGATTTTTAAGGTTAGTTTTGTAGATGATGGATTTTATTGAGGAGAGTAATTTTGGGGTTTAAATCTGAGATTTTTGAGTTTGTGTTGTTAATGGTTGTGCTGGGAAGGTTTTTTCGAGATGGTGATGAAGTTGTTGTTTGGATTCACGGCGGTGGTTTTGAAGTGGTGATGAGTTTGAGTGGTTTGAAACTATGGAGATGGTGCAATGGATTTATGTTGCAGCAGTTGTTGTTCTTCGGATTTAGGTGAGAAGAAAGGTTAAGATGAAAGATTTTTAGTTATAGTTTGATGGTGAATAAGCGGTTCTGCTTGTTGTATATGAACAGAGGGTGGTAATATTGTTGGAATGGAAGTCCATTTGAAAAAAATGAAAACAATTCATTTCGATTTTGGAAGAGCTACAATGGTATTTATTGTGGTTATGGATGAAAGTTTGAAGAAGGAGTAAAATGTATGTGTAGTATGATATGTGTGTGCCGAGTTGTTGTTGTTGAGTAATGAAAGGAAGGTTCATGGAAAAGATAGAGAGACAAGATTTTATCGTAGTGATGATGACAATACCATTCTGATGGAAACAGATGTGAAGGCACAATTTGGTTATGGTATTACCGCCCTTATCGTTGTTTGAAGCTTTCATTTGTGGATAGAATAGAGGTAAGGGTAATGACTTCACTGCTGTGTTGGAGAAGTTGTGGTTGTTGAAGATGACGTTATTGAAGGTGGAGAGTTTTGTATGGATATTGAAAATAGAAGAAGGATGGTGTTTGGTAGATGAGTCAGGCAAGAGGTTTTTATGTTTATGAAGGATGTTGGCTGGCTTATATTTGCACAGAGGAGGAAAGCTTGAAAATTGTGTTGTTTGTAAATGGTGGTTTTTTGTACCATGAGGGTTGGCGGTGTGTTACGGTTTGCAGCCGGTTGATATGGAAAGGATGTTTATGTTTGAAGATAGAATTTGAGGTTGAAATCAGAAGAGGGTAACAGGTTGTTGTTTGATGAATCCATGTTAGATGAATCAATCTCGAGGGAAGGTGAGTTTGGTGTGATTTTAAGTTGATATTCAGTACCAGTTGTAAGCAGAGGTATATCCCTTTTTCTGTCTCTCTCCTCCTTTCAAGTTTTTCTCCCTATCCTCCTTTTAAGTTTTCTTTTCTTTCGCAATTGTCTTGTTGTTGATGTACAGTCGTTTTCAGGTGCAAGATGTTATTGATATTTGAAATTGCTGTTCTGTTATTTTCAGTGCAGGTTGCAGGTTTGTACACAGGCTGTGTTTGGTCATTCTCCCATTACAAAGTATGTTGGTTATTTGGTTGTACATAGCAGTGAAATGTCGTTGTTATTGTTATGTGAAGCATGTCGCAGGTATGTGTACATCTTTGTTTTGTTGCGAATTGTTGATGTGGGTTTTGGAGTGGTATGCTTATGCAGGGTCTGTAGGTTTGTAGCAGGACATTGGCATGGCTTATGTTTGGAGTCTTGTGGAATTAGTGCAGGCAGTTAGCAGGCGTTGTATGGTTTACAAACTGGTGTGGTTTGTTTTGGTGTGTGTTGCAGCGAGGCTTTTTTACTGCAGAGTGTACAACTCATTGATTTGTAACAAGTGCAGAACATTTGGTTTGTCATGGCTTGGAGTGTAGCAGCAGGTTTGGGTCATATGGTTTCATTGCTGTGTGTGGTTGTTTTCAAGTCACAGTGTGCAGGGTATGGTTTTGGGGTGTGGGCATAGTACAGTTCGTGTGAGTTGGTTGCTAGTACAATGTGGAAAGAGCAGGGAGTGGTACAGTGCAGGCTTTGGATGGTTGTGACAATGCTTTAATGTCCTTTTTTTATTATAAAATTTTCTTGTTGTTATAAAGTGTATTGGGCTCATTTGTATTTCATTTGTAAAGCCCCTTTTTTAAATGAATTGGAATTTATGATTTTAATAATTTGTGAATGAAATGGATCTTTGTTTAGATTGTGTACGATGATTGTGAATACTGAATAATTGGAAATTGGTGCTTATTATTTGGATTTAAATGGTTATTCGATTATGGATTTTAATAAAAAGACATAAAAAATATGGATTGAAACGGGTTCGAAAAAAGCGGATTCAAAGACTAATGTCTTAAAAAAGAAAGTTAAAAGATTAATTGGTTTTAACATGAATATGAAAGGATTGGATACGGAAATGGCTTGGATTGAAAGAAGTGAATGTTAAATTGGTTTTAGAAATTGAAATGAATAAATGGATAAAAATCTGGGTAATTATGGAATGTGGATTTGCAACTTGACTTCATCGGTTAAGCTTTAACCTTACACAAAACCTCGATCCGAATCCTCAAATACAAGTACTTGAATTCAAACCACACTTGTCCTTAAAATAACCCCTTAAACCAACTGTCTTTGCCATAGCTTGATCTGTATGCACAATGGTTATATAATATGAATAGTGGATATGATGCACAGACGATGAAAATGCTATGATATGAAGTGTTATGCGAATGATGTAAAGCGAGAACAAAGTTTGATGAATGAAAGCTCGGAATATTCCTGGTCAAAATTTGGGGTATGACACCGGTGTCGTACAGTCAGTTGTTGCCAGATTTGGTCGAAAGTGGATTAATAGTGCCGAAAGAGACTAGTCCAATGATCCCGCCTTATCCTTCAGGTTCTGATGCCAGCGCCCGCTGTGAGTACCATGTTGGGGTACAGGGGCATTCGACGGATGATTGTAAAGTGCTTAGAAGCCAAGTTCAGAATCTGCTAGACTCTAACAAGATCTTTGTCACACCTCAAGGTTTTGTTCAGATTATTGATTCTCCGTTATCCAGTTGTGTGGGTTCGTCAGTCAAGGGCATGGAATACTCCACTGAGAGTATATGTTTGGAAGAATGTCCAACTGAGAGCTCAGTTGAATATGGGGGAAGTTGCTAGAGGTTTCTACACCGGGCGTCGCATCTGTTTAGCTTTCGTGCATTGTTGTTTGCTGACCACCACCAGGCTTGTTGGCTGGGGTCATTGTATTTTGTACTTGGGTGTGCTTGTTTGCTGCTCTTGTTGGCTTTGCATGGTGGTGTGAGGTGTTTATCTCTGTGCTTATAGCTTGGGGTTTACTTGTCTTATCTTGAATGTGTGTTGATTTCTGCATTGCATTCTCGCATAACAGGTACATCAGAACCGAGGGTCTTATTTCCTGTTTCCAGTTTATTGCAGGAATCCCTCAGAGATATGGAACAGAATCAGGCTGAACTGATTGAAGTCCGAAGCCAGCTAGGGCAGATGATGAAAGACATGCAAGAGTTGCGTCTGGATCAGAAGATACTCAAAGAGGAAAATAATCAGCTGAAGACCCAAATGAGCTTGATCATGGAAGTAGTCAAGAATGTGATTAGGAAAGAGGATGATCAGCTATCTGAAGCCGCAGTGAAGGAGTTTGTTCCACCTGTGCCTGTGGAACCTGAGCTTAAAAGACGTGTTGATCGACACCACCACCAACAACAAAAGATACATCCGGTTCGGCGAAGGTCAAGGAGGATATTTGTGGCGCCGCCTTCAACATATGCTAAGCTCTTTCAGACTTTATTGAGTTTGAAGCTGGTTGAAAAAAGAACATTGGAGCCACCCATAGGAACGACGCTTCCTTATGGGTATGACACCAGTAAGCAGTGTGAATTTCATTCCGGGGCATCCGGACATGATGTGGAAAGTTGTCACGCTTTTAAACACAACGTTCAGGACTTGATTGACGCAAAAGTTATTGAACTTACGCCGGGCGGCGTAATTGTACCTAATGGTCTTACCCCAGTTGGTGCTAAAATGATGGACGTTCCCGAAGCTGCCGTAGATCAGAAGTATATTCTGCAATCATTGGTGTCAGAATCCCCCTGTCCTCAGTTGTTGCCTAGACCAAGCCTGAGGATGAAAGCACTGGAACAAAAGGAGTCCCTGGTAATTCAGACTCGACCTCCAAGTGGTTCGACTGATCAAAGTCAACAATCTATCCAGTCTTCGCAACAGACGTCAACTCCTTTCCAGAGTCAGCAGCCTTATCATTATCGGTCAAACCTGCGTGCTAGACAGAGCCCAATGAAGTCAGAAAGGCCATTCACCCGGCATCCGTCTTAAGCAGTATGGTTTCAATAGGCAACTCTGAAGATGGTTGGTTCAGCAGCAAGTCAGATGTGAAAGCCTGGTTCTCGGAAGCTGACGTTTTCCTGTGTTTCATCTTGTCATTTCTTTATGTTTGTAGTTTCTTTCTTGTTAAATTGCAATCTTGTTTGTAAAACTTGTTGTTTTCATTCAATTGATGATAATGAAATGAGTATGCATGTTTTGATTAAATCTATTCGTGTTCACTAATTGATTTTTACAGATATCCAACGCTTGGTTAAGCGGAATCCAGGGAGGATGACGAAAATGAACGACATGCAAGCTTCCGATATTGTATGCCTTTGAAATAAAATATGCTGATGATGTACAGGCATTGCTTCGAATCCCTAAACACTGGAGACATAAGGAAGATAATCCTTTGACAACCCCTTTGAGCCTAGTAGTAGGAGTTCTTTCTGAAAACAAAAAACCCTCAATCTCAACCTGGGGCAGGGTAGGTGTAGCTAATTTGACCGAGCGCCCAAAATTGCAAAAGGAATGTCTGTTCGAGGATCAATCACATCTCCATAGGTCGTGCCTAAAAAGCCACAGTGGTTAAGCGTCAGGAGTGACACAGTCACATTATTCCCCAAAGAGTCAGACAACCAGTGTCACACGACTTATTCGGAAAAAAAACGAAAAGCGAAAAGAATCAAAAGCCCGCTAAGTCAAAACTTGAAAACAAACGACTTAGGCAAGAATAAGGGCATCCCGCTGGACTAGAAAATCAAAAGAAACTCAAAAGAGTCAGTCCAGGCAAAAATTAGGGAAGGAAAAAAATGAAAAGGATTACAAAAGAAAAGTCCTCAAATGAAATACGAGTCGTGTGACCCCAAGTGTCAAAGACGAAGAATGAGTGGTCGTCACTCCGAAAAAATCATAGTTTCTCGAACTATCATTCCTATATTTCAACCTCCAATAGGTGAGCGCTAAGGTCGAATTAGCTGAACGTAGGATCGGAGAACATCAAGGAGAATGGGTGGGTTAAAATTAGACTTTGAGCCTTTATCCTTTCTTTCAAAACCGCGAACCTGACCACGTTACAACCTTCAAAAGTCCTAATTGAAGCAGGGTTGTTTCGAAGGCATACATCGGTTAAGATCGCGTCGAAGCTGACTCCTAAAAGGGTTCTTCTTACGATGTTGGTACTGTGCCGATACTTTGATAGATGATTTGTGCATTATATGTCATAAACGGTTTTTTCCATGTTTCCAGTGAACAGATTGGATGTTAAAATTGTCATATGCATTGCATTAATATATCTTTTATGCAGAACAACTGATTTTACTTACGAGTAAGCGCTTGACAGCAGGAAAGTTTCCTACAGTGGAAAGTCTGATTAGGATAGAATGCAGGATGCCCGAATGTTCCGAGAGCCGGGGCAAGCTATTATCAAGTGATCCCCAGTTGGGTCATCCATCCAAAGTCGTTATTCCGGGGCAATCAGGTCGAGATTCGGTACATCTCTCGTAGCTAGAGTCACTATACTGGATCAGCCAATCAGGGGCAAAGTCATCGTAGACAGGGGCATACCATCTTAAGAGTGCGGAAGTTATTCTTTATTCGAGAGGCATTTGATTTGAAGTTTATTGTCGGGGTTCAGAATGCTGGGGCATTTCATATCAGACCGTCAGGGTACAGATTTTCAGATTTCCTTTTGAGGACTATCCCCACAAAGGTCCCACAAGCTGGGGCATATCAGAAGCGAAGGAATGGTTTTTCTCCGTGTCATCAGAGTTACTCAGAGCTATTCGAGCAGATTCAGCTAATTTCCAAATGTGAGCCGAATGTCGGGAAATTGTGTTACCGTCTATTGACCTTTAATCAGAAGCTGTGAATTCAGACAGGATATTGTTCAGTGTCAATTAGACATGACCCATCACAGGGAGCCTAAAGCCCAATCCTTATTGGCAATTTTTAAGAAGCCCAATCCATATTGGCAATCACTGTGAGGCCTAACTTGTGGTGGCACATCAGTTTCAAAATCCAATCTTCATTGGTACGCAGGAAGACTCCGTCTGTTTTCCTCAGCGCAAGTCCAATTTTCACTGGCACGGGTAAGCTATCCCTGACAGCAGTCCAATCATGCTTGGCACATTCGGTTATTCCCCAGCGGAGTTGGCTTCACTTTTCCAGCATTTATTTTGCTGGAATAATTCTGTGATGCCTGGTTATCCCCAGCGGAGTTGGCTTTGTCTTCAGCATTTGTTTTGCTGAAGCGGTTTTCTGTATCCAACTTCTCCAGCGACCTGAGCCTGCATTTGCATATATCATCATATTTGCATCATGCTTGCATTTCATCCTCAAATGTGTAGCATTTCCATCCCGTATGGAGCATTACGCCATAGAAGAATTAAAGCATACGCATATGCATACGATGCATAAGCCAGTTTTTCTATCAGCCTTCAGTGGCAACATGAATTACTCTATAATCAGTTCAGGGGCATTCATCCAGCAGCTTTATTCAGACAGCTCTTTGGTATTCGATTCTCAGATCATGCAACAGTTATACTTTACTCATCAGTCGTCTGATATTGACAGACTTCTCTTCCCGTCAATTCACATTGACGATGGGTTTCCCCCAGCGAGCCTTCTCCATCTATCATTAGACGTTGTGAGTTTGGATATGGTTTTCTCCGTCTATCCTTAGACGTTGAGAGATTTCAAGGCGATCTTTCAGATATTGGCGTTCTTTCTGTTTATTGGATGAGATGACATTTCAAGAGGGTTTTCCTGACCGTCGATCCTTATTGACGTCGAGGCTCTTTGAAGAATGTTTGGTTGTTGATCCTTATCAATGGCATGGCTCTTTGGAGGTGGTTTTCCTTCCTGTCAATCCTTATTGATGATGTGGCCCCTTTGAAGATATTGTTCTTTCCATCAATTCCTGTAGACGAAAGGATTCTGAAATTTGATGGGTGGTGATGAATATGGTTCTCTTTCCGCTGACGGGTTTTCCTTCGGGATGGTGTCTTACTGTCTATCCTTAGACAATGTGAGTATGGATATTGTTTTCCTTCGGGATGGTGTCTTCCTGTCTATCCTTAGACAATGTGAGTATGGGTTATGGTTTTCCTTCGGGATGGTGCCTTTCTGTCTATCCTTAGACAATGTGAGTATGGATATGGTTTTTCTTCGGGATGGTGCCTTTCTGTCTATCCTTAGACAATGTGAGTATGGATATGGTTTTCCTTCGGGATGGTGTCTTTCTGTCTATCCTTAGACAATGTGAGTATGGATATGGTTTTCCTTTGGGATGGTGCCTTTCTGTCTATCCTTAGACAATGTGAGTATGTATATTGGTTTTCCTTCGGGGTGGAGTCTTTTTGTCTATCCTTAGACAATGTGAGTATGGTTTTTGTTTTTCCTTCGGGATGGTGTCTTCCTGTCTATCCTTAGACAATATGAGTATGGTTTTTGTTTTTCCTTCGGGATGGTGTCTTCCTGTCTATCCTTAGACAATGTGAGTATGGGTTATGGTTTTCCTTCGGGATGGTGTCTTGCTGTCTATCCTTAGACAATGTGAGTATGAATATTGGTTTTCCTTCGGGATGGTGTCTTTCTGTCTATCCTTAGACAATGTGAGTATGGATTTTGGTTTTCCTTCGGGATGGTGCCTTTCTGTCTATCTTTAGACCATGTGAGTATGAATATTGTTTTCCTGCGGGATGGTGTCTCCGTCTATCACTAGACGATGGGAAGTGATCAAGTGCATGTTGATCCAACCTTCGGGTTTGTTATCTGTGGTGTCACACAAGTAACTGGGGCTAAAGTCAAGGTCTTTATCAGGTGATTAATCATTTTGCTGCCATAATAATTGGATTCAGTTCTCTGGATGGTGTTCCCCAAGCGGGGGTGCAGTTTATTTCTGCAGTTGGCAAATTTTCGGGTTTATTTTGTATTCAACCGTCTTCTACCTTTGAATGTTTGAAGGTTGTTCGCTCTTCAACCCTTCAGGTCCAAGCCGCTTGAATAGGGGCAGCTGTTGCACCCTAAAATTTGACCAACCGGTCCCCATATCTAGTTTATGTTTCGACGCATTTTGCATTCGCATTCGCATACGGCATGCATTGCATTTTTCTCAGTCAGATGGCTTTTATCGGGATTATAGCCCCTGGCGTCTCATGCAGTTCAGGCCGGTTGGAATAAAAGTCTGTTGAGAAGTGGTGCTCGTTTCTTGTATTTTCAAGTCATCTCGGTGCCCGGGTTTCGCTACGGTTGCGCAAGTGTGCTTTAATCGGTTTAATCGGCCTCCTGGCATTTTTTAGGATTTTTCTTGTATTTTTCTGGATTTTTAATGCATTTAAATGGATTTTCAGAATTTAATAGATTTTCTTTTCTTTTTTAGAGATTTAAATAGATACTAAAGTTTTAGATATTAATTTCCTTTTAATAGTTGTTAATAGATATAAATAGATATTATTTTTTCTTTTAAAGAATAGATTTTAAAAAATAGATATAACTAGATTTCATTTTTCTTTTAATAGAATAGATTTTAAAATAGATAGTATTGTTTTCTAGATTTTTATTAGATTTAATTGTTTTTTCAGATTTTTTAAATAGAGATTATTTGATTTTTTTAGATTTTATTAGATTTTATTTGTTTTTTAAAATGTTAATAGATTAGATTTTAAAAATAGGGATTAATTGTTTTTAGATTGATTTTTCAGATTTAATTAGGTTTTTTAAAATAGTTTTAGATATTAAATGTTTTTCTATTAATTAGGATTTTATTTTTAATTTTCATTTTAGGATTAATTAGGGTTAATGATAGATTAATTAGGTTTTATTTTTTTAATTTTCGTTTTATTTTTAGGGTTTTATTATCAGATTTTTGTTTAGTTAATTAGTTCAAGTTTTTGTTAGTTAATTAGCCCTAATCAGAGTTTAAGTCAAATAATCACCAATTAATCATGTTTAGTGTATTAATCTGAGTCATTATCCAAGTGGGCCAGTATCCAGATCAGGCCCAGTCAAAGGTCCAAATGCCACTTGTACTATATAAAGCCATGCCACGCGTACAGTTCAAGGTTGGACACCTCACTCTCTCTTTCCCTCAGAATTCGCCACGTTTCACCCCACTCACCCTCTCTCCCACACACGCGTCTCGTTCTCCTCACTCCTCACCCCACGTGTCCTTCCCTCACACCTCCCTCTGTCACCCGTCCCCTCGCCGGAAACCCTCGCCGCCGGCCATGCAAAGCTCCCGCCGGCCACCATAACCAACCATCTCCGTTCACTCCAACCGTCTCCGGCCGCCCTAACCATCACCGGACCCCCAAACTCATCAGAAACTGCAGAAATTTCCAGATTTCCTCATCCAATCTTCATCTGTGCTTCTTCAAAGCCTCACCGGATAAATCATCACGGCGTTTCTCTTGGCCAAAGTTCGCCGAAATCACCATCGGAGAACTCATCAGTTTTTTCCTCCCAACTCCGTACGAATCTCATCTATGTTCGTCCAGATTTTTCCAGATCCATAGATCTTCATCAATGTCCACGTGATTTTCCAGAATTCGTATCAATTCAAGAAGATCCTTCATATGTTCTTTGTCAAATTTCCAGATCTTCGTCCATTGATGTTCATCAATTCATCATCTGGATCTTCAATCGGTCACCAGATATTCACAAAATATCTTCGTATTCATCACCCTTCAGAAGATTCTCCAGCTTCATCATCAGTTGTTGCCAGAGATTCATACGAGCTCAAGAACGTGTTCTTCAACCTTCATCTCCAGATTCGCTCATGAACCTTCAGATCTTCAAACGCGCATTTAATCTCCAGAAATCTTCAATCATCGTTCGGTCCAGCCTCAAACTTCATCAAGATCTACAAATCTTCATCTAGAATCTTCGAAGGTCGGAGATCCTTCGCAAGAACGTTGAGAACCTCGTGCGATCGTCGTTGTCCATAGATCGCCAAGCAACTTGAAGAAGCTTCAAAACCTCCAGAGCGATCTTCATCATCAATCTTCTTCTTGTTTCCAGGTTTGATTCACCTTCTCTTTCTGGCGATGATAGTTGTTGTTAGATAACTAGAGTAGTGTTGGTGGAACATGGAGGGATTAGTCTGTGAGCTTTGTTTCAAGGATTGGGAAATGGAGAGGGTTTCAGAGAGGAAGAGAGACGCATCATGCGCCGCTAGGGTTTCAGGTTTGGGAATGATGAACAGTGGTAGTGGATTGGGGAGTTAGGAGGATTTTGGTTAAGGTTTTGTTAGGATGAGTGTGAATGAATCTGGGCCTTAGGCCCATTGCGCAAGATTACTGAATCTACTCCTTGGTTTCCCTTGACACCCCCTTTCTCCCCTTGTGCAAATTTCGTTTGGGCCTAACCCTGCTGCTACTAACACCCCCGTTTGGGGCCCAACATGAATAACAAGCGAATTGCTCGCTATCTGCACCCCTCCCCCGTTGGTTTTTTTTTTCGTTTTTCTTTTGTGCTTTTCTGAAGCAAGCATGGGCCCAGCGCGTTGCTGAGCGCACCCCCCTTTCCTGGGCCCAATATATTCCTGAATGTAAACAATTGTTGTTACCACCCCCCTGTTTTAATGGAATTTCTTTTTATTTCATTTTTGCATATAGTTTACTAAATAATCCATATAAAATCAAAAAATAATCATTTTAACATGGGATTTTTTCCCTCATTTTAGTAATTGTTTCAAGAAAATTATAAGAAAATAAAAATAGTATTTTAGGCATTTTTCCATTTTTGGTGAATTTTCACATTTAATTGCTTTTATTTTCATTTTGTTTGTACATACATTTTGGTGAATTTTGTTTAGCCATTTGATTTAATATTTTGATTCCATTCTTTTTGTCTTAGTTAGATTAGAACATTAAGTTCCCCATGGATTTATTCCACATTTTTGTGGATTAATCTTGACTAGTTTTGATTAGAGAACATTAGGGTGATAGTATTAGGGTTCAAACACAACATAGGTGCATTATAACATTTTGTTTTGGGGTTTTTAGCATGAATTAGGTTATGGGACATATAAGGTATGTAGGGTAGATATAGAAATCCCCTTAGAATTAATCTTAGAATTTTAACTGCTATTTTACTATTTTTGGTATATTTTGCAAATGGAGTGTTTGTTTGGTGTTCCCACTTGGGGTTTATGTTTGTTTGCTTGGGATTTTGGGCTTTTCTATGGGGTATGGGGGTTGGTTTGAGTTTGCGGAGCATGAAGACATCAAAAGAGAAGATTGAAGTTGATAATCAAATGTTGAAGCTTGAAGATTGTTTGGGCTTGGAGCTGATTGAAGACATAGGAAATAATAGGAATAAGCAGAGCCTTCGAATAGACTGAATTGTTTGGTACAAACATGGATAGCTTCATGTGCTTCCATTCCTCTCTATGACATAAAGTCCCTCTATGGTATTCACCTCCTTCCTTTGGAGGGATAAGTGGCCTTAACTTAGAGGTAGAACTTTGAGAGAACCACTCTTCTATAATGTTAAACTGTTTGTAGGCTTCCTTTGGTAGTCAATGAACTGTTTAACATTCAACTCGTCTTGTTAAGTGACTATCATCTAGGAGAGCTTGCCTTGAAGAAAGAAGCCATTGAAGATAGAGGTGAAGATCAAAGATTGACAAAGATGAAGATTATTCATGTCAAAACTGTGCAGCTGTTGAAGCTAGGGTTTACTGTTGTTTGGAGCTATCTGCTGTCTGATGCTGTCAACTGGTTAAGATTCTGTGCTTGCTTGAGCTTGGTGATTTCTTGGAGATGGAAGCTTGTTGTAGTTTGGGTATCATTGAAGTTTGACTTTGGGGTTCATTGGAAGATTGCTGTTAATCAATTGTCAGAGTTTGTTGTTTTCAGAGCTGCTGCTGTAGGAGCTGGGGTGGTGTGCTGACTGAGCTGGTTTTGGGGTCTATTTTCTTTGCTGTATTGTTTGTTAATTTTCCCCTTAGGTTTGAAGTGAAGTCATTTCACTTTGCCTGTTGTTTTCTAGGTTCGAGGTCGAGTGGACTCCCTTGCCTCGCTTGTACTGCTGCATTCATGCATTTTACTGCTTTACTGTATATATGCTGTTTCTTTTCCGTTTATCCCTTAGGATCTCTGTTTCTCTCTGCACAAGAGAGAAATATGACAGACATTAGGCTCTCATCCATGCATGACAACATTAGGGTAGATTTTGATTCCCATTCAAACCCTAGGTTTTAGAGTTCTTTCTCTTCTATCTCAAAACAGTCAAAAATACAATAAGAGGTCAAACATCAATAAAAAACAGTTCTTGCGTAAAAGACTGTAAACCAATCAAAGAGTCATTTTTGTCCGCTTGGACCCGTAATCAGGAGAAAACCTTTTTCAGAAGGATAAAAAACTGTCAAACAAATCTGTGTCTTCCGTAGCCCGAACTACGCTTGCTCTGATCTTTCATGCTGTGTGAAAATATGTAGGCATAGGATGCGATATCCTAGCGAGCAACCTTCCCCTCCTTTCCCGTAGGTAGGCGAACTACGTTGACTCTGATTTCTCGTTCCAGACGGGAATACGTAGGCATAAAGTGCGATACTTTGCCGAGTCATTTTATTTTCTTTTAACCCCATACCTGTAGAGTAGATAGAATAACAACGCACATACACATGTCATCTCAATCACTCGGCATTAATAGCCCATAATCAAATAAAAATATGCAATGTGACTCACTGACTCGACACAATGCATGTGGTACCAACACAAATACACACGGTTCACCCTAGAACCCGATTCCCGTCAGAATCCAAATAAGTCGAATACGTCCCTATGAACTACAACTTATCTCCATAACGACTTCCACATGAAGTCCGGATGAACTAGGCACCCACCATGGATTTCCACCTAGTCATCTCCACAAGACACATGACATGAAATGCATGACAACACAATTATGCAATATAACCATTTCAAGCATAATTCAGGATCATCAATGATCCACACGAGCCATCCGCTCACCGTAATGCTCTCGGGAATTACCATCATCACACCAGATCGTCCACACTGGTTGATCATGGCCCACACATATCAATCACACCCCTAAGGGCAAACACATAAATTTCCAAATTCTCCCTAATTAAATTTATTACTAATCTTCCTTAGGTTAATTTAAGTCATGTTAATCCCACTTACTAAATGAAAATACGTTCCAAGTGAAATCTGCATAGAAATCGCGAAAATGGGAAAAAGACATTCCAGGCCTGCCCATACGCGTATTGCCTTGCCTGTTACGTGTAATGCCCTACTGTCATACGCGTATTGGACCTCCCTTACGCATATGACCAGAGGCTGTCACCTCCCAAAATCTCTCAGAGACACTCCTTACGCATATGGCTACCCCCATACGCATATTACCAAGCCACATACGCGTACCATACGTGTATCACCAGATGGTTGTGCTGGCACTGGGGACAGGGCATGTATGATACACGTACAACCCCTGGGTGTGTCCCCCATACGCGTAATGACACCCCATTATAGCGAAGACTTGTAAATCTCAATTCGTTGTGCGAACTTGTAGCGAAGAAGCTCGCTGGGCAAAGAGGTGTTTGCTAGGCGAGCTTTGATATTTTCTCAAGGGCGACTTAACTATTCAAAGGAACTTCAGGTTCCATAAAATGGTCTTCGCTGGGCGAACTTGGCATATTTTGGAAGTATTGTATATGTACTTTTCACACTTTTTTGGGATCATAACCCCATTTTCACATAGAAACCCATATGTTCTGTATTTCTTCACCAAAGAGTGATATTTTGCAAATAGAAGTTGGATTCGTATCCAAGATCGATTCTTCGATGTGGATACTCATTTATCTCCTCTCAAGACTTGCAAAGCAAGCTACCATGGTTATAGGTAGCTAATTTCCTTTGTATCAAAGGTAGAGGTAGTCTACCTTAGCTTTATGTATTTCTTTTGATTGACCTTGTATGTGAACAAGTGATGATTAATATATGTTGAATATTTTTGTTCTTAATGATCCATTCTTGTTTTGTAAAACTCTAGACATGGTTTTTATGGAACTTGACCTAAAATATTCATCTATCAATTTATAGATTGGAGAGACCGGACTATGGTTGATATTTTCTTTGTATTGAACTTAAAGCTTACTATATTGGTTGTTATATGGAGAGATCATGTACAAATGAATATAGTATTTCTCACGACACTACTCTAGACATAGACGGTATTGAAAGAATACGCGATGATATTGATCGGATCCGACTTCACAAGCAAGATTAAGAGAATATGTATTAGTTAGGGTAGATGAAAACTACCTTTTATATACTTTGTTAATCAAACTTTAGAATTTAAAAGGTTTGATACTAAATCGTGACAATTTATGAAACAAACCTTGAACACCCTTTTCTTGAAATGGTAAACTATTGAATGATAAGCATCCCATATCAGAACAATCCCTGTAGAGACGATAACAAAAAAAACTTTTACACTGGTACTTCAACAGAAGGCAGAGGAGAAATCCAAATAATGCTTCAATCCAGGTGTGAATTCAATCTTAAAATTGTCTCCTCCTATCACAAATTCTTCCTTCTTCTTCTTTACTCTGCTTTTATTCCATTTCTGGTGAATTATTTATTGTTGCTCTTGTTTTGTTGAGTCTTATGAATGTGTAACAGTGATAGAAAGATTTTAAAAGTGGGAGAAAATGAAGATGAATGTGGTGTGATCAATTGTGTATCTAAAAAAAACAGATGCAATTGTGAAGGGGGTTCGAATTTATAGAAGCAAGGGAGTGAATGATAGATTAGGAATTGAATTGAGATTTGCAATGAGTATGTTGTGCCTAGATGGATTCTGTTATGAGCTTGTTAGTTTGTGAAGTGAAGTCAGTTTGTGAATGAAATACGGTTATGTTAGTTAGAATTTTGATATTTTGTTTATGAGTTTTAAAATCAATTTGTTTAGCCTTGCAGAAATTTGTAATTTACAAATCTGTTATGTAGTAATGTGATGTTGCACTTCTTGTTGTGATGTGAAACTCAATTGGTCATGAGGTGTAAGCCTTGCTTAGATTTGGTTCGTACAAGTCAGACTTTGATTAAAATATGAATACTTAATTAGTTTATTTATGCTAAAAATTGTCTAGGATGTGATTTTGAAAATGAAATTAGGTAGTTTTCAAAAGTGAATATTGTGAATGTTGATAGTTAGTTTATGGTTTGCAAATGGTATTGAAGCTCTATTATAGCTTGGTTACTCCATTTGGACTGTTGTTATGTGTTAGTAAGATTTGAAATGTCAATTTTGAAAGTTATGTATGGTCATGGGTTGTTGGATTACGTTGGTGGCTAGTAGTTAGAACTTATAGTTAATGTGAATAGTTGTAACTTAAAATGAATGGTTCAATTGTGGTTTTGAGTAAGTTGTGAAATGCAATGAAGGATGGATAAATGGATATGTATGCGCATGGTACTCGGTTTTGGTTTCTTGTTTGAAAATCAATTGATCATAGTTGTGTTTATCATAGGTTTGGTTTGGGCTTAACATGAAGGTTATGGCATGATTCAACACTCTCTCAAGGGCACGTCCAACCTTAGAGCATGAAACTTGAACATGGGCAATTTTTGTACGATGCATCCTTGGGGATCAAAATAGGAGCCATGAAGATGAAGGAAGGACTAGGTCTAGGTTTTAGTGGTTGAATGTGTATGTAATTTGAAGCCTTTTGATGTAATATTTAACACTTTGTAGAGAAATGGATGTTGTATGGTTTGTAATGAAAACAAAACCCTTGAATGATGTATGTATTTGTATTCTAAGAGTAATGACTTTTCCCTCCAAGTTAGCACATCAATACTTGACTTAAACCTTGAATTTGTATGTTGGATAACAATGAACCCTGAGTCTTGACTATGAACCCTGAAATCTTGGATATCAATCTTGAATGAACCACAATGCATGACTTGAATCTAAACTAACCTAAAAGTGGACTAATGTAATGACCAAAGCCCCATAAAGAGATTGACTAATCAAAATTCAACTTCCATGGTTGACCAGTTGTACTTGCAATCCTTGAATTTAAGAGGAATGTCACCACTAGTCAATACGTCATAGGATGCCCTAGATTAGGATTTCTTAGCTCCTTATTGAACATCATACCTTTGAATCTCCCGTGCTTAATGCAAATGTAAAATAGACATGTCATGATGCTAATGCACATGAAGATGAATGCAGCAGCAAGCCAAATAAATAAATAAAAAGCAGGGCACATTTTAGGGTATGACAAAAGTCACATTATTTTAACTATTTTTTTTATTTATAGATTTTTATTCCTCTACTATATCTTTTATTTTTAATTATTTTATAGAGCATAATATTTATTTATGTTCTACATTAGTTTGTGGTATTATTATATCATTATAATCATTTTTCCAAATTTTGTTAATTTATGAGCATTAATAACTTGTCATGTTTGGAAGTTAGAATTTTATTTAAGATTGTTATTTAAATTATTTGAATGAATAAATTCAAAGAATTTTCTTTTACAGATTTTCTAGTTATAAAATTTATGTCAAGATGTTGCGGTGACAATAGGATATCAAATTATTAATTAATTTGAATCATATCTTTAGTTCACAACTGATTTTTGATTTATCCGAAGGAAAATGTCAAATGAATAAAAACCTATTTTTGCATCCTAAACGATGCGGGGAGAGACCTAGGTAAGGGGTTGGTTAAGCTTAGGGAAGGTACTAGCGCCCTAAACTTCAGTAGTACTCTACAGGACCCTTTTGTTTAAAGTTTGCTATTTTGCTTTATTTATCTGTTTGAGGGTATATGTGCTAAGGGTTAAAAGTGACAGAAAGACCTAAGGGTTAGTCCTAAGTTTACTCGCCAAGATTCACATCTTGTGCCTACGTATCTGAGGTAGGGGATGGAATCAGAGTAATCGTAGTTCCCCTTGAAAGGGAGGTTAGAAACTTCTTGACTATGGTCAAGGTTTCAAGGGGGAGTAAACGTTCTTAAGGAAGAGCTTACGTGGAGTGCGGCGACTCCTATTTCTATGTTGAAATAGTTGAATTGAAAAGGGTAAAACTAGGTATTCCACTGTGGGAAACCTAAAACGGAGTGCGGCGACTCCTTAACCTAATGCTAGGATAAAGGGTATTTTTGTCCACGGTGGGACACCTAGTTAATTAGGGTTTTTGAAATGGTCAAAGATTAGGATTATTGACTCGGCGGTCAAATAGCTAGACCTAATCCTTCGGAAGGCTTAACGGTAAATGACGCAAACGATAAATTATTACAACGGCGATAATTGAAATACGGGGAAATAATGAAAGCAGTAAAAAAAGGTGCAAAGCGACGATCACTCGCATAAATTACAACCATGAAAAATGCAAAAATAATGACGGAATAACAGGCGACAATGTACTCGCATGATTTACAACTGAAAGAACGAAAATATGGCCAAACGTGAAATTAGTAACCACGTGCAAACAAAAAAGAGAAAAGTCATATGATAATTAGCGGGAATGTTGATCATTTTTATTTTAGCATTTTTAGGTTAGAAATTTAGTTAAGAAAGAAAAATTTAGGATAAAAGGAAAATTAATTTTAATTTTTATGTTTTAAAAGGTTAGTAATTTATTAAAAACTTTAATTTATTTAAAAAGATTTTTAATTTTGGGAGAAAAAGTTCATTTGGTTAATATTTTTAAAGAAATGTTCTAATCAACTTTTAAAAAAGGTTTCTAGTTACCTTTAAGAAAAGGTTTTTTTAAAAAAAAATTAAATTTTAACAAAGGTTTTAATAAAAAAAGGTTTTAATAAAAAAAAAGGTTTTAATAAAAAAAAGGTTTTAACTTAACCTAATTAAACTAAATTGCATCATTAGAAAGAAAAAAAAGGAAAAGGTTTGACCAATTCTTTCCCTTCCACACGCGGTGCCGCTGGCCTCCATTGTTGCCTTCTTTGAAGCTTTTGCTTCTTCTCCTCCACCATTCTTACTCTTCCCGGTAGGGTTATGAAAATAAAAAGTGAAAAAAATAAAAAAAATAAAAAATAGGTTAGTATCAAAATTGTTCACCTTTTTCGCGAGGTTTGAAGCGATTTGAGTTGGTTCTTTTTCGCCTACTTTTCCTTATTTTTCCGCTGATTGAACTTCCCTTTTTCTTCCCCCTTCTGGATTTTCTTCTTCTTTTTTTTCTCTGATGAACTGATGGAGAGTGTGTTGTTTATATAATACTTGTTTGCTTGGGCCTGGGCATGATGGTTGTTGCAATTTTCATGGATAATTTGTTGATTTCTTTGACCTTGTTTTGCTGAAATTTTGAGAAAGTGGTTGTTGTTGAACTGGATTTGGATATCCATTTTTCCTTGATGGATTTGGATATCCACTTTGGTTCTATGGATGTGGAGACAAAATAGGAATTTTAGAGCTTAGGAATTAATTTTGTAATTGTAATTATCCTTGTAATAAAAAAAATAGAATTTAAATAAATAAATTCAATTCTTTCTTAATACTCCGAGTTTATTTTTCCGATCAAATTTCTCCACTTAAAAATTATCCGACTAATTCATCCAATTGAACTTAAACGAATAAATTTCATTAATTAAAGTTTATCCGACTAAATTTATTGGATTAATTCACCAGACAATCCATCAGATTAAGCTCAAACAAATAAATCCAAATAATTGAATTTACTTGATTAAATTCCTCCAGATACATTCATACAAATAAATTCGTCCCACTCAGTTCATCTGCTTAAATCCACACCAATAAATTCATCTGATTCCAACTAGCCCGATTAAATTCAAATGACTAACTTCTTCCGATTAAATTTATCCAAGAAAATCAAGCTGATTAAATTCTCCCAATGAGATTTATTCGATTAAACCGTGTTATTCCAATTCCTAACTCGGTAATCAATCATTTTCTCGATTTAAATCTGATGTAACTGAGTTCAAACGAATCATCTTGCAAATTAGTTCGCATCTGATATTAACGGTGAATATGGCCTTGAACGGATAAGCAGAGAAATTCAGTTAAACGACAAAACGAACTGCCTTCCGTATTGAAAATTCAAATCACGTCTCGACCTGAATCAGCTCGAATAACAGTCATGATCAAAACAACAAATGTTCATTATAAATCCAACACTCACCAAAATTCCACTGTTCCCTTAAAATTGATCGTTGACAAGTGGAAAGCAGAAAAACGTGCGTCTGTCAAAATAAATTCCTCAAAGCACATTCTCGTACCGATTTATCTCGAAACCGCTTATATCTCAACATATTCAACTCCATATGGTTTAGGAATCAAACAACATTTCTGAAATCCAACCGACGACTAAACTCGACTCTTGAATAAATTGTGTTGTGTCACGAGAAACCTGACGTCCAAACTGCCGTAAACTTCAACTAATCATCAAATAAGTCACATAACTCGGAGACAGAAACCCTAATCCCTTGAAGAGCTCCTGATGACAACTCCGCTTCATCAATCGTCAGCAAAATTGAAAATTAATGACCATATTGCCCTTCACCAATTAAACTGCACACATGGTGATTTTTCCTGCAAAACCAACGGACTGAGCAAACTGGTTAGCGGTTAGTTACAATGCAAATGCAAAATGAGATGGAATGCGAAATGAAACGACCAATCTAAGCGTAAAATTTGGGGTATTACACAAGAATTTTATTTCATGAATATTTTTGTAAATTTGTATAAACTGAATTAGAAGTTATGTGGTCCGACCAATAACCTAGTGACCCAATAGTTTAACCAAGTTAATGACCAATCCAAATTTTAAAACATTTGTTGCAACTTAATGTTTTGCGTTGGTTAATAGACCGAGATATCAACTATTAGATAATGCAACGATATCATGACTTTGATATCGATAGGAGATAAAAATAAGAGCAACAAGTGGTAATATTAATAGTTGAGTAGATGAGTATATTACTAACAAATGGTTATGCACGATAAATATACAATGATGAAATCTACCACTAGTAAGTTTTCTCTTTGTTAACACCAAAATATTCATTTTACTTTTTGTCATTTATTTTCACGCATTAAAACGAATATAAAACCATTTTTTACTTAGAATCACAAAAAATATTGAACGATCTTTGAACACTATCAGCCTTTGTGGATATGATAATTATAAAACTTACTTTTGTGATCACAGCATGTACTGATAATGGAGGCTCCCCCATATAAGGGGTACTCGGAATCCCAACCAAAGCAATTTCCACCCACATCTCTTTCCTCAATCGCTGCATGTCATCCTTTTTTTTCACTGAATCTACGCAATCAAGAATGAAGCATAAAAAAGGGTTCAAGGAAATTAAATGAGGAAGATAAGGCCCCGGTGCCACTTACAAAAAGGTTTCTTCCTTTCCTATTTCAATTTGGCATCTGAAATTCTGGCAAGCATACAATGGATGTTATCACGGATGTTATGACATCCGATGTAACACAGACTACTGGATTTACTTATAAGTTGTAAATGGAAAGCAGTAAATAACACAAGTAATTGTTCACCCAGTTCAGTGTCAACCACACCTACATCTGGGGGCTACCAAGCCAGAGAGGAAATTTACTATCAGTAGAATTAATTCATATTCAAACAACCCGTTTGCACTCTTCACTTAAGACCTACCCAATGACACTTCAGCCTAGAGACCACTAGACCAGAGTTTCCCACTCACTTCCCCTCAATAACCTCAGTGATATAAACCAATTCACAATTAAGATATGAAGACACACTTCAAACACACACCTTGATCTTGCTTCACAACTTTGATCAAGTGACACAACCCTCTTGCTTAAAAGCTTTGAGTGGCACAATGAACACAACAGTTCATACACACTAAACCAATGCAATTGTACAACTAACAGTTGCTTGGCATACAAGTATCCTAAGACACACGTGAAGAACCAAAATTCTTCACTCACACAAACCACGTGAAGAACAACCTCTTCACTCACAAGACACACTCTCCAGTCTCTCTTCAGAAGCTCTGCCCTATTAGGGATGATCCTTCTGTTATTTATAGAAACAGACTTGCTTTGGGCCTTGATGGAGAAACTAGGTTTACCCAAGATAAACCTCTCTTTATAAAGTTGCGCACTTATCATCAGGTCAGGAGTCTTCTATGTTATCCTCAGCCATGCCTGTTATGTCGCCTAAAATAACTATGATTCCTGGATTGTTTCCTGAAGTATAGCCTGAGCTAATAACAGAAAAACAAACCCTGCGCATCCTGATGTCATACGCTTGATGTCATAACATCCAGCCATGACATTCAGCTTCACTTACTCTTAGCTCTCCCTGTAGAACACTCTTCATGTATGTCATAACATCAGTTGTGACATTCATTCATACAACAATATTTTGCCATAAAATGCAGTCAATCAAGAGCATTTACAAACTCCCCCTTTGACAAATTTTTGGCTAAAACACTCTGTTATAGTATCAGAGATTATAAGCAGCAGAAGTCTAACATATCATGCAGAAAAGCTACTAGCTACACACTATTAGTGTTGTCTACACACACTTACATTGTTAGCTCTCAGGATCAACCTGTTCACACACAATCATCTGTTAGTTATCACTATAGATGTCACAATATATTGAGTAACATTATGGGTTACTCCCCCTCAATTGATGTACAACACATCAGTACACACAACTTGCAGCTAACCTGCAGTCACACAAGTTCATCCAGCCTGCTCTGGATGTTATGACATTCAGGATGACATCCTGAAGTGCACAATCACCTTTGAAGCACAACATCCTGTGTTACTCCCCCTGAAGAGGTGCACAACCACATACATTCTGCAAACACCATGCAGAAACACACCCTACTAGCAGCTACAATACTACTAGGTTCCATCAAGGAACACACACACATCTAACATACATTCCTATACTCATTAGGAACTCACACAACACTAACAGCATCAGCTGTTATCACACATGCATATTTGCAGCAGTAGCACCTGTAACACACCTGCAGCAGTAATACACATAAGTTTACACACAAGTCTTCCACCTGCATCATCTCTAACCTGCTGGCTGTTATCTACCACTCTCCCCCTTTTTAGCCATAAATTAAGATCAAACTAATACATAGTATAGATCATAATGTGTAACATTACATATGTTTGGGGTCATTACAAACAAAAACTGCTCATGGAGAGCATCACACAATATCTTGTTGTCACAAGAAAAACACAAAATTCTAAGCAAAGAACCAACAAAAACACATCAGCAGCACACCATCAGCTCAACAACCATCAGCAGGAGCCACACAATAGGCTACCACCTCATCAACCTTCTTCCTCTTCAAAGTTGGAACCAATGTTATGAGCATCGGTTGAGACATCCTTGTCACAGTCATCAGAATCTGCACCTGACATAGCTACACCATCAGCAGTATCTCTTTCAAGACTTTGAATAAATGATTCTAACTTGATCTTTTGTGCAGTTGATGTCCTGATGGTTTCTACCAATTCCCTACATGTTTCCTTTAATTTTGCTATTACCATTCTTTTAGTGATCTTGGCCCTCTCACTAGAAGTGAAAGCCATGTCTGGCACATGTCTTCCTTCAAATAGTTTAAAGTGAAGGGACAATGCAGGTTCCCTTTTGCTGGCAACATCACTTGAATTCAGGATTCCAGGGTATTGATTGAGTATGATCTCACAAATGAGGGAAGGGAAAGCAATGGGCAGCTTGATAGCACTGGTTGTGGAGTGCTTAACAACTTAATCAAAGATGTATAGACCAAAGTCAAAGTTAACTTTGGCACCTATGGCATGAATGATCTTGCCAAGGCTAACTGCAACGGTGGAAGTATGGTTGGTAGGCACCCAATTAGTTGCACCAATTCTATGAAGAATGGCATACTTTACACTCAGCAGTATTGTAGACAATTTACCTTTAGATGGCCAGGTAGTGACTTGATTTGCAGTAATCACTTTGCAAACCTGGTTCTAAGGCAACCAACTCCTTCTCGCCCCCATTTGCTCACCCTAAGTACCTGTTGATCACAGCTGGTGAAAACTACACACACCTTCCTCTGACAAATACCTTCATGAACTCCTTGCTGTCCCTTTTTGAGGTTGAATCAGGTATGTTGACAATAAACTCCTTCACCAGTCCTTCGTAGCATTTTGAAAAACTGGTGACTGTTTTGATCAGTCCTGCCTTGTTGATAAGATCCATTACCTCCTTGATCTCTAAGGCATCCTCTCCCAAGTCTCTCTCAAGGGATATTCTTCTTTGATAGACATATCTCCATTTTGTCACATTGTGAATGGAATGAAATGAGATATTGTCTAGAGGAGCAGCTGGCATGGGTTTCAGAGTTTTCTTACTTGAGGATTTCTTCACATTGAAGATATTAGGAACATCTCTCACAACATCACCATCAGACTCAGTGTTACTATTCGTAACTTTCCTTCTCTTGGATGCAGTTGATGCCTTGTTCCAAGATTTAAAAGGTCCAACAAGAGTTCTTTTTCTCTGACTTTTGGAATGATTTCCTTCAAGTACAACTTTTTCTTTCTTGGCTAGTTTCCTGACTATACCAAAAGCAACATTCTTGATGAGTTCATCATCTAATGACACATCTACAACATGATAACCATTTCCAACAGCTTCATTCATCTCTTCCTCATTTTTTGAGCTCTTGGTTTCATCATGTTGGTCATCATCCAGACCTTCCTCCTGTACCACAGAATTAGCTAGATTTTCTAGGTTCTCTGTGTTAGGGTTAGACTTAGCAGAGAAACACTCAGAGTCATCTTCATGGCTATCATTGTGATGTGGAGATGGATCTACCCTAGATAGGGGAATGGTTATCCCTTGTACTTCACAACCTTCATGGAATAGTTTGGAGACCAGTTCATCTACATACCTGTCCTTATGTGTAAAGCCCTTCATTTTGTTTATGGAGGATTCAGAATTCTTACCTTTTTGCTCTACATGTGAAGGAGCTGAAGTTTGGCCTTCACTACCTCTTCCAAAAATCATACTTATAGAAATGACATCCATCACATCATCCATAGAGATGCTCTTGTGCTGAGCAGAGTCGGGCTTGGTAGGGATAGAGGTATGATGTTGAGACATTGTAGATGACTTAGGCTGTATCGGAAGAGGTTTTCTGATGAGGTTATGTGAGGTAAGGAAAGAGGCGATTTGGTAGAAGCAAAAGGGGCTAGAAGGGTTTGCTTGAAGAAGTGGAGGGAATTCAATATTTTGACCAATCAGAATATGATTATTTTTCAAAATATAATTCCCTATTAATTGCTAAAATTCAGTATTAGGCCCAGTTCTCAACTTACTTAGTGAATTTTTAAATTGAGTGGTCTTGAGATCCCTTGTATCCCTGTGATCACTGTATGCTTCTGAGTCTCCTAGTTCCTCATATTCTTTCCCAAGGTGATGCTAGTCAATATTTTTCATGTCTTTCTCTGGCTGACTTGGATTCCAATTTATGGCACCGAGATTGTCACAAAACAATGTCAAGACATTCTGAGTGACATTGCTCCATGTATGCTGGGTAGCTTCCATGGACTCCATCAGGTTCCAGTATAACATATCTAGATTTCCCTGATGGCCATTCTTTGGGTGTCCCTTCTTGGCTTGCCTGCCCACACGACATTTACCACATCCTATCCTACTATCTGAAGTAGACTTTGAAGTTCCTCTTGCTACTGTTTTGGACATGGTCCTTTCTATTTTTAGAAGATGTTTTCCTTTCTCCAGCTACAGTTGATCCTTCTTCTCTTTTTGGACCAAGCCATTGAGGTTACTTCTGGGCTCCCATAGGTAACAGTTGTTCTTGGCTCTGGACCCCCTCATGACTTCCTCACCTTCTTCATTGGTGACAATACAATTACTCTTAGTGAATTTAACATTAAATCCTTGGTCACAAAGCTGACTGATACTGATAAGATTAACAGTCAGTCCTTTAACCAACATGACATCATCCAGTTTTGGAACACCATGATAATCTAGCTGTCCAGCACCTGTGATTTCTCCTCTAGATCCATCACCAAATGTTACATGACTTGAGGAATGAGGTTTGATATTTACCAAAAGGTTCTCCATTCCAGTCATGTGTCTAAAGCAACCACTAGACCAGAGTTTCCCACTCACTCCCCCTCAATCACCCCGGTGATATAAACCAATTCACAATTAAGATATGAAGACACACTTCAAACACACACATTGATCTTGCTTCACAACTTTGATCAAGTGACACATCCCTCTTGCTTAAAAGCTTTGAGTGGCACAATGAACACAAGAGTTCATACATACTAAACCAATGCAATTGTACAGCTAACAATTGCTTGGCATACAAGTATCCTAAGACACACGTGAAGAACCAAAATTCTTCACTCACACAAACAACGTGAAGAACAACCTCTTCACTCACAAGACACACTCTCTAGTCTCTCTTTAGAAGCTCTGCCCTATTAGGAATCCTTCTGTTATTTATAGCAACAGACTTGCTTTGGGCCTTGATGGAGAAACTAGGTTTACCTAAGATAAACCTCTCTTCATGAAGCTGCGCACTTATCATCAGGTCAGGAGTCTTCCATGTTATCCTCAGCCATGCCTGTTATGTCGCCTAAAATAACTATACTTCCTAGATTGTTTCCTAAAGTATAGCCTGAGCTAATAACAGAAAAACAAACCATGCGCGTCCTGATGTCATACGCTTGATGTCATAACATCCAGCCACGACATTCAGCTTCACTTACTCTTATCTCTCCCTACAGAACACTCTTCATGTATGTCATAACATCAGTTGTGACATTCATTCATACAACAATGTTTTGCCATAAAATGCAGCCAATCAAGAGCATCTACAACATCCACTAACTAGCGGGACTAAATAAGCTTTCGATCAATTACCCAACGCCCCTCTAAACTGGATAGCTCTATATGTGCATCCAAGCTCCTTATAGAAAGTCACCAGAGACAAATCTCCTTCCATGTAAACATATGAGATCGCCCCTGTCAAGTAGTGACTCTAAGTCTAATACTTATGAAATATATCAGAGCAAGTAGAGGAAAGATCAGGTTCTAAGTTGCATATCTTTGCACGTGCCTCCATGGTCAGAGGATAACCATGTAGAACTGTCATCGAAATGCTTTAGGTTATCAAAATAAGCCTTGAGCCTGATATTTTTCCTAAAGGAAAATAGACCAATAACCATTTGTATAGTTGAAGTTGTTTCGAACTCTGGAAAGATGAAAGAACAATGTCACTGTTCACTTACCCATTTTATTCGCACCATTATTGGACAAATTTAATGAATTCTCGGCTCACGAGATGCAACAGGTAAGAGGAAATCAACAAGTTATTCAACATGATGATTTCGAATTCATTGAAAGGAATGTGGTAACTTATGATAGAGAACAAACATTCGTGGAAAAGGATAGTGCATCTAAAATATCGGATACAAATCCTTTTATCTTCATTTAGGGGAAACACCCCATAATCAGCTACGAAACCCATATCTGTCAAAGCTTGATCAAACGCAACTTCATGAACAAAGCAGAGACAAACTCTAATATGTTAGGATCCACCCAATTGCCTAGATGTCCTTACCAGCCTTCTTGGTCGAAGTTGATGTTATCACCATGGTAAAAAATGTTGTAAAACATAACTGATGCAAGTATCGTGAAGCAAGAAAATTTGAGTGAATCATATCTTGGAAGCCTTAGAGGAAATCTACAAGAGCAAAAAGAAAAACATGAACTTCGAGATCAGGGGAAGGATCATTGCAACACCCAAAACAAATGTCCACAAGCAAAATTTTCTAAACTTGGTTCAACGATAAAACGTAACACTTTCAGGGAAAAACGATAAAGGGAAGAAAAAAAAACTCTCTTTGCATATCACCAGTAAAAAAAAGGTAAAATAACACTTTGAAAACCCTTTATATTTTATTCAGTAATTAAAGATTGTACAATATACCCCACGCCACCAACGATTGATATCCTTTAAAAAATGGCTTGAAAATAATCAATTGCTCTAATGAAGGAGAAACATCATCACTAGCTAGTGAGTAAAGGTATGTAAGTCACTCCCACCATTATGTTAACTCCCAAGAGGGGTATTTAATGTGCCCATACCCAAGAACGACAACTTTCCATCTGAAACTTCCAAATCCATGAATCTCGTGTTTGAGTAATGATATGTGTCATAAACCCCCGTCTTACAAAGCAAAGATAAGGGGTTTAGGCAATTGTTATGAGCCTCTCGCATGGCCTGGCCTAGAAGTCAAAGGCTCAATTATAAAATAACAAACTTATGAGTGCATAATAGGTATATTTATTTTCCTTTGCGTCACAAGTAACCCCTCACAAGAAAGTATATTTTGAAGACATTATATTTTGTTTTGAAGAAAATATTTGTAATAAAATATAAATATTTTACAATACCAAAAAATTTATTAATGTTATTTTTCCTATTATATTTTTAAAATTTTATTACATATTTTCTTTCAATTATTTAAATTTATTTTTCACATACGGTTAATAAAAACAATATTATAAAATCATATATAATTTTTCTTCTCTATACGACAATAATAATTACTTTTCCTAACATGTGTTATTAAAAGTTCAAAACCTCTCATAAAACTTACTTTTCTTAATCCGTGTTGTTAAAAGTTCAAAATGCCTATAAACATTGTATTTAATACTAGCGCTTTTAGTTCAAGAAATTCAGACAAATTAAACTGTTACCAACAAAATTTAAACATTTATATGCTAATTTATGTCTTTGGAGGGCAAGTTAAGAGATAAATATATGACATAATTCTTAAAAATTGTGTAATAAATTTAATACAGCCTTTTAATTAATGACTTTATTGTTTTTTTTCATACATATTTTTTATTTGTGAGTTTTTTAATGGCATTACCCTTATATAAATATTAAAAAGTGGAACCGACAACATTTTGTTTTGTGCTGATAAATATACATCTTTAAAAGTATAAAATTTCATTTTAAATTGTGACTTCACACATTAAATGAACATGTTATATATTGTGTCAGCTTACTAAGACTAATTCAGCTTACTAACGATTAACTAAAATATATTTTCATTTAATAACATTACCAAAGACCACCTCTTTTATGTTCTATATAAACTCAGACCTTGAGTCACTTATACTCACCAAGCAAAAGCACATTGCAATATATCTATTTCAATCCATTTCCTAGAGAAGCAATGGCAAGTTTGAGAGTTTCTTGTGTGGTTGCATTGATGTGCATGGTGGTTATTACTGCACCAATGGCAGAGGCTGCAATCACATGCGGAGCAGTAAGTATTGCTCTTTCTACATGCGTTCCTTATCTTAAGGGTGATCCTATTCCTTCACCAGCATGCTGTGGTGGAGTGAGGGGCCTTAACGAGTCGGCCCAAACTATCTTCGACCGTAGGTCTGCTTGCAACTGCTTGAAAAAATTTGCTGGTAGCATTCTTGGTTTGAAGCCCGGCAGTCTTGCCGCTCTCCCTGGCAAATGTGGTGTTAGTCTTCCTTTCACAATTAGCGCCTCTACCAACTGTAATGAGTAAGTTTTGTAACTCACTCTTCTCATCATGACATATTCTTACCTGTTAAATCTCTGCTATCAGAAAAAGTTGACTAGGAGGTCTTGGATTCGAACCTGAAAAAACATATTTAATCAATTAAATTTATTAATTTGTTTGTGTTTCTGCAGTATTGCAGCATCAGATTCTAAATATAGCGTGGGTGAGAGGAAGAAGCAGATAGCATGGCACTTCTTTCTACTGCAGTATTAGTGCTACTAGCTGAAGAGTTAACTAATGAGAATAAAGGGCAACGGGGCTCCACTTTTGCGAGTCTCCTCGGCTTGTATCTGAGTTTGGTCTATAATCGTATTGCACAATGAATTTTTTTTCTTCCCAATTTGAATGTTACATTTGTAATAAAGATATATGATATATAATTCCGTGCTACTTTACTTTCTATTTTTAACAATTGTCTTATTGCTTTCCTCTCCCTATATTTATTGTTCTTGCTTAGTCCAAATTCTTTAGAATGCGTGAGTTGAACTTAAATCATGCCTACGAAACCGATTTGTAAGATGAGGATTGTCCCTCCACTTATAAACACAATACATATCATATTTCTAAGCAATGTGAGACTAATTCACCCTTTCAACCCCCAACACAATAAAGACGTTGAAGGCTGCAATGAAGGCAAGCCAAACGCCGAAATTTAGGCGACTTGGAACGGACCATAATAAAGGTAGAAATTCCAACACAACCCCTCACGCTCGGGAAGTGTGGACGATGCGGAAAGCCCAACAAGTGATCTAGGATACTCTGATACCATCTTAGAATGTGCAGGTTGGATTTAACGCATCCCTGCAACACCGGCTTGTAAGGTGGAGACCACCCAAAAGTGATGCATTGATAACTTGTTAATCAAGGAACCAACCTCAACCAACTGAAATTCAATTTACTAAATTGATAGGGAACAGTTATGGACACAAGGGATAGATGCATGCAACTAACCAAATTTGTCATTCTAAATTAAATATAGCTCAACAACTTTATACTAAAAACTAAATTCAATCAACTAACTTTCGATGTAGATTGTACAAGGGGTGGGGTCAGTTATTAACTCAAATGAGAATTTAATCCTGATGTAAAAGAAACAGATGGAGATGATGTCATTAAGGCTGTTTATGGTTAGAGTTCGGTCAGAAACCAAACCGAACTGAACTATAGTAATAGGTCACCCAAACTGACCTGCATAAGAGGAGATGTCAATACTGTCTAAATGTAAGATTGCGGCGACCAGGACAAAGGCCGGTATCTTGAACCAATTCATCTGGTGCCGAATTTGGTATGATAGATGAGACACCATGGTAGACATGTCGAGAATCACCACCAAATATAAGAACATCTCCTGATTCTAGAAGTATGTTCTCTGCCTTCTTAACATCCCTTTGATCTCCGTAAAGAAATTCTGCTGAATCACCAATCGAGAAGGATACAACTGGCAACCCTTTTTGAAGACTTTCTTCCCTTTCATCGCGATCCTGCATCAAGTAGTTTTAAAATGGAAACAACAAAAGTAAATGGCTAGCAACAAAGTAGTGTAGCTAACCTGATGAAGACCAAGTCTTCCACTAGTTGAATAAAAATTGACAATGTATATATCAGGAGTCATTGAAGGTAGTAAATCCTCTACATAGCTTATTCCAAATTTCTGATTATATAGCTGATGTGCTTCTCGTATAGCTCTTGTAACCAACTTATTAAAGTAAGGAGGAATACTTGGTGGTTGGCTACTATCAATCCCCCTTTTATATCCATATTTTCTTGTTTGAGGATCCCAGTCCTTACCAAGACACATCATCATCAATCTAAGTTTGGCTCCATCTGCATAGCCTGGTTGATAGAATCCTCCAGGACCGAGACCGAGATCGCAGCAATTTTTCACTATTTCTACCTAAAGTTATTCAAGAAAATGTGGTAAAAGAATTAAATCCGCCACATAAGAAGTAAATAAGTATTCCAATACATAAAGTGTAGAGAATTTATGGTGCATCGTTCATGAACACGAGGGAAGACCAGACATATAAATGCATTTTATTACAACAAGTGAAAGAAATTCCGAGAATAGAAAGGAAATCATCAATTTAGATCCTGATATTGTAGGGCGCTGTTAATTTAGTTCTTAAAACTATTATTACAAAATAGCCTTTAAATTGAAAATCTTCAACTTTTGCATTCTGAAAGATCAAAGAAAGATCAAGCACCTGTTCATGATGTGATAAGTGATGTTTTAGGAGAACCATCCCTGGCCTCAGTATCCCTTCATTTGTTCCTTCCTCCTGCATCTCAAATCCAATGCCGTTTTCCTCGTTCGTTTCTAGCGATGTAGCTCCTGTCAAAGTAGGTTTTCTCTCACCGCGAAAACAGATGTCACAGTTAAATTTTCTTTGCCTTTTATTAGTGTTGCACCCCAAAATTTGCTCTCTTTCAAGACTTGACTCATTTCTTCATTTCTTTCAAATTTAATGACATAAAGAAAATCCATAATAAATTCAAGATTAAAGGCAAGAATATTATAAAGAGAAGTTTTGTGACATTACAAGAATGTCATTTGTTGCAAGATTTTCAACTCTAAGTAATGTTTAGAAATTAATTTATTTCTAATAATTCATTCAAGTCTATAGTCAAATTCATGTTATGGTAATGCCACACCAAGTCTACATTATACTTACAAACATCCAAGAAACATGCAAGGATTAAATCAACATTGGAATGTTTTAGGAACAAGAGTATGCATGTTTAATCATGGCAAAACAGTCCTATGTAAGAGGTGACAAATTTCTTCATGCCACAAGATCACATGTCACAAGACCAAGGGAATAGCACATGATAATGCATCTAAATATTAGAATTTAAAATTCTGTCCAAAAAGTAGTAGTATTGACCACAAGGGTATGTCCAAGCATAAGCCAACAAAATGTCACAAGACACAAAGTGCTGCAGAAAAAAGGCCTAGCAATAGTGCAGAAAATACAGCATAGCAACATACATGGAAATGGAAAGAAAGAGAGTGACATGAAGAAAGTTGCCTTGGATATTTCTAAGTAAGGATTTGAAGTCTTGAAAGAAGAGTAAACCCTAATGTGCTGAGATAAGAGAGGAGAGGGGGTTGCAAACTATCATTCACAAACACAAGATTGAGAGAGTAAGAGAGAAGAGAAAAAACAGAAAATAAAGAGAGCAAAACAATACCCTAAAAAACAGAAAAATAAGAAGCTTTGCAAACCAAAAAAGAGAGTGATATAGAACCAAGAGGATCATTAAGAAACAAAACCTTCACAACATAGAGGGAAGAGGAGTGAGGTACATTCAACCAAGACCAAGGAGGACTTGCAAGAAGAATAGAAAGCTCTTGGGTATCCATTTCCTCCAACCTTTCTCTCTTTATATTTTTGCTATTTACATTCATTTCGTTTACTCTTTTATGTGTTGTTGTATTGTATGCATCATGTAAGGTCCTAAGGGACCAATGAACCTTTTGAAGGAACCACAAAAGAAGCAAAAAACATAGAAAAAGTTAGGTTTTTCACTCTGGTAGCCTGACACGGGCCGTGTCCCACAACACGGCCACCCGTGTCGCCCAACACGGGCCGTGTCACACAACACGGCCACCCGTGTTGCACCTCTGTTTGAGGTTTCCAACGACCAAAAAACCCCAGACTTCATAACACAGGCCGTGTCACACAACACGGCCACCCGCGTTGCACCTCTATTTGCCCTAAAAATCATTTTTCACCCAGACTTTACAACACGGGCCGTGTCACACAACACGACCACCCGTGTTGCACCTCTGTCATGCCCTAAAAACTCACATTGCAGGTACCCTATGGCACGGGCCGTGTCATACAACACGGCCACCCGTGTTACTCCACTGTTTTCCACTTATTTTTATTATTTTTACCTCCAAAATTTTTTTCTGTTTTTATTACATGTCTCGATTTTTTTTTTTAGCCGACTAATCCCATATGTTGTATGATTTTAGTAGGAATGTTGCTATTGTCCTTGGTGACTTTTGATTCCAAAAACCATTTTCAAAAGCAAACTCTCGATTTTATCGAGCCACTTTTAACCCTTGTAAGTCGGTCGCCTTGTATGTTCGCCATCGACCTTGCTCGCTTCACCTCTAACATTTTTTAAACAATTAAATCCTTGACCCAACGTCAAGCGGATTTTCTTAAACTATTAAGCCAATTCACCATATTTAATAAAAGGGTAAAGTTCTCTTTGTATTGAACTAAAGAGAAGGGATTGAGTGTAGACTTCTTCCTTTCCGAGTGTCGAGATGCTCACTATAGTGTGGGTGGTTTTGACACTCGTCTTTCAATACGAAGATGTTTTTATCCACACCTTTTTCTCCTAAAAAACATCGGCCCCGTACCGAGTGCATTTTCAAAACACTTATAATAAATAAATCGATTCCCTTTGTATTGAACTAAAGAGAGAGGATTGAGTGTAGACTCCTTCCTCTCCGAGTGTTGGGATATTCACCGTAGTGCGGGTGGTCTCGATCCTCGTCTTTCAATACGAAGACGTGACTTTATCCGCCACCTATCTTCCCACAATTTCCTTTCGCAACCTTTCACACCTAAAATCTAGGTCCTGCACCGAGCGCATTTTCAAACTTACTTTCGTAACAAAAGCTTGAGTGGTCGTGGAGTGTTTGGGCGTAGGCCTTCTCCTATCTCGAGTGCTGACGTTTACCGTAGGGTTCTCTTTCACAAAAGCACTTACCATTCAAAACCAAAAACACTTTAATAAGAGAATGAAGTTCTCTTTGTATTGAACTAAAGAGAGAGGATTAAGTGTAGATTTCTTCCTCTCCGAGTGTCGAGATGCTCACTGTAGTGTGTGTGGTTTTGATACTCGTCTTTCAATACGAAGACGCTATGTTCGCCACACCCTTTTATAACAAAAACTTTGAGTTAAAAAATTAGGTACTACCCGTAGGGGTTACTATCCGAGAACCTATCTCGCCCCTTTAAAAGAAACAATTCAACAAATCAAATGTGACATCTTGCCTCGCATGGCGAAAACTTATCTTTTGAAAAGGATATGATACGTCCGTTCTACCGCAAACAGGTAATGCCTAAGTCTCCAACGAGCGAGCAGCAATACACCTAACTGCTAGAATGCGTACGATAGCATCATCCATAAAAACATCAACAAATCGTAGGCCGAACTACGGCTGCTCTGATTCTTTACTTTTTTCAAAGTAAAGATACGTTGGCACAAGGGCCACAATCCTTGCCGAACACATTCCCCCTATATCTGTAATTCCCCGAACTACGTCGACTCTGATTTTCTCATATCCGTTGAGAATACGTAGGCCTAGGACCGCGAAGTCCTACCGAGTCCAACCTTTCTCTCTTCTTCCCTGTTGCCTCATTTCTTAGTTTCTAAACCCTCTTTCTTTACCTTTTGGAAAACACTTTTATAAACATAACATTTAAGCAAATAAATTCACACATTCGACAAGCAAATGGTTCTCATCGAGTACGATGGATGCGAGGGGTGCTAATACCTTCCCCTCGCATAACCGATTTCCGAACCCGTTCTTGGTCGCGAGACCATCTTATCCATTTCTTTCTTAAGGTTTTCTCGATATTTTCCTTTTCCATCATGGGATAAATAAAGTTCGGTGGCGACTTTTCTGTCCTTTCCTTTTCGCCTTCCCCGTCGTTGCGCGTATTTTTCGAGTAGCGACAATTAGATAGTCTATCAACTAACAATGTCTTTGTTGGTGATATATAACTACTATTATCATCATCAAAACTAGAACAAAAACTAGATTCACTAGAGTTATTCCTATTGTGCTGTCCCATTTCTAAATCTACGCAAATTCTCCTCTTGAATTTACTTTGTTCTATTGGCTGACCACAACTAGATATAAACTCAAGGAGTGCATTCTTCTTTTTCGTTTTATGCCACGGTACAGGATTAGTGTCCGCCATAAATATCACAGAATCCTGCGGGTCATAACCAATTTATAGAAAAATGAAGACTCACATTATAGCACAAAGTTAACCCTATTCACATTTCAAATTAGAGGATAATTTATAATCAGTAGATAAATCCAAATCAATTGATTATAATAATTTATAATACTTGTTTACACCCTAACCCTAGTTCTAAATTCTAATCCTTCAAACAAAGTTTGTACTTAAATTGGTAAAAGATTTTCAAATTAGAGGATAATTTTATCACTTCATAAGCTTAAGAGCTAAATTATATTATCCTATGCTTATAATTTAAAATATCAAAAATAGTGATTAATTCGTAAAAATAGAGCTTACAATCAATGTCTTCATCTTGTGGCTGTGATGACTTTGCATTGTCGTTGTTTGTTTCAGCCATGGATAGTGAAATCTTGTTGGAGGAGAAACGGAGGAGAAAACGGCGTTTTAGGGAAAGAGGAGAGTAAAACGACGACGTAAGGGTAGTAAGAATGAAGTGTCGTGAAGAAAGCATGGGCATGGCCGAGATTAATAATGAATATGGTAACTAAAGAACAACCCAAAGTAATAATCCATCGATACACATATAAAATAAAATTCGCACTTGTGTTTTTTAATTAGTTTGATAGAAAGATGAAAAAATAATTTGTATTTAATTTTATTTTGAAAAAAATGTAGTTTTGAAATAAAATAATCGTTATTTTTTTTAATATAATTTATGATAAGAAAAATGCCTGTTTTTTTATTTTAATTTATTTACAGGTGGGGTATATTAGAAAATAAACATTCATTTAATTTGATTAGATAAATATGTGAAATTTATTTTGTGAGAAAGATGATAGGTATATTTAAAATTCTACCAATTGATTAAGAGATGTATAATGTGTAGATAAGATGTAGGAGAGGTGATACTTATAAATACTTTTGACGCTCAAGTTAATGATTGTCGGATATGAGAGGTATAAAATTAAGAGAATTTTGTGTGCACCTTAATTTGACTTATGTTGTTCTTTATATAAGAGTCGTGTATTTATCAAAAAGTACAGATGTGTATGGTATTTCTACAGGGATAAGAGGTACCCAAAGGCCTTAGTAATTTAGGAGCTTAGGGCCTACTCACAACGCCAATGCGCTTTACGACAGTGAGTTTGGTGTTTAGAGATCTCGCCCACAACGGTGAGAGGCTCTATTTAGTTAGTGGTTATGGAAATGACTAGCTCATGTGGGGTGAGAAGCTCTCTATGGTGTGCAATCAATGTAGGTATCAGTTATCCCTTCCACCTTATAGAGGAGTATTTATAGGCCCGTTGAGCGTAGGGTTTATCAAACCTTAAAAAGTGTAATTGTTTCCTCTAGGATCATGGTAACCATAGACTGACTACAATTTAGGGAGTCAGGTTATGACTTAGCCTAATAATGGGAGAAGTCTTGAAACATGTGTCTCATTCTACTAGGCCAGGCCCAATACCCGCAATGGTGGGAGCCTGCGTGTTGTTTTCTTAGGGTGTGATCCTTCCTCACGCCCTTATTTGAGGACTCTTTCAAATATAACACTAAGCAATCCCTCAAGCACGAGGCCTGGTAAAAGGAGGAGTGTTTTAAGCCTTAATCAGAGGCACAAAATTGGAGCGAGCGCCTAGCTAAGGAATACACCTCTTGTTTTTAGGGCGAGTCTCCCTATAGCGAAAGGCGAGTCCCTCAGCCCTAGGCACCCTTTCTGTGTTGCACCAGATCTTTAGTAGGGGCACATTTTTTAAGTACGAGATGAGTCCCTCATATCGTTGCGCGCCCATTTACACAAGGAATGTTCCATTCGCCTAAAAGGGGTGACTCATCTCCTAAGTGTTATGTGTTACCTAATTAGTGAGATTGTCAACTAAGTACATCAATTAGTCTTTCTTGTTTAATGTAAGCAATGATGGCTTACTTTTACGAGACTTTAAATGTTGATAACACGTGTCAGCGACACTGGTGATTCATTTTTGTTATTTTTTCTCAGGAACAAAAGGATAATGACTACCCCCCCTCCCCTCGGTCGTGCCAAATAGTGCTACAGACATAGGATCCTAACATTTTCAATGAGAAGATCCTCCCTCTCAGAGCGGAAATGCAAATTTCCTCCACGAAGATGAAAAATCGGTTATTTTGGAGGTTTGCTCACCATTGTATGCAGTTGATAAAACTGCATGGTGTCATACCCCAAATTTGTCCTACCTTTATATGGTTTCTAGTGTCACTTTATTTCAAATGAATAAAATGATTGATACAATAAGTCACAAGATTAAAATCAATTAAAATTGATTTTTGGGCTTTTGATTATGTTTATTGATCCAATTGATTTCTTCCTTCTTCACTTTTTGTGTTTTTCTCTTTTATTTTTATTGTAACTTTTCTATTTTCATAAAAAAATTACAAAAATAGTTTTTTTTAATTATTTAATTATTAATTTCGTATTTTATTTAAGGTATTTTTTTAAAATATTATTTTTTTTTTCATTTTTTTCATATTATTCATAAAAAATCTAAAAAATTATAAAATAAAAAATATTGGAAAATATTTGTTCTTTTTATAATATTTTTAATTTTAGAAAGAATCAATATGATTGATACAATAATTCACAAAATCAAAATCAATTAAAATTGACTCTTGGGCTTTTGATTATTTTATTAATCCAATTGATTTCTTCCTTTTTTAAGTAACCCTAATTTTTTTTATAAATAGAGTCTTTTCTTCTCATAATTTTACACACACTCTTAGTGACACAATTGCACAGGGTTTTGCACACAAAAGTTTTGGAGAGTTCAAAAGGTCTCAAATTTTTACAGTTTTTTAATTTTACTTTAGTTTTTTTTCTCGTTCTTCTTCTTCTTTAACCATATGATGATAATTATCTGATGATTTTTCTTTTTAAATTTGCTCATTATTATCATTTGATCAACCAAATCCAAAACGTTCTTGATTTTTATATCAAGTCATACCCCAACTTGTAAGTCGATTTCTTTTTAGCATCGCCATCAACCTCATGCCAACAATTTCTCTCCTTCTTTGGTTGCGGTTTCAGTTACTAGGAGCACCCTTAGGGACTAGGAATCAACCTAACTTTTTCTCAAACCTTTGATCCAACGTCAAGTAGTTTCTTTCCTTATAAGTTGGTTGCCTTTTGCAATCACCATCATACAAATTCAAACCTTGATCTTTTATCGAGTAGTTTTTTCTTAAAAACTAAAAACTTTTTTCCCTACAAAATCCAAAAATACCTTAACTTATATTTAACCTCTTTTTAAACTCTAAAAAAACATTTAACAAATATTAAACCTTTTTGCCTCTTGGCTTTTCTGTTTAAAACTTTTCAAAAAGGATATGCTTCCTAGCATCGTCCATAAAAAAATACACAACAAACCAAAAAATATTTTTAACAAGAACCACAGAGTTCTGATTCCCTCTGAGATACGTAGGCACTGGGTTGAAAACTCAGACGAACGCAATAATAAAAAATCTTTATTTTTTCCCCTCAAGTAATCAATCACTCTCTTCTCTTAGCAAGCAATAAGATATCAAACAACTTACATGCCTAGATAACTTAGACGGTTCCCATCGAGTACAATGGATGTAGGGAGTGCTAACACCTTCTCCTGTGCACACAAAAGTTTTGGAGAGTTCAAAAGGTCTCAAAGTTTTACAGTTTTTTAATTTTACTTTAGTTTTTTTTCTCGATCTTCTTCTTCTTTAACCATATGATGATAATTATCTGATGATTTTTCTTTTTAAATTTGCTCATTATTATCATTTGATCAACCAAATCCAAAACGTTCTTGATTCTTATATCAAGTCATACCCCAACTTGTAAGTCAATTTCTTTTTAGCATCGCCATCAACCTCATGCCAACAATTTCTCTCATTCTTTGGTTGCGGTTTCAGTTACTAGGAGCACCCTTAGGGACTAGGAATCAACCTAACTTTTTCTCAAACCTTTGATCCAACGTCAAGTAGTTTCTTTCCTCATAAGTTGGTTGCCTTTTGCAATCACCATCATACAAATTCAAACCTTGATCTTTTATCGAGTAGTTTTTTCTTAAAAACTAAAAACTTTTTTCCCTAAAAAATCCAAAAATGCCTTAACTTATATTTAACCTCTTTTTAAACTCTAAAAAAACATTTAACAAATGTTAAACCTTTTTGCCTCTTGGCTTTTCTGTTTAAAACTTTTCAAAAAGGATATGCTTCCTAGCATCGTCCATAAAAAAATACACAACAAACCAAAAAATATTTTTAACAAGAACCACAGAGTTCTGAGTCCCTCTGAGATACGTAGGCACTGGGTTGAAAACTCGGACGAACCCAATAATAAAAAATCTTTATTTTTTCCCCTCAAATAATCAATCACTCTCTTCTCTTAGCAAGCAATAAGATATCAAACAACTTTCATGCCTAGATAACTTAGACGGTTCCCATCGAGTACGATGGATGTAGGGAGTGCTAACACCTTCTCCTTACATAACCGACTTCTGAACCCAACATGGTTACAATGACCATACCTATCTCTTTTCCCTGTGGGTTTTCTCGATATTTTCCATTTCCTCTCGTGGGAATAAATAAAGTTCGGTAGCGACTCTTATAAGTCCATTCGTGATCGTGCAAACCCTAGTTTTGCGCATCGCAAAGATCGTATTTTTCGAGGTACGACACATGGTGATAGCTAGTTTGTTCCCTTGATGTTTTTCTTGAGTTTGTTCCAAGGTGGAGATATGTATTATTTGATCGAACTCTAGTCTCGACATGGATAGTTTCAAGATTCGATAGAGTCGAATGTGCATGTTGTACTTGAAGTTTGTTCAAGCATGCAGTAGTCAAAAGTAGATATGTATTATGTTATGTAATAGCTATGTATATCATGTATAAGTGTTATCTTCATACATAACATATATTTGTTAGTAGTCTATAAATAGGTTTCTTTCCTACTTGTTAGAGAGAGGTTGGTTGTTGTTCACTTGTAATCATTTAAATGCTCATTGTGAAAGTGAGTAGAAAATAACCGTCTAACCAACTATGTTTCTCTCTTCTTCTTTTTCCTTCTTCTCTGTATTCGTATTCTGAACAGTTTCTTGATGTTGCGGTGAGAATCATGATACCAAGCTATTGACTAACTTGAATCTTAATTTATCAAATTCCCAACCGGACTTTAATTTATCCAAAAGGAAAGGTTTAAAGAAAGAAAAACCTTTAAAATGCAAAGCAAAAGGCAAGACCTAAAGCTAAGCAAAGAGAGATCAAAGGTACGTGGGTTGGTTATGCCTAGGATAGGTATTTCACATCCTAGACATCTATAGTACTCTACAGGAACCTCTTGTTAGTATTTGTGTTATGCTAAAGTTGCTTGCTAAGGGAAAAGTGCTAAGGGTAAAAATATAAAGTATATACAAAGTTTGTACAAGGTTTGCTTGAGAAGACATCGCATCTTGTGCCTACGTATCCTGACGGGAATGGAATCAGAGCAACCGTAGTTCCACTGGTTAGGGGTGAGGAACTCTTGACTGTGGTCAAGGTTCTAGGGGGATGTAAGCATTCATAGGGAAGTACTTACATGGAGTGCGGCGACTCCTGAATCTACGTTGAGATTGTTATGGTAGGGAATGTCCACGGTGGGACGCTAAACATGAGTACGACGACTCAGATCCTAAGGTTAGGAAAACGGGTAAAGGATGTCCACGGCGGGACGCTAAATAGAGCACGGCGACTCAAATCCTAAGGTTAGGATAAAGGGTAAAGGTAAAGGATATCATACATAAACCAACAATGTCACAACAATGTAAATGAAAAGGTTCAAAAACCTCATGGGGATAATCAACAGTTTTTAAAGGTGAGCCACTTAGATGCGTATAAACAAAGTTGAAATTCAAACTTAAATGTACAAGGGATACAATAAGCTAAGCTCATGTCATCTTCAAATAAAACTCAAAGAGGAATAAAATCAAAGTTTTGAAAATGAAGGAATGAGAAATAGGAGGGTACAAAACCCTAAAACGAATTACAATTTTTCCATAATGAAAAGTGTTTATAAAATAATAATTTTAGAATTCTTTAATCATCATATGAAAATACATATTAAAACAAGAACTTGGAAAAAAGAACCACTTAAAAAAGAGTAAAAATGAAGAAGTTATGTAAAATTGAAAATTAAATAAAATTTGAATGAACAAGTATTTAAAATAAAGAAATGTTTCACCTAAGGCTTGAACTCAAGACCTTGGGGTCATGGACACAAAATTTTACCATGCCAACCATCATGCGCATGCGGAATTAGGATGGAAAAAGAAGAAGAAATAGTAAAAACATAAAAAAAAATCATAAAACTGAATCAAAAGTGCCCTCGCTGAGGGTCGAACCCGTGTCATTGGGCATTACAACGTTCTTAAAGGCAAGGCAATAACCACTGGGGTGGCGATACATCCATTGTATCAAGCCACCTCAGTTTAATATATACTTGACAAAGCATAAATTTTGGGCATAAATGTAAGGCAAAGCAAGTGAAAATGCCAAAAACGATTTGGTTCAAACTCTTTCAAATCTCAACCAAATTCAGTGAAATTTAAGTCAAACCTGCTTGATTTTTCATGAGGATTACAATGGTGCAAACCAAATTTCAAAAAGATGCTCCCAGATGAAAACGCGATTGGTCATGCAATGAAGGACATTTGAGATGTATTTTGATATTCAAAGATCAGAGCAGATGCTTTTAAAATCATGTAATGGTTTGAACAAACTCTAAATATGCTATGGAAAGAATTCTAACAAGGAAATTTGTCAAAAGATCCCAAAATAAGAAATTAGCATGTAAGTTGCCAAGTTGGTAAAGTTGGTGTTTGCGTGAACAACCTAGTCCTAACCAAAGTGTTCAAAGATGATGAACAAGACATCAAGCCTAGGCCAAATTAAAAATGTCAAAAGTTTCACACACGCATCTCGATCCAAATCCTAACAACCAAAGTTGTCAAGGTTCAGTTCATTCCATGAACTGCTATGAAACTTCAGCTTTCTTAGTCAAACATAGACATGAACCTAAAATCCTACAAATGCAGCTACAAAGCAATGAAAACATACATTCATGCTAGTTATTACTTCACATGCAAGTTTTAACTATGAGATATAAATTTGCAACAATGAAGTAAGAGTTGACAGATTCCAACTTAAGACAGTTTGAGACAAACATGAATTATGTTGATCATGAATCAACTCAACATGTAATAGCCTTAAATCTAAAGACAGTCACCAATGCAAACCATAATGTTGGATAGATCCATTAATGCCTTATGACAGTCACTAATCAAATAAAGATAAACAGGTTTTTGGCAGCAATGAAGTATTCAAATCAAATGTTTAAAACAGTTGACAACATACAAGACCAATAGACATGGTTCAACCAAAATAACAACATCAAAACTAAGTTGATCAACCCTATGCACCATGCTTGAGTACAAGGTCAGGGATTTTCATAAATTCCGAGTTTAAACCAAACTTAAACTGGTAGCATTTTAAACTAACAAACTGTCTTGCTGAGAAGAAAAGAGATTAACATACAATCTAAATGAAATGGCCAGCAAGTATAGCCATTAAAACACTAGATCCAACAGTAGACACCTTAACAACATAAAACCAACAACCTTTTTTTCTTGAAACATAACAGAAACAGTCATAGATGAATTGCTCAAAACAACATCAGTCATCAGACTTACCACTATAATCCATCACAATCAACAGCAGTCCAAAGTTTTTTTGTTGTATAGATAGTTATTGTGCTTTTGGTGTTTCAATCAAATTTGATGAATTCCAATTTTAGTACCAACAGTAAGTGGAAAAAACAAGGTGGAAACCAAACAGACAAGGATGTTTTTTTACTAACAGAGGTAATACACATATTGATCACTAGTAAAAAAAACCTATATAGAAACCAAAGAAAAAACCAACTCTTGGTATGTGAAACCAAACTCAACATCAACTAAACATGAAGATTGACATCACAATGCTAAAACCAAACCTTGCCAATTGTTTCAGCCGCATACAACAATTATTTTCAAAAAAGCAACAAAACTGTAAATATTATCATAAAGATAATCTAAAAGCAATCTGTCATGAGTTTGAACAAACTCAACAATGTCAAGATAAAATAACAGCATCATTGCAAGCTATGATGTCCCAAAACCCTCAAACTGACTAAAGCCTACATGATAGGGTACCCGTCCTCTTCTAACAAGCCAGTATAAGTACTAGGTTTAACAAAAATAACAAGAGTTTAACATAGCAATGTTAACCTCAAATCAACTTATGTGTGTTCATGGCAAAACAATATCATTTTCAGAGAAAAACACAAAGGCCTACATATACTGTTCTAATGGTGGTCTCCTACTTAGCAAACAAGTATTCAACATGAGGGGTGAGTTTCCACAGTAACAGCCATGAGCTTCAACAACTCAGATTGCAAAAATAGCTAAGGACACAATTTCAACATAAAAATGTTCAAACCATTCAATAAACCAAGTAAGTACATACATGATACAATAATGAGTGTGTTTAGGACTACATACCTCTTGTAGACTTCCTACAATGAGTTAGCTGCAAAAACCAGAGATTCCTCCCTCCTTTAAATGTTGCTTCTTCTTGAAGAAAAGTGCAAGTTTGTGGACAGTTGGAGTGAATGAACTTCCAACTGTTGTTTGAGGTTTTGGACAACTAGTATGACATAAATGGAAGGTGTTCCAAGTGTCAAAAATGGTTCAAACCAAACTAGGTAGTGAGTTGTTCCATTTTATAAATAAAAGTCAAACTAAAGGGTGTGAGAAGTTGACTTTTGGTTTTGTGAAGTCTTTGATGGAAACAAAGATTGAGACACCTTCTAATGACGATTTTAAGTTTGTGTGAATGATTTTTATGGTGGTTTTATGGCTAGAAGTGATGCTGGTGTGAAACTTGCAACAAGGCAATTTTTGGTGATTTTGCGAGTTTCTTCACTTTCAAGCAAAGAGGGAAAGAGTGAGAGCTGTGTATTACTTGTGTTTTGGATAGCTCTGGTGTGTTGTATACAATGGGATGGAGCCTCTATTTATAGGCTAAGAGAAGAGTTGGGGCAGATTTGGATTCAAGCTTTTGGGGGGAGTTTTGGAAGAAAATCCATCCAAGATCATGTACAGCTACACACTCAAGTCCTTGGCTCAATGCAAGGCATAAATCAATTGGTATGAAAGACATGGAGGTGAATGAAGTGAGGCTAGAGAGTAGGAGAGGTTGCTGCTACATATTTTCCATCATAAAGTTTCTCTTTCCTCTTTGTTTTTTTGATTAAAATATTGTCACATGTCTTGCATCTTGCCATGTCTACCAAACTCTTCTTTCTTATACATTTCTACTCATCAAACCCTCTCAATATTTGATCAAATGGCTTAGAATGGCTTGAGTGGTTGGAAAGTGGATTTGTGAAAAAGTTGAAATGGTGCACTCAAGTGTTGAGACCCCAACTTGTTGGATTCATAAATCTCATCTCACAAAGGCTATGGAGGAGTTCTAGTACTTTTTGGAAAGCCCTCATGGAGCTCTACAAATTTCATGTTTTCATGATATTTAGATTCTAAGTGGAACTAGGTCAAAACTCCTCTCAAAGTTGGCTGAAAACATGATTTGCTAGGCCAGAAACTTAGAATTTTTCTAAGTGTTTTCTCCATATTGTGATAATTTTGGCTATAACTCCAAATATATGAATTTTTTGCACATGGACCACTGTGATACTTTTGTAGGAAATTCCAAGACCTTTCCAACAAGCTTTGAACCATCTCATTTGGATATGTGGTTAGGGAGTTATGGTCTTGCCCCTTTCAAAACCCTAATTCCCGACTTTTTCAATTACTCATCAATACTTGATCCAATGGTCATGAAACTTCATGTATAGGTGTAATATGTCATTAGGAACACTTTTGCTTCCCACATTGAGGTCAAATTCCTTATGGTTGAAGAGTTGACTTTTCGGTCAACCGAACGATCGATTGATGACTACCGAGTCGCCTGTTAACGTTCTGGGTCTTCAATGGCATTGAAACTTCTTGAGTGGACTTCCCTAAGACATATGAGCTTAATGGACCATAATTACATCATTGGAGCACCTTTTAAATCAAAAGTCAAACCACAGTTGACTTTTCCTAATCAGAAACCCTAATCGGGGGTCCTGAACTGCACTGTTACTGATCTTTATGCGACAACCTCAAATTGGACCCATGTTTGACCCAATGGATTATCTTTGATGATGTAGAGGCTTGTTTCATGGAGAATCGATCCAATACATTGATTGGTTAAACCGTCGAAACCTCGATTTCCGACTGTACGGAACCCTAGTTCACCTGTAACATAAGAAAGACAAACTTGAAGTAGGTTAAGGTTAAATAATTAAATGAAAATGATCCTAGAATGATTATTAAGATTTAAGGGGTCAAAATTTATGGTGCAACACTTGGTTGATCAAGAAATTCTCTCTTTCTCGCAGTTTTACTTTGTTTATGGTGTCACAGGGAGAGACGGTGCCTCTATGGTGACCATGAGGGGACGTGTGCCCTTCACTTTACTATATCATGGACACGAGATCCTTAACTCATCAAATGGATAGACTCCCATGAATAAGAGGTGATCTATATTTTGAGCTACTTCTAGCACTTGAACTCTCATACTTTAATTACCCAGGACCAAGAATACGATGATGGGGTAGAGAATTACTTGAGTAAGCTTTATGGAATGAAAGGAACCTTCTAACTTGATTCCTTATTTTATTGTTTTATATGTCTTAACAATGCCAATTGGTAGAGGATATGGCTATTATGTTGCTCGGGAAGAGGAAGGAGCGCTTAATTTAAATGCAAGCTACACAGTGACCCGTGACTATGATCCCGCCATTACCTAGGGATTTAACTATGGTTAGAGATGAGAGATAGAGCGAGACATCCCATGATAGCAAGGCTCGCCCTTCTAAGAATAAATGGTGGGAGGAGGGTTCTTAAAGACCCTCAAGAAGCCTCTAAATAGTAGATGAATGAGGAAAGGAAAGGGGAGCCCGTTCCTATGGCTGGAGTTCATAGACCCCCATTGTAGAATGACGTTTCCTTTAAAGCAATAGAGTTCACCGGGCATCATCTCTACCTCATATAAAACTTTCCTAACGACTATCAGTCATTTAACGATAAGTCTTCCTCCTACTTAATGAACCTCATAGAGATCCAAATTTTGAGGTGCCTAATAGTTGAGAGAGTCTAGCGAGAAAAACATCTCCAAACAATCTGAGAGCTACAATCTAGGATGGACCTCATCATAGGAAGAGTTCGAGAGTGTTAGAAGGCGATAGCGACAGCGACAAATGAACATGATAATTTGAGGAACCGAGCTAGGGAAGTTGCCGCAAGAGCCCTAAGTCGCGTTGAGATAGGAAAATTACTAATGAAATCACTCAAGAAAGATCTCAACTTTATAAAATTTTGGAGAAGGAGGTGTCGTCTTTGAAGGACGAAATTGTGGTCGTCTCTGACTAGTATTTTGAGAGAGTGAGGGAACATGTGGCCTTCTCTTATGCGAACCTAGACTTGATTCAGATGGACCTGTTCTAAGTGGTTCAAGATGGGAGGCTGTTGGTCAACGTGTCGATCCTTCATGGTTATACCATCTTTTGTTATACACCCCTTATAGAATAACTTAGTTTATCACTTTTTGATGTCATCCCTATTTGTATAGACCTCTTTTTGCTTGTAATTTATTCTTGGTTCATACTTGGCCAAAAAGGTTCTGTTATGCTGGGAACCTAAGTTCTTAACCACCAAGAGGGATTATGGTTCTATACGAGGGTTCAATTTATTAATAGGGGGTTGTCGCTTTCGCGAAAATAAGGTGCCGGCAAAACAGAAGAGTCGCCACCTTTCGTTATTTATCCCTCAGAATGGGAAAGGAAACGATCGGAAAAACCTGACGGAAAGGTATAAGACAAGGTCATCGCAACCGTTGTCTGGGTTCGGGAGTCGGTTACGCAAGGGGAAGGTATTAGCACCCCTCACGTTCGTCGTACTCGACGGGATCCACGCTTGTTGTGCTTACTGGACGAGTTGGTTTATCTATCTACCTATCAAGGCTGGCTTAAAAAGAAAAGGAAAATGACTCGGCAAAGCGTCGCGCTTTATGCCTACGTATTCTCATCAGAGAATGAGAAATCAGAGTCAACGTAGTTCGACCTACGGGTTACGGGGAAGGTGGCTCGCCAATACATCAGTATTGTGCCTACGTACTCTCAATAGATATGAGAGATCAGAGCTTACGTAGTTCGAGATAATACGGATTACGGGGATTCAGATTCATCTGTTTTATTGAGTAGGGTTAAACAGCAGTTCCAGCAGTTAGGGACAAAGCCTGTTTGCGGTGGCGCTGGAGTTTAACGACACTCTTTTCTTCAGAAAAGCTTCCTTTGAATTATGGGCCCACGGGGCAAAAGGGTTTGAAGTTTGTTTTCTGTCTTTTACAGAAGAACTGTTTTTTATTGTGTTTGCAATTTCAATCGCACTAGAGACTATGACCTGAGAGTGAATGCGTCGCATGTCACCCTAGGGGTGCCATACTAAACATCCAGACTGTTGAAAAGAAGCTCTCCAACAATCCTTTCTCAGTTAGCTTAAGGCTCGTAACGTGTGAAAGAAATCATTCATGATTACTGTATTTTAATGTTGTTTTGAGATGAGAAGAGAGAGGGCTCAACTAAGGGGAGACTATCAAGTCCTACTGTTGTCATGCCAAGGATTCATCCTATGGTGGAAGTTAGAAACAGGGAACTCCTAGAAGTTATCATGCATAGGTTTCAACCTAAAGTTCTATCATCACTTCATTATCAAAGGGAATGAGAGTCCTAAGGGATCATGTCAATGATAAATAGAACCAGATAAAGCATCAGCTTAAATAGTAAACAGATAAACGACTGTAAAATGCATGCAATACAAGTGAGGGAGGAAATGTGTGTGGGGTATCAGCCTCCACAAGCTCGTCTCGACCTCAAGCCAGATATGAATAACTGTAATCATACAGAAGAATAAAATAAAATGCTATCAAGCAAACAAACCACATGGGCAAGGGAGCATGGCTCTACCGAATACCCGCAAGCAAAGCCATACAGTAACAATACAAGCAGAGGGAGCAACTCAACCTATAGTGCAATCATGCTCCTAGTTCAAAGTCAGTCTAATCATGGACTTATTCTAATGCATCAAGCAAGTCAAACAAGTCACACCAATACAGAAAAGAAAACAAACAAGAGAGAAAACAAATCAACCCCTTTTCCTCTCTCAACTCCAAGCTTCAGCTCTTCTGACAGCAATCCAGTCTTCAGACTTCAGTCACCCTTCAAGGCTATCACCTTTCACTGACAAGTATCAATTTGCTTCTCCAAGGTCCTAACACATTAGACAGAAGTATCAACTTGCTCTCTCTTCTCCAAGCTTCAGTTCTTCAGTCAATTCCACCTTCAGGCTTCACTTTTAACTACAGGTATCAACTTGATTCCTTCAGGCTCTCCAAGCATCAATGTAAGTGTCAACTTATCCTTTACTCCTCAAGCCTCAGCTCTCTACCCTCAATCTCAATTGAACCCTCTTCATAAGTATCAACTTAGTCTTCAAGCTTCAGCTCTCTTTGCTTTACCAGTGTCAACTTGGTCTTCTTCATCTACAAGCCTCAGCTTCTCTGATTGATCTTCAATCACATGGAAGTGTCAACTTCATCCTTCAATTCTTTAAGCCTCAGCTCTCCATTGGATCTTCAAGTATCAACTTGTTCTTCTTGCTTCAGCTTCAGCTGCAATGGCAATGCTCAAAGAATCATCCGCTTCCACACTCTTCAATGAAGTCCTCATCTTCAAACTCAAGTCCAACATCTTTCAAGATACCCAAACCAGAAGACAATTGATTTAACAGAATGAGTGGAAATGATAAACAGCTTATTGACAACCAAAGGAAGCCTGTAAGGGTTCATCATTATGAGAGACTGGTTCCCTCAAAGTTCTAATTCTCAGATAAAGCCACTCATCCCTCCAAAGGAGGGATGTGAATATCTTAGAAGGACTTTTAGTCATTGGGAGGAATGGAGGCATAAGATGCTTTCCATATTTGTGAAAGAAGTCATTCTAGTTCTAAGGCTCTCCCTAGGTCTCCTATTTCCTACATCTTCATCAGACACCTTCAGGCACAAACAAATCCAAAGCTCCAAGCCACCTCAAGCAACTTCAAGCATCCTCACCTTGTCTTCAACATGTCTTCAATCTCAATCAAAGGCAAACAAAACAAAAACCCTAATCTAAGGGAACTAAAGGAGTTAAACTAGTTGAGTTAGTGAGTTAGGATCACCTAAAACTAGCACCTAAACTAAAATCAATCAAAAATAGAAAACTATCTTATTAATTTCTACAAAAATTCCTAAGGGAACATAGGTCAATCATGACTCTACCACATTAATTTCAGAGATCCAATCATCAAATAAGACCTAGAAATAAATTCTACATTATAAGGTACTAAACCTAAACCCTAAAAAGGAAGCACCTAAATATCAATCTAGAAAGCACACCTATTTTCATCACAAAAATGTGAGAAAAATGCTATGGGAGCATACATGTCTAACCTAATCACACACAAAAAATTAGGATCAAAATCATCACCAAGTGATCACACAAAATTATGTATCAAACATAACCATTTTAATATCAATTAAAATGTAAAATTCCCATTAAATCAGAAAATACATGAAATGAAAATATTTTTTCTCTAAAAAATACTAGACTCAATCATGAGTAATATGCAAAAAGAATGGGTTTAATTGGATTAATTTTCAATTTATTATGAATTTTACAAGAACCATGAATAAAATGAAAAAATGAAGAAAATCCAATTAAAATAATAACACGCGCGGTGTGGATAGTAATAAAACACAGTTCAAACCATGGGTTGGGCCATCAGGGGTGTGTGGATATCACTTATTTCACTAAGCCCAGCATCAGCTACTAAATGAAACGCAGCGTTTCATTTAATCAGATCCTTCACAACTTGAAATTAAAACATGGCCATTGGATCAAGCTTCTAGTCAAAGTCCAACCCCCATCCAATGGTCCCAGAGTCATCTTCAACCTTTTCAAACCTCTGCAACTCGCGCCCAGCTCCGGCCACCACCGGTGGTGCTCCGGTCGTCTTCCCCAACCCTAGTTCTCTCTACAGGCCTCCATTGCAAATGGTCAACACATGAAACTCGTCCCAAATCTTGTCACGAATTCAACCATACCCTTAGCTTCCTCTGAAACCTCAAGATTCATCATATCTAATTCTCAACCGAAAATGGTAATTCACCTATTTTGTCACTAATTCTCAAATTAATTATCTGAAATCGATCCTACACCATTCTACAATGAGTCTAACACCTTAATTCACCTTGATTCTACCTAAATCATGCTAGAGGAAGAAAGTTACCAACCTGAAAATCTTGGATGAAAAGATGCACCAAACCTCCAATTCAAGCTCTCCAATCTTGCAGACACGATCAATGAACCCCCTCCTTGCTTCTGTATGCAAAAGAACCAGTTGAAAGTGCTTGAATCTTGAAACCCGATGGTGAGTTGCAGGTGGAAAATTCTGACTTCAAGAGCACCAATTAGCCACAAATTCTTCTTGATTATGATCTGGACTCAATCCTTAGCATCCATGGAAGAAGTTTCAATCAAGAAAATGGATGGAAAATGAAGAATTTGGTGAAACAGAATTCAATTGCAAGCTATGGAATTTCAATCTCAGTCTATGATTTCTCCTTCAATCATCACCAACCTTTGTATTGGATCAACTCTACTCAATATATAGATGAGGTTTGGATGATCTAGAACCCTCTAGATCCTTCTAATGAGAGTTTCCACTTCTCATGTCATGAGATTTTCAATCACATATCATGACATGCACAATTCTGTTTGCAGCTTGAAGACCATCCCATTCTCTTTCAATTTCTCCCCTAGTGACATTTTGAAAGTGTTTAGCTTGCAAAGTTCCTTGCTCATGCCTTGATTTTGAGTTTTGCACATGTTACTTAATATGCAAGCAAGTACCTTTCAAAGCAAGTCCACAATTTAGACCTCAAATCAAAAATGTTGCTAAGCCAATGTTCTTAAAATGTTTTCTAGAGTCAAAATGATATATTACATGCCATGGTTTGGATGTGTAGGTTGAAAATATCAATTTCCAACTTTGATTCATTTAACTTATACCCTTATTTTAGGTCATTTTTGCAACTTTGAGCTACAAGCCTTTCCAACATCTCATGACCTCCTTACTAGCATTAAAACATCATTTTGAGCAAGATTTATGTTGAACATTTTTCCATTTGAAGCTTGGAAATAGGAGTTATGGCCTTATGCTTGAAATGACCTGTAATCTACAAATGACCAAAATGCCCTTGACTTGTCAAAGCCATAACTTGAGTTCTACAAATTCTATCAAGGACTTCTAGTACTCTATAGAAAGCTAAGAAGATAAGGAACAACATTAATGTTGACTAAAAGTTCATAGGAATCATCCTTCTTGGGCAAAAGTTTGATGCAAGTTGGGTAACTTTCAAGGCCCCAGATTCACATACCTCAGATGACCTGTAACTTGTCAAAGTCCTAACTTGAGTTCTACAAATCCTATCAAGGACTTCTAGTACTCAAATTAAAGCTAAGGACAAGCTCTACAACATTCATGTTGGGGGTAAGATGAGATGACAATCACATCTTGAGCTAAACAGCCTTGAAGATAGGGATCAAACTAGGGGATTTTACACTGTCAAGCCTTAGAAACCCTAGCTTGAAACTTCTCAAACTCTTCAATCATGATGAGTTAACCTTGGAATCACCCTTATAGCATCTCAATGCATCAATCCATGATCACATGGTTCTTGGATTAGGTCTCAACCCTCTCCAAATCATTAGTTGACTTAGGGTTGACCCAGTCAAACCCTAATTGCACTACTCATGGCTGAGGCTTCTCAATCTTGCACAATGACCTGTCTAGGCTTCAAAGTGATCTTCAACACTTCTCATGATCTCTCTCAAGACCTCAAGTCTAACTCCATGGCTTCAGAATCATCTGATGATCTTCCCACAACTCTCAAGTTAGGAAACCTACACACTTGGTTTCAACCACTCTCTCTGAGGCTCTTTCAACTTCTCTGACAAGGATATCAACCCTTGAACACTTGAATAACTTTCTTGGATAGCTTCATAGTATTATATAACCCTTGATTGGTAATCATACCTCTTGATCTCCTGCACACATGTCAATGAAATGCAAATGATAATGCTAATGTGAATGAAATGAAACATAAGCTAGGTAAAGAAATGTTGGTCAAATTTTGGGGTGCAACAGCTGCCCCTATTCAAACGGCTTGAACCTGACTGGGTGAGAAGCGAACGACTCTCAACCAATCAAGGTGCGAGACGGTTGAATACCAACAAACTCGGAAATTTGCCAACTGCACAAGTACACGGTACTCTGATGGGAACAAATCTTCGAAAACTGAGATATTAGCTGCACGACAACTAGCTAGAGAATTGGTCGCATGGTAACCGGTGATACATGATCGATCATGCCGTCAGGCACCCGGGTTCCTCGGGACTCCCCGGGTCAATAACCAAGTTAATCATGCCGTCGGGCATTCAAAGAAATTTTTCGGGCATCAGCCAGACTTCATCAGTAAGTCGGGAATAGAATTCTCAGTCAATCATGAACCACTTGGAGATATCCAAACTTCTGCCGTCAGGCACTCCGCATCAGCTGGGAGAACTGCTTCGTCAATACGGTTGGACTTCAATCATCAAGTCTTCAGGGAAGTTTCAACTTCGCTGTTCAAAAACCTGCTGGGGATGACACATCCCCGCTCGGGGTTCTGGGGAACTATCAAGTAGCTCTGCTTCGGGGCTTCAGAAATCATTCTGGGTGAATCAACTCTGCTGAGGACTTCAAGAATCATCTTGGACAAATAACTTCGTGAGGACTTCAAGAATCATCCTGAACCAATAACTTTGCTGGAGATTTCAGGAATCATCCTGAGCAAACACTCTGCCGGGGACTCTAAGCATCAACTCGAGCAACCAACTCTGGCAACTTCACTGGGGATTTCAAGAATCATCTTGAGCAACAACTTTGCGGGAGAATTCAAGAATCATCTTGGGCAAACGACTTTGCTGGGGAGTTCAAGAATCATCTTGAGCAAGCGACTCTGCGGAGGAACACCTGCAAAACAAGAACGGTAACGACCTAGCTCATGTTTAGTATGCATATGCTTCGGCAATGGCGCAATGTTCCACACGGTGGCAATGCTATGCAATCATGCAAAATGTTATGCAATCATGCAAAATGCTACGATCCCATCGGCAAAGTAAATGCTGAAGGGAGGATCTTCCTGTCAGGGAGAAAGAACCACTCTGGTGGAGGAAGGAATCATCCTGCCACGGAGAAAAAGTCACACCAATCTCAATTGGACTCCGCCCGGGGAAACAAACTTTAGTTGACTGCTGTAGGGGAACGAAGCTCTACGAGAACTTGGACCTGCTGAGGAAAGCGATGTCAATCGCGGAAATAAACTGCGCGGCCTTCGCGACTACTTCCCTGGAGATAACGACTCCAGCGGGGAAATACAGCATCAACTATTCAACACTTTACTGGGGCAAACGAGTCATGGCCCGAACTGCTTTCCAAGGACTCGGCTCTCTTGGGGATCTGCAAACTCGGCTGGGGAAGAATGAATCATCCTGCTTACAGGGGAGAGTGCGACTCTGTGGGGAATCTCGATTCCGTTGGAGACTTCGGTCTGGAACTATCAATTGCTGCACACTTCAGTGTATGACTCAGCTGGGGAGACGACATTCCTTCAGGATGCATCTGATTGGGGAGAGAATCTTCTTTGCCTGGGGAGACATATCAATGCTTACGATCTCACATTCAGACTCTGCGGGGAGAGACTGCTGAACTTTGCTGGAGAAGGAGGAATCATCCTGCTTGGGGATGCATGCAGCGTGCTGCTCGGTACATGCTATACCTGCAACAACACAAACAAACAGACAAGATACCCTTCTCAAAGGGACCTATCAAGGTTATCGTCTTGTGACAATGTTCAAGTAATTCATTGTTTCAACAATCAGTGGCCTAGGCCAGTAAGTTTATGTATGCGCATTTTGTCAAAAACATCGGCGTTCTTCTTCGCAAACAAAACAGATAAATGCTAAACAAACGAACAGAATTGCTGAAGAGTATACATTTTATTGATAACGAACCCCTGAATGGGTAAAAATGTTTTACAACAGATGCAAGCTCCTGGAATGAGGAAGCCGCGCAAAAAAGTAAAAACATAAATATACATCAGTATATACACATGTCGGTAACGAGGCGTAGACGAACACCATGAGTTGATCCCTCTATGATCCACTCGACTTCGATACTTCTCCGACGCTTCAGCTTCAGAAGATATTGATTCAGATAAACGGCCCTCAGGTCTTCCAAACCACTAAATAATGAAAGTCCACACGCGGAACGCAGTCATTTGCTTTTTCAAATCCTTAACTTTTGCCTGAATCGCCCTTCCGGGTTTTCGATTCACCGGGATACCCTTTTTTGCCAAAGTCGCCCTTCCGGGTTTTCGACTTTGCGGGTGTATATTTTTTTCAATTTATATCCCTAATTTTTGCCCGAACCTTTTCCTTTTTTATGGTTCGCCAGGATGCCCCTTTTTTGCCTGGATGCTCTTTTTCTTTCCAGCGGGTCACTCTTTAAGCAAAGTATTTTTTAACTGCGTCCGCGTTCATCGGGGATGCAAAATCTTTGCCATCCATCATGGACAACATCAAAGCTCCTCCCGAGAAGACCTTGCTGACGACGTACGGACCTTCATAATTGGGAGTCCACTTGCCCCGATGATCGGAGTGTGGAGGAAGAATCTTCTTCAGGACGAGATCACCCGTCTGAAAGCTTCTAGGACGTACCTTCTTATCGTAAGCTTTCTTCATTCGGCTTTGGTACAGACGACCATGCGCAATCGATGCCAACCTCTTCTCGTCCATCAGGCTGAGTTGGTTTAGCCGGTTCTTAATCCATTCCGCCTCGTCGAGTTTCACGTCAGCCAAAACTCGCAAAGAAGGGATCTCCACTTCTAACGGCAGGACAACTTCCATACCGTACACTAAGGAGAAAGGAGTTGCCCCGGTTGAAGTATGTACCGTGGTACGATAACCGTGCAGTGCAAATGGCAGCATCTCGTGCCAATCCTTGTAGGTCACAACCATCTTCTGTACAATCTTCTTGATGTTCTTATTGGTCGCTTCAACGACGTCATTCATCTTCGGCCGGTAAGGAGATGAGTTGTGGTGTTCAATCTTGAAACTCTAGCACAGCTCCTTCATCATCTTGTTATTCAGATTCGAACCATTATCCGTAATAATCCGCTCGGGAATTCCATAACGACAGATGATGTCCCTCTTTATGAATTTAGCCACCACCTGCTTGGTCACATTAGCATACGAGGCTGCCTCCACCCACTTGGTGAAGTAGTCGATAGCTACTAGAATGAAGCGATGACCGTTGGATGCAGTGGGCTCTATCTTGCCTATCATGTCGATGCCCCACATGGAGAACGGCCACGGAAAGGACATGACATTTAACGAGCACGGCGGCACGTGAACTTTATCAGCATAAATCTGGCATTTATGACATCTCTTCGCGAATTTAAAGCAATCCGATTCCATCGTCAGCCAGTAGTATCCTGCTCTCAAGATCTTTCTTGTCATAGCATGCCCGCCGGCGTGCGTACCAAATGTGCCTTCATGGACTTCTTCCATGAGCATACTCGCTTCTTTCTCATCTACACATCTGAGTAGCACGAGATCGTGGTTTCTTTTATACAAAACTCCATTAGGATTGAGATAAAAATTTCCAGACAGTCTCCTCAGAGTCTTCTTATCCTGGGTAGACGCTCCCGCAGGATACTCCTTAGTCATAAGAAAAGTCTGGATGTCATGGAACCATGGCTTGCCATTGGAGGCTTCCTCGATCGCAAAGACGAATGCAGGTCTATCAAGACGAGAAAGGACAATCCTTGGAGCTTCATTCCAAAAATTGACTTTATACATCGAAGCCAACGTGGCTAAGGCATCAGCCATCTGGTTTTCTGCTCTGGGCACATGATGGAGTTCCACTCGATCAAAGAACGGAAGTAGCCTTCTGGCATAGTTCATGTACGACACCAAATTCGATTGACGAGTCTCCCACTCCCCTTTAATCTGGTTGATCACGAGCGCCGAGTCACCATATACGTCTAGGTTCTTGATTCTCAAATCAATTACTTCTTCTAGACCCATGATGCATGCTTCATACTCCGCTTCGTTATTGGTGACCGGAAACGTCAGTCTCGCAGTGAACGGAATATGGGATCCGTGGGGAGTCATGATGATTACCCCAATACCACTTCCGTAGGAATTAACCGCCCTGTCAAATATCAATTTCCATTGGGATTTCCTATCTGGCCCCTCGTCGGGCAACGGTTCATCGCAATCTTTCGATTTAAGAAACATGATATCCTCATCAGGGAATTCAAATTTCATAGGCTGGTAATCCTCGATCGGCTATTCGGCTAGGTATTCGGACAATACGCTTCCCTTGATGGCCTTCTGGGAAACATACTGAATGTCATATTCTGTCAACACCATTTGCCATCTGGCAATCCTGCCCGAAAGCGCTTGTTTCTCGAAGACGTACTTGATCGGATCCATCTTTGAAATTAGCATGGTGGTGTGATTGAGCATGTACTGTCGTAAACGTTTAGCAGCCCAGGCTAGTGCACAACACGTCTTCTCCAGCATCGAGTAACGAGATTCACAGTCCGTGAACTTTTTACTCAAGTAGTAAATGGCATGCTCCTTTCTGCCCGTCTCGTCGTGCTGATCGAGAACACACCCCATACTATTCTCAAGAACTGTCAAGTACATGATTAGAGGTCGTCCAGCCACTGGGGTATCAAGATCGGAGGTTCCTGCAGATACTGCTTTATCTTATCGAATGCCTTCTGGAAATCCTCGTTCCAGATAATCGCCTGATTTTTCTTTAGCAGCTTGAACATCGGTTCACACGTGGCCGTGAGCTGAGAGATAAACCTTGCAATGTAGTTTATTCTGCCCAAGAAACCACGAACTTCTTTTTCAGTTTTTGGCACTGGCATTTCTTGTATCGCTTTTATCTTCGCAGGATCAACCTCGATGCCTCTTTCGCTCACGATAAACCCCAGTAACTTTCCGGACCGTACTCCGAAAGTACACTTGTTAGGATTCAGCCTCAACCTGAACTTCCTAAGCCTCTCAAAAAGCTTCAGCAAATTGACCAGATGTCCCTCCTCCGTTTGGGACTTCACAATCATGTCATCAACATAGACTTCAATCTCATGATGAATCATGTCATGAAACAAAGTAACCATTGCTCGCTGGTAAGTGGCCCCTGCGTTCTTAAGACCGAAAGGCATTACCTTGTAGCAGAATGTTCCCCAAGGAGTGATAAACGTAGTTTTCTCCATATCCTCTGGCGCCATCTTGATCTGATTGTAGCCAAAGAAGCCATCCATGAACGAAAATACGGAGAACTGGGCTGTATTGTCGACCAACACATCAATATGAGGCAGCGGGAAATCATCTTTAGGGCTCTCCCTATTCAAATCCCGGTAATCGACGCACATTCGTACCTTACCGTCCTTCTTCTGTACAGGTACTATGTTGGCGACCCACGGAGGGTAAGTAGTGACCGCTAAGAAGCCAGCATCAAGCTGTTTCTGCACTTCTTCTTTGATCTTAACGGCCATATCTGGTCGCGTCCTCCTAAGCTTCTGCTTAACGGGAGGTCAGTCTTCTCGCAGCGGCAAGTGGTGGACCACGATGTAAGAGCAAGATTTGTCTCTACAGGATTATCTCTATGTTTTGATGATAACAATTGAGTATTTGTGAAAGAATCATTTTATGGTTTAATGTTTGTTATGTGCAGGTCATATTAAATTAAATATATTAGACCAAACAAACAAAAGCAACGTGTGCAGCTAGTAATATATGGAATTACTATGTGTAACGTCATGAAGCGCTTGGGAGAAGCTAGTTTGCTTATGTATCTGATCACCATCAGTAAGGAACCAAGGATGCTGTATATTGCAGTTGCAATGCTCCTGTGGTTTATGATCTGAGTTGTGCATCTGATCTGGAAGCTAACGAGCGTCTCTGAAGAGTGAGCCCTCTAAAGAACTAAAATGCTGAAGAATCTGATGACTTGAAGTTCTGAAGGTCAAGACTCTGAAGACATGTTCTGAAGGTCAAAACTCTCAAGACTCTGAAGACATGTTCTGAAGGTCAAGACTCTGAAGGTCAAGACTCTGAAGACATGTTCTGAAGGTCAAGACTCTGAAGACCAAGTGCAAAAGACTCTGAAGACCAGACTCTGAAGAAGAAAGATTATGAAGCTTCACCAGACAAGACGTGTTCAATCAGATGAGCTATTGCTATCAACTATGATGAACAAAGTGCTGAAGTCAGAATCTGATGTTTACTATGCTATCTATACCAAAGTAGTTTCTGAACTACTCATCTGTAACATCATCAGAAGAACCAAGCCAGAAGCAAATTTTTCCAAGCTGTTAAATGGAATATTACTGTTGCAAGAAAAGGACAAGAAAGTGATGTCATCCAACACGTGCTTATCTATCCGTTGAGATATGACCGTTGGAGTTTGAATGAACATCCTTATCCTCTCAACGGCTCTATTAGCTGTACTATAAAGGAATAACATTTGAATCATTCAAATGTTAGCATGCTTATAAGCATGAAGTGTAGAAAAGAAAGAAAGAAGAAAAGCTTAAAATGAAAAGAAGCCTTAGTGCTCACACACAGAAAAGCTTTTAAGCAATATGGAAACTGTACTCAATAATCTCTTAGAGATTTATTATTATATTAGTTTTTATATTAGAAAGCAAGGAGCTGTTGCTCAATACTTGCTAGGAACTTAATTAGGAGTAATCTGCTTAATTGAGAAGCACTTATGTAATCTCCGGCAACACAAATTCTTTTTAGAATTAAGTGGTTCCTCAAGTGATCTTGTTAAGATCAGTATACTTGAGATGACAAGTGACAGTAGTCATTTGTGGAAATCCTAATAGGAGATCTTTAGTGATCGGATTCTATTAAGGTGTCAATGAACGTTATATCCTTGGGGATCCCTGAACGTGTCATTGTCAAGTTGTTAGTCACTTGCAATTAGCTTGTGCATCTGTAATCAGTTCGGTTATAGTGGATTAAGTCCTTATTTGATTAAGGCGAAATCACCTTGGAAGGGTGGACTGGATTAGCTTGGGAGTTGCTCAAGTGAACCAGGATATATGTTGTGTTCTTTACTTTCGATATGCTTTGTTATTTATGCTTCCACAATGTATTTAATATAAGCACATAAAAGCATCAAGTGAAGAAGAAGACAAGAAAAGGAAAAATCTAATAGAAGGCGTAAACCCAATTCAATCCCCCCTTTCTTGTGTTTATTTCACACCTTCACACGATGTCAGTATCAAGTCCGGGCATATCTTCGTATGACCAAGCAAAGACGTCACTATACTTTCTTAGCATCTCGACCAACCTCTGCTTGACATTACTCTGCAATGCAGCCCCTATGCTGACGTTTCTGACGAGTTCTTCAGAACCCAGATTCACGATCTCGAAATCCTCTTCATGAGGCAGAATAACTTTCTCTTCTTGTTTCAACAAGCGGGCCAACTCTTCAGGAAGGTCTTCATCTTCATCAATCTCTTCTTCGACTTGATAGATCGGGCAATCGAAGTCGAAGTGAGCCGTAGAAGGTCCAGAGTCGATGTCATCTGCTATGTGGATCCTGCAATAACAAGGGTTAAGCTTAAAACGAGGATATGCAGGTTAGCACAAACCCCATTGCCATTTTACTATTTTTCAAAACAAATATAAAACATGAATAACAGAGATCACAATATTTGAATGCGAAGAAAAACGCCTTTTGATTTATTAATAAAATGCATGTACATAATCAAACGAGGCCCTGACAATAAAACCACTATGCCCCAGGTAGGACATAGAGTTGTACAATGATTAGAAAAATTAAATCATTACTCTTCGCTTGTCATCTGGATGATATCCTTGACGGACCAATTGTTGAGGCTCTCGCCTGGCTTGCTTGGCTGGATCCAAGAGTCGAGGTCGCAGTCGCTGTCTCCGCCGTCTTCAGACACCGCGTTGACGCTTTCAAATATCATCCCGCCACTGGTAAACTGGATCGGCCCTTTACCTCGTGACGCACTGCTAGAAGAGGAGGCTTCAGCTCCAGGAGAATATCCCAACCCAAACTTGTCTTGCTTGTTAGGTATCTCCAAAATTCGCCCCCAGCCTGGGGTAGACCCGGCTTGGACTACGACCCGGGCTTCCTTGAAGGAAGAGAGAGTTATCTCTGGCTTCTCAGTGACTAAAGGAGATACGTCCTTGACTTTAACGACTTCGAACGCTTGGCATAGGGTTTCGTGGATTTCCCCATCCATCTCAACATACTTGAAGGACGATAAATGGCTCACCATTATGTCTTCCTCGCCGCAAACTGTCACGATGCTACCTCCGACATCATACTTGAGTTTCTGGTGCAACGTGGAGGTCATGGCTCTAGCAGCATGGATCCACGGCCGGCCCAAGAGACAGCTGTAGGCAGGCATGATGTCCATAATATAAAATATCGCGTCGAATGTTTCCGGCCCGACTTGGATTGGCAGGGTCACCTCCCCGAAAACATGGCGTTTGGTTCCATCAAACGCTTTCACAACCAGATCACTGGGTGTGCAAATCACTCCGCGAGTATCTAACTTCATTAATGCCTTCTTCGGAAGAACATTGAGCGACGACCCCGTGTCTACCAACACATGCGACATAATCATTCCCCTACACTCTATCGAGATGTGAAGGGTGCTATTGTGGTTCCTCCCCTTCTGCGTCAGCTCTAGGTCAGTGAACCCTAACCCATTTCCAGCATTCACGTGGACTACGACCTCTTCTAGCTGGTTTACCGATATTTCCTGCGGTACATACGCGGCGTTCAACACCTTCAGCAGCGTGTTGCGGTGTGCTTCAGAACACAGCAACAAATTCAAGATGGAAATTTTCGAGGGTGTCTGATGGAGATGATCCACGATCTTGTAGTCACTCTTTTTAATCAACCTCATAAATTCCTCGGCATCTTTAACAAGTAAGTCTTTGTCTACCCCACGCGGGATCTCTTTAACGAATTTACTCTTCCCTTTATCAGTTGCATCAGCTTTGTCCGCTTTGTCCGTCACGACCTCAGGTGGTGCAAACACTCTTCCGCTGCGAGTAATTCCGCTGATTCCCGCAAGGTTCTCCACAGACGACCCAAACGGTTCTAGTTCCAACTTCTGTCCGTTGCAGTAGACTTCTGCCCCGTAATGCCATGGGACAGCATTAGTGCTTTCAAACGGTATCGGCCCAGCTTTGGTGATGGTAATCGTGGGCGGTATGGGTGCAGAAATAGTTATCGTCTGGCAAGGGATGGTGATGGTGGCAACCTCATCATCTTGTTTCAGCATTACCTCTCCCAATCCGCTTTCGGCCCTCCGGCTGAACTGCAGGATTCCCTCAGTCATCAGACCTTGAATCCCCTCTATCAACTGTTCACATCCATCAGGACTTGTCGTACAACCCATACACAGCTCTCCGCAACCTGGAAAGAAACCTATTTTCATCAGCTTAGCTTTAACAAAGCTAAGCGGTGTCTTTAGATCTCTGACGTCAGTCAACAAATCCAAACCCTCGTCTTTAATAATGACGTTTACTCCACCTCCCCTATGGTTCGGCATGGGGTTCTTCGTGACGTTTGGCACATTATCTGAGAAGTTGATGATCTTAGCGTCCACCATGTCCTGCACCTTGTGCTTGAAGGCTTTGCGATTCTCTACTATGTGGCCTGGTGCCCCTGAGTGAAACTCACAAGTTACATTAGCGTCATAACCTGGCGGAGGTGCCCCTGTCAAGGGAGCCAAAGTTCTCTTCTGGATCAACTGTAGCTGAAGCAAAGTCTGTAATAGTTGCGCGTACGACATGGGCGGTGTCTCGAAGTGACGGCTCGACAGAGGTGCCCTATTCTGATACTTTCTATACCCTTGTTGATTCGGCTGCTGCTGCTGCTGTGGCTGTTGAACCGCCGGGATAGTTATGCTGGCCACCTGTTGGTGAAGACCTTTACCCTTCCTTCGAGCGTTGGTCACAGCGCTCGTTTCTCCTTCCCGTCTTTTGCCACCGTAAGGTTTCTTGCTTCCTCCAGCCGAGGATGAATCACCTTGAATTTTCCCTAGTTTGATCCCATTTTCAATGTGCTCACCTGTGATAATGAGATCTGAGAAGGTTCCGGACATACCGCTGACCAATTTCTCATAGTAAACCCCTGGGAGGGTGGCTACGAACATCTGCACAAGCTCACGTTCAACCATCGGCAGTTGAACCCTGGCTGCCAACTCACGCCACCGCTGGGCGTATTCCTTAAACCCTTCGTTGTTTCTTTGCGACAGATTCTGCAGTTGGACTCGGTTCGGGGACAAGTCACTGTTGTATTGGTAGTGGTGCACAAATGCTTCAGCAAAGTCCTTCCACGTGCGCACACTGGTAGGCTCCAGACTCATGTACCATTCCAGGGAGGGTCCGGACAGACTGTCTTGAAAGAAGTGCATCATCAACTTCTCGTCCTCAGAATGAGCTTACATCTTCCGGTAGTATGATCTCAGATGGACGCGAGGGTAAGTGGTGCCCCTGTACTTTTGAAAGTCAGGTACCTTGAACTTGGGAGGCACCTTGAAATCAACAATCAGCCCCAACTTGGACATATCAACAGCCATGGTGTTCTGGTTCTCGATATTCCTCATCTTATCCTCGAGTGCCTTGAACCTTAGACGTGCTTCAGCAGTCAGCTCCCCTTCAGCACCTCTCTGAGAGAACACATCGTCTTGACGGTCTTCTAACCACGGCTGAGGCCCAAACAGATTCCCAACACCTGCGTTGCTGTTGCCCAGCCCAACATTGACGTTAGCTTCAAAATTCCCATTACCGACGCCCGTCGTATTGCTGTTGAGTCCCATGTTAGCTATCACATTACCGTTGGCACTGCCATTCCCCCCAGTCACGGGGACGCCATTCTGAGGAGTTTCAACTGGTGGAGGGGTTGGCACAGTCCCACCATGGAGTACGCCGTTGCTATCGACCCTTGAAATCAGAGGCTGAACCAAGGTTCTGAGCTGATCCTGGCCATTGGCGACCGCTTGCATGAGCTCCATGAAGCGATCCATTCTTTCGCGAAGTTCCTGAACATCAGTTTGCACTTGCTCCATGATTCTGGTTTGATTTGCTCTGGTCGGATAGTGGTGGATAGGTCTCTGATCAATCCTGGAACAACCTGAAACAACCTGAAAACACAAAAGGGTTAGGAAAAACGACAAAGTGCTAGTTATGCAAATGCTTCATGCAAATGCAAACGTGTGTCTGTGCGTTAGGGAGGTTTCCCCCGATCCTAGTGCCTGAGTGCCAGTGCTGATAATAAGAAGTCCGAGTCCAATCATGGAAATAACATCTCATATATACGAAGAAAGCCCATCAAGGCAGTACACAACATCATTGGATACAAGATGAATCAATAGCATGACCTCGACCAACAAGCCTGGTGATGGTCAGCATACAACAACAATCAAAACAAAAGGATTACAAATAGTCAAGCACGGCCACGGGCGCGAAACTCTTCTAACAACCCCTTCGTTCCTGGATGATCAGGCCGAGTGAGTAACCCTTCGAAGAGTAACTCCCTCTGCATAATGGTGTACTGAAGACCTTCGACCGAATCTTCCCATGCTCCTTCGCCGAAACAATCTTCTAGCTTCCGCTTCTTGGATTCAAACACCAGTTCGTGCTCCTTCAGGTTAGCAAGAGCCCTATTGAGCTGGCCTTCAGCGGCATATCTGCGAGCGGTTTCTTCATCAAACCTCTTCTCACTAGCCTTCACCTGGGCTTTCAGCTTGGAGATCTGTTGCATCAGCTTATCCTCCCGCTCTTTCCTGTTGGCTAGGGAAGCCTTCCAGTGCTAGTTGAACTTGGATATCCTCCGATACGCTTCGTCCAAGTGCTGCTTCTTCGTGGCCAGTACATCGTTGACAACATTGAAGTCCCGACCCATGCGCTCATGCTCAGCTATCTGCTTAGTCAAGTCTGTTCCTAGCTGGTTCACCAGCTCTGTCTGCCTTTTGAAGGAATGAACGACTTTGTTTCTCTCGCTTCTGAGCTGCGCCAATTCTTTCTCCAGTTTCATTTGCCCTCTTCAATTCATCTCTCTCAGCTAACACCTGATTATGTTGCTGAATAGGCACGGTAGTAGGCTCTTCAATCACTGGAGGGATTTCTGGCTTGGCAGGAAGAAATGGCATCCCTATAGCATCTGCTCTGGCTCTGATCCATGCCACATACGGAGGGTAGGCTTGATTATTGCTTCTCCCCAGCAATGGTTTTCCCTTCTTACTGATACCATTCCAAGCGCGCTGAAGCTTAGATAACACATCCCCTTCTAGAAGACTAGTGAGGTACAGAGACTCCTGCACCTCTTCATCCTTCGGCGGAGCTCTCAAAGCATAAGCGAGCTGTCGGACCAGCAAAGACGGATTATAGTTTATAAAACCCTTCCTGCCTATCAACGGCACGTTCGAAAACCCGCTGCAGTTGAAGATAATCTCGGTACCCAACCTATCTCTGTCAAACCAGTCAATATCCTCCGCTGATAGACTCATCAAATGCTCGGACCACTCGGCTGTGGCTGCAGACGAAGCAAATGGACCCCTCTTGGGCAAATGACTATCAAGCCATTTATAGAGTAGGGGCACACAGCACGAGACATTCTTGCCCCTTCTGTTCTCGTTTTTGTAGTGGATAGAATGGTAGACATCTCCTATCAAGGTAGGGACTGGATTCCCTGAAGCAAAGATGCGAAACGCGTCGAAGTCTACAAAATCGGGCATATTAGGGAACAGAATGATGCCATATATGCACAGAGCGAGAATGGCGTTGAACACGACCCAACATCCGTCTTTGGCGCACTGCTGAGCCTTTCCGACTAGGAACTGCAAGGAGAAACCGGGAACCTTGTTCCAACTAGACAATACCAACTCGGAGGCATCCAGATGAAGTGACGGAGCTAGACTAGCCAGATTAGGCTCAACATCCATATGAACAAAAGGCATCTGCCTCTTGATAGGCACACCTAACAAATCAGCGTACTCCTCTAGCGTGGGCGCGAGAACAAAATCCTGGAAAGTAAAGCATCTCAACGTAGGATCGTAGAACTGCAGCAGAGCGTGCAACCCATTCAACTCGAACGTAGTAGGTTTACGAACCAAGTTGAGCAATTTGCCGTAAGACTTTCTGAACTCATCTTTCACAGAATCATCTGCTAAAGCAATCAAACCAGTCAGCTGAACCACATCAGGGGCAGGGAGCTTGTAAGCCACGGTCTTCCTCAGAGAACCCATAACAATACAATAGGAGGCCAGGAATCCTGAAACGGGGGAAACGGTACATGCAACACAGACACACGTTAATGAAATGCAAATGAGTATGCAAAGCAATGTAAAATGCAATCATACAGCAGGAGATCAAGGCAACTGTGCTGTGGAGATTCTGCATCAACAAAACCATAATCCTGCTCTATCAAGAACAACCCCTACCTCTGATAATAAGAAAACCCTGGTATCGGACCACAAATCTGCTCTGTCAAGAACACACACACACATAGGACCATAAGTCTGCTCTGTCAAGAACAACCATCTGATAATAAGGACCTCTGATATAGGACGAAAACTCTGCTCTGTCAAGAACAAACATCTGATAATAAGGACCTCTGATACAGGACCGAAACTCTGCTCTGTCAAGAACAAACAACTGATGGTAAGGGCCTCTGATACAGGACCAAAACTCTGCTCTGATAATAAGGACCTCTGATACAGGACCCTAACTCTGCTCTGTCAAGAACAAACATCTGATAATAAGGGCCTCTGATCCTAATCAAAACCTGCTCTATCAAGAACAATCATACATCTGCTGATGAGATCTTCTAATCCCACTCATAAACCTACTCTGTCAAGAACAAATACACATCTCTGAATATAAGGTCCTCTGATACAGGACCAAAGCTCTGCTCTGTCAAGAACAATCATATATCTGATGATGAGAAACTCCGGTACCAACAAAACTGATTCACTATCAAGAAAACCAGGTAGTCTGAAGGTCAAAGTTTCCTGCAATAAACCCAACCCTGCTCACAGGTATGGACCTAAACTGACTCAAGTTCGGCATCCTATGCGGTTATCAGCGTCACAGACATTCAAGACGGGTGATACGATACCCAGAAGGTGTGGCATCACCAGCTCATGAAGCGGCCTCACTCGGCTGAATTCCAAATGATCGGTCCCTAGAGTCGACAATCCTCCAAACCAACAACCCCCTCAACCCAAAGGGTTGAAAAAGAAGTCAACCGGGAGAACCTCGTCTGAGCGTGGATTTCATGAGACACTAGTGCCTGCCAAGCAAGCACGCGCCCACTAATTTCCACAACTAATGCTATGTTCACTCAAGCCTGGGTCTGACTTCTCACTCATCAGAATGCCCCTCCCACAACAGCACAGATAATCATATCATACTGAAAAATAAAGTGCGGGAAATAAAATGCGATAAATAAACACAACCCTACAAGTAATCATACAAGCGCTAGGATTGACTCGCATAGGGAACCGGAGAACCAGAGATTCTGGGTTCGATCCCCAGCAGAGTCGCCAGCTGTCGCTTTCGCGAAAATAAGGTGCCGGCAAAATAGAAGAGTCGCCACCTTTCGTTATTTATCCCTCGGAACGGGAAAGGAAACGATCGAAAAAACCTGACGGAAAGGTATAAGACAAGGTCATCGCAACCGTTGTCTGGGTTCGGGAGTCGGTTATGCAAGGGGAAGGTATTAGCACCCCTCACGTCCGTCGTACTCGACGGGATCCACGCTTGTTGTGCTTACTGGACGAGTTGGTTTATCTATCTATCTATCAAGGCTGGCTTAAAAAGAAAAGGAAAATGACTCGGCAAAGCGTCGCGCTTTATGCCTATGTATTCTCATCAGAGAATGAGAAATCAGAGTCAATGTAGTTCGACCTACGGGTTACGGGGAAGGTGGCTCGCCAATACATCAGTATTGTGCCTATGTACTCTCAATAGATATGAGAGATCAGAGCTTACGTAGTTCGGCATAATACGGATTACAGGGATTCAGATTCATCTGTTTTATCGAGTAGGGTTAAACAACAGTTCCAGCAGTTAGGGACAAAGCCTGTTTGCGGTGGCACTGGAGTTTAACGACACTCTTTTCTTCAGAAAATCTTCCTTTGAATTATGGGCCCACGGGGCAAAAGGGTTTGAAGTTTGTTTTCTGTCTTTTACGGAAGAACTGTTTTTTATTGTGTTTGCAATTTCAATCGCACTAAAGACTATGACCTGAGAGTGGATGCGTCGCATGTCACCCAAGGGGTGCCATACTAAACATCCAGACTGTTGAAAAGAAGCTCTCCAACAATCCTTTCTCAGATAGCTTAAGGCTCGTAACGTGCGAAAGAAATCATTCATGATTACTGTATTTTAATGTTGTTTTGAGATGAGAAGAGAGAGGGCTCAACTAAGGGGAGACTATCAAGTCCTACTGTTGTCATGCCAAGGATTCATCCTATGGTGGAAGTTAGAAACAGGGAACTCCTAGAAGTTATCATGCATAGGTTTCAACCTAAAGTTCTATCATCACTTCCTTATCAAAGGGAATGAGAGTCCTAAGGGATCATGTCAATGATAAATAGAACCAGATAAAGCATCAGCTTAAACAGTAAACAGATAAACGACTGTAAAATGCATGCAATGCAAGTGAGGGAGGAAATGTGTGTGGGGTATCAGCCTCCACAAGCTCGTCTCGACCTCAAGCCAGATATGAATAACTGTAATCATACAGAAGAATAAAATAAAATTCTATCAAGCAAACAAACCACATGGGCAAGGGAGCAAGGCTCTACCGAATACCCGCAAGCAAAGCCATACAGTAACAATACAAGCAGAGGGAGCAACTCAACCTCTAGTGCAATCATGATCCTAGTTCAAAGTCAGTCTAATCATGGACTTATTCTAATGCATCAAGCAAGTCAAACAAGTCACACCAATACAGAAAAGAAAACAGACAAGAGAGAAAACAGATCAACCCCTTTTCCTCTCTCAACTCCAAGCTTCAGCTCTTCTGACAGCAATCCAGTCTTCAGACTTCACTCACCCTTCAAGGCTATCACCTTTCACTGACAAGTATCAATTTGCTTCTCCAAGGTCCTAACACATAAGACAGAAGTATCAACTTGCTCTCTCTTCTCCAAGCTTCAGTTCTTCAGTCAATTCCACCTTCAGGCTTCACTTTTAACTACAGGTATCAACTTGATTCCTTCAGGCTCTCCAAGCATCAATGTAAGTGTCAACTTATCCTTTACTCCTCAAGCCTCAGCTCTCTACCCTCAATCTCAATTTAACCCTCTTCATAAGTATCAACTTAGTCTTCAAGCTTCAGCTCTCTTTGCTTTACCAGTGTCAACTTGGTCTTCTTCATCTACAAGTAGGGCTGGCAATGAACCAAACCAACTCGAAGATAGTTCGGAATTCGACTCGACAATTAAATCGTTGAACTAGGTTCATGAACCAAATGAGTTGAGTATGAGCGAAAAATTAAGTTCGTTAACTAAATGAGCTGAACTTGAACTATACATAGTTCGACTCGTTAGGTTCATGAGTCAACTCGGTTACATATGAAAAGAATTATACTGTCTTTAAGATTAGGTTTAAATATTTACTTCAAATCTTAGACAAATTTAATCTTCAATTTAGTAGTTTTTGAATTAGACTCTCAAATGTATCTCTTGAAAGTTGTGTAGATTTTGAATTAGTAGATTTCAAAGATAAAGTTAAATTTCAATATGATAACTTTTATTTTATTTTAATATTTTATTTAAAAAAAATATATTTATTTAAAATGTCAAATATACTAAAAAATAGTTTTTAAGTTCGTGAACCATGTGAGATGAACCTAATGAGATGAACCTAACGAGTCGAACCGAACTGTTCGTGAACTTATAACGAGTCGAGTTTGAGCTTAAAAAAAGTTCGTGTCGAACTCGAACTCGAACTCGAATTCGAACAATTCTTAACGAGTCGAGCCGAGCTGAGGTGAGTTCGACTCGACTCGACTCATTTCCAGCCCTATCTACAAGCCACAGCTTCTTTGAGTGATCTTCAATCACATGGAAGTGTCAACTTCATCCTTCAATTCTTTAAGCCTCATCTCTCCATTGGATCTTCAAGTATCAACTTGTTCTTCTTGCTTCAGCTTCAGCTGCAATGGCAATGCTCAAGGAATCATCCTATTCCACACTCTTCAATGAAGTCCTCATCTTCAAACTCAAGTCCAACATCTTTCAAGATACCCAAACCAGAAGACAATTGATTTAACAGAATGAGTGGAAATGATAAACAACTTATTGACAACCAAAGGAAGCCTGTAAGGGTTCATCATTATGAGAGACTGGTTCCCTCAAAGTTCTACTTCTCAGATAAAGCCACTCATCCCTCCTGGAGGGATGTGAATATCTTAGAAGGACTTTTAGTCATTGGGAGGAATGGAGGCACAAGATGCTTTCCATATTTGTGAAAGAAGTCATTCTAGTTCTAAGGTTCTCCCTAGGTCTCCTATTTCCTACATCTTCATCAGACACCTTCAGGCACAAACAAATCCAAAGCTCCAAGCCACCTCAAGCAACTTCAAGCATCCTCACCTTTTCTTCAACATGTCTTCAATCTCAATCAAAGGCAAACAAAACAAAAACCCTAATCTAAGGGAACTAAAGGAGTTAAACTAGTTGAGTTAGTGAGTTAGGATCACCTAAAACTAGCACCTAAACTAAAATCAATCAAAAATAGAAAACTATCTTATTAATTTCTACAAAAATTCCTAAGGGAACCTAGGTCAATCATGACTCTACCACATTAATTTCAGAGATCCAATCATCAAATAAGACCTAGAAATAAATTCTACATTATAAGGTACTAAACCTAAACCCTAAAAAGGAAGCACCTAAATATCAATCTAGAAAGCACACCTATTTTCATCACAAAAATGTGAGAAAAATGCTATGGGAGCATACATGTCTAACCTAATCACACACAAAAAACTAGGATCAAAATCATCACCAAGTGATCACACAAAATTATGTATCAAACATAACCATTTTAATATCAATTAAAATGTAAAATTCCCATTAAATCAGAAAATACATGAAATGAAAATATTTTTTCTCTAAAAAATACTAGACTCAATCATGAGTAATATGCAAAAAGAATGAGTTTAATTGGATTAATTTTCAATTTATTATGAATTTTACAAGAACCATGAATAAAATGAAAAAATGAAGAAAATCCAATTAAAATAATAACACGCGCGGTGTGGATAGTATTAAAACACAGTTCAAACCATGGGTTGGGCCATCAGGGGGGTGTGGATATCACTTATTTCACTAAGCCCAGCATCAGCTACTAAATGAAACACAACGTTTCATTTAATCAGATCCTTCACAACTTGAAATTAAAACGTGGCCAGTGGATCAAGCTTCTAGTCAAAGTCCAACCCCCATCCAATGGTCCCAAAGTCATCTTCAACCTTTTCAAACCTCTGCAACTCGCGCCCAGCTCCGGCCACCACCGGTGGTGCTCCGGTCGTCTTCCCCAACCCTAGTTCTCTCTACAGGCCTCCATTGCAAATGGTCAACACATGAAACTCGTCCCAAATCTTGTCACGAATTCAACCATACCCTTAGCTTCCTCTGAAACCTCAAGATTCATCATATCTAATTCTCAACCGAAAATGGTAATTCACCTATTTTGTCACTAATTCTCAAATTAACTATCTGAAATCGATCCTACACCATTCTACAATGAGTCTAACACCTTAGTTCACCTTGATTCTACCTAAATCATGCTAGAGGAAGAAAGTTACCAACCTGAAAATCTTGGATGAACAGATGCACCAAACCTCCAATTCAAGCTCTCCAATCTTGCAGACACGATCAATGAACCCCCTCCTTTCTTCTGTATGCAAAAGAACCAGTTGAAAGTGCTTGAATCTTGAAACCCGATGGTGAGTTGCAGGTGGAAAATTCTGACTTCAAGAGCACCAATTAGCCACAAATTCTTCTTGATTATGATCTGGACTCAATCCTTAGCATCCATGGAAGAAGTTTCAATCAAGAAAATGGATGGAAAATGAAGAATTTGGTGAAACAGAATTCAATTGCAAGCTATGGAATTTCAATCTCAATCTATGATTTCTCCTTCAATAATCACCAACCTTTGCATTAGATCAACTCTACTCAATATATAGATGAGGTTTGGATGATCTAGAACCCTCTAGATCCTTCTAATGAGAGTTTCCACTTCTCATGTCATGAGATTTTCAATCACATATCATGACATGCACAATTCTGTTTGCAGCTTGAAGACCATCCCATTCTCTTTCAATTTCTCCCCTAGTGACATTTTGAAAGTGTTTAGCTTGCAAAGTTCCTTGCTCATGCCTTGATTTTGAGTTTTGCACATGTTACTTAATATGCAAGCAAGTACCTTCCAAAACAAGTCCACAATTTAGACCTCAAATCAAAAATATGCCTAAACCAATGTTCTTAAAATGTTTTTTAGAGTCAAAATGATATATTACATGCCATGGTTTGGATGTGTAGGTTGAAAATATCAATTTCCAACTTTGATTCATTTAACTTATACCCTTATTTTAGGCCATTTTTGCAACTTTGAGCTAAAAGCCTTTCCAACATATCATGACCTCCTTAATAGCATTAAAACATCATTTTGAGCAAGATTGATGTTGAACATTTTTCCATTTGAAGCTTGGAAATAGGAGTTATGGCCTTATGCTTGAAATGACCTATAATCTCCAAATGACCAAAATGCTCTTGACTTGTCAAAGCCATAACTTGAGTTCTAAAAATCCTATCAAGGAATTCTAGTACTCTCTAGAAACCTAAGAAGATAAGGAACAACATTCATGTTGATAAAAAGTTCATAGGAATCATCCTTCTTGCGCAAAAGTTTGATGCAAGTTGGGTAACTTTCAAGGCCCCAGATTCACATACCTCAGATGACCTGTAACTTGTCAAAGTCCTAACTTGAGTTCTAAAAATCCTATCAAGGACTTCTAGTACTCAAATTAAAGCTAAGGATAAGCTCTACAACATTCATGTTGGGGGTAAGATGAGATGACAATCACATCTTGAGCTAAACTGCCTTGAAGATAAGGATCAAACTAGGGGATTTTACACTGTCAAGCCTTTGAAACCCTAGCTTGAAACTTCTCAAACTCTTCAATCATGATGAGTTAACCTTGGAATCAACTTATAGCATCTAAATGCATCAATCCATGATCACATGGTTCTTGGATTAGGTCTCAACCCTCTCCAAATCATCAGCTGACTTAGGGTTGACCCAGTCAAACCCTAATTGCACCACTCATGGCTGAGGCTTCTCAATCTTGCACAATGACCTATTTAGGCTTCAAAGTGATCTTCAACACTTCTCATGATCTCTCTCAAGACCTCAAGTCTAACTCCATGGCTTCAGAATCATCTGATGATCTTCCCACAACTCTCAAGTTAGGAAACCTACACACTTGGTTTCAACCACTCTCTCTGAGGCTCTTTCAACTTCTCTGACAAGGATATCAACCCTTGAACACTTGAATAACTTTCTTGGCTAGCTTCATAGTCTTGTATAACCCTTGATTGGTAATCATACCTCTTGATCTCCTGCACACATGTCAATGAAATGCAAATGATAATGCTAATGTGAATGAAATGAAACATAAGCTAGGTAAAGAAATGTTGGTCAAATTTTGGGGTGCAACAGGGGTGATAATAAGTGCTAACTTGTACTGATTTTAAGTGTGAATAATTGACACTTATTGACTTGATTCATTGATTTTCCGTTAATAATCCCCTATTTTTGTGTATAGTTTGTCTAGTTTACATTATAGTGTGTAATATGCATTTTTGTGTACATATTGTTGAGTTTGACAATTTTTCATATGTTTTTATAGGTAATAATGCATGGTTGAAGTATGAACCTGTTTGAGCTAAGAGGGATGCTTCAAATGTAAAATTTTAGAGTCAAACTACTGTCATTAACGCTTAGCGCGACTTTTAGTATGCTGGGAACTGGATGGCAGTAGCTGGAGTATTTTTGTTTTCTTGACGTGCTTAGCGCGAGCAGAACTGTGCTTAACGCACTTTAAGGAGGTTTAAGGTTATTTTAAGTGAGATCGCGGTTAGGCGATTTGAGGACGCTTAGCGCGGTTGTAATAAATTTTATTCTTTCTAATTTTAGTTTATCTTATTTTTATAGGTATTCAAGAAAGGATATTTTTCATTGTTGTATAGGGCATTACGCTTTCAATTGTGTTAGAACACAGATTGGTTCTTAATAATATCTCTATATTTTGATGATAACTATTATGAAATTTTGTAATTAAGAATTATATACTCTAAAATTTGCTTAAGAATGTTTGCTGCAGATATTAAAGTAAATATCACTCCAGAAGCAAATCAGATCTGAACATAAGAAATATGCAAGGCTTTGAAGCATCAGATGCACCCATTAGAAGATTCTGAACGCTGCCATCAGAAGATCCTGAGCGTTGTCTCCAGAAGGATCTGAAGCAGAAGCTCCAGAAGAATCTGAAGCAAGTCAGAAGCATCTGAACCAATGAAGAATTTTGTATGAAGAGTTTTTCAAGCATAGTTACTTCAGAAGACTCTGAGAGTACTCACGCTGCCAGTACTGAGGATCTGACCAAACTCTGCTCTGAACTTATACACGCTAAAAGCACACTTGCTGCAAAGACTCTGATTCAGCAAAAATCTGATCAACATTAGAAGGCTCTGATCAAATTAGACTCTGATGATTCTTGCTGAAAATTGTTGAAGAAGAATTCAAAGATTATGTCCGTTGGAATATACAAACGACTCTTTCCTTATTTATGCTAGACACAAGAACACAGAAAAAAGGATTTCTCTGTGCTTTCTTCTTCTAGGAAAGGTCACTTGATGTGAAGAAAAAAAGGCTTAGACCTTTTGGTACACATTTCTCAACGTGAATTACTCTTGGATCACTGTGCCTATAAAATCAAGTCTCCACTCATCTTCTTCAGTTGACGCATTACTTGAAAAGAAATCATTATCAAATCTCTCATACAAACTCACATATTCTTTCTAGAATTAATTTCTTTGTTCTTAATCTTAAGTGAAAAATCACTGTTGTGATAAAGCTTTATTAGAAGCAATTTAAACACTTGTATTTGTTCTTACATTTGATTGTAAGAAAACCTTAAGAAGATCCAGTTAGGATCAGTAGTTCTTGAGAAGACTTTGAACAGTTGTTCTTAGTGCTTACTTTTGTAATCAGTTGATTAAATAGTGGATTAAGTCCTTGTTTGAGAAAGGCAAATCACTCTAGGAAGGGTGGACTAGAGTAGTTGAGTTCAACGAACCAGGATAAAAAATACTTGAGTTTTTATTTCTAAGTTTTTATATTCATACTTATTCAACCCCCCTTCTAAGTATTTTCTCACCTTCAGTTGGCATCAGAGCTCCGGTTCTGTGTGTACTACCACTTCACAGTGACAGTAAAGATCCAGTGAGAAAAAATTTGATATATATTTAGTTGTTACTATGGCTGATAATTCAATGTCTAACATTAACAACAAATATGAAGAAAGGGACAGAATCAACACTAAACCCCCTATGTTTGATGGGGAGAAATTTGATTATTGGAAAGACAAGATTGGAAGTTTTTTCCTTGGTTATGATGCTGATTTATGGGATTTGGTCATAGATGGATATGTTCATCCCATTGATGGGAATGGCAAGAAAGTAGATAGAAAATCTATGACAGAAGCCCAAAAGAAGGAATTTAGAAATCACCACAAGGCCAGAACAATATTGTTAAATGCAATATCTCACACTGAGTGTGAAAAGATCACAAATAGAGAAACTGCATTTGACATGTTTGAGTCCTTAAAGATGACTCATGAGGGAAACTCTCAAGTCAAGGAAACAAAGGCTCTGGCTCTAATCTAGAAGTATGAAGCCTTCAAGATGGAAGAAGCCGAATCTGTTGAAGCTATGTTCTCCAGATTTCAAATACTTACAGCTGGACTAAAGGTTCTGGATAAAGGATACTTTACTGCTGATCATGTGAAAAAGATCATCAGAAGCTTACCTACCAGATGGAGACCTATGGTGACTGCGCTGAAAATGGCTAAAGATCTGAACAAGATCTCCTTGGAGGAACTAATCAGTTCACTAAGGAGTCATAAAATTGAACTTGAGGAAGATAAACCTCAAAAGAAAGGTAAATCAATTGCCTTAAAATCTAATAAATCTGCTAAAGCATTGCAGGTAATAGAGGAAAGCTCTGAAGAATCCTCATTTGAAGATGAAGATGAACTATCCATGCTGTCCAGAAGAATAAACAAACTCTGGAAGCATAAAGGAAAGAAGTTCAGAAACTTCAGGTAGCCTGACCAAAGGAAAGAATCTTCTGGACACAGAAGATCTGGTAAAAAGGAGGTTATCTGCTATGAATGTAAAGAACCTGGGCATTACAAAAATGATTGTCCAAAGTTGTTGAAAGAAAAGCCTAAAAGAAAATCTGATAAGAAGAAGAAGGTTCTAATGGCCACCTGGGATGATTCAGATACATCTGAATCTGAATCTGAGTCAGAAGAGGAATGTGCCAATGTAGCATTGATGGCAGACATAGAAGATCAGGAGGAAGGAACTTTAGGATCTGAATCTGATTCTGAATCTGACTCTGATGCTGAAGAGGTAATGGCTAAACTCACTAAAGATGAACTTATCAAAGTGTTATCAGAAGTTTTGAAAAGCTATAACAATATTAAGCTCAAATACAAGAAGCGTCAAAGCAATCTTGTATCTGAGAATAATATTCTTAAATCAGAAGTAGCTGAGCTAAATGAAAAGAACTTAAGATTGAAAAATGATTCTGAATTAGCTCAACAAGACTCTGATTCTGAAACTGAGTCTGAATGCAAAAATATTTTGGAAAAATATGATTACAGCTTTTAGAAGTTTCTTGCTAAAAGCATAGACAGAAGCAAAATGGCTTCTATGATTTATGGAGTTAGTAGAAATAACAGAAAAGGAATTGGATATAAATCTTCCTCTGGAAATGATTTGAATCCAAAACCTGTTGATATAATTATCATCAAGAAAACTCCTTTATATTCCCACTTTAAATTTGGTCACTTGAATGATATTGAACACACTCGTTCTGAAAAGAACATTCATGTGTTTAAATCTAAGGCTAGTCAGAATAAACCTCATGTTGAAAAACAGAAGTTTAGACAAACCTTCAGAACAACTAACCCAAAAGGACCCAAGAAGATCTGGGTACCTAAAAGTAAAATAATTCCTGTTGCAGATGTTCTTAGCAGCAAGGTCAGGACGCCAATCATGGTACCTGGACTCTGGATGCTCGCGACACATGACAGGAGAAAGGTCTATGTTCCAAAGTCTGGAGCTTAGATCTGGAGGTGATGTGAAATTTGGAGGGAATCAGAAGGGCAAGATCATTGGATCTGGCACTATTGGAAATGGTAAACTTCCCTCTATTACTAATGTTTTACTTGTAGAAGGATTAAAGCATAATCTATTGTCCATAAGTCAATTAATTGACAATGGTTATAATATAACCTTTAATCAAAAATGTTGTAAAGCTATTAGTCAAAAGGATGGTTCAATCCTATTTAGTGGAAAGAGGAAAAACAACATTTATAAAATAAATCTTTCAGAACTTAAGGTTCAGAATGTTAAATGTCTCTTGTCTGTTAATGAGAAGCAATGGGTCTGGCACAGAAGATTGGGGCATATTAATATGAGACGTATATCTCATATTAATAAACTTAATCTTGTCAGAGGACTTCTTAATCTAAAGTTCAGTTCAGATGCTCTTTGTGAAGCATGTCAAAAAGGGAAGTTTTCAAAATCATCTTTTAAATCAAAAAATGTTGTTTCTACTTCCAGACCACTAGAATTACTGCATATTGATCTGTTTGGACTAGTGAAAACTGCATCCATCAGAGGCAAGAAGTATGGATTAGTCATTGTTGATGACTATAGTAGATGGACATGGGTAAAGTTCTTAAAACACAAGGATGAGTCACATTCTGTGTTCTTTGACTTCTGCAAACAAGTCCAGAATGAAAAAGATTTCAAAATTACAAAAGCCAGAAGTGATCATGGTGGTGAATTTGAAAATAAATATTTTGAAAAATATTTTAATGAAAATGGAATTGCTCATGATTTTTCCTGTCCTAGAACTCCACAACAAAATGGAGTTATAGAGAGGAAAAATAGAACTCTGCAAGAAATGGCCATAACCATGATCAATGAGACTAATCTGGCAAAGCACTTTTGGGCAGAAGCAATCAACACAGCCTGTTACATTCAAAATAGAGTGTCTGTAAGACCTCTTCTAGAAAAGACTCCTTATGAATTGTGGAGGAATAGTTAGCCCAACATTTCATATTTTCATCCTTTTGGATGTACTTGCTATATATTGAATACTAAAGAAAATTTGAACAAGTTTGATTCCAAAGCACAGAAGTGTTTCATGCTTGGGTATTCTGAACGCTCTAAAGGCTACAGAGTATACAATACTGAGACACAGATTGTGGAAGAATCTATTCATGTTAGATTTGATGATAAGCTTGGCATTAAAAAGCCAAAGCCGTCTAAAAACTCAGCAGATAGAGAAGTAGTCTTCATAGACTCTGAAGGCTCAGAGGCAGACAAAACTCAAGTGAAGGAACCAGAAGCAACGCCAGATGCAATTCCTTTAACTTCTCAGATGAACAATTTAAACATTTCTGAAGAATCAACTGTTAGAGGATCATCTTCCAGAATCAAAGCTTCTCATCCAGAGAATGTTATCATTGGAAAAAAGGATGACCCTATCAGAACAAGATCCTTTCTCAGATCATCTGAAGCATCATTATTTGGATTGGTGTCAGTAATTGGACCAACTTCTGTAGATGAAGCTCTGCAAGACAATGATTGGATTTATTGCCATGCAAGAAGAGCTAAATCAGTTCATCAGAAATGATGTGTGGGATTTAGTTCCAAGACCAAAAGGATTCAACATAATTGGAACTAAATGGGTCTTCAGAAATAAGCTTAATGAGAAAGGAGAAGTTGAAAGAAATAAGGCAAGGCTTGTTGCTTAAGGGTATAATCAACAAGAAGGTATTGATTACACTGAAACTTATGCTCTAGTGGCAAGGTTAGAATCTATACGCCTTCTTATTTCATTTGCTGCACAATATAACATCACTCTATATCAGATGGATGTTAAAAGTTCCTTTCTAAATGGTATTATAGAAGAAGAAGTTTATGTTCACCAGCCTCCTGGTTTTGAGAGTGAAAAATTTCCAAAACATGTTTTCAAATTAAAGAAATCTCTGTATGGTTTAAAACAAGCTCCCAGAGCTTGGTATGAGAGATTGAGCAATTTTCTTCTAGAGAAAAATTTCATCAGAGGCAAAGTGGACACAACACTCTTTTGTAAAACATTTAAGAAAGATCTTCTAATTTGTCAAATATATGTGGATGATATCATATTTGGATCTACCAATACTATGCTGGGAAAGGAGTTTGCTCAATGTATGCTGGCAGAATTTGAAATGAGCGTGATGGGAGAATTGAGATTCTTTCTGGGAATTCAAGTCAACCAAACTCCAGAGTGCACTTACATCCATCAGACCAAATATGTTAAAGAACTTCTGAAGAAATTTAACATGACTGATACTAAGATGGCAAAGACTCTCATGCATCCAACTAGTTCACTAGGCAAGGAAGAGGTAAGTAAGAAAGTAGATCAGAAAATCTACAGAGGTATGATAGGATCTCTTCTTTACTTAACTGCTTCTAGACCTGACATTTTGTTCAGTGTATGCTTGTGTGCTAGATTCCAATCAGATCCTAGAGAATCACACTTAACAGCTGTTAAAAGGATTCTAAGGTATCTGAAAGGTACTTCTAATGTGGATTTGTGTTACAGAAAATCTGATGATTTCAAATTAGTTAGATTCTGTGATGCTGATTACGCTGGAGACAGAGTGGAAAGGAAAAGTACTTCTGGAAGTTGTCAATTTCTAAGAAGAAATTTAATCTCTTGGTACAACAATAAGCAACCCACAATTGCATTATCAACTACAGAGGCAAAATATATTGCTGCTGCTGGATGTAGCACGCAGATGCTCTGGATGAAAAGTTAGCTAGAAGACTATCAGATATTTGAAAATCATCAATAGGCAGATATTTTCACAAAACCCCTTGTTGAAGATAGATTCAAATTTATTCTGGAAAATATTGGTATGGATTTGTGTCCAGAATAATATTTGTCAGAAGCAAAATGTTACAGATGCAAAATGTTTAATGCTATTAAGTATTTCTTTTGTTAATTTATTCATTTCCTTAAATTACTTTATTTGTGAAAATCTGAACTAACAATACTTAGAGGATCTGAACGTTGGTTAACGTTTCATTTCTCAAGAGAATTCAGAAGCACATGCAAGCAAACACGTGCCACTCTAAATCTGCAAAGATGGCGTGTACACTACTGAAGAGACGTTTGAGGTGAAGTTTGAATAGTGAAAATCTTGATTTTCCCCCCAATTTGTCAGAATCAATTAATGCTTGAAATGATTTTTATTCTTTTTCATTAATTCCTATGTGTGAACGTGCCTTGTGTGTCTGTTTGCATGCCTAATTGTTTACTATAAATACCACATCTCTCATCACTTTCACACTTTTCACATCTCAAGAACGTTTATGCATTTTTGTCTTCTTTTCTCTCTTCACAAAAACCCTAAACCTTTGACAAATTCATCTTCAATGGCAACCTCATCCTCTACAGCAGCTCAGTTTCAATCAACCATGGCTGTAGTTACTTCTGCAAATATGGGTGTGGCTCCATATACGACCCCTAAAAGGACTTTGTTAACACCTGTTGACAAACTGGAAGTTCTCTGTGAATCAATGGTGGACTTTGATTCACTGGCTGAAAATGGATTTGAATTTCGTTCAATAGTTGATGCTCAAGGCTGGCTAAAATACTTTGACATATTATTTGGACCAGTTTACCCTCATCTGGTGAAAGAATTCTGGATACATGCTTCTGTATACCCCAAATTCATATTGTCTTCTGTTCTGGGTAAGGAGATAATCATTACAGAAGATCTGATCAGGAGACTCATTGGATATGAGGAGACTGATGGAGCATCTCATCTGCCAGCTGGGCGTGTAGGTATGGAAGAAGTTTATGAGGAAGTTATGACTGCTGGACAGGCCTCTAATAAGTTTAAAGATCTGAAGCCTGACTACAAGATCTGGGCAAAGATTTTCATGGGATGCATTCATCATAGAAAATCTACAAACTCTCCAGATTACGTGAATAATGAACAACTCTATTTCATGTACTGTTTAAGTCAGAGCACCAAGGTAGATCTTCCTTACATTCTGTTCATGGACTTATGCAATCATATTAATGCCTCCAGAGAATCTGTAAAAGATAAAGGTCAGAAGATCTGAACATGGATTCCCTTTGGAAGGTTAATTTCAGATATTCTGACAGAAAATGGACTGGTGACTGCTCTGTATGCTGCTGGAGTCAAAGAGGAACTTGAATCTATTGTTGGAAAACCTATGAATGCAAAGAGTCTTCAGAGACTTAAAATTGTAGAAGAAATCACATCAGCACCCAAGAAGCTGAATATATCTGAACTCAGTCAGAAGAGAATTCCAGTTGAAAACTACCCACTGTTCTTTGCTGAAGAACCAAGGGAAATCATTGTGAGATATATGGACTCTTGTAAGGCAGATGGAACGCCCATACCTGCAGATATTCTGAAAAGAGCAAGGGAACCAATGCCTGATGAAGGAGATGAGATCACAAGGAAAAGAGGTCAATTAGAAGCAGAAGATGTGCCTGTTCAGAAGAAGCCCAAAATTGCTGACAAGTCTCAGAAGCTAATCAAGAGGAAAGCATCTGGAGACGCTCCTTCTGTTCCCACAAAGCGTATCAAGATTAAAGGTACCAAATCTTCTGTATCTTCTTTCAATAATACTGTTTTAAATGATTCAACATTTAAGTCTATTCCAAAACCACCTTCTACTCAGAAACAATCTGATCCTGCTCCATCTCATATCTCTGTTCCTTCCCCACAAAAATCATCTACTCCTGTTTCCATCTCACCTGTAAAACCTTCTACTACTCAATCATCTGTACCAACACCAACAAACTCCACAACCAGAACAACCAACAAAACAATTTGAACAACAACCACAACAACCACAACCAGAAAAACAACCATCAAACACATATGAACCTATTGGATATGCACAAGTTACTTCTGAACCTATAAAAGTTACATCTGATCCTATTGAATCTGAACCACCTACATCTGATCCACCTACATCAGAACCACCTACTTCTGAACCCCCATCAAAACTTTCTGAGAATCCATCAGAATCAACCAACCCATCTGGAACCAATATCCCTGAAACAGAGGTTCTAAACATTACACCTCTCAAAATTGTGTTTGAAGTGTCCTCCACATCTTACACTCCAACCACATCCTCAAATTCATCAGAATCTGATATACACCCAGATTTTCTGATATCTCCCTCTCACAGAAATTCTGAAGTAAACCAACCAGAACCACCTGTTTCTTATGAAATTCTCATTCCCAATCCTATCCCAACACCTAAGCCATCTTCTGAAATTATCATTCCAAATCCTACTCCAACACCCAAGCCAAGGACATCTGAGAGTGTACCCTCTGCTTCGTGCAAACTGTTTTCCTCTAACAAACTTCCCTCTGGTTTCACATTAAAAAATTTCTACACCAGAATTGAACCATCTGACACTATCACTCCTCTTAAACCCAAACTTACCATCATTCCACCATCTGTTCTTCAAACGTATATCAAAAACCTGCCAGTAGAAATCTCATCAGATGCAAAACCATACTCTGCTAAATCTGCTAAATCTGCTAAATCTGATAAACCTGCTAAATCTGCATTCAAACCTTACTCTGATAAACCATTTGATGTTTTTTCCTATCCAACAAATGCAAAACCAAATCTGTTGAATGCTTTAACCAGATCAAAACCTGACAAATCACCTGAACTTCCATTCATACCCTACTACCCTCCTCCTCTAATCACAATTCAAAAATCCATCTTTCCACCTACTCCCCAACCCAAGCCAATAACTTTGGAAACTCTTTTTCACCCAAGACCTAGACTGAATGTTGATCATTTATTTACAAGTTTTTTGCAAGAAATACAGATGTATTTAGGATCTGTACAGAGGAAATGTTCATTAACAATGGATGCCAATGAATCTGATGCCATTTGGAATGGCTTCATAAACAGATTCAATACTGTAGCATCAAATCTGAAGAACGTATGTTCTGATGATGCGAAGCTCAGATTTGCTGAAACTGCTAGAAGTCTGTTCTGGACTGTTAAGAGATCTGGACCATTGCTTCTTATAGATGCTCCCTTATCATCAGAAGAGAATACTGAATCTGCATCTGAAGACAACCCTCTTGCTATGACTCTGATAGAACATCCTTCTGGATCTACTGCTCATAACTCCAAAGCCCCTATGGAAATTGACTCTGCTCAAGCTTCAGAAACTGTCCCACCTTCTTCATCTGAGATCAAGAAAGAGTATCCAGATCTTGAAGATAAGATTGCAGTTCTAGAAGCTGGTCAATCAGAAATCAAGTCATGGATGGCTAAACAAGATAAGAAGTCTGAAGACATGGCTCAGTGGATGTCCAAACAAGATCAGAAGAATGAAACCATGGCTAAGTGGATGTCAAAACAAGAACAGTCCTCTTCTGAGATCACGGATCTGTTGAAGATGATTTTGTCAAAACAATCTTAGTTTATTTTTTTTGATATTTGCATCTAATGTTTGCACATGTACTTGAATATTTTCTTATGTTTGTACTGTTTTCTCTGAATGAATGAATGTTTCAAAGTTTTCTCCACATGATTTATCTCGTTTGCTTTTTTTTCCTTTTATTTGTCTTTTCAAAATTCTTACTTTTTGCTTATGACAAAAAAGGGGGAGAAAATAGATCTGAACTGTTTAATTAAACTTTACCAGAATGAAACTTCAGACATATCAATTTTATCTAACATAAAATCTGAGTGTTTCAGAACATTTGATAAGTATACTCTGTAAAAGAAACTCTGAGACTCCTAGATCATATTCAACTTATCAGACTCTGACTCTGAAATATGCAAGAAACTCTGACTCTCAAATGTTTAGAAAAATCAAGCTCTAACTTTGAAAAATACTCAAGATAAAAAGGGAAGTTTCTATTCCTTATTTATATTTAATTCAGGGGGAGATTCATCATCTCAGGGGGAGTTATAATTATTCTCTTTACAATTAAACAAAATTTCTGATGTTTTTGTCATCATCAAAAAGGGGGAGATTGTTAGAACACAGATTGGTTCTTAATAATATCTCTATGTTTTGATGATAACTATTATGAAATTTTGTAATTAAGAATTATATACTCTAAAATTTGCTTAAGAATGTTTGCTGCAGATATTAAAGTAAATATCACTCCAAAAGCAAATCAGATCTGAACATAAGAAATATGCAAGGCTTTGAAGCATCAGATGCACCCATTAGAAGATTCTGAACGCTGCCATCAGAAGATCCTGAGCGTTGTCTCCAGAAGGATCTGAAGCAGAAGCTCCATAAGAATCTGAAGCAAGTCAGAAGCATCTGAACCAATGAAGAATTTTTTATGAAGAGTTTTTCAAGCATAGTTACTTCAGAAGACTCTGAGAGTACTCACGCTGCCAGTACTGAGGATCTGATCAAACTCTGCTCTGAACTTATACACTCTAAAAGCACACTTGCTGCAAAGACTCTGATTCAGCAAAACTCTGATCAACATCAGAAGGCTCTGATCAAATTAGACTCTGATGATTCTTGCTGAAAATTGTTGAAGAAGAATTCAAAGATTATGTCCGTTGGAATATCCAAACGACTATTTCCTTATTTATGCTAGACACAAGAACACAGACAAAAATGATTTCTCTGTGCTTTCTTCTTCTAGGAAAGGTCACTTGATGTGAAGACAAAAAGGCTCATACCTTTTGGTACACACTTCTCAACGTGAATTACTCTTGGATCACTGTGCCTATAAAAGCAAGTCTCCATTCATCTTCTTCAGTTGACGCATTACTTGAAAAGAAATAATTATCAAAGCTCTCATACAAACTCACATATTCTTTCTAGAATTAATTTCTTTGTTCTTAATCTTAAGTGAAAAATCACTGTTGTGATAAAGCTTTATTAGAAGCAATTTAAACACTTGTATTTGTTATTACATTTGATTGTAAGAAAACCTTAAGAAGATCCAGTTAGGATCAGTAGTTCTTGAGAAGACTTTGAACAGTTGTTCTTAGTGCTTACTATTGTAATCAGTTGATTAAATAGTGGATTAAGTCCTTGTTTGAGAAAGGCAAATCACTCTAGGAAGGATGGACTGGAGTAGTTGAGTTCAACGAACCAGGATAAAAATACTTGAGTTTTTATTTCTAAGTTTTTATATTCATACTTATTTAACCCCCCTTCTAAGTATTTTCTCACCTTCAAATCGTGCATCAATCGGAGTTACGATTCAAAAGTTATAAAGAAAATAAAAGCTGTGATTTTGCTAATGATGCTAAGCGTCCTCATAACACGGTTCGCGTCATTTAAGCCCCAATTTAAGTCACTTTTCAACATTTTTTAGGTTATGTTGTTGGGAACTTTAACCCCAACTTCATCAAACACATTCTTTGTGTAGAATAGCTTAGAAACAACATTGGAGGTTGCATAGCGATGATCCAAAGTTGGAATTGCGTCACTTTGCTATACATGGCGAAAGATTCATCTTCATCTTCCTTCTTCTCTATGTATTTTTCATTTGTTGGGGTTTGTATGTAAGTTTACTTTGATAACATGTATATTTATTGATCATGATGTTGTATACGATCTATTTTACAAATCTTTATCGGTGTTATCCTTATTTTACTCGCTTTATGTTTGGATTTAAGTTGCGGTAGACATATCCTCTTCGAATCTGGATCTAGGATGAACATCTGTTAGATTCTAAACTCTAGCAATAGGTTTAGATCTAACATTTACCAGGGTATCGATTCTTAATGCTTCGTGTTGTCGAGTTGCGTGAGACATCATCGATGAGGCGATGCGGTTGTTCTCTCAACTTTGCATTAGACATAACCTTTGTTGTGAGTGATATGTTGGGGTTTTGAGAGTGATTTAGGTTGAGTACAACTGATTGATATATTTGTGTATTAGATAGGTGAATGAACGTCATTCCCGATGAGTTCTCTACCGTACTTTATTTACTTGCTCATATGTTTTCTATTTGCATTTTACTCTCATACCATTTAAAGCCAAGCTTAGATATGTTGAGATTGTCGAACAAAATTCTTTCCCTCACATCGATCCATGTGGAGATGACAAAACTGGGTACTGAATTATTTTTGCTTGCCGCTTCAGCAAACTGGCGCCATTTTCGGGGATTGGTTTTGACATTGAATCGCATTGTGATAGTTTCTATGTTTTTAAGCTTTGTATATACTTGTTTATAGTTTTTTTTTCATAAGTGATTGTATATATGTGTTTTCTTTCATGTTTATGTGTTTGTGCAGATTTTTGTTTTTGGTTTACGCTTGCTCAAGTGTTATGCAAGTTTATTTGGTAGTAGTCGGTGTGAGGGCAAAGCCTCAGATACTTGATATGCATGTTTCAATGATGTCAAAACCGAGCCGCATGGAAGAATAGTCATTTGGTGTTATCACCATGATGCATAAGCATACCTTATTTCTCATGTTTGTTTGCTTGCACTAAGAATCTCGAGTACTGCATTTAGAGCTATCAAAATATGCGTCATACGAGTCAAACTCATTTGGTCTATCATAGCTTTCATATAAGAGAATCAAAAATATGAATTTAAGCATTTTTTGATGTTTCAGGTCTTTGAGTCAACCTAAACTCTACTCCGGTCGACTCATGGCAAGTGTCCTAAAAATGCATTTTTCTCGGGTCTAGTATGGTCAACCTACCGGTCGACGCATACTGTTGTCATTTGTATTTGTCAAAAAATTCAGGCTTTGCATCGACGCATGCCTTGTTCCGGTCGATGCATAGCTGTGTGTTTTGCATAATATGTTGCCTCGGGTTAGCTCAGGTCGACCCTGCACTCTGCATGGGTCGACCGCTCGCTGTTTGCTGCATAATTTTTGTGTTGTCTATTATTTTTGAAAGTTGGTTTTATCAGTTATAATAGTTTTGTCTGGTACAAATATTTAGTTGCTCTATTCATTTCATATCAATTGAATCAATTACAAAAACAAGAAAAGTGAAAGAGGTGTCAATTCAAGTTCTCATCATCTTCATCTTCTACATTTCATATCACAACAATCACACACAATAATCTTTGATGTGTATTATGGATTGTCTAAGGTGATAACGTTCGAAGCTGTGATTGGGTAATCCGGTTCGGGTTGAGGAATTGACAGGTTTTTCTTGAATAAAACCTCTAGGGTTTTGTCCTCCAAGATTCTCTGCATTTGGGGGTTTTTGGACGAATCTTATCAACATATTGTTGCAGTGAGAATCGTGATACCAAGCTATTGATTAACTTGAATCTTAATTCTTAAATTCACAACCGGACTTTAATTTATCCAAAAAGGAAAGGTTTAAAGAAATAAAAACCTATAAAAATGCAAAGCAAAAAAGCAAGGCTTAAAGCTAAGCAAAGAGAGATCTAAAGGTTCGGAGGTTGGTTATGCCTAGGGTAGGTATTTCACATCCTAAACATCTGTAGTACTCTACAGGAACCTCTTGTTAGTATTTGTGTTTGCTAAAGTTTGCTTGCTAAATGAAAAGTGCTAAGGGTAAACATATAAAGTATAAAGTATATACAAAGTTTGCTCGTGAAGACATCGCATCTCGTGCCTACGTATCCTGACAGGAATGGAATCAAAGCAACCGTAGTTCCCCTATCTAGGGGTGAGTAACTTCTTGACTGTGGTCAAGGTTTTAAGGGGATGTAAGCATTCATAGGGAAGTACTTACATGGAGTGCGGCGACTCCTGAATCTAAGTTGAGATTGTTATGGTAGAGAATGTCCACGGCGGGACGCTAAACATGAGTACGGCGACTCAGATCCTAAGGTTAGGATAAAGGGTAAAGAATGTCCACGACATGATACTAAATAGAGCACGACGACTCCAATCCTAAGGTTAGGATAAAGGTATCATACATAAACTAAAAATTGTCACAACGATGTAAACAAAACGGTTCAAAATCCTCATGGGGATAATCAAAAGTTTTTAAAGGTGAACCACTTAGACACATACAAACAAAGTTGAATTTCAAACTTAAACTTTCAAGGAAACCAACAATCCAAGTTCAAGTCATCCTCGAATAAAACTCAAAGAAGAATAAAGTCCAAAGTTTTGAAAATGAAGGAATGAGAAATATGAGGGTACAAAACCCTAAAATGAGTTACAATTTTCCCATAATGAAAAGTGTTTCTAAAATAAGAATTTTAGAATTCTTTAATCATCATATGAAAATACACATTAAAATAAGAATTTGGAAAAAAGAACCACTTAAAAAAGAGTAAAAATGAAGAAGTTATGGTAAATTGAAAATTAAATGAAATTAAATAAAATTGAATAAACCAAGTGCTAAAAAAGAGGAAATGTCACACCCAAGGCTTGAACTCAAGACCTTGGGGTCATGGACTTAAAATCATGCCAAACTAACCATTAAACCTTTGTGAAATATGGATGGAAAGAGAAGATAAAATATTAAAAGCTTAAGAAATCAAAAAACTTAATAAAAAGTGGCCTCACTGAGGCTCGAACACAGGTCATTGGGCATTACAAGATACTTAAAGGCAAGGCATTAACCACTGGGGTGGCGATACATCCATTTTATCAGGCCACCCCATGTTAACATATACTAAGATATGCACGTTTTCTAGGCAAAGCAAAGCAAGGCAATGCAAGTAAAAAAAACCTCAAAACGATTTCAATCAAACCTCAACAAATGTTAACCAATTTTAAACAAAAGTCAAAACCACTTGAAATTTGATGAGGATTAAGATGGTGCTATCCATGTTTTGAAATAATGCTCCCAACTCTAAACCCGATTGATCATGCTAAATATCATTTTGAAATGCATTTTGAAATCATGGATCACAACTCAATGCCACTGCACACAGGTGAGGGTCTGTTTACATCCAAAATTCAATATTGAACAAGTTTTGACAGAGAGATTTAATCAACAAATATCAAACAAAATACTAGCAAGTGAAATGCTATCAAAAACATGGAGAAACCAAGACAAGGTGATCATAAAAAAGGTGAGTTCAAAAACCAAACATAGGCCTACTTACAATTCTTAAACCTGCTGCTTATGATGATTTTGAAGAAAAGAGATCTCAAACTCTACTGAGGAAAGATATGGTTTATGTGAAATGCAATTATGGGCACAATTTGAGCATACTCAAAATAGAATGATTAAAACAAACAAACCAAACAAAATCAAACATGTCAAAGGGTCATACTTAAATTGAATCTAAATCTTAAGAAACTGGGCCAGCTGTCAGCAGAAGAATGCCATTTAGAAGACTGTCCAGTCCTGATAGTTGAGGTTCCATAGAGCAATAACAGCAAGTTGGTACAAGCATTCAAACATTGGCTCATGAGATTAACAAGCAAAGTCAAGGCAGGTTTCACATATGGCATGCTAAGATGCAAAGCAAGGCAGCTATGTATTCCAACCATATGTTTAATAAACAATTGACAATATACAAGGCATAACCACATCAAAACTGAATTGTTCAACCCTATGCATCATGCTTGAGTACAAGGCTAAGGATTTCTATAGCAACATATAAAACCAGAGTTCAGACCAAAATCAAACTGGTAGCATTTAAGCTAGCAAACTACCTTGCTGAGAAAAGGTTGTCAAACATCCAAATGAAATGGCCAGCAAGTGTATTAAAACACAGTATCCAGCAGCAGATACTTCAAACCAATAAATCACAATGAGTCCAAAAGACAATGCCTCAAAGGCCTGAATCCAACAGCCACATGGATCAACTCAAATTGTAACAAACCATGAATGCAAGACACTCATAACTAGTAATTGACCAGGCTAAAAAAAACCTGCTGAGATCAAAACTCCAAACTCTAAAACATGAGTTGACTACCACCCAAAACAGAAATGCCTCTAATGATCTACTTAGAAATGAGGTCACAACAGTCTTGACCCTCATGACAGCCCTCCATTGTTATGATAAATCTATGCATCCTACTAAATGCTAAACTGATTTATGCAGCAGCCAATCATCATGAACAATAAATTTCAACACAGAACAACAGCAGTCCAAAGAGTTGGCTTTAAAAAAAACAGAAACAGTAGTACCAATTGATGCTACAAAATACAACAACCAACAGCAGCCTAATGCCTTGCCCTAATGACTGTCAAAGTGAGTTAATAAATTCAAATCAAGAACAAATTCTTGACAGAGCCAAATCAGTACTTTCATGGTCACAACATGACCAATCAACTCAACTGACTTAGGAAGCCACCAAGACATGAACTCTACAAGCCAAAAAAGAAGCTAACAGACCTCAAAATCAAAGCAAACATTACTCATTGAAATGGCAGCCAAACTCTCAAAAGTAAACACAAATTTTAGTACAATGCAATATCAATTCACAGTAGTATAAATGATATAGATTGAGCAAGCTCGAATCAGAACAAACCTACCAACATGACTGTGAGTCCAAGAACATAACAATGTTTAACTCAACCTCAAGACAGTTCTTAATTTACACAGACAAAAGCGACGAAGAATAAAATAATAGCTATGTAAACAAGACAATGTTGATCATCACAACATCTAAGTGAATCATTTCAACAGAGGTCACAACAAAAACACATTGTAACATGACTGACAACCAATCAACAATGCTCCCAGCCCATAGGAGTTGGCAAATTAAAACTCAGAAATGGCTTGACAGAACCAATGCATCCTTAAAAGCAAGTGGACCAACAAAGCATTATATATTCCAGTTGTACTTCCACATCCTAACTAGAATATGTAGTACATTGGCAGATCCTGACTTAAGCTAAAGTTCCAATAACAGTTAACAATCCTCATGTTAAACCACACACACCAGTTAATAACAATAGACATGGTCTGTCCACAACAAATTTCAAAACAATCTAGGTCATTATAGATACAAAACATGACCTTTGTATTTATCGAAATCTGGCACTTTGAACTTTGGAGGAATCCTGAGTCCTGGAATCAATCCTAGGTTCGACATATCTAGACCCATGGAATTTTGGTTTTCAAGGCTTCTCATCTTTTCCTCTATTTCCCTGAACCTTCTATCAGCATCGAATTGTAATCCTGCCCCAATATCTCCCAGGGAGAAGATGTCCTCTTGATCATCTTGTTCCCACTGGGGACCGTTGTTACCTTGTACAGGGCCCATTGGAACTGGGATGGGAATTCCAGTCTGATTTCCTCCGCTCGGAGGGATAACCATTGGGATAGCATCTGCCAATGGCGTACTGTTTTCTGGAGGAGGTACAACAGCGGTTCCACCATGTAGAACCCCACTACCATCAACCCTTGACACCAGAGGTTGTACCAATGTCCTTAATTGTTCTTGGCCGTTGGCTACGCCCTGCATCATGTCCATAAACTGCGCCATCCTCTCGCGAAATTCCTAAAGCTCGAGCTGAACTTGCTCCATAACTCTTTGTTGATTCCCCCTCGTAGAGTACCTGTTGAATGTCGGGTCTGCTATCCTGTGAACTGCTAGAAAATAACCAAATAGAGATAAGATTAATGGTCCCAAGAACACCTGCTATGCAAAATGATAAATGATGCAAGAAATGCAGAATGCAGACATGTAAATATGTTTCAGGGAAATTTCCCCCTTGATTCTAGTTCCCAGAAGAGGAAACAACCATGAAAAACCCCACAGACAAGTGAACAGAATAACAACTCCTCGTATAATAACAAGCCAACCAACAGTGTGCATACATCATCCAAGTACAAAATAGAGATGACCTCAATCAACAAGCCTTATGATGGTCAAGAAAAACAACAAGATACAAAGAAACATAATAAAGCTGAGTGCCGAGACCGGAAATCCTCTAGCAGCTTCCACGTTTCAGGATGATCTGGTCTGGCGAGTAGACCCTGTATGAGTTGCTCTTGTCGGCTAATTGTGCGTTGTAGACTATCAATATGGTCGTCCCAGGCTCCTTCTCCAAAGCATGCTTGAAGTATGCTTCTCTTGGTGTCTGCCCTCAACCTACAATCCTTCAGGTCTGCGATAGCTTGGCTCAATCTATGCTCACTGTGATATCTGAGAGATTCTTCCGCTGAGATCTTCTCGTCTTTTGCTTTGAGTTGACTCTTCAACTTGGCGATTTGCTGTTTCAGCTTGTCCTCGCGCTCTTTGTTATTAGTGAGCGTGGCATTCCATACTGATTCAAACTTAGAGATCTCTAAGTAAGCCTTGTCCAGATCCTTCTTTTTGGTAGCAAGCACACTATGGATAGCGTTCAAATCTCGACTTGTGCGTTCTCTGTCACTAGTCTCCTTTGTCAAATCCGTACCCAGTTTGTTGATAAGCTCAATCTGTCTCTTGAAAGAATTGACAACATCAATCTTCTCGCTTCAGAGTTGAATGATTTCTTTCTCCAATTCTTCATTTGCTTTCTTCAACTCTTCTTTCTCCAACAACACCTGATTGTATTTCTGAATGTCTACAGTAGTGGGTTCTTCTATCATGAGCGGATACAGAGGTGTAACTGAAGGAAATGGCATCAAGAACTTCGCAGCTCTATCATGAATCCAAGTAAGGTATGGGTCGTAAGCTCGGTTGTTACTCTTTCCCAATAAAGACTTCCCCTTTCTGTGGATGTTATTCCATGCATGTTCAAGTCTTCCTAAAGTCTTACCCTCCAATAAACCAGTGAGATACAGAGATTCCTGTATCTCCTCTTCCCTATGAGGCTCCCTCAGTGCATACCCAAACTGTCTGACCAATAAAGAAGGGTTATAGTTGATGCAACCTTTCCTTCCGACCAAAGGGATGTTAGGAAATCCACCACAACTATAAATAATATCTGTACCAAGCATGTCTCGGTCAAACCAAATAATGTTCTCTGCAGATAGACCCATAAACCTCTCTGACCATTCTGAAGTACTAGCTGTGGCAACAAACGGACCCGTCTTGGGCATATGACTGACAAACCAAGCATACAACAGAGGAACAAAAAAAGATACATTCTTTCCTCTTTGTTTCTCATTATTATAGTGAACAGAATGATAAACATCGCCAAGAAGTGTAGGCACCAGATTTTTTGAAGCCAGGATATGGAACGCATCTACATCCACGAAGTCCGGAAGGTTAGGAAACAAGACAATTCCATATATACAAAGAGCCAGGATGGTGCTAAACACAATCCAACAACCATCCTTAGCGCACTGCTGAGCTTTCTCAATCAAGCAAGGAAAAGGAAAACCATATACCCCAAGTCTCTGGATCATCTTCCCATTTAACTCTAAAGCCTCAAGATGCAAAATAGTAGCGAGTTCGGCCAGATCAGGCTCATTATCAACATGAACAAACGACATCTGATTCCGAATGGGTACCCCTAACAGCTCATAATATTCTTCTAGGGTAGGAGCCAGGACATAATCAGGAAAGAAGAAGCATCTCAACTGGGCATCATAGAACTATAGGAGAGCATATACACCACTGATCTCATATGCAGATGTGTTGTGGTGAGAATCGTGATACCAAGCTATTGATTAACTTGAATCTTTAATTCTTAAATTATAACCGAACTTTAATTTATCCAAAGGAAAGGTCTAAATAAATAAAAACCCTTTTCGCGATGTAACAACAACGCTAAGAGATTCGGGGATCGGGGGTTGGTTATGCCTAGGGTAGGTATTTCACATCCTAAACATCTGTAGTACTCTACATGAACCTTTTGCTTGTTTGCATGCTAAGTTGGTAAATGTTTGCTAAGGTTTGGGATTGGGTAAAAGATATATGTTAAGACCTAAATATGGTTTCTAGGTTTGCTCGCAAAGACATCACGTCCTCTACCTACGTATCCTAACTAGAATAGAATCAGAGCAATCGTAGTTCACCTCACTAGGGTCGAGGAACACTTGATTATGATCAAGGTTCAAAGGGGAAAAAACATAACAATGTTTGTATAGAGTTTAACAAAGCTCTCTAGATCTATGTTATAACACTTAAGAGGGGAGTAAGTAATCATTACTATGATTCTTACATAGAGTTAACCAAACTCTATCCTAGGGTTCTAATTGAAGAACACTCCTAGTGTAGGTGAGTTTTCTAGACTTAAAGCAAAGTCTAATGGTTTAAATGTTCTAACTTAACTAAGTTAGGGTTGAAGATGACTTCACAAAGTCAAGAGGGGTAAATGAGCTATCCAGTGACACAAGGGTTAAGGGGGAGACTTTTCCTTTGGAAGGAGAGAGAGAGGGGTAATTTGGATGAGAACTAGAAAGTTCCATCACTTGGGGAAAGAAGTATTTAATAAAGCAAGATGAAATAAGATTTAAGACAAGTAAGCATGCATATTACAATAAGCAGATACTTTAAATGATACCAAGGGTTACAACCAATAAATCATCTTAACAAAGATTGAGGGCTCATTTTAACAAAGATTGGAACATGATGAAGGTTATTACTACATAAATAAATCACAATTTGAAGATGGGTAAGTCATAAGTTCAAAGCATAGTAAATGTGACAACAATGTGCATAGATGACAATCAAGCATAATTAAATTAGTTTAAACCTCATAATTTAGGAGGGAATCATGGAGATGAAATTACTTAACCAAGTAAATGTGATGAAACTATAAAGGTAACAACCAACAAAAGAATGTCATAAGTGAAAATGTATGGATGATACTCAAAGCAAATAATCAAGCAAGAATCGCATCCACGAATCGCGCTTTTAAAGTAAATGTAACACCCCCTTCTATACCCCCAAATAAATGCATATACAAATTTATCAGAGTGAAAATTTTAGAATAAGGTATAAAGGAAGAATGTCACAATTTCACCAATAAAACACTTTAACATTTGCTCCATACAATATGTAACATTTTCATGGTTTAGAAATCACATTTCAACATTTAAATTTAAGCGGAAGATAAAATCATTTAATCATTTCCAAAATATTAATTCACATACAGATAAGATATCCAGATTGATACATCATGTCAGGTAATTACAAAACCACATCAGCTGATACATCGCAATGTATCACAAAAGAATAACTATACTAGTCTAACTACCCGATGTTACATATCAGAGCAGCCGACTCAAAAGAATGAAGATAACTTCACAAAAAAACTCCAGCATCCTAATCTGCAATGCCTCGTAGAGCATTATAAAACAGCAGAAGGGTGAGAAATATAACCATAATAATCAAAGCATAAGATTATATATATATATATATATATATATATATATATATATATATATATATATATATATATATATATATATATATATATATATATATATATATATATATATATATATATATATATATATATATATATATATATATATATATATATATATATATATATATATATATATATATATATATATATATATATATATATATATATATATATATATATATATATATATATATATATATATGTAATCATATAATTCAACTCCATATTTCTCACCACAATTCACCCTCTTACTCATATATATTTACCACACATATATAGACAACATGAATATTCACAAAGCATTCCCACATCATGCATACACTCACATTTCCACAATCTTATCATTCATACATAAGCATCTCTTCATGCATATGTCATATATCAATGTGACTCAACAACTCAATGCAACTCATGCAATGCGGTACCGACTCTCGTTATCATTTTTCGGTTTTTACATTAAACCGGGTCCACTCTTCTAGACCGATAACCCGTTATCATTTTTTCGGTTTTTACATTAAACCGGGTCCACTCTTCTAGACCGATAACAACAAAGGCCCGTCCTCTAAGACTTCAAACCCACTCTTCTAGGTTTGGGACAAGTCACTAGTCTCCACGAAACTAGCAAGCATTGCCTCTTAACTAAATGATGCATATGCAATCGAAAATCAAATGCACTTAAGACCGACATCTTAATCTCATGCATTCCAATAATTCATCTCTTCAAGAATTACAACATGATTGCACACACAACGTATTCATAACAATTCAAGGTATTCACATTAATACCATTAACGTAATTCACAAGTCATGCACACATATCCACAATGTTCTCATGCATACTTATCACACAATTGCATACAACATTAGGCATTCACAATTTATCAGACAATGCACACATAACCTCTATTATGTTCTCATGCATTTCCAATCAATACAAACAATATACACATCTCAAAACCTAGGATTCACGCCCGAAGGCTACCCACAACATATCACAATAGTACATAAACTATGCGATTAATCAAGCAATAATCCATAGTCGAACCATACAATCAACCTATGGATAAATCTCAAATAAAACATCAACCTGTCATACTCGCTACTCCTTCGCTAAGCGAACTCCTAGCGAGTATTCGCTACTTGTTCGCCTAGCGAACGTGCTAGCGAATCTCAACAGAAGTTACTGACTTCATTCGCTACCTGCTCGCTACAACGAGCTTCCTAGCGAATCGTTCGCTATCTTTTCGCTACACTTTCTCTACCAGCGAACACACCAAAAATCCATTATGTCCAAGTCTGGAACCATTCGCTACTTGTTCGCTGAGCGTGCTCCTAGCGAGCATTCGCGACCTGCTCGCCTAGCGAGCTGCTAGCGAGTGTCTGCGTATTTTGTTTTTCACTTACTGTTATCCAACTCAACCAACTCCAAAAACTCCAATCTCACCAATCCAATTCCAATACTCTTAGTCTAACATTTCTAGACTATTCTACATCATTTATTTCATATTTTAACCGATTAAATTGAGTTCTACCGATTATTCCAACTTTTGCCCTAAATGGAAAAGGATGGAAACTACACCAAAACCTCAACCCAACATATATAACATCATGCAATGATCAAATAGAAACATTTATCACCCTTACCTCGATTAATCAGAGCTTTGATGTTGGTTCTTGATGATTTTCCATTTTCCTCTTCTTCTCCTCTCTTTCTCTTCTTCTTTCTTTCCAAATGTTTCTCTCTAACTTTCTTTTCTTTTCCTTCTCTATTATATATTTCCTTTATTTTCCTTCCTTCCAATTTCCTTCTCAATTCTCTATTAATTTCAATTAATAAAAATTAATTTCCAACATTAATAAAAATCCCACTAAATCAATTAATTATTATAATTAATTATTTAATGAATTTCGGGCTGTTACAGTAAACACATGTAAAAGGGATATTTTATGGTAACAATCAAGTGAGAATATCCTAACATGTTTACTAACATGCAAGAGATGAGAATGAATAAATATCTTAACACAAATGATCATGGTGAAAAAGAAATTCATCTGCATATGGGAGATAACGATCTCGATACAAAGGCAACTTACAAGCAACCAAAAGGCATGAAAATTTGAACAAACATGGAATTAAAAAATATCACATGAAAATAGGTATCAAGACAAATACAATACAAAAAGAATGGGTTAAAAATGATTAAAAATGAGTGAGTTATGAATTTTCAAAGATTGGATGAAAAATTACAAAAATAAATAAAAGGGTTGCCCTCCTCAGGGGTCGAACCCAGGTCATGCAGGTACAAGGCGCGCTTAAGGCATATGTCTTACCACTAGGGTGGTTATACATCCGTTGATTGATGCCACCCCTTTAATTAATAAGGGTAACTTTCTTGTTGGTTGGGCAAAAATAACATACAAACAATGGATTTACGTTTTGGTGCGTAACTTTTTCGTCGCTCAACCAAATGAAGCAAACTTTATATGCATCTCAACCAGAAAAACATGAGGAACATGATGGTGGTGTTAATTTTCTGAAATTCATTTGAATTTTAAAAACTCGATAGCAGCTGCATGTTGATGTCATGTGATGCATTTTGATGTGTGCAACTTGTTTCAATCCATTTTAATCCAAACCAAACATACACACAGACCACATGAGTGATGATGAATGATTCTAACACTTCAAATATGTTCAATGCCAACAGTTGTGAAAGTGGTATGTTAAATGCACAGTTTTGAAAGAAAATGCATTTTGAGATGGAGAGCTCATTCTAGCAAGTCTTAATTTCAACAACTCATATCCACATATTACAAATATACTGATAAATGACTGTAAGCACAATGTCATATAGATGCATGATAGACAGCAATTCAATTCTGTAGCTCATTTTCAATAAGTAATACATATGTACACATTACACCTCTCTGAACAAATGCATTTGAATATCAAGATCAGTTAAAAATAGGCAGGTGAAAAGAAATGGTGTTCAAGTGCAACACTGTGTTTGTGAAATGTATGTATATATGCAATATCAGTTCTATACATCAATGGACCAAACCAATCATTCAAAAAGCTCATGTAGGTGATGTAGAATGATTCTAAGTCAAAAAAAATAGCTCAATGCAACAGTTGGTGAATTTGGTATGTCAAGAGCAAAGTTTTCACAAATGTGCATTTTGGAATGAGATGCTTATGATAGTCTGTTCCTAAGCCAGAGATTTGTGCCAACAGTTTTCAAATAACCAATATGAAGCATTCCAATGTGAATTTGATGCAAAATAAGTTTGTGTGAAAAAATGACATTTGACTTGATAGATTATTTTGAAGGATGCTTTGAAAATGTGTGAATCTTGTGACAGTTTGTTGATCAGGTTCAAGGCAGGTAGACAAGCACATACACATCACATATACACATCATTAAGTGAATTTGAACATAAAGCAAGGTCTCATGTTGACTGTTTATGAACTGTGGCATTTAATGTGCAATTGTCATGAGTTTGGTGCATGATAGGTGCAAGTCCAAGTTGTAGACAGTTTCAGTCCAATACAAACATGCAGACATTTTGAAAATGTACTTTTGATTGTGTGTGTGCACCTCATAGATTTGAAAACAAGCTGTCACAAAAGTGTCATGTGAGTTGTAAGACGTATGTGAAGTGAACATGAAAAATGTGTGGATCAAGTTTTGTGCACCAACAAGCCAAAGTAAATACATACACACTTTTCAAATAGGCAATCAAGCATAAGTAAAAAGAATCAGCTTTCCATAGCCTGTACTATAAATAACCCTCAATGCCTTTGATCCCTCTTTTGACAGCAATGTTACAGTAGATTAATTAGGGCAATGCAGCTGGAATTGTCTTGCTCAAATGATGATGATGTCTCAAGGCTATGACAGTTGCAAGACAGGTTTTTTGATGCCAAATAATTATGCAAACATTTCATAAATGATCAAGGTAAGGTGTTTCACAAGTGATTTTGATGCAAAACAGGTTTGTATGAAAAAATGGCATTTGAACTGATTGATGAGTTTTGATGTGAACATGAAAAATATGAAACTCATCTCTTATGGAAATTGGCAAAGTAGATCCCTCATACAACTTTCAATCATGAGAACACATGCGTTCAAGTGTTATGACAGTTTTTCAATGCTTATACTCAAAATGATTTTCCAACATGTTTTGATTTTTGATAGCAATATCGAAATAACAAGAGACTGCAACTACCCTAGTGTTTTAAAGATGGTTTTCTTTTATCCAAGTATGATGGTGCTAGAGTTTTATCATGCTCAAGGCAGGACTGACAGTATTCATACATTCAAGACATTATTGATACCTCTTGACAGCCTCAGTTAAACATTTGGTGATCAAGGCCAGGTGAAAGTGTGCTCATAAACCATAGAATTCAGATGCAAGTTTCCTGTTAGGATAGCTTAAACACAACTGGTGTGTGGTGTCTAACTTGGTCCACAGCTTGAGATGTGGCTTTCTTTGAAAATGAAGACAACCATATGCTTTAAAAGTTACAGCTCTATGAGCAACATCCTAACATGAAAACCTAGTGCTGGCAGTCAAAATGATCCTTATGTAACAGTGTTAGCATTAAACATAATTGGCCCTAATGCATACTACCCTCTGCTATCAAATTCAAAAACATGTTTAGGACCAAGTTTAGACACAAAGTTGGCTCAAAAGTTCATTATGGTTGAAAATTACATATGAGTTGAAAATAGCCAAAGTGAGAAAAAAGAAACCAAGCCAGGATCAAGAAATAAACCAATCATATATGGATTTCAAAAGCAAAGATGCTACCAACAAAATCATAATGTATGGATACTATTGTAGCAGAAATGGATCAACATCATTTATAAACAGAATTAGAGATAAGATAGCATCAAATCTTTATAACAGCTGCAAACAAAATTTCCTAGGTTCACACATGGGCTGTATGTACATGGTCTTTCAAAAAAATCTCAAAATTTGCAAAGTATGTCAACATGATGCAAAATGAAGGGTGAAACATCACATACCTCTTGTAGATAGTTTTGAAGAAACAAAATAAGCTGAGAAACCCAGAGATCTTTAATCAACTCCTTGCTTTGAAGTTTTCTCCTTTTTGAAGCAAAATGCACACTTTGAGATAGTTGAAAAAATATGTTATTCCAATGGTCTCCAACACTTTAGACAGTTGGGAAATGATGTAGGTGAGGTGTATGAATGATTAAAACCTCAAGGAAGTGCTTAGAACAAGTCTTGGTGAAATTTGTAGCTTTTGGTCAAAGTAAGTTGGTGAACAAGTTGACTTTTTGATTTGTGAAGTTTTTGGATGGTTTAATGGTTTAGACACCTTCTATACCATATTTGGAGAGTGTGTGGATGGTTGTTGGGGTGTTGGAATGTAGGGAAATGGTTTTGGCAGCCCTTGCACCAAGATAGATTTTTGGTGATTTTGGTGACTTTTCTTCACTTACAAGCAAGAAGGGAAAGAAAGAGAACTATATGATTATGATGCTTGGGATAGTTCTGGTGTGTTTGAGTTCATAGAGGAGGCCTCTATTTATAGCCAAAACAAGAGTGAGGGTAGCTTTGTATTTTACCACTTTTGGAGGGAGTTTCATGAGGTTTTTCAAATGAATCTTGCAAAATCTCTTCCCATCAGCTCCATGGTTCAAGGAAGATCAGAAAAATCAAGTGGATATGGACATGAAGTGAATGAGGTGAGTTTAGAGTGTAGGGTGAGCCAGCTGCACATCCCTTGAGTGAAAAGTTTCTCTCTCCTTCTTACACATTTGAATATTTTATTACACAAGTTGCAACTTGCCTCTCTCTCTCTCTCTCTCTCTCTCTCTCTCTCTCTCTCTCTCTCTCTCTCTCTCTCTCTCTCTCTCTCTCTCTCTCTCTCTCTCTCTCTCTCTCTCTCTCTCTCTCTCTCTCTCTCTCTCTCTCTCTCTCTCTCTCTCTCTCTCTCTCTCTCTCTTCAAACAACTCATTTTTCTGCATTTTCCTTCCTCTACACATCTGAATATCATATTGAATCATGATCCAAGGGTTGAGGATGTCTTAAGTGATGAAAATCTGAATTTTGAGGAGTGTTGGATTGTGGTTTCAAGTGTTGACAGCCCTAACTTCCATGTACCATAACTCTTAGCTCACAAATCCTCTTGAGGAGTTCTTGTACTTTTTAGAAAGCCCTCATGTAGCTCTACAACTTTAATGTTTTGGGAATTTCCAAAATCTTGATGGAACTAGGTTGAAAAACCCTTCAAAGTTCTGAAAAAAGTGGTTTGTATGGCCAGAATTTGTGAAATTTCACAAAGTCCTTTACCTTTGAAAAATGATTTTTGCTATAACTCCAATTCCATGCATTTTTTGAATATGGACCACTGTGGGACTTTTGTAGGGTTTGTCAAGACCTTTCAGAAAAGCTCAGAACCACCTCAATTGGATGTGTGGTTGAGGAGTTATGGTTTTGCCCCTTTCGAAACCCTAATTCCTGATTTTTGCAATTACTTCCTAACCCTTGATCCAATGGTCATGAAATTTTATGGGGAGGTGTAATATGATATAAGGAACATTTTTCATTCACACCTTGAAGTCAAATTCTTTATTGTTGGAGAGTTGACTTTTTGGTCAACTTTTCGATCGATCGGTGTCTACCGAGTCCCCCGTTGGTGATCCGGACATCCTGAGGACTTGAAACTCTTTGAATGGACTTTACTAAGCCATAGGAGCTTAATGAACCTTGATCCTATCATTGAAATATTCTTTAAATCAAAAGCCCAACTATAGTTGACTTTTCTAGTAAAAAACCCTAATCGGGTGTCTCAAATTGCACTATCCTCGAACCCCGGGTGACCACCTCAAATTGCACTCATTCTTGGTCCAATGTATCATCCTTGATCTTTTTTGAAGTTGGATCAATCCAAAACATTGATTGATCAAACCCTCGAAAGTTCGGTTTTGACGGTATGGAACCCTGATTCATCTGCATCTTGACAAAGATAAACTTGAAATGGGTTAAGGTTAGTTAATCAAATGAATATGATCCTAAAATGATGATGAGGATCTAAAGGGTCAAAATTTGGGGTGCAACAGTTGCCCCTATTTAAATATCTTCACTAGATGGCAATGAGAGATGACAATCCTCTAGCATCTTAGTGAAAGGTATTTAAATATAGCAAACCGGAAATTTTGTCCCTTAGATCTGATGGTATACAAAAGGACAAATGCTGGAATGCAAATGAGTATAAATGATGCTTTATGATGCTTGAATGCAAGACAACTGCAGACACACGAGCAAATATAAAAGAACGACAATACGACGAGTAACCACTCGCAAGGGACCCGACACGCTGAGGAAAGATTCAAGGCCAAGTGAGCAAGATAGTTCAAACATGACTAACGATGCTGTTCAAAGGAATCTTTCACACAGGGGACATGAATTCTACCAGGGATGACACATCTTCACTGGGGAAAAGGAGACACACTGCCGGGGAAAAAGATAATTCTTCACTGAGAAAAGAAGCGTAAACTTCACTGGGGAAGAAACCCTCTGGGGAAAAACTTTGCTGGGGAAGCACATCTTCACTGGGGAAAAGACGGAACGGAGACACGACTCTCAACGGGAATAACCAGATGAGAAATTTCCTATAATGAAGAGTTCAAACGGGATCTTCAGGAAAAGGTTAGAAACAAGACCGGACGCGTTGGGGAAGCTAGTATCCACTAGCTCTCCGAGACTCGACTAGGAAAGCAAAAGTTTCAACGGGAAAACTGGTGACGACCAGAACAACAAACAGTTTCAACCAGTGCTAGTTTCCGCTAGACTTACTAGGGATATGGTGACGATTAAAACAATAACGGTTTCCAAGAAGTGTTAAATATCACTAGACTTCCTGGGGATATGGTGACGACCAAATCGAAGTTCCAATTACAATTGGGGAATTCCAAGCAATGTTGTTAAAACAACAGGACTCTGGCTGGGGAAGTTGGTAATGTTGCACCCCAAAATTTGACCAACAATTATTTATTCATTGAGTATTTGAAAATGGATACCTTCATCAGACAGTTCAAGAGATCCTCAGAGGAAGTGGATTGAAACCAGGGATGTGTGGCTCATAGCTTGAGAGTTGTGGGAGCTCCTCAGATGATTCTGAGACTTTGAGAATGAACTTGATGCTTTGAGAAAGTATATGAGATGTCTTGATAGCCACCATGAAGCCCAGAGAAGTCATTATGCAAGAGTTCAGAAGATTCAACCATGAATGGTAGAATTAGGGTTTTGACTAGGTCAACCCTAGGTCAACTGAAGATTTGGAGAAGGTTGAGACCTAATCCAAGGGCCATGAGATCATTTAATGATGCATAGAGATGTTATAAGGATGATTCATATACCAACTCATCATGATTGAGGAGTTTGAGAAGTTTCAAGTCAGGGCTTCCAAGGATTGTCAGTGAAAAACCCTAATTTGACCCCTACCTTCCAGGCAGTTTTAGCTCTAGATGTGATTGATATCTCATCTTCCCCACAACATTAATGTTGTATAGCTTGTTCTTAGCTTTAATTTGAGTGGTGGAAGTCCTTGATAGGAGTTGCATAGCTCAAGTTATGGTTTTGACAAATTACAGGTCAGCAGAGGTGTGTGAATCTGGGTCCTTGAAAGTCACCCAACTTGCAGACAACTTTTACCCTAGTAGGATGTTGGAGGGCATCGTCTTAGATTTAATTTGAGTGGTAGAAGTCCTTGATAGGATTTGTGGAACTCAACTTATGGTTTGAACAAGACAGGGGTATTTTGGTCATTTGTCAGTTATATGTCATTTTAAGCAAAGGCCATATCTCCTATTTCCAAGCCTCAAATGGAAAAACTCAAAACATGAAAGTTGTTCAAAATGTGATTTTAAGTCTAGAAATAAGGTCATGAATTGTTGGAAAAGCTCATAGCATGGATTTGCATGATTGGTCAAAAATGAACTAAAAATGGCTTATAAGTTTAAAAAGTTGAATTTGAAAATTGGTTTGGAAGATATAGGAATCCAAAATAGGTCATCCAATATATCATTTTGATTGGAAACATCATTTTGAGAACATTGGTTTAAATAGAATTTTGATTTGAAGCTTTAAAATGGGACATGCTTTGGAAAATTGAAACTTGCATATTAAGGCACCTTTGGAAATGATAACACAAGGCAAGAAAAGGGCTTGTTTTTGTACATTCCTTCTCAATATCTCACATAAGGAGAATTTAACACCAATTTGCAAGGGTTAAGGCATGATGCATGAGATTTTCAACTTACCATCATATGAGATTCCAAGCACTTTCTAGCTCATTCTAGAAAGATCTAGGAGTTTCCATTGATCATTATAAGAAGAGTGAATCATGGAGGGTAAAAGGTTGGTGATCATTGTTGATGAGAGGTGAGATTAGAGTGTGAAAAGCAAGATTCTTCCATTGGCAATTTGATATCAAACCTTCATTCCCTTCAATCTCCATTCATTTCTCCACCACAAACATATCATTCTGATCATTGTGATTGAGTACATGCTGAGGTAGAAGAAGATCCATGGCAGTTTGAAGCTATTTGGAGGAAATTTCAAGAATTGCATTTTGATATCAAGCACGAGTTTCAAGCCTTGATCATTCATCCTGCTGCATACAGAAGTCATAGTGGGCATTGGAGAGTAATCAAGGAAGGTTTCAGGCACTGAATTGCAAGGAAACCATAGCCTCCATTAAAGTGTAACAGGTTGGTGAATTCACTCATTCCTCCTTAATTATGCATAGTTAGGTTAGATCTTAGGTGTAGAACTGTTAAGCTAGGTTAGTTGATTAAATCCTGAGCATTAGGGGGAATTTCGTGGGGTTTCATGGCAGGTACAAGAATCTGTTATGATTGATAGCAAGCTGGATAATAGGTTTTAGTGTACGATTGATGGCTCATTATGATAAGCATAGCATGTAGAAGAGAATTATACCATTAGAGTTGATAATCCCCATGATTGATATCAGTGAAAATGGTGGAACCAAGAACTTCAAACCTTCTGTTTGCGCATGTTAAGAGGATTCAATGGAAACTACGAGCATGGTTGGATTCCTGGAATTTAGTAGCGTGATTTTGGTTTTGGAATGTTTGGAAATCATCAAGTATCGAAGGAGATATATGAGGTGGAAAGTCTGCGCATGGAGGAAGGGTTTCCTGAAAACCCTAGAATCATTTGGGACGATGGCCAGCTGCCGTTGGATTGGTCCCTCAATTTGACTAATTCACCTCAATCTACGGCCCAGATTAATCAAGAAAACGGAGGGAAAATTTAAAAACTGAAACGCCGTCGTTTGGTTTAATGAGGCGCGTGTGGGCCTATCCAAATCACTATCCCCACCCCCCATATTCTGGCCCATTGAATATTGAACTAGCATGCATTGCTATTTTCACCCCCTTTCCTTTAATTGTTTTCTTTTATTCTTTTTAATTCTTTTAATATTTTTTGCTTTTGTAAAATTCATAAAAAATAGGAAATTAAATATTTTTTAATTCTTGTTTTTTTCATATGTTAGTGACTTTGTATAGAAAAATATAAATAAATAAAATGTCCATTTTATTTTCTTTTCATATTTTTAATAGATTTTTCTTTTAAATAGCTTTTAAAATAGGATTAATTGATACATGATTTTGTAGAATTTGTTTTAGGACCTTCCTTTAGTCTTTTTAATTCATTCTTTTTTGTGTAGTTAGATATTGAATCATAGTTCCCTATAGGATTTAATTCTTGATTTTTAGATTAAAATTTGATGTAATTTGATGGTTAGACATTTAGGTGCTCTAATTAGGGTTTTAGGTTGTGTAGGTAGACTTGAACAAATTTGTTTTGGGGTTTATAGGCCAAATTAGTGTATGGGGAATACATGGGTTAAGGGTAAGTATGTATAGAATTCCCTAGAATTTTGCTAGAATATTGTATGGTGTCTGAGTATTTTTCATTGATTTTTGGAATGTATGGATAGTATGTGTGTTGCTTAAAGGCATAAGTTGTATTGTTGTGTTTTCTTTCCTTCCCTTTTGAGTGTGTGAGCTTTGAAGATTGAGTTGAAGACCTTGTGGATCATCATGGAAGCTTTGAAGACCTTGCAGAGGAGTTTAGCATAGCTTTTGTTGTTTTGTTTATAGGTTTATAGGGGCATAGGCAGAGCCCTAGATAGAATACTTTGCTCAATAAACAAGGAGTGTCTTGTTCACCTCCTTTCTTCTCTGTGACATAGAGTCCCTTAAGGGTATTCACCTCTCTCCTTTGGAGGGATTAGTGACCTTACCCTCTGAGGTAGAACTTTGAGAGAGCCTCTCCTTTGATGTTAAGTCCTTAATGGCATCCTTTGGAAGTCAGTGAGTACTGTAACATCCCCACCTCATCTGGTTGACTGAATCTTGTTTGCTGGAGCATTGGAGCCATTGAAGATAGAAGCTGAGGCCTTGGAGAGGATGATTCCTTGAAGATTATTGAAGTCTGAAGACTCTGTGAAGATCAAGTTGATGCCTGAAGATCCCTGAAGATAGTGAAGCCTGAAGGTAGAGCTGATCAAAGGAGCTGAAGCTCAAAGGGAGAAGATGAGTTGATACTCATGTTGTAGGGTTGATACCTGGAAAGCAAGTGATCTCTGAAGTCTGAAGACTGGGTTGCTGCTGGAGGAGCTGAGGCTTTCTTCTGTTTTCTTTGATGTATTGTGTGTTTTGTCTGATTTGTCTGCTGCATTAGACTAAGCCCATTTAGAATAAGTTCAGTATAAGAGCATGAGTGCATCTGATTATATTGTTATTGCTTGGCTTTGCTTGCGGGTATTCGGTAGAGACCAGCTCCCTTGCCCATGTGTTTATTTTGCTTGATAGCATTTCATTTCTTTTGTCTGTATGATTACAGTTTACTGTTTTTGTTGATAGCATGTTGTTTATTTTTCAGTATGATTACTGTTATTTCATGACTGGCTTGAGGTCGAGACGAGCTTGTGGAGGCTGAAGCCCCACACACATTTCCTCCCTCACTTGCATTGCATGCATTTTACTGTTAAAGCTGATGCTTTTGTCTGTTTTGGTGTATCATTGATATGATCCCTTAGGACTCTCATTTCCTCTGATGAGGATTTGATGATAGACTTTTAGGTTGAAACCTATGCATGACAACATCTAGGAGTTCCCTGTTCAAACCTCACCCATAGGATGAATCCATGGCATGACAACAGTAGGACTTGATAGTCTCCCTCCTAGTTGGGCCTGTTCTCTTCTCATCTCGGAGCAGTTTAAGATACAGTAATCATGAATGATTTCTTTCGTACGTTACGAGCCTTAAGCTATCTGAGAAAGGATTGTGGGAGAGTTTCTTTTCCACAGTCTGGATGTTTAGTATGGTACCCTTTGGGTGACATGCGACGCATTCACTCTCAGGTCATAGTCTCTAGTGCGGTTGAAATCGCAAACACAACAAAAAACACTTCTTTTAGGAGACAACCCGTAGTTTCCCGAACTACGTTTGCTCTGATCTTCCATGCTGTGTGGAAGTACGTAGGCATAGGATGCGATATCCTAGCGAGCAACCTTCCCCACCTTCACCCGTAGTTAGCCGAACTACGTTGACTCTGATTTCTCATTCTCTGATGAGAATACGTAGGCATAAAGCGCGACGCTTTGCCGAGTCATTTTTTTTCTTTTTCAGCCAGCCTTGATAGGTAGATAGATTATAACCAACCCGTCCAAGTAAACAAACAAGCGAGGATCCCGTCGAGTACGACGGACGTGAGGGGTGCTAATACCTTCCCCTTGCGTAACCGACTCCCGAACCCAGACAATGGTTGCGATGACCTTGTCTTACCCTTATTCGTCAGGTTTTTCCGATCGTTTCCTTTCCCGCTCTGAGGGATAAATAAAGAAAGGTGGCGACTCTTCTGTTTTGCCGGCACCTTATTTTCGCGCAAGCGACAGCTGGCGACTCTGCTGGGGACTCCAACGGTTCCCTGCGAGTCAATCCTATCGGTTGTGTGTTTGCCTGTTGGGTTGCGTTTATTTATCGCATTTCTTACTTCTCGCACTTTATTTCCCGCATTTTATATTCAGTAAAATATGATTATTTATGCTGTTGCGGGATGGGGGTTCTGATTGAGTGAGAAGCCAGACCCAGGCTTGAGTGCACCATAGACTTAGAGTGGAAATTAGTGGGCGCGTGCTTGCTTTGCAGGCACTAGTGTCTCATGAAATCCACGCTCAGACGAGGTTCATCCGGTTGGCTTCACTTTCAACCCTTTGGGTTGAGACGGTTGCTGGTTTGGTGGATTGTCGACTCTGGGGACCGATCATTTGTGATTCAGCTAAGTGAGGCCTCTTCGGGACTTGATGATGCCACTCCTTCTGGGAATTGTATCATCAGTTTTGAAAGTCTGTGACGCTGATGAACGCATAGGATGCCATACCTTGAGTCAGTCTAGGTCCATACCTGTGAGTGGGACTGGGTTTATTGCAGGAAACTTAGACCTTCAGACTACCTGGTTTTCTTGACAGCAAATCAGTTATGTTGGGTTCTCAGTTACAGATGTGTTCTTGATAGAGCAAGAGTTTGGTCAGAGGATCTTATCATCGGGTGTGCGTCTGTTCTTGATAGAGCAGGCTTTGATCAGTGTATTATCATCAGTGGTTTGTTCTGTATAGGGCAGATTTTGAGTGAGGTCTGAAGAGCTCATCAACAGCTGTGTGTTTGTTCTTGATAGGGCAGATTTTTAATTTGGGGTCTGAAGACTTCTTCAGCAGATGTTCCTTGATCTTGCACCCGGGGTCCTTATTATCAGTCACTTACTCTTGTCAGAACAGAATTTTGATCTCGGTCCTATCAGATGGTTATTCTCAGCAGATCAGATTAGTGGTCTTACACCGGGGTTTCCCTCTCATCAGTGACTGTTGATACCGAATCTTCACAGTAGCCACCTGGATATATTATTGCATACCTGCATTTTGCATTAGTTTGCGCATTCATTTGCATTCCATTAACGTGTGTCTATGTTGCAGGTACCGTTTCCCCGATCCCGGATTTCTCGTCTTCTGCTGCTATTATGGCTTCTCTCAGAAAGACTGTTGCATACAAGTTCCCGACCCCCGATGTGTCGAAGCTGACTGGTTTGATAGCCCTGGCAGGGGATTCTGTGAAGGATAGGTTCAGGAAGTCTTATGGCAGATTGCTTAGCCTGGTTTACAAACCTTCTACGTCCGAGTTGAATGGGTTACACGCTCTTCTGCAGTTTTATGACCCTCCCTTGAGGTGTTTCACCTTTCATGACTTCATTCTCGCGCCGACATTGGAAGAGTATGCTGATATGCTGGGTGTGCCTATCAAAAGGCAAATGCCTTTTGTCCACATGGATGCTGAGCCTGATCTGGCTGGTTTAGCTTCCTCACTCCATTTGAGCACTTCTGAGTTAGTGGTGACGAGTTGGAACAAGGTCCCAGGGTTCTCTCTGCAATTTCTGATAGCTAAGGCTCAGCAATGTGCTAAAGACAAATGTTGGGACGCATTCAATGCCATCCTTGCTTTATGCATATATGGCATTATCCTATTTCCCAGCATGCCTGATTTCGTGGACTTTGATGCATTCCACATCTTTGCCTCAGGGAATCCAGTCCCTACTCTGATCGGAGACGTTTACCATTCAGTGCATTACAAGAACGAGAACCGGAGAGGGAAAAATGTCTCATGCTGCGTACCATTGTTGTACAGGTGGTTTGATAGTCATTTGCTCAAGAGGGGTTCTTCTGGCTTGTCTGCAGCCACAGCTGAGTGGCCTGAGCGTCTGATGAGTTTGTCGACAGAAGACATTGATTGGTTCGTTGACAGAGACAGGTTAGGCACCGAGGTGATCTTCAGTTGTAGTGGGTTTCCTAACGTACCTCTGATAGGTAGGAAGGGTTTGCATCAACTACAATCCATCATTGCTAGTCCGTCAGTTTGCATATGCTTTGAGGACTCCACCGAAGGAAGAAGAGGTACGGGAATCTCTGTACCTCACGGGTATTCTAGAGGGGGATTTGTTGTCCAAGCTTCAGTATGCGTGGAACAATATCAGCACGAGAGGAAAGCCTTTGTTGGGGAAGAGCAACAACCAAGTCTGCCCTCCTTATTCAGATTGGATCAGAGCCAGAACCAGCGCCATAGGGATGCCATTCCCTCATGTCAGACCAGAGAGTCCTCCACCAGTCGAAGAGCCTACCACTGTGTCCATTCATCAGCACAACCAGGTATTAGCTGAGCGTGATGAACTGAAGAGGGCAAATGCAGAATTAGAGAAGGAGTTAGCTCAGCTTCGAAGTGATAGGAACGAAGCCGTGCATGCTCTCAAAAAGCAAACAGAGTCGGTAAGCCAGCTGAGTGCAGACTTGGCAAAGCAGATTGCTGATCGGGAACGCTTAGGTCAAGACTTCAGAGCTGCTAATGATGTGCTAGCTACGAAGAAGCAGCATTTGGAGGAAGCATATCGGAGAATATCTAAGTTCGACCAGCATTGGAAGACTTCCATGGCCACCAGGAAGGAGCGAGAAGACAAGCTGACGCTGCAGATTTCTAAGCTAGAAGCCGAGGTAAAGGACAGTGAGCGGAGGTTCGATGAAGAGACCGCCCGCAGGTATTCCGCTGAAGCCCGTCTCAACAAAGCTATTGCTAGCCTGAAGGAGCATAAGCTGATGTTTGAGTCTAAGAAGCGGAAGCTGGAGGATTGCTTTGGCGAAGGCGCTTGGGAGAGTTCAGTTCAGGGGCTTCAGCATACTATCAGGCAGAGGGAACTACTCGTCGAGGGGTTGCTCACTTCGCCAGATCATTCCGAGACAAAGGAGTTATTAGCTGAGTATCGCGCCCGTGGCCGTGCTTGACTAGTTATATCCCTGTTGATTTTGATCTTTGATGTATGCTGACCATCACCAGGCTTGTTGGCTGAGGTCATGCTGTTGATTTGTACTTGCTGATACTGTGTACTGCCTTGACAGGCCTTTCCATATATATGATGAGATTGATGTTTCCATGATCGGGCTCAGATTTCTTCTTCCTATTATTATTACCAACGCTGGCACTAAGGCACTAGGATCGGGGGAAAATCTCCCACGCACACAGACACACGCATGCATCTGCATGAAGCATGTTTGCATGGTGTATATCTTATTGCTTTTCCTAACCTTTATTGTTAACAGGTTTTTCAGGTCCCGAGCTGCTTCCGATCTCCAGGATTGATCGAAGACTCATCCACCGCTACTCAACTCGCGCTAATCAGACAAGGATAATGGACCAGGTGCAGTCAGATGTTCAAGAACTCCGAGAACGGATGGATCGTTTTATGGAGCTGATGCAGGTGGTCGCGAATGGTCAAGACCAGCTTCGTACTCTGGTTCAACCTATGATCTCCAGGGTTGACAGTAATGGCATACTGCATGGAGGGGCCGTTCCTACTCCTCCTCCAGTGGATACTCCACAGAACGTTGTTCCTGCTGCCGGGGGCAACGGTAGTGCTAACGACAATCTGATGACTAATCTCGGACTCAATGCGGCAGGCGTCGGCAATGGTAGTTTGGGAGCCAATGTTAACATAGGGCCGGTCAATGAAAATGCTGGTGCAGGAAATCTGTTGGGGCCTCAACCGTGGCTGGAGGACCATCAGGATGACATATTCTCTCAGAGAGGTGTAGAAGCAGAGTTGAATGCTGAAGCTCGACTCAGGTTCAAGGCGCTGGAAGACAAGATGAGAGACATAGAAAATCAGAACACATTGGGCGTTGACATGTCCAAGCTCGGGTTGATTGTGGACTTTACGGTACCTCACAAGTTCAAGGTGCCTACCTTTGAGAAGTATAAGGGTACTACCTGCCCCCGTGTTCACCTCCGATCTTATTATAGAAAGATGTCCGCCTATTCTGACGATGAGAAGCTGCTGATGCACTTCTTTCAGGATAGTCTTTCTGGTCCATCGCTCGAATGGTATATGGGTTTGGAGCCCGCTACTGTGCGCACCTGGAAAGATCTTGCAGAAGCGTTCGTCCTCCACTATCAATACAATAGCGACTTGGCTCCCAACCGAGTTCAGCTTCAGAATCTCTCACAGCGGAACAATGAAAGCTTCAAAGAATACGCCCAGCGGTGGCGTGAATTGGCTGCTCGGGTTCAACCGCCGATGGTTGAGCGTGAGCTAGTGCAAATGTTCGTGGCTACCCTTCCTGGAATCTATTATGAAAAGCTGGTCAGTGGCATGTCTGGAACATTCTCGGCTCTCATCACTCTGGGCGAGCATGTTGAGAACGGTATAAAGATCGGAAAAATTCAGGGCGAATCATCCTCAGCCGGAGGAGGTAGCAAGAAACCTTACGCTGGCAAGCGTCGAGAGGGAGATGCCAGTGCTGTCACTAATGCTAGGAGGAAGGGCAAGGGCCCTCAGCCTCAGATTGCTAGCATAAATATCCCATCTGCTCCACCGCAGCCGCAGCAGCAGCAGCAGCAACCTCGGCAGCAGAATCAGCAGGGGTATAAGAGATATCAGAATCGGGCTCCTATGGCAAGCCGTCATTTTGATACTCCACCTATGTCGTATGCACAGCTTTTGCAAACGTTGCTTCAGCTCCAATTGGTTCAAAAGAGGATGTTGGCTCCCTTAACAGGGGCACCACCACCGGGGTACGATGCCAGTGCTACTTGTGAGTTCCACACTGGGGCACCTGGCCATACGATTGAGAATTGTAAAGCTTTTAAGCACAAAGTCCAGAACTTGGTGGACGCCAAGGTTATTAACTTTTCGGACAACGTGCCCAACGTTACCAAGAACCCTATGCCTCATCATAAGGGGGGCGGAGTGAATGCTGTTATCACTGAGGAGAGTGCGGACTTGCTGACTGATGTCAAAGATTTGAAGACGCCACTGAGTTTTGTCAAGGCTAAGTTGCTGAAGAAGGGCTTCTTTCCTGGATGTGGAGAGTTATGTATGGCTTGCGCTACACTTCCTGATGGGTGTGAGCAGCTGATCGAAGGTATCCAAAGTCTGATGTCCGAGGGTATTTTGCAATTCAGCCGGAGCGTTGAAAGTGCATCAGGGGAAGTCATGCTGAAGCAGGAAGATGAAGTTGCTACCATTACTATTCCTCGTCACCCTATTACTATTTCAGCACCCCGTCCGCCTACAATCACTATCACCAGGGCCGAACCAATTCCATTCGAAAGCACTAATGCCGTTCCATGGCATTACGGCGCTGAAGTTTATTGTAATGGTCAGAAGATAGAGCTTGAGCCATTCGGATCGACTGTGCAGAATCTTACCGAAGTCAGTGGTATCACTAGAAGCGGTAGAGTGTTCGCGCCAGCGGAGGTTGCAGCAGAGAAAGTGGTCCGAGCTGACACTGTGGATAAGGGTAAAGGTAAAGCTGTCGAAGAGGTCCCTGCAGGGGCAGAAAAGGACTTGCTAGTTAAAGATGCTGAAGAGTTCATGCGACTAATCAAGAAAAGTGACTACAAAATTGTAGATCATCTTCATCAGACTCCGTCAAAGATCTCGATTCTTAACTTGTTGTTGTGCTCTGAGGCGCACCGCAACGCATTACTGAAGGTATTGAATGCTGCATACGTGCTGCAAGAGATATCAGTAAATCAACTCGAGGAGGTGGTGGCCCATGTCAATGCTGGTAACGGGTTGGGATTTACAGATCTAGAGCTGACTCCTAAGGGAAGAGATCACAACAACGCCTTGCACGTCTCGATAGAGTGCAGAGGTACCGTCATGTCACATGTCCTGGTGGATACGGGTTCCTCGCTTAACGTGCTTCCGAAGAAGGCACTGATGAAGTTGGATACCCGTGGGTTGCTTTGCACGCCCAGTGACCTGGTGGTAAAAGCCTTTGATGGGACTAAGCGCCATGTCTTCGGAGAGTTGACCCTGCCAATTCAAGTTGGTCCAGAGACGTTCAATACGGTTTTCTATATCATGGATATCATGCCCGCCTATAGTTGCCTCTTAGGTCGGCCATGGATCCATTCTGCTGGTGCCGTGACGTCCACGCTGCATCAAAAGCTTAAGTATGCTGTCGGGGGCAGCATAGTAACCGTCTGTGGTGAGGAGGACATCATGGTGAGCCACCTGTCGTCCTTTAAATACGTTGAAATGGATGGCGAGATCCATGAAACGCTTTGCCAAGCATTTGAAACCGTCAGGGTAAAAGAGGTAGCTCCTGTCATCGCAGAGAAGCAAGAGATGAATCTCTCCTCGTTTAAGGAAGCTCGGGCTGTTGTCGAAGCCGGCTCCACCCCAGGCTGGGGGCATGTCTTGGATATACCAATCAAGCAGGATAAGTTTGGATTGGGATATTCTCCTGAAGCTGAAGCTTCATCTTCTTCTGGCAGCTCGTCTCGGGGGAAAGGGCCGATCCTATTCACCAAGGGGGGAGTAATTTTCGAGAGCATCAACGCTGCGTCGGAAGACAGCGGAGACAGTGATTGCAATCTTGACGCCTGGATTCAACCGAGCAAGCCGGGCGAGCGCCTCCACAATTGGACCATCAAGGAGATTATCAAGCTGACAAGTGAAGAGTAATGATTTGTTTTTACAATCTTTGTACAACCCTATGTCCTGCCCGGGGCATAGTGGTTTTACTGTCAGGGCCTTGTTGGATTATGTGTATGCATTTTGTTAATAAATAAAAGGCGTTTTCTTCATACTCAAATACTGTGTTCTCTGTTATTCCTGTTTTATGTTTATTTCGAAAAACAGTAAAATGGCAACGAGGCTTGTGCTAACCTGCATATTCTTGCTTTAAACTTAACCCTTGTTATTGCAGGATCCACGTAACAGATGACATCGACTCTGGACCCTCTACGGCTCACTACGACTTTGATTGCCCGATCTATCAAGCCGAGGATGAGATTGATGAAGACGAAGACCTTCCGGAAGAGTTGGCCCGCTTGTTGAGACAAGAGGAGAAGGTTATTCTGCCTCACGAAGAGGATATTGAGATTGTAAATCTGGGTTCTGAGGAGCTCGTCAGAAGTGTCAGGGTAGGGGCTGCGCTGCAAAATGATATCAAGCATAGACTGGTCGAGATGCTTCGAGAGTATAGTGACGTCTTTGCTTGGTCATATGAGGATATGCCCGGACTTGACACTGATATCGTGGTTCATCGCTTGCCGTTGCGAGAAGATTGCCCTCCAGTCAAGCAGAAGCTCAGGAGGACGAGACCAGACATGGCTGTAAAAATCAAGGAAGAAGTCCAGAAGCAGTTGGACGCAGGATTTCTAGTCGTTACCACTTACCCTCCGTGGGTCGCCAACATAGTGCCTGTACCGAAGAAGGACGGTAAGGTACGTATGTGCGTCGATTATCGGGATTTGAATAGGGCGAGCCCTAAGGATGATTTCCCGTTGCCTCATATCGATGTGTTGGTCGACAATACAGCCCAGTTTTCCGTGTTTTCGTTCATGGATGGCTTCTCCGGTTACAATCAGATTAAGATGGCACCGGAGGACATGGAGAAAACAACGTTTATTACCCCCTGGGGAACATTTTGCTACAAGGTAATGCCCTTCGGTCTGAAGAACGCAGGGGCCACTTACCAGCGAGCAATGGTAACTTTGTTTCATGATATGATTCATCATGAGATCGAGGTATATGTTGATGACATGATTGCAAAGTCCCAAACGGAGGAAGAGCATCTGGTCAACTTATTGAAGCTGTTTGAAAGGCTTAGGAAGTTCAGGCTGAGGCTGAATCCTAACAAGTGCACTTTCGGAGTGCGGTCCGGAAAGTTATTGGGGTTTATCGTTAGTGAAAGGGGTATTGAAGTTGATCCTGCGAAAATAAAAGCTATTCAAGAAATGCCAGCGCCGAGAACAGAAAAAGAAGTTCGTGGTTTCTTGGGCCGAATAAACTACATTGCAAGGTTTATCTCTCAGCTCACGGCCACTTGTGAACCGATGTTCAAGCTTTTAAAGAAAGATCAGGCGATTACTTGGAATGAGGATTGCCAGAAGGCATTCGACAAAATAAAGCAGTATCTTCAAGAACCCCCAATCTTGATACCCCCAGTGGCTGGACGGCCATTAATCATGTACCTGACGGTTCTGGAGAATAGTATGGGGTGTGTTCTCGGTCAGCACGACGAGACGGGTAGAAAGGAGCATGCCATTTATTATTTGAGTAAAAAGTTCACTGAGTGTGAATCTCGATACTCGATGCTGGAGAAGACGTGTTGTGCATTAGCTTGGGCTGCCAAACGTCTACGACAGTATATGCTCAACCACACCACTATGCTAATTTCGAAGATGGATCCGATCAAGTACGTCTTCGAGAAGCAGGCTCTTTCGGGCAGGATTGCCAGATGGCAAATGGTGTTAACGGAGTATGATATTCAGTACGTCTCTCAGAAAGCCATTAAGGGAAGCGTATTGTCTGATTACCTTGCCGAACAGCCAATCGAAGACTACCAGCCGATGAAGTTCGAATTCCCTGACGAGGACATTATGTTTCTCAAAGCAAAGGATTGCGATGAGCCATTGCCCGATGAGGGGCCAGATAGGAAGTCTCAGTGGAAGTTGATATTCGACGGAGCGGTTAATTCCTACGGAAGTGGTATCGGGGCTATCATCACGACTCCTCACGGATCCCACATCCCGTTTACAGCAAGACTGACGTTCTCAGTTACCAACAATGAAGCCGAGTATGAAGCATGTATTATGGGTCTAGAAGAGGCAATTGATTTGAGAATCAAGAATCTAGACATATACGGTGACTCAGCGCTTGTAATCAATCAGATTAAAGGGGAGTGGGAAACTCGTCAAGCGAATTTAGTGCCGTACATGAATTATGCCAGGAGGCTGCTTCCTTTCTTCGACCGAGTGGAACTTCATCATGTACCCAGGGCTGAAAATCAGATGGCTGATGCTTTAGCCACGTTGGCTTCAATGTATAAAGTCAATTATTGGAATGAGGCTCCAAGAATTGTGCTTTCGCGTCTTGATAGACCAGCGTTTGTGTTTGCAATCGAGGATGCCAGTGACGGCAAGCCATGGTTCCACGACATCCAGACCTTCCTTATGACTAAGGAATATCCTGCGGGTGCGTCAACCCAGGATAAGAAGACACTGAGGAGGCTATCTGGAAACTTTTATCTCAATCCTGATGGAGTGCTGTATAAAAGAAACCACGATCTCGTGCTGCTCAGATGTGTAGACGAGAAAGAGGCAAGTATGCTCATGGAAGAAGTCCATGAGGGCACATTTGGTACGCACGCCGGCGGGCGTGCCATGACGAGAAAGATCCTGAGAGCAGGATATTACTGGATGACTATGGAGTCGGATTGCTTCAGATTCGCGAAGAAATGTCATAAATGCCAGATTTATGCTGATAAAGTTCATGTGCCGCCGTGCCCATTGAATGTCATGTCCTCCCCTTGGCCGTTCTCCATGTGGGGCATCGACATGATAGGCAAGATCGAGCCCACTGCATCCAATGGTCATCGTTTCATTCTGGTAGCTATCGACTACTTCACCAAATGGGTGGAGGCAGCCTCGTACGCTAATGTGACCAAGCAGGTGGTAGCTAAATTCATAAAGAGGGACATCATCTGTCGCTATGGAATTCCCGAGCGGATCATTACTGATAATGGTTCGAATTTGAATAACAAGATGATGAAGGAGCTGTGCCAGAGCTTCAAGATTGAACACCACAACTCATCTCCTTACCGGCCAAAAATGAATGGCGCTGTTGAAGCGGCCAACAAGAACATCAAGAAGATTGTTCAGAAGATGGTTGTGACGTATAAAGATTGGCACGAGATGCTGCCGTTTGCCTTGCACGGTTATCGTACGACGGTGCGTACGTCGACCGGGGCAACTCCTTTCTCCTTGGTGTACGGTATGGAAGTTGTCCTGCCGTTAGAAGTGGAGATTCCCTCTTTGCGAGTTTTGGTTGATGTGAAACTCGACGAGGCAGAATGGATTACGAATCGCTTGAACCAACTCAGCCTGATGGACGAGAAAAGGTTAGCATCGATTGCATTTGGTCGCCTGTACCAAAGCCGAATGAAGAAAGCTTATGATAAGAAGGTGCGTCCTAGAAGCTTTCAGACGGGTGATCTCGTCCTGAAGAAGATTCTTCCGCCACACTCCGATCACCGGGGCAAGTGGACTCCGAATTACGAAGGGCCGTATGTCGTCAGCAAGGTCTTCTCAGGAGGAGCTTTGTTGTTATCCACGATGGATGGTGAAGATTTTGCATCCCCGGTGAACGCGGACGCAGTTAAAAAATACTTTGCTTGAAAGAGACCCGCTGGACAAAAAAGAAAGAGTCCAGGCAAAAAAAGGGGCATCCCGGCGAACCAAAAACAGAATAAAAGGTTCGGGCAAAAATTAGGGATATATTGAAAAAATGTACACCCGCGAAGTCGAAAACCTACACTGGGCGGCTTCGGCAAAAAAGGGTATCCCGGTGGACTGAAAACCCGTAAAGGGCGGTTCACGCAAAAGTTAGGGATTTGAATAAGCAAATGACTGCGTTCCGCGTGTGGACTTTCATTGTTTAGTGGTTCGGAAGACCTGAGGGCCGTTTATCTGAATCAATCTCTTCCGAAGCTGAAGCGTCGGAGAAGTATCGAAGTCGAGTGGGTCTTAGAGGGATCAACTCATGGTGTTCGTCTACGCCTCGTTGCCAACATTTGTATATACTGATGTATATTTATGTTTTCTTTTTGTGCAGCTTCCTCATTCCAGGAGCTTGCCTCTGTTGTAAAACATTTTTTTGCCCATTCAGGGGTTCACCATCAATAAAATGCACATTATTCAGCAATTCTACTTGTCTGTTTAGCATTTATCTGTTTTGTTTGTGAATGAAAACGCCGATGTTTTTTGGATAAAATGCGCATACATAAACTTACGGGCCTAGGCCCATTGATTGTTGAAACAATTAATTAGTTGAATATTGTCACGAGATAATAACCTGAATAGGCCCCTTTGAGGAGGGTATCTTGTCTGTTTGTTTGTGTTGTTGCAGGTATAGCACCTCCTAGAAAATGTGCCGTGCGCATCCCCGAAGCAGGGCGAGCCATCCTTCTCCAGCAAAGTTCAGTAGTCTCTCCTCCGTAGAATCTGAACGCAAGATAGTGAGCATTGATATGTCTCCCCATGCAGAGATGATTCTCTTCCCCAAGCAGACGCATCCTGAAGGAATGTCGCCTCATCAGCTGCGCCAAGCACCGAAGAATGATGTCGTCTTCCCCCAGCACCGGGTCACAAGTGCAGATTTCATAGAAGTGTTCGGGTGCCGAAGCTCGTGTTTCCCCAGTAAAGTCTCCAGTGGAATTGAGATTCCTCACCAGAGTCATGCTCTCTCCTGAAGTTGGATGATTCCCTCTCCCCCAGTAGAGTGTTGGAACGGCTGATGGTGTGTTCCCCTGCAGAGTTGTACTCTCCCCCCGAAGTCAGATGATTCTTTCTTCCCCGGTGAAATTGAAATTCCGCGCCAGAGTCGTACTCTCCAGTGAAGTAGAAGGATTTCTCTCCCCGACCGAGTCCGCAGAAAGGCAGAATCCTTGGTAGCAGTTGGGACCATGAGTGGATTTTCCCTAGCAGAGATTGAACAGCTGATGCTGTATTTCCCCAGAGTCGCACTCTCTCCAGCGAAGCAGAATGACTTCTCCTTCCTCAGCCGAGTTTGCAGATGCCCAAGAGATCCGAGTCCTGGGAAGTTGATCAGATCATGATTGGTTTTCCCCAGTGGAGTGTGGAGCAGCTGAAGTTGTTTTCCCACAGAGTTGTTATCCCCAGAAAAAGTAGCCATGGTGGCCGCGCAGTTCATTCCCGCGATTGACATCGCTTTCCTTCAGCAGGTTCGGGTTCTCGTAGAGCTTCGTCCCCTGCAGCAGTCAGCTGAAGTTGTTTGCCCTGCAGCAGTCAACCGGAAGATCAATTCCCCAGGCAAAGTCCGATTGATATTGGCGCATCTACGTTCTCCTCAGCAGGATGATTCCTCTACCTGAATAGTTCTTGTCTCCGTGACAAAAGGGTTTCCTCCCCCCAGCATTTATTTTGCGGACGGGGATCACATCATTGTACATGCACTGCATAGCATTTAACACTGCATAGCATCTAACGTTGCATAGCATCATGCATGATTGCACAGCATTTAGCATAAAAGCATATCATTCCCACCATGTGGGGCATGGCACCGAAGCATATGCATCATAAGCATGATCCAGGTTACTGCCATTCTTGTTTTACAGGTGTTCCACCAAAAGACCAGTTGCTCAGGATGATTCCTGGTGTTCTCTCCAACAAGGTCGCTTTCTTAAGATGATTCTTAAGACCCCGGTGTAATTCCCACAGTCGCTTGCTCAAGATGATTTTTGAGATCCCCAGCGAAGTCTTCAGTTCAAGACGACCCTCGAATTCCTCAGCAGAGCCGTTTGCTTAAGATGATTCTTAAGACCTCAGTGCAGCTTCCCGAGTTGTTTGCTTAGGATGATTCTTGAGCTCCCCAGTAGCGTCCCCAGCAAGGTTTGCCCAGGAAGATTCCAGGGATCCCTAGCAGATAAAGCCTCCAGAATGGTTATCAGTTCAAGATGATTCTTGAAGGTGCCCGACGGAGTTGTTTGTTCAAGATGATTCTTGAAGTCCTTAGCAGCGTGATATGTCTGCTCCAACAGTGATGTCTAATCTGAAGATTGACTTCGTAAACGCCTGAAGGCGGTATCAGAAGGTTCCTGTGAGTTCATATTTCCTTGTTGATGAATCAACGTTTGTCTGAAGACAAGGGTCCAAAGTTTGTAGACGCAGCTTTTGTATTCAGGGTGATTCGTGTTGGCCTGAAGACCAAGTCGGTAGTCCTGAGGTGATGATTGATTGCGATCAAGTGAGTAGTGTTTCTTCTGACTGAAGTCGAAGATGTTTCTCCAGATGAAGCGGAGTTTTGCCTGAAGGCAAAGTGTTTGAATCCCCGTAGAGTCATGAATGGCTCAGGATACCATTTCTCTGACTGAAGTCACAGATTTCCTAAGCTAAAGCGAAGGTGCCTAAGGGCAAGGTTATCCCCTAAGGTCATGAATGACCTAGGATTCATTTTTCGGACTGAAGGCCGAAGTATATCCCTGACTGAAGTCTCGGATGCTCTATAGCAGAGGTGGAGTTGCCTGAAGGCAGATTCATGTATCCTTGAAGGCCAAGGACCATTTCTTTAGACTGAAGTCGAAGATACCTCCTGCAGAGTTGCCGACGGGCAAAGTACATCCTTGAAGGCCAAGGATGTTCTTTCTAGCTGAAGCTGGAATAGCCGACGGGCCGGGTTTCATCTTTCTTCAAGAGAACTTGAAGATTCTCCAGCGGATCTGGAGTGGCCAGGGGCCGGGGTTCCATCTATCTTCAGAAATACTTGAATATTTTTTCTAGCTGAAGCTAGAAATGGCCAGGGGCCAGGGTTGCATATATCTTGGATGTGTGTTCGACGGCGAGGTTGAACGTGTGGATTTGGCGGCGAGGTCAGATCATCATTTATCCGGCGGCGAGGTTGGATGCTTGTTCGACGGCGAGGTTGAATGTGTGGATTTGACGGCGAGGTCAGATCATCATTTGTCTGACGGCGAGGTTGAATGCTTGTTCGACGGCGAGGTTGAACGTGTGGATTTGGCGGCGAGGTCAGATCATCATTTATCCGGCGGCGAGGTTGGATGCTTGTTCAACGGTGAGGTTGAACGTGTGGATTTGACGGCGAGGTCAGATCATCATTTGTCCGACGGCGAGGTTGAACATGTGGATTTGGCGGCGAGGTCAGATCATCAGTTGTCCGGCGGCGAGGTTGGATGTTTGTTTGACGGCGAGGTCAGACTTTTTAAATCCCCAGTAGAGATGATGTTTGTGCGACGGCGATGTCGAGTGTCTCTAAGAGGATGTTTGTTTTCGACGGCGATGTCAGATTCAGTTTTCCAGCGGCAATGATGGGCATGTCAAGGTAATCCAGTCTTCTGACGGCGATGTTAGGTGATGCAGATCCTTTTGTTTCTCCAGCGGCGATGCGGGGTATTCTGTCAGATTTAGTTCCCCAGCGGCGATGCGGGGTATGTTGATTGTCCGACGGCGATGTCAGACGTAGTTCTCCAGCGGCGATGCGGAGTATTTTGGTTCAGTGTTGTATTCTCTCCAGCGGCGATGCGGGGTATTTTGTTCATTGTTGTATTTTCTCTCCAGCGGCGATGTTGGGTACTTTGGTGATTCAGGTTTAGGTCTCCGGTGGCGATGTTGGACGCTTGTTTCCCCGAGTTAGGGTTGTTCTTGACGGCGATGTCAGGTGATTTGGTGTTCCAGCGGCGATGTTGGGCGTTCTTCAGAATCTTGTCTGACGGGTATATCAGATAGGTTAATCCTCCAGCGGCGATGTTGGGTGTTGTGATTGTCTGAAGGCAATATCAGAAGAAGTTAACGTGAATGACTGACGGCGATGTCAGATCAATATCTCTCCAGCTAGTTGCCGTGCAGCTAGCATTGCAATATTCGAAGATTTGTTCCCCGCAGAGTACCGTGTGCTCGTGCAGTTGGCAAATTTTCGGGTTTACCGGTATTCAATCGTCTCGCACCTTGATTGGTTGAGAGCCGTTCGCTTCCCACCCAGTCAGGTTCAAGCCGTTTGAATAGGGGCAGCTGTTGCACCCCAAAATTTGACCAACAATTATTTATTCATTGAGTATTTGAAAATGGATACCTTCATCAGACAGTTCAAGAGATCCTCAGAGGAAGTGGATTGAAACCAGGGATGTGTGGCTCATAGCTTGAGAGTTGTGGGAGCTCCTTAGATGATTCTGAGACTTTGAGAATGAACTTGATGCTTTGAGAAAGTGTATGAGATGTCTTGATAGCCACCATGAAGCCCAGAGAAGTCATTATGCAAGAGTTCAGAAGATTCAACCATGAATGGTAGAATTAGGGTTTTGACTAGGTCAACCCTAGGTCAACTGAAGATTTGGAGAAGGTTGAGACCTAATCCAAGGGCCATGAGATCATGGAATGATGCATAGAGATGTTATAAGGATGATTCATAGACCAAATCATCATGATTGAGGAGTTTGAGAAGTTTCAAGTCAGGGTTTCCAAGGATTGTCAGTGAAAAACCCTAATTTGACCCCTACCTTCCAGGCAGTTTTAGCTCTAGATGTGATTGATATCTCATCTTCCCCATAACATGAATGTTGTAGAGCTTGTTCTTAGCTTTAATTTGAGTGGTGGAAGTCCTTGATAGGAGTTGCATAGCTCAAGTTATGGTTTTGACAAATTACAGGTCAGCAGAGGTGTGTGAATCTGGGTCCTTGAAAGTCACCCAACTTGCAGACAACATTTGCCCTAGTAGGATGATTCCTATGATTTCTTGGTCAACATGAATGTTGGAGGGCATCTTCTTAGATTTAATCTGAGTGGTAGAAGTCCTTGATAGGATTTGTGGAACTCAACTTATGGTTTGAACAAGACAGGGGTATTTTGGTCATTTGTCAGTTATAGGTCATTTTAAGCAAAGGCCATATCTCCTATTTCCAAGCCTCAAATGTAAAAACTCAAAACATGAAAGTTGTTCAAAATGTGATTTTAAGTCTAGAAAGAAGGTCATGAATTGTTGGAAAAGCTCATAGCATGGATTTGCATGATTGGTCAAAAATGAACTAAAAATGGCTTATAAGTTTAAAAAGTTGAATTTGAAAATTGGTTTGGAAGATCTAGGAATCCAAAATAGGTCATCCAATATATAATTTTGATTGGAAACATCATTTTGAGAACATTGGTTTAAATAGAATTTTGATTTGAAGCTTTAAAATGGGACATGCTTGGAAAATTGAAACTTGCATATTAAGGCACCTTTGGAAATCATAACACAAGGCAAGAAAAGGGCTTGTTTTTGTACATTCCTTCTCAATATCTCACATAAGGAGAATTTAACACCAATTTGCAAGGGTTAAGGCATGATGCATGAGATTTTCAACTTACCATCATATGAGATTCCAAGCACTTTCTAGCTCATTCTAGAAAGATCTAGGAGTTTCCATTGATCATTATAAGAAGAGTGAATCATGGAGGGTAAAAGGTTGGTGATCATTGTTGATGAGAGGTGAGATTAGAGTGTGAAAAGCAAGATTCTTCCATTGGCAATTTGATATCAAACCTTCATTCCCTTCAATCTCCATTCATTTCTCCACCACAAACATATCATTCTGATCATTGTGATTGAGTACATGCTGAGGTAGAAGAAGATCCATGGCAGTTTGAAGCTATTTGGAGGAAATTGCAAGAATTGCATTTTGATATCAAGCACGAGTTTCAAGCCTTGATCATTCATCCTGCTGCATACAGAAGTCATAGTGGGCATTGGAGAGTAATCAAGGAAGGTTTCAGGCACTGAATTGCAAGGAAACCATAGCCTCCATTAAAGTGTAACAGGTTGGTGAATTCACTCATTCCTCCTTAATTATGCATAGTTAGGTTAGATCTTAGGTGTAGAACTGTTAAGCTAGGTTAGTTGATTAAATCCTGAGCATTAGGGGGAATTTCGTGGGGTTTCATGGCAGGTACAAGAATCTGTTATGATTGATAGCAAGCTGGATAATAGGTTTTAGTGTACGATTGATGGCTCATTATGATAAGCATAGCATGTAGAAGAGAATTATACCATTAGAGTTGAGAATCCCCATGATTGATATCAGTGAAAATGGTGGAACCAAGAACTTCATCCCTTCTGTTTGCGCATGTTAAGAGGATTCAATGGAAACTACGAGCATGGTTGGATTCCTGGAGTTTAGTAGCGTGATTTTGGTTTTGGAATGTTTGGAAATCATCAAGTATCGAAGGAGATATATGAGGTGGAAAGTCTGTGCATGGAGGAAGGGTTTCCTGAAAACCCTAGAATCATTTGGGACGATGGCCAGCTGCCGTTGGATTGGTCCCTCAATTTGACTAATTCACCTCAATCTACGGCCCAGATTAATCAAGAAAACGGAGGGAAAATTTAAAAACTGAAACGACGTCATTTGGTTTAATGAGGCGCGTGTGGGCCTATCCAAATCACTATCCCCACCCCCCATATTCTGGCCCATTGAATATTGAACTAGCATGCATTGCTATTTTCACCCCTTTCCTTTAATTGTTTTCTTTTATTCTTTTTAATTCTTTTAATATTTTTTGCTTTTGTAAAATTCATAAAAAATAGGAAATTAAATATTTTTTAATTCTTGTTTTTTTCATATGTTAGTGACTTTGTATAGAAAAATATAAATAAATAAAATGTCCATTTTATTTTCTTTTCATATTTTTAATAGATTTTTCTTTTAAATAGCTTTTAAAATAGGATTAATTGATACATGATTTTGTAGAATTTGTTTTAGGACCTTCCTTTAGTCTTTTTAATTCATTCTTTTTTGTGTAGTTAGATATTGAATCATAGTTCCCTATAGGATTTAATTCTTGATTTTTAGATTAAAATTTGATGTAATTTGATGGTTAGACATTTAGGTGCTCTAATTAGGGTTTTAGGTTGTGTAGGTAGACTTGAACAAATTTGTTTTGGGGTTTATAGGCCAAATTAGTGTATGGGGAATACATGGGTTAAGGGTAAGTATGTATAGAATTCCCTAGAATTTTGCTAGAATATTGTATGGTGTCTGAGTATTTTTCATTGATTTTTGGAATGTATGGATAGTATGTGTGTTGCTTAAAGGCATAAGTTGTATTGTTGTGTTTTCTTTCCTTCCCTTTTGAGTGTGTTCGCTTTGAAGATTGAGTTGAAGACCTTGTGGATCATCATGGAAGCTTTGAAGACCTTGCAGAAGAGTTTAGCATAGCTTTTGTTGTTTTGTTTATAGGTTTATAGGGGCATAGGCAGAGCCCTAGATAGAATACTTTGCTCAATAAACAAGGAGTGTCTTGTTCACCTCCTTTCTTCTCTGTGACATAGAGTCCCTTAAGGGTATTCACCTCTCTCCTTTGGAGGGATTAGTGACCTTACCCTCTGAGGTAGAACTTTGAGAGAGCCTCTCCTTTGATGTTAAGTCCTCAATGGCATCCTTTGGAAGTCAGTGAGTACTGTAACATCCCCACCTCATCTGGTTGACTGAATCTTGTTTGCTGGAGCATTGGAGCCATTGAAGATAGAAGCTGAGGCCTTGGAGAGGATGATTCCTTGAAGATTATTGAAGTCTGAAGACTCTGTGAAGATCAAGTTGATGCCTGAAGATCCCTGAAGATAGTGAAGCCTGAAGGTAGAGCTGATCAAAGGAGCTGAAGCTCAAAGGGAGAAGATGAGTTGATACTCATGTTGTAGGGTTGATACCTGGAAAGCAAGTGATCTCTGAAGTCTGAAGACTGGGTTGCTGCTGGAGGAGCTGAGGCTTTCTTCTGTTTTCTTTGATGTATTGTGTTTTTTGTCTAATTTGTCTGCTGCATTAGACTAAGCCCATTTAGAATAAGTTCAGTATAAGAGCATGAGTGCATCTGATTATATTGTTATTGCTTGGCTTTGCTTGCGGGTATTCGGTAGAGACCAGCTCCCTTGCCCATGTGTTTATTTTGCTTGATAGCATTTCATTTCTTTTGTCTGTATGATTACAGTTTACTGTTTTTGTTGATAGCATGTTGTTTATTTTTCAGTATGATTACTGTTATTTCATGACTGGCTTGAGGTCGAGACGAGCTTGTGGAGGCTGAAGCCCCACACACATTTCCTCCCTCACTTGCATTGCATGCATTTTACTGTTAAAGCTGATGCTTTTGTCTGTTTTGGTGTATCATTGATATGATCCCTTAGGACTCTCATTTCCTCTGATGAGGATTTGATGATAGACTTTTAGGTTGAAACCTATGCATGACAACATCTAGGAGTTCCCTGTTCAAACCTCACCCATAGGATGAATCCATGGCATGACAACAGTAGGACTTGATAGTCTCCCTCCTAGTTGGGCCTGTTCTCTTCTCATCTCGGAGCAGTTTAAGATACAGTAATCATGAATGATTTCTTTCGTACGTTACGAGCCTTAAGCTATCTGAGAAAGGATTGTGGGAGAGTTTCTTTTCCACAGTCTGGATGTTTAGTATGGTACCCTTTGGGTGACATGCGACGCATTCACTCTCAGGTCATAGTCTCTAGTGCGGTTGAAATCGCAAACACAACAAAAAACACTTCTTTTAGGAGACAACCCGTAGTTTCCCGAACTACGTTTGCTCTGATCTTCCATGCTGTGTGGAAGTACGTAGGCATAGGATGCGATATCCTAGCGAGCAACCTTCCCCACCTTCACCCGTAGTTAGCCGAACTACGTTGACTCTGATTTCTCATTCTCTGATGAGAATACGTAGGCATAAAGCGCGACGCTTTGCCGAGTCATTTTTTTTCTTTTTCAGCCAGCCTTGATAGGTAGATAGATTATAACCAACCCGTCCAAGTAAACAAACAAGCGAGGATCCCGTCGAGTACGACGGACGTGAGGGGTGCTAATACCTTCCCCTTGCGTAACCGACTCCCGAACCCAAACAATGGTTGCGATGACCTTGTCTTACCCTTATTCGTTAGGTTTTTCCGATCGTTTCCTTTCCCGCTCTGAGGGATAAATAACGAAAGGTGGCGACTCTTCTGTTTTGCCGGCACCTTATTTTCGCGCAAGCGACAGGTAACAATCAACTTTCGGTACTAATAACGATTAGTTTTCAAGCAATGCCAGTAACCACTGGTCTTAGAGGAGACTGGTGATGACCAAATCAGGATATACCAATAACAATTGGTTCTGGACAATGCTAGTAACCACTAGACTTAACTGGGAATTTTGGTGACGACCGAGTCCAGGGAGACCAATGACCATTGGTTCTTTTTTTCAAAAAAGTTTGGTAACCACCAGAGGATAACAATCTGCTTTAAGCGATGCCAACAACTATTGGACTTAGGTCAATTGGTGACGACCAAATCGGTATACCAATAACAATTGGTTCTGGATAGTGCTAGTAACCACTAGATTTTTCGAACAAGGCTAATGACCATTAGACTTATAGAGATTGGTAATAACTGAATCAAGGGGTACCAATAACAATTGGATTTGAAGGTGATGCCAATAATCATTGGACTTTTAGGGAGTTTTGGTGACGACCAACTCCAATGTCAACGATCATTGGTTTTTTTAGAGGGCAATACTAGTAACCACTAGATTTTTAGCCAAATTGGTGAAAACCGAATCAAAGGGACTCCAATGACAATTGGTTTGCTTTATAACAGAATCAGTAACAACTGGGTTTGAAAAATAGTTGGTGAAGACCGAATCACTGTACCGAACGTAATTAGTTCTGAACATGTGCTAGTGACCACTATTCTTTCAAAGTTTATTGGTGACGACCAAATTGAAGATGAAAATTGGTAACAACCCTCTGTTGGTGTAAATAGGATATTGTTAGTCACCACTAGCTTCCCCATGAAAATAAGGAACCCCAGGATGTCGACTTTGAAGCGAACTTTGTAATAACAGGTCAAAGATAAAGGTAATGATCGAAGGATCTCAATGGCAGGAATGCAAACAAATGCGTATGTTGGCATGATGTTGTATGCAAGATGCAGACCGACCCGTAGGAACAAAGGAAAACAAAATAAAGAGAGAACTCATCACGCTGAGTTTCAAAATGCCTCAAGTCAGGCGACACTTCCTTCTTTGGTGTAGATAACGATCTTTTCTCAATAATATCTTCGTAATTCTGCAGAGAAGAAGTCTTAGCTTAAGAGCTAGAATTGATGTCGGACACATCTAGCTCGGTCAAAGGTAACAGCGATTTCCCCAACTTCGAGAACTGTGTAATATCATCATATTACCTCTAGAATTTTTTCAATCATTTTGTCAAATCGTGCTTCCTTTTTAAAACAAGACTTTAAGTTTTTCAAAACACTTTGCTTTCATGAAAATTCTTATTAACAAATAAGTGAAATTGCATAACAAAAATAGCAGATCATAACAATGATTTGGCCAAAAATCTGATTTTATTGATAGACAAGAACTTTACAAAAGGCAAAGCCTTGGGAATTTTATAAGTTTTGAAAAATGGCAACAAAAAAGGTTACAGAATCCCATAATAATCCGGTCCTTCCGACTGCCAGTTCACTTGCTCCGCTGCTTCTGACGAGAATAACAGGCGTTGACCTTTCTTCTAATATTCTGCACAGGACTCTGCCCCAGCGTCTGCCAGCTTTCAAACATTGGGCTTTCATCTTGTCGAGGCACTGAAATCCTCCTTCTATGTATTTCGTTCCAGGCGTAGTATTTTCTTACTGCATCTGAGTTGATGGGATACTTGAGTGGTTCGCCATCCATAGTTTCGAGAATCAGAGATCCTCCGGAGAAAACAGTCTTCACAACCAAAGGGCCGTCATAGTTGGGCATCCACTTGCCACGCATATCTTTTTGCGTTGGTAGGATTTTTCTAAGCACAAGCTCTCCTTCCCTATACTTCTTGGGACGAACTTTCTTGTTAAACGCTCGGGCCATCCTCTGTTGATAGATTTGACTGTGGCACATGGCCGTCATTCTTTTCTCGTCAATGGGATTCAACCAATCGAATCTTTCTTTTATCCACTCGTCTTCATCCAGCTTTGCTTCTGTCAAGATCTTCAAGGAAGGTATTTTGACTTTAATGGGTAGCACAGTGTCCATCCCGTACACTAAGGAAAAGGGAGTTGCCCCTGTCGAAGTGCGCACTGATGTTCGGTATCCGTGCAAAGCAAATGGTAACATCTCATGCCAATCTTTGTAAGTTACGACCATTTTTTGTATTATCTTTTTGATGTTTTTGTTTGCAGCTTCAACTGCACCATTCATCTTAGGTCTGTAAGGGGACGAGTTGTGATGTTTGATCTTAAAATCGTCACAAAGTTCCTTCATTATTTTGTTGTTCAGATTCGACCCGTTGTCAGTGATGATCTGGTTAGGGATACCATATCGGCAGACGATCTCCTTTTTAATGAAGCGTGCAACCACTTGCTTCGTCACGTTTGCATATGACGCTGCTTCCACCCATTTGGTGAAATAATCGATTGCGACAAGGATGAAGCGATGGCCGTTAGAAGCTTTTGGTTCTATCGCTCCGATCATATCTATGCCCCACATTGCAAAAGGCCAAGGTGATGTCATCACATTGAGAGGATGCGGAGGGACATGCACTTTATCAGCATAAACTTGACATTTATGACACTTTCGAGCGAAGAGTATGCAGTCCGTCTCTAAAGTTAACCAGAAGTAACCCGCTCTTAAGATTTTCTTAGCCATGGCGTGGCCATTTGCATGGGTGCTGAAGGTTCCTTCCTGTACTTCGGTCATTATGAGATTCGCCTCATTTTCATCGACGCATCGGAGTAAGACCATGTCATGATTTCTCTTGTACAAGACGCCGTTGCTGATGAAGAATTTAGATGACAACCTTCGTATTGCTCTTTTGTCAATTGTGGACGCGTGAGCGGGATACTCTTGCTTTTGAAGGAAATTCTTGATATCATGAAACCATGGCTTCTCCTCAGATTCTTGGTCTATTGCCATGACGTATGCGGGTACTGTCCTTCTTTCGATGCGGATCAGAGGTGCCTCGTTGACAAACTGGACTTTCCACATTGATGCCATCATGGCTAATGCATCGGCAATGTGATTTTCTGCCCTTGGTACATGCTTGAAGGTAATTTCATCAAAATATTCAGCCATCTCTAAGATGTGGGTCTTATAAGGGATCAATTTTTCATCCCTGGTTTCCCATTCTCCTTTGAGCTGGTATATCACCAAAGCAGAATCACCAATTACTTCCAAGATTTTGATACGGAGATCAATGGCAGCTTCCAATCCTAGGATGCAGGCTTCATACTCTGCTATGTTGTTTGTACATGAGAAACAAAGTCGGGCTGTAACCGTAGTGTACCCTCCAGTTGGATTTTTCAGAATAGCTCCGATGCCATGTCCATTTTTGTTTGATGCTCCATCGAACATCATCTCCCAGCGGGATCCCGGCTCGGGACCTTCTTCCGGACCAGGCTCTGGTTTCGTGCGCTGAATATACATCACATCTTCATCAGGAAAATCGAACTTGAGTGGTTGATAATCCTCCATAGGATGCTCTGCAAGGTGTTCTGACAAGATACTTCCTTTGATAGATTTTTGAGCAACGTATTGGATATCGTACTCTGATAAGAGCATATGCCATCGGGCTAATCTTCCTGTCTGAGCTGGCTTTTCAAAGATGTACTTGATGGGGTCCATTTTAGAAATTAGCATCGTAGTGTGACAAATCATGTATTGCCTCAGACGCTTGGCGGCCCATGCTAACGCACAACAAGCTTTTTCCAGGGGAGAGTAACGACTCTTGCAATCAGTGGACTTCTTGCTCAGATAATAGATTGCGTGTTCTTTCTTCCCTGACTCATCAGTCTGGCCCAAGACACAGCCCATTGAATCTTCTAGCACCGTCATATACATGAACAAAGGCCTTCCAGGTACCGGAGGAATCAACACTGGAGGCTCTTGCAAATACTGTTTGATTTTCTCGAATGCGGCCTGACAGTTTTCATTCCATACCACTGTTTGATCTTTTCGTAACAACTTGAAGATCGGTGTGCAGGTAGGGGTCAAATTAGAGATGAACCTGGAGATGTAATTCAAACGTCCGAGGAAGCCTCTGACTTGTTTCTCAGTTTTGGGAGCAGGCATCTCCTGGATTGCTTTAACCTTGTCGGGGTCTACTTCAATTCCTCGCTGACTAACGATGAAACCAAGTAACTTTCCTGAGCGAACTCCGAAGGTACATTTTGCTGGATTTAATCTCAATCGATACTTTCGGAGTCTCTTGAATAGCTTCAGTAGATGATCCAAGTGGTCTTCTTCACTTTGGGATTTTGCAATCATATCGTCCACGTACACCTCGATTTCTTTGTGCATCATATCATGAAAGAGTGTGACCATAGCTCCCTGATACGTTGCCCCTGCATTCTTCAAACCAAAAGGAATTACCTTATAACAATAGGTGCCCCATGGTGTGATGAAAGTTTTTTTCTCCATGTCATCTGGATCCATTTTTACCTGGTTATAACCAGAAAATCCATCCATGAACGAGAAAACTGCAAAGCTTGCCGTGTTATCCACCAAAGTATCAATGTACGGTAGCGGGAAATCATCCTTCGGACTTGCTTTGTTTAGATCCCTGTAGTCGACGCACATCCTGACCTTGCCATCCTTCTTTGGGACCGGTACAATGTTTGCCACCCATTCTGGATACTTGGATACTGCTAAAAAACTGGCATCTATTTGCTTTTTGACCTCATCTCGGATTTTAAGTTCCATGTCTGGTCTCGACCTGCGAAGCTTTTGTTTGACCGGAGGACATTCTGGCTTCAGGGGGAGCTTGTGCATGACAATGTCAGTATCCAACCCTGGCATATCTTGGTAGGACCAAGCAAATACGTCAACAAAATCTCTGAGGATTGTTATCAGCTTGTCTTTGATTTCTGGCCTTAATGATGCCCCAATCTTGACTTCTCTTTTGTCTTCCTCTGACCCCAAGTTGACGACTTCCGTCTGCTCTTTGTGGGGTTGGAGACAAACATCTTTGTATTCAACCATTATCTTTAACTCTTCTAGGACTTCTAACTCTTCGTCATTCTCTTCTTCAGCTTGAAAGACAAATGAACCGCTAGTAGAAAGAACCGAAGGATCATAGGATTCTGTGGTTGATGGAGGTATTCTGCATGTTTTATTTTGGAACAATTAGGCACACACACACAGACATGCAAATGAAGGGTTGTTTTTATATTTTTCAAAAAAGATTGCCATTTTTTCAAAAAGAGTGAAAGTGATGCGCAAAACAAATAACAAGAGTTTTAACAAAAACACTTTTTCATTAATGATTTTCAATTTTTGCAAAGTGGCCCAATACAAAATAGTTCGCAGGCCTTGGGCAAGACTAGGAATTTTTAAGAAAAACACAAAGTTAACAAGCAGAGTGAATTACTCTAAAGGTAAAAAGATGAGAACTTCCACAGCCTCCCAATTGCGCAACGCTGCTCCTCCCCTAGTCATTAGATAATCCAGATTACCGTCTTCATCTTCAGCAATAATGGCATTGACTTGCACACCGCCACTAGTGAATATCTCTTTTAAGGACTTCTTCTTCATGGTGCTTTCTTCTGGCTTGCCTTCCGGAGTTGGTTTGTAACCCAACCCTTGTTGATCATGTTTGGCTCGGGCATTGACTTCGATGACCTCTCCCCATCCTAGTGGGACTCTAGCTTTCAGTGCTGCCTTAATACTTTGAGCAGAGGTAAATGATGGCCCTTGGGTTATGTCTGATTCATCAACTAGAACAGCGTGAGCTATTTCTAGTGCTTGGAAGGCCGTCTCGAGGGAATCTTCATCAGCCTCAATATACCGGAATGATGACAAGTTGCTCACCATTAAGTCTTCTTCTCCATGGACAATGACCAGCTGGTCATTCACAACAAACTTCATTTTTTGGTGGAGACTGGAAGTGACAGCGCCAGCTATATGAATCCATGGTCTTCCCAATAAACAACTGTAGACCGAATTTATGTCCATCACCTGGAAGGTGACTTCGAAGATTTGTGGTCCAATTAGGATAGGAAGATCAACTTCTCCTATTACGGTTCTCCGGGATCCGTCAAATGCCTTGACTATAAGAGAGGTTGGTCTCATGGTAGCACCTTGATATGCCAGCTTGGCCAAAGTCCTTTTAGGCATTACGTTGAGTGCTGATCCCGTGTCAACAAGAACTCGGGACATTGTATCTTCTTCACATTTGACTGACACATGTAAGGCACGATTGTGCTTACGCTTCTCAGCTGTCAGGTCATTATCATCAAAGCTCAAAGCGTTGTAGGCAGTGATATTTGCTACAACAGAGTCAAATTGCCCCACTGTAATATCTTTAGTGACGTGGGCCTGTGTCAGGATTTTGAGCAATGCCTGGCGGTGTGCTGGAGAGCTTAAAAGCAAAGCCATGACCGAGATCTTGGAGGGTGTTTGGTTTAATTGGTCCATCACCCTATAATCGCTTCGTCGAATGATTCTCAAGAACTCTTCTTCATCGTTCTTGAGACTTTCTTTTCCTCTAACTAAAGGTTCTTTGGCGGTGGTTGTCTCTGGAACAGGCTTCTGAGGAACAAGCGTTTTTTGAACAGAAACTGCTGGTGGAGGAGCCTCGTTGTATGTTCGAGGTTGATAGACACGACCACTCCGGGTCATTTTGCTTCCACTGGCAATGTTGGCCACACTTACTGGTTTCTTTTCTTTGAAAATCCCCTCACACCATGAATAGTCTTGTTTTGGTGTCACGACTCTTGGGTGAGGCTTGGATCCTCCCCTTGGCTCAAACCTAGTCTGTCCCCTCCCAAATTTCGGGGGTGCATCATCGCGAAATACCGGCCGAACATTCTTGTAGTTTTTGTTACTGTTATCATCTATGAATACGGCTCCTTTGTTGGGCTCTCCTGGTATGTTAAACACAGGTTCGATGACTGCCACATCTTCTCCCTTTTTTTGGCGGGCGATTTCTATCATTCCCTGTTCAATCATAGCCCGAATGTCCTTTTTCACAGTGTCACAACCCTCAGGATTCAGCATACATTCTATGCAATCTTCGTGAGATGTCTTGAGTGACCACGCCTGAGCGAGGCGTTTGTGTAGGTCTGCTAGTGGCACTTTGATCTCACCAACAGTAGTAACTTTCTTGTCTTCTGACCCCTCCCATTCTTCAGTAATGGCGTTGACTCCACCATGATTTAGAAGAGGGTTTCTCTTAACGTTGGGCGGATTATCTTTGAAGGATAGAATTCTTTTTTCAATAAGTTCACGAACTAGGCGTTGAAGGGCGAAGCAACCTTCGAGATCTGGCCTGGAGCATTCTCATGAAATGGGCAGCGAGCATTTGCATCGTAATAGAACGGGAGTGGATTAGGTGGAGCACCTAATTTTCTTGTTTTAACCAACCCTCTTTCTATTAGCATGGGAAACAGGTCGGTGTAACTCATTGGAATAGGCTGTATCTTTGGCCTATTTGCTTGATAATTTGCCCTCGGGGCCCTGTTCTGAGGTTGTTGACCCTGCGGCTGCTGGTATTGTTGTTGATTATTGGTGCGATAATGTTGCTGACTGCCAGGCTGATAGTGGTGTTGATTGCTGAACGCCCCAGGTTGGGGACCATGCTGTGAAGAAGGTTGAAAAACCGGGGTCACTGCCGCTACATATGATGGTTGGTACTGTTGGTCGTGGCTTCGTGATCTTTGTACTTTCTTTCCACATGTGATTGCACTCACCTCTCCCTCTTTCTTCTTGTGGAACATGCTGACTGGCTTCTTTGCCGTGCTGGTACTTGAGGTAACATTTGGAGTGGTCACTTTTCCACTCTTTAAACCTGCTTCCACCTTGACTCCCACTGCCACAATATCAGAGAAATTTGTTGTAACACTACTGATCAAACGTTCATAGAATTCTGGTCGAACTGTATCCACAAACCAGTCTGCCAACTCCTTCTCAGTAAGGGGAGGCTCTACTTGTGCTGCAGTTCCGCGCCATCTTTGCGCATACTCCTTGAAGGTTTCAGTATTTTTCTGCGTCATGCTGAGAAGTTGACGGCGGTCGGGAGCTAGGTCCATGTTGTACTTGTACTGTTGAATAAAAGTATCTGAAAGGTCTTGGAAACTGTGAATTTTAGCTTGATCTAAACCGAGATACCACTTAGCCGAAGCCCCTTTAAGACTATCTTGGAAATAGTGAACTAACAGTTTATCATTTTCAATATGCGAAGCCATCCGCCTACAGTACATAATTAGGTGCTCCTTAGGACAAGTGGTGCCCTCGTATTTGTCGAAGATTGGCATTTTAAATTTCTGAGGAAACACCAATCCAGATACCAGACATAGATCCTTGGCTTCAGATCCAAAGACATGATTTCCTTCAATGGCCCTCATCCTTTTGGCCATGATGTCCATCTCCACTCTTAATTTTTCGTGTTTTTCGTCCTCAGCTTCAGACCCATCGGGTATATCAAAGATTGGCTGTTGATTGGCGAAGACTGGTCGTACTGTGGTAGGTCCACCTGCTTGAGTGAAAATAGGGTTTCTGATTGTTGTGTCGAACAAAGGATTGAGACCTGAAGACTGCATGTTGTTGAAAGGTGGCACAAAATCCCGGGACATGCCATAGGGAAACTCTTCTAAAGTAACAGGAGCTATTGTGACATTGGCTGCTGTTGTGGCAACTTCAGAGATCACTGTTGGTTGCGTATCCATTTTTACTTTGATTACGTTGAGGACTTCCATGATCTGGTTGACGTCCCCTTTGATCCCTTCAATGTAATTATCCATTTGATCGAACCTTTGGTCGTTATCTGCCATCTTCTTTTGAGCTTGGGACCGTGTGTTGTATCTGTGGGTACTCAGCGTGACTCCTTATCTCCTCTCTGGACAAGAACAAAGGATGAGCTGCGGAATCCCAAATGCAGGACTGATGTAGGATGACATGTAAATGCAAATGCGGATGCATAAACCATTCAAGGAAACTCAAAATTTTCGTTTACAAACAAAAAGTTAGACCAACATGTAACGACATGCTTAAAAAGAGTTTTTTCATTTGATAGCTGGAAATCTATTACAATAGAGTGGCCTTTGCTAAAAAGCAAGACTTTTCTTACAAGGAAAATAAAAGTAAATGCAACAAACAGGATTTCAATCCTTTTTTAGGGAAAGCAGGGAAATGGTGAAACAAAGATCAATCTAACAAGACGACCCTTCTCCTTCTTGGACTCTGACATGAGCTTGATCCTGGAGGATAATCTCCCACAGGTCTTCGTTTTCTCTTTGCGCTTTGAACAAAGTGTATCTTAGCTCTTCCCTAGTTGTGGGGACCTCAGGCTCCATGGTTATCTCATAGTCATGAGTGTAGAACATGATTAAGGCAATTTCCTTTGACCATAACAGGTACCCCCTGGTGGTTAAACAACTTGCATTCTCCATTGGAGTTGGGCCCATGAGGTGTGGATCTCTTTGAGCGTATCGATCATTTTCTTCTAGTTCTTGGTTGCGACCTATCTCACAGAAGCGAGGCCTCAACAGTTCTGGTTCAGACTCTAGCCCGGTAGGATACCCATGTTGACGCCGAGCAAGAATAGGATTATAAGTGATCACCCCTTCTATCCCAATGAGAGGCACATTGGGGAAATCTCCGTAGCTAGAAATCATGACTTGGTCACCGATGCTGGTGTCATACCATGTGATATCATGGTGTCTGAGAGTGACAAGTTTAGAAACCCATGCACTTTTGGTAGGAAGCCTCCAAAGGATATGGGTCCTTGGCAGATGAGAAGTAAACCATCGGTCGAGTAGTGCAAGACAGCATGAGAATTTCCCACAATCATACAAAGCGAAACGGTGGATGAATACATAAGTTTCAGCCAGTATTGTGTTGACCGGATTTTTGAGGATGAAGAGGCGAATCGCTTCTTCGCTGATGAAGTCGTAACTGCTTGGGAACAGATACAGTCCATATATTAGTAGTGCCAGAATCGCCTAAAAAATGCCCAGGTTTCTGCTTTCATAATGATACTCAGCGATCTCCATTAGAGGCCTGGCATCCATTCCAAACCACCCTCCTTTCGCCCTCATCGGTGGCAAATCTTCCAGCTTGATGTGCAGGGCTTTAGCTAAGTCCCTTTTCTTTGGTTTTCCATAAGGGAGCGTAAAAGTCCATGGAATCTTTAAGTAAGCATTATACTCCTCAAGGGTCGGGAGTAACTGAAAGTCTGGAAACACAAAGTAGTGGTAAGTTGTATGATAGAATTCAACCAAGGCTTGCAACATGGGCTCGTTGATCGGAGCGCTTATTAATGGCAATAGGTCCCCATATTTGACTATGAAAGTAGTAGGGTTCCAGACAAGTCTGGTTAACATTCTTAGACGGCCCAATCTCAGATCCGGGACTCGAAGCATGTCTCTTCTTACCATGTTGTTGTCTGCAAAGAAAAAGATGAATTTCCTTGAATGGTTAGAAGAAGTGCAAATGTAAATGCGAATGATTTTCATGGAACTCAGATATTTTTGAACATCAGAAGTCGTCATTTAATTGATTAACAAAATGGATTACAAAACATTGTTTCCTCTTACAAGAGTTTTAAATAACAACTAAGTGAATCCTATCAAGGTTCTCCTAGCAGCCTGAGGTTGAGCTTCTCGATCTTTCTTTTCATCTGAGTCTTCTCGAAGATGAGTCTGTCCATAATTATCTTCCATGGATTAAACTGAGGCTCGTAAGGTTCTTCTAGTGCTTTCCTCTTCTTACAAGAGAGGATTTCTTCATCTTTCAACTGGAGTTGTCTTTGGAGCTCTGCGTTTTCTTCGACGACTATTTGATACTTGTGCTTCCAAGCTTCTTCAGTTTGTTGTGCTTTGACCAAAGCAATTTTTAACTTTTCTTCTTCAGACATGAAGACCAACAGGCATTCTTCTTTCAAGGCCATAGGCTCTTGCTTAGGGTATGGCATCCTTAGTGTGACGGCTCTTTTCCGAACCCATTGGAGGTAAGGTTCCAAAGAAACACAGTTGAGTCTTCCCAAATCTTTCTTTCCTTTCTTGTGTAGATGCTTCCAAGCTTCTAGAACTTTCTCTTTTAATCCTTGACTATCCTCCCCTTCTTTGAAGAAGATGCTTTCCACTTGAACACTTTTGGGTTTGTCCTTTAGAGGGTATCCCAATTATCGGCGACCGAGTATTGCATTGTAGCTGACCCCTCCATTTATGCTGAGGAGAGGTACATTGCCAAATTCCCCACAACTGTCAATAATCATTGTCCCATCATAATCATGACTATACCAATCAATATCGGAATGGGTAAGAGCCATGATCTTTTGCGACCACCATCCTTTCTTTGGATCCCAAAAAGCGTTGGCTTTGGGTATGTGTGAAGTGAACCATTTATATAATAAAGGAGCGCAATAAGTGATCATTCCTCCATTGTGAAAGTTCCTCAGATGAACAAAATGGTACGTGTCTGCTAACAAGGTAGGCACAGGATTCTTCTTCAAGAAAATTTTGATGGCATTGAGGTCCACAAAATTCTCAAAGCTTGGAAACAAGAATATACCATAGATGAGTAAGGCAAGGATAGCCTCTAATGCATCCATGCTTAAATGGTCTGCATAGTACTGAGCTTTTTCAACCAAGAATTCTGCCTTTAACCCAAAGGCTCCTCCTTTTGTAATCAGATTCTTTTTTATATCAACCACTCCCAAACGTGTAGCTTTGGCAATGTCCTGCTCTTTAGGGTCCTTCTCCGCAATCGGAAAAGGAGAATTTTCAAGAATAGGCAATCCAATTAACTGAGAATACTCTTCTAGCGTGGGCACTAGCTGATAATTAGGGAATGTAAAACAGTGGTAAAGCGGGTCATAAAACTGGAGGAGAGTAGAAAGAAGTCCACTATCCATCTTTATCTTCAAGAGTAGCAACAACATCCCATATCGGTTTTGAAATCCCTCTGGATCTGTCACTAAGGTGCTCAACCTTTTCAAATCATCTAGGTTAAAACCCTTGTAAGTGTACTTCAAAGTCTTCTTTCTTTCACTGTTTATGACGACCTCTGATGTTTACAAACAACAAAGTCTGAGTTCCATGAAACCATATGATGATATGATGACATGATGATATGAATGCACAAACACAAGCAGATGCATATGCACACAACACAAGCTTAGGGTTAAGGACAAGCATGAGTCCAAGGGTCTACCCATCCCCAAAGATTTGTACTATGGATTGATTGTACCTGCCGAACGGGTTCTACAAAGTTCCCAGAGTCATGAACCCTTCCTTCGAATATTATCAACTTCCCAAATTACTTGGTAATCGATAATATTCTCAAGAGAATCTCGTCTGAATGTAGTATCGTGTATCAACTATTTCAGAAATACTCCCTTATAGTCATTGCACTACGTCCTAATAAGGCCAAAGTGGGGGAAATGTAATCTAAAAGTCCACAGTGTCATGGGCTCTTTCATTGAAAGTAGCATTGTTTTCACGAATACTCGATCAACAATACTAAAACTTTCAAGAGGGCCTACACTGAGCGGTGGTTTTTCAAGTTAGCTTGGTCGGGAATCAACTCCCTATAAGCCTTCTTGAATATACCACCATCCTATCATAATTTCACTCAAGTCCGGGTATAGGACAGTCTCACCACTCAAGTCACCCAACAACCAACAATCAAACAAATATATTGACAAATATACATGTTAAGCAAATATTTACAAATATAGCATGCAATTAAACAAAATAGGCTAAACCCTCAAGTTAAGCAGTTCTCCCTAGTGAAGTCGCCATTTCTGTTGCGGTGAGAATCGTGATACCAAGCTATTGATTAACTTGAATCTTTAATTCTTAAATTACAACCGAACTTTAATTTATCCAAAGGAAAGGTCTAAAGAAAGAAAAACCCTTTTCGTGATGTAACAACAACGCTAAGAGATTCGGGGATCGGGGGTTGGTTATGCCTAGGGTAGGTATTTCACATCCTAAACATCTGTAGTATTCTACAGGAACCTTTTGTTTGTTTGCATGCTAAGTTGGTAAATGTTTGCTAAGGTTTGGGATTGGGTAAAAGATATAGGTTAAGACCTAAATATGGTTTCTAGGTTTGCTCGCAAAGACATCGCGTCCTCTGCCTACGTATCCTAACTAGGATAGAATCAGAGCAATCGTAGTTCACCTCACTAGGGTCGAGGAACACTTGATTATGATCAAGGTTCAAAGGGGAACAAACATAACGATGTTTGTATAGAGTTTAACAAAACTCTCTAGATCTATGTTATAACACTCAAGAGGGGAGTAAGTAATCATTACTATGATTCTTACATAGAGTTAACCAAACTCTATCCTAGGGTTCTAATTAAAGAACACTCCTAGTGTAGGTGAGTTTTCTAGACTTAAAGCAAAGTCTAATGGTTTAAATGTTCTAACTTAACTAAGTTAGGGTTGAAGATGACTTCACAAAGTCAAGAGGGGTAAATGAGCTATCCAGTGACACAAGGGTCAAGGGGGAGACTTTTTCTTTGGAAGGAGAGAGAGAGGGGCAACTTGGATGAGAACTAGAAAGTTCCATCACTTGGGGAAAGAAGTATTTAATAAAGCAAGATGAAATAAGATTTAAGACAAGTAAGCATGCATATTACAATAAGCAGATACTTTAAATGATACCAAGGGTTACAACCAATAAATCATCTTAACAAAGATTGAGGGCTCATTTTAACAAAGATTGGAACATGATGAAGGTTATTACTACATAGACAAATCACAATTTGAAGATGGGTAAGTCATAAGTTCAAAGCATAGTAAATGTGACAACAATGTGCATAGATGACAATCAAGCATAATTAAATCAGTTTAAACCTCATAATTTAGGAGGGAATCATGTAGATGAAATTACTTAACCAAGTAAATGTGATGAAACTATAAAGGTAACAACCAACAAAAGAATGTCATAAGTGAAAATGTATGGATGATACTCAAAGCAAATAATCAAGCAGGAATCGCATCCACGAATCGCGCTTTTAAAGTAAACACAGGTAAAAGGGATATTTTATGGTAACAATAAAGTGAGAATATCCTAACATGTTTACTAACATGCAAGAGATGAGAATGAATAATATCTTAACACAAATGATCATGGTGAAAAAGAAATTCATCTGCATATGGGAGATAACGATCTCAATACAAAGGCAACTTACAAGCAACCAAAAGGCATGATAATTTGAACAAACATGGAATTAAAAAATATCACATGAAAATAGTTATCAAGACAAACACAATGCAAAAAGAATGGGTTACAAATGATTAAAAATGAGTGAGTTATGAATTTTCAAAGATTGGATGAAAAATTACAAAAATAAATAAAAGGGTTGCCCTCCTCAGGGGTCAAACCCAGGTCATGCAGGTACAAGGCGCGCTTAAGGCATATGGTCTTACCACTGGGGTGGCTATACATCCGTTGATTGATGCCACCCCTTTAATTAATAAGGGTAACGTTCTTGTTGGCTGGGCAAAAATAACATACAAACAATGGATTTACGTTTTGGTACGTAACTTTTCCGTCGCTCAACCAAATGAAGCAAACTTTATATGCATCTCAACCAGAAAAACATGAGGAACATGACGGTGGTGTTAATTTTCTGAAATTCCTTTGCATTTGAAAAACTCAATAGCAGCTGCATGTTGATGTCTTGTGATACATTTTGATGTGTGCAACTTGTTTCAATCCATTTTAATCCAAACCAAACATACACACAGACCACATGAGTGATGATGAATGATTCTAACACTTCAAATATCTTCAATGCCAAAATTTTGTGAAAGTGGTATGTTAAATGCACAATTTTGAAAGAAAATGCATTTTGAGATGGAGAGCTCATTCTAGCAAGTCTTAATTTCAACAACTCATATCCACATATTACAAATATACTGATAAATGACTGTGAGCACAATGTCATATAGATGCATGATGGACAACAATTCAATTCTGCAGCTCACTTTCACTAAGTAATACATATGTACACATTACACCTCTCTGAACAAATGCATTTGAATATCAAGATCAGTTAAAAATAGGCAGGTGAAAAGAAATGGTGTTCAAGTGCAACATTGTGTTTGTGAAATGTATGTATATATGCAATATCAGTTCTATACATCAATGGACCAAACTAATCAGTCATACAGCTCATGTAGGTGATGTAGAATGATTCTAAGTCAAAAAAATAGCTCAATGCAACAGTTGGTGAATTTGGTATGTCAAGAGCAAAGTTTTCACAAATGTGCATTTTGGAATGAGATGCTTATGATAGTATGTTCCTAAGCCAGAGATTTATGCCAACAGTTTTCAAATAACCAATATGAAGCATTCCAATGTGAATTTGATGCAAAATGAGTTTGTGTGAAAAAATGACATTTGTCTTGATAGATTATTTTGAAGGATGCTTTGAAAATGTGTGAATCTTGTGATAGTTTGTTGATCAGGTTCAAGGCAGGTAGACAAGCACATACACATCACATATACACATCATTAAGTGAATTTGAACATAAAGCAAGGTCTCATGTTGACTGTTTGTGAACTGTGGCATTTACTGTGCAAATGTCATGAGTTTGGTGCATGATAAGTGCAAGTCCAAGTTGTAGACAGTTTTAGTCCAATACAAACATGCAGATATTTTGAAAATGTACTTTTGATTGTGTGTGTGCACCTCATAGATTTGAAAACAAGCTGTCACAAAAAGTGTCATGTGAGTTGTAAGATGTATGTGAAGTGAACATGAAAAATGTGTGGATCAAGTTTTGTGCACCAACAAGCCAAAGTAAATACATACACACTTTTCAAATAGGCAATCAAGCATGTCCAAGTAAAAAGAATCAGCTTTCCACAGCCTGTACTAAAAATGACCCTCAATGCCTTTGATCCCTCTTTTGACAGCAATGTTACAGTAGATTAATTAGGGCAATGCAGCTGGAATTGTCTTGCTCAAATGATGATGACGTCTCAAGGCTATGACAGTTGCAAGACAAGTTTTTTGATGCCAAATAATTATGCAAACATTTCATAAATGATCAAGGTAAGGTGTTTCACAAGTGATTTTGATGCAAAACAGGTTTGTATGAAAAAATGGCATTTGAACTGATTGATGAGTTTTGATGTGAACATGAAAAATATGAAACTCATCTCTTATGCAAAATAGGCAAAGTAGATCCCTCATACAACTTTCAATCATGAGAACACATGTGTTCAAGTGTTATGACAGTTTTTCAATGCTTATACTCAAAATGATTTTCCAACATGTTTTGATTTTTGATAGCAATATTGAAACAACAAGAGACTGCAACTACCCTAGTGTTTCGAAGATGGTTTTCTTTTATCCAAGTATGATGGTGCTAGAGTTTTATCATGCTCAAGGCAGGACTGGCAATATTCATACATTCAAGACATTATTGATACCTCTTGACAGCCTCAGTTAAACATTTGGTGATCAAGGCCAGGTGAAAGTGTGCTCATAAACCATAGAATTCAAATGCAAGTTTCATGTTAGGATAGCTTAAACACAACTGGTGTGTGGTCTGTAACTTGGTCCACAGGTTGAGATGTGGCTTTCTTTGAAAATGAAGACAACCATATGCTTTAAAAGTTACATCTCTATGAGCAACATCCTAACATGAAAACCTAGTGCTGGCAGTCAAAATGATCCTTATGTAACAGTGTTAGCATTAAACATAATTGGCCCTAATGCATACTACCCTATGCTAGCAAATTCAAAAACATGTTTAGGACCAAGTTTAGACACAAAGTTGGCTCAAAAATTCATTATGGTTGAAAATTACATATGAGTTGAAAATAGCCAAAGTGAGAAAAAAGAAACCAAGCCAGGATCAAGAAATAAACCAATCATATATGGATTTCAAAAGCAAAGATGCTACCAACAAAATCATAATGTATGGATACTATTGTAGCAGAAATGGATCAACATCATTTATAAACAGAATTAGAGATAAGATAGCATCAAATCTTTATAACAGCTGCAAACAAAATTTCCTAGGTTCACACATGGGCTGTATGTACATGGTCTTTCAAAAAAATCTCAAAATTTACAAAGTATGTCAACGTGATGCAAAATGAAGGGTGAAACATCACATACCTCTTGTAGATAGTTTTGAAGAAACAAAATAAGCTGAGAAACCCAGAGATCTTTAATCAACTCCTTGCTTTGAAGTTTTCTCCTTTTTGAAGCAAAATGCACACTTTGAGATAGTTGAAGAAATATGTTATTCCAATGGTCTCCAACACTTTAGACAGTTGGGAAATGATGTAGGTGAGGTGTATGAATGATTAAAACCTCAAGGAAGTGCTTAGAACAAGTCTTGGTGAAATTTGTAGCTTTTGGTCAAAGTAACTTGGTGAACAAGTTGACTTTTTGATTTGTGAAGTTTTTGGATGGTTTAATGGTTTATACACCTTCTATACCATATTTGGAGAGTGTGTGGATGGTTGTTGGGGTGTTGGAATGTAGGGAAATGGTTTTGGCAGCCCTTGCACCAAGACAGATTTTTGGTGATTTTGGTGACTTTTCTTCACTTACAAGCAAGAAGGGAAAGAAAGAGAACTATATGATTATGATGCTTGGGATAGTTATGGTGTGTTTGAGTTCATAGAGGAGGCCTCTATTTATAGCCAAAACAAGAGTAAGGGTAGCTTTGTATTTTACCACTTTTGGAGGGAGTTTCATGAGGTTTTTCAAATGAATCTTGCAAAATCTCTTCCCATCAGCTCCATGGTTCAAGGAAGATTAGAAAAATCATGTGGAGATGGACATGAAGTTACTGAGGTGAGCTTAAAGTGTAGGGTGAGCCAGCTGCACATCCCTTGAGTGAAAAGTTTCTCTCTCCTTCTGACACATTTGAATATTTTATTACACAAGTTGCAACTTGCCTCTCTCTCTCTCTCTCTCTCTCTCTCTCTCTCTCTCTCTCTCTCTCTCTCTCTCTCTCTCTCTCTCTCTCTCTCTCTCTCTCTCTCTCTCTCTTCAAACAACTCATTTTTCTGCATTTTCCTTCCTCTACACATCTGAATATCATATTGAATCATGATCCAAGGGTTGAGGATGTCTTAAGTGATGAAAATCTGAATTTTGAGAAGTGTTGGATTGTGGTTTCAAGTGTTGACAGCCCTAATTTCTATGTACCATAACTCTTAGCTCACAAATCTTCTTGAGGAGTTCTTGTACTTTTTAGAAAGCCCTCATGTAGCTCTACAACTTTTATGTTTTGAGAATTTCCAAAATCTTGATGGAACCAGGTTGTAAAACCCTTCAAAGTTCTAAAAAAAGTGGTTTGTATGGCCAGAATTTGTGAAATTTCACAAAGTCCTTTACCTTTGAAAAATGATTTTTGCTATAACTCCAATTCCATGTATTTTTTGAATATGGACCACTGTGGGACTTTTGTAGGGTTTGTCAAGACCTTTCAAAAAAGCTCAGAACCACCTCAATTGGATGTGTGGTTGAGGAGTTATGGTTTTGCCTCTTTCGAAACCCTAATTCCTGATTTTTGCAATTACTTCCTAACCCTTGATCCAATGGTCATGAAATATTATGGGGAGGTGTAATATGATATAAGGAATATTTTTCATTCACACCTTGAAGTCAAATTCTTTAATGTTGGAGAGTTGACTTTTTGGTCAACTTTTCGATCGATCGGTGTCTACCGAGTCGCCCGTTGGTGATCCGGACATCCTGAGGACTTGAAACTCTTTGGATGGACTTTACTAAGCCATAGGAGCTTAATGAACCTTGATCCCATCATTGAAATATTCTTTAAATCAAAAGTCCAACTACAATTGACTTTTTCTAGTCAAAAACCCTAATCGGGTGTCCCAAATTGCACTGTTCTTGAACCCCGGGTGACCACCTCAAATTGCACTCATTCTTGGTCCAATTTATCATCCTTGATCTTGTTTGAAGTTGGATCAATCCAAAACATTGATTGATCAAACCCTCGAAAGTTCGGTTTTGACGGTATGGAACCCTGATTCATCTGCATCTTGACAAAGATAAACTTGAAATGGGTTAAGGTTAGTTAATCAAATGAATATGATCCTAAAATGATGATGAGGATCTAAAGGGTCAAAATGTAGGGTGCAACAAGAGGGCTTACAGACATATCTCAATAACCTTCCATATGACTTCTTGAAATCTTCCATCACTACTTTTTTACCCAAGGCAATCAAACTCAACAAAGTACTAACGTTCAGAGCTAGAAACTTGTAGGCCACTGTACTCTTTAAGGGCTCCATAGCGAGATCACTAGAATCGGGAGGGAAATATGCACCTGAAACACAAATACATGTCAATGAAATGCAGATGAAAATGCAAATGCCAATGCAAACAAGGGATCAAGACTGCTGTGCTGTTAGTTGAGAAAAACCAGAGCTTCGCCTTAACAAGAACAAAGTGCCGATAGTAGGACCCACTGATATCAGGAACACAGATTCACACTTGCAAACCGGGTATTCTGGAAGCCAAGGTTTCCTGCATAACCCAACCCTCCTCACCGGTATGGACCTATCCACTGACAAGGTTCGGCATCCTATGCGTTCATCAGCGTCACATACTTTCTAGAAATGATGATACGTTCACCATTTCTGGTTTGGCATCATCATCTCCTGAAGAGGCCTCACTTAGCTGACTCACAAATGATCGGTTCCCAGAGTCGACAATTCTCAAATCTAAAATTTCAACCGATCCTAAGGATCTGAAGGAAAATCATCAAAGAGAATCTCGTCCGAGTGTGAATTTCATGGGGAACTGTATTTGCTAAGCAAACAGGCCCCCCCACTAATCTCCACTACTAAAGCTAGGTTCATACTCAAGCTTGGGTCTGGCTTATCACTCAGCGGAACTTCCCTCCCACAGCACAGCAATAATGATATATGATGCGGAAAAAAATGCGGAAAGCAAATAAAGATAAATCACATATATACACACCCCAAAAATAAACAAACAAACGCTAGGATTGACTCGCATATGGGATATTTCTATCCCCAGCAGAGTCGCCAGCTATCGCTACTACGAAAATCGAAGCCAACAATGACATAAGAGTCGCCACCATGCTTTATTTATCCCAAGGGAGGGAAAGGAAACGCTCAGAGATAACCTAACGAAAAGGGGGATAAGACTGGTCATTGCAACCAAATCTTGGGTTCGGGAGTCGGTTACGCAAGGGGAAGGTATTAGCACCCCTCACATCCGTCGTACTCGACGGGATCCACGCTTGTTGTCTATCTAAAAGGGTGATTGAAACTATCTAATTACAAGCTTGAGGACAAAAGAAAAAGAAAGTGACTCGGCAAAGCAACGACGCTTTGTGCCTACGTATCTCATTTGGAATGAGAAGTCAGAGTCAACGTAGTTTGGCTAACTACGAGTGAAAGGGGGGAAGGTTGCTCGCCAAGACATCACCGTCTTGTGCTTACTTACTTTCATCTGGTATGAAAGATCAGAGCAAATGTAGTTCGGGCTAAAAGGGAACACAGGTTTGTTCAACTATTTTTTTGGCCCGAGTAGGGTTAACAAGTAGTTATAGCAGTTGGTGTATGCAGCTCGACCATTGGAGGCTTAGGCGTTACCGTTTGCGGTAGAACTAAGAGTTAACGACACTCTTTTTATCTGAAAAGGTTTTCCTGATTAAGATCCCAAAGGATAAAATGGTTTGAAGTATTTTTGTTTTTTTAGAGAAGAAGTGTTTTGAACTTGGTTTGTTTATAATGTATGTTGTACCAAAGTCTAGAGCCTAGGATCGAATGCGTCGCATATCGCCCTAAGGAAGTATACTAAACACTCTAGGAAAGTGAGAGGTGGCCCCTCAATTACCATTTCCCAAGTATAAGGCTCATGGCACAACATTCATTATCTTTATTAAGTGTTTTATGATTGTTTTGAGATGAGAAGATAAAGGACACTAAAAAGGGGGACTAAATCCAAGCCTAAAGTTTCCATGCAATGATGGTCCTAAGATTGGGACAAAGGAAATGCTACCTAATGTTATCATACATGGTTAAGATCCTAATGTCTAACATAATCTCCCTTGAGAGATTAGAGGTCTTAAGGGAAAGGAGGCAAAGAAACAACAAGAGACAACATAAACATGCAAGGATACAAACATGGAATGCAAATGAGGGAGGAAATTATGTGGGCTAAAGACCACCACAAGCTCATCTCAACCTCAAACAACAATATGATAAATGCAAGAGATAAAGGGAACATGAAATACATCAATAGAAACACACAAAAGCATCAAAAGTGGGATGAAATGGCCTAAACCAAACAGCATCAACCACAATGCCACAAAGCAAAAAAACATGAAAAAAGAAAGGAAAAGAACCCTAACTCAAAGAGGGGTTAGAACAAGTGAAAAAAATAGCAAGGCAATCCCAAATATCATTTAACCAAGGCATCATCATGATTTGTGCAAAAGATGCAACAAAAATGTCCTCATGGTTCACCATTCAATCCATGCTTCAAATACCTCCAAAGGAGGGAACTTAGACAAACCTAAATGGTGTTCCAAATTCCTTGGACAACAAGGGGAATGAAATAAAAGTTCTCAAAAGAAAAAGCAAGTGAATCACAAGGAAAAGCAAGCAAATTCCCAAAGGAAAGCAAACTTGTTTCACAATGAAACCCTAATTGGCAACTCAAAAGTCAACAACCAAAGGAACAAGCAAAACCAATTGTTATGACCTAAACATGAGCAAGCACCATCCTTAACATGTTAACAGCATGAATCAATAGGCATTGAGAGCTCAAAGGATCCAAAAAATGTCATATCCAAGTCCAACTAGGTCAAGATATATGTAGGAACCTTCCTTTAGGGTAACTTGACTTGCAAATTACTCTAAAAATAGGAAAATAATTCAAAAATTATCAAATAAAATGCAAGAAGCTCATAAATGTGTTGGCAACCAGAAACAAAAAGATTGCAATCAAAATCACTTCACAACATCACCATAGAAATTGATTCACAAGGGTGCTCCATTATGAAGGAGGATTGCTTAGGGTCAAATGAAAGGCATCAAAAGTCAACTCAAAAGTCAACCAAACAGAGGCAAAATGGTCCTAAAAAATTCTTCAACTCATCATTGATATGAGGATTGAATTTCATTCATTGGATCAAAATGAAATGAGAGAAATAAAATAAAGAACAAAGCATGTCAAGATTTAAGTTACATAAAATACTTTCAAAGTTAAATCCCATTTTTAATTGAAAAATAAATCATAAAATAAAATAAAAATTTCTAAAAATAAGAGGACATCTCAAAGATTCTAAAACATATTTTTTTTTGGGATTTTATGACCTTTGGAAGTATTTTAAAATAATTAAAATCTCAACAAAAATAAAAATAAAACAAAAGGAAAATGAAATAAAATAACAAAGGGGCTGAGGGTGCCAATAGCAGCCCAGAAGTGTTGCATATCACTGGGCTTCACAGAGAGGGGTGCTAATAACAACCCAACCCATCAGAAAAAGCAAAAATGAAATAAAACATAGAGATCCAGTGGTACACGGTCAACCAAGGCATATGGTGGAACTCAACCAGGCGCGTTTGATCCATTGGTAATCAGATCAAGTGGCTCACATGATGCCAACTCATTTAATGAAATATCAACCTGATTCAGTGTGTTGAGTCAAAGTGTGTGTATGATGCGTCTTAATCTGGGACGTTAAAGCAAAAAGTAATCAAATCACAAGGCCAGCAACGGGACACGTGGGATTGGCTGGGATTTAAAAATGGGAGGGAGAACCAGACGGCCGGAACCACTGTTCCGGTCGTCTTCTCCGGCGAGCCTTCATCACCTCCTCACGGCCAAAAACCCAGAAACCTTAAAACTTCATCAAAATGAACAAAACAAAAGCCAAAAATGATCTCCAGGTTACGTGGATCATAAATTCACTAGCCATTTTCATTGATCATGTCTTAAAAGGCCAAAACGAAAGAAAAATAGAAAATAGCTCAAATGTAAAAAAGTTGCAAACAACTACCAAATCAATCCAAAATCCATCTATGCATAAAGAGGTTTGCAAATATATGAAAATGGCGTGCTATTAATGCGTAAACAATGAGATATTTTGAAAGAAGGAAACCTAGAAAATAAGCTTCCTCAGAGCTCAATGTGCTATCAAAGCTTGAAGTAAGTTACCCAGAAACGTTCAGTGAAGTTCAAGAAATGTTTTGCAATGCTTGGTTTTGATTGAAACTCAATGAAACTCAAAAAACGATTTTCACTTTTTCTCTCCTTTTTTCCAATCTGTTCTTGCTCTCACTCTCACCAAATCCAGTTCTGAAGGTATGGGAAGAATCCTGGGATTAAATATGTTCAGATGAAGAATAGGCCCAATTCTGTCTCCTTTAAGCCCAATTTAATTTTCACTTTTTCACTTATGGTCATTTGAATAGTGCACGAATTTCACCTTGATTAGCTGTAAAAATGGATTCTTTGGCTTGCATCTAAAGTTGGTAGATCAAAGGGCTGAAAATTACTCCTTGGTTTGATCTTATGGCTTGTTTTTGATATATAACTTAATCTTGAAGAAACTATGAAAATGGCCATCCAAATGCACTCAAATTCCAAATCCAAAGATGGCATTGTGTTTCAAATGTCATTTGCACTCAAAATATGCATAAGGTTGGTACAAACTGTTTTCACATGAATTAATTTTGATTTTTTTCCTTTTTAAGCCTTTTTCATGGAAATTCAATTAGGGATTCTTCCATCCAAGCCAAACCCTTGATGCCTTGATGCGCGATTGAGCAAATTACCCCATTTGGAACAAGTTTGATGTTGGAAAGATTTCCATTTGAAGTGTGCAAAGTGGTGAAAATGACCTATGATGAAAATGACTTGTAATCCTACTTTCCCAAAATACCCCTGCCTTGCAAGCCTCATAACTTGAGTTCTACAAATCAGATGAAGGACTTCTAGTACTATTTGGAAATCTAAGATCATGAGGAACAACTTTCATGTTCATCAAAAGTTGAGGAGAAATATACATATAGGTCAAAAATGGCTTGGAAGTTGGTTGACTTTTGTTGACCAAAATCACATTCATCTAAGGACCTGTAACTTGTCTGCATCATAACTTGAGTTCTATAAACCCAATTAAGGACTTCTAGTACTCAAAAGAAAGCTAAGAACATGCTCTACAAGTTTCATGTTGGTAAAAAGTTGAGATGAGACTTTTATCTTGAGATAGGTGGTCTTGAAGTTAGGAATTGAACAGGGGATTTTACACTGAGAACCCTAATCTAGTCACTCCTCACACTCTTGATTCTTGATGAATTGATCTTGAAATGATATCCCGTGTATCTTAACGCAAAATTACATGACCTTAGAGACTTGGAATTAGGTCTTAATCTCCTTCAATTTCACAGTTGACTCAGGGTTGACCAGATGAAAACCCTAATTGCACCATCTTCAACTGTAACTCTTCACACTTGGTATGAATACTTGAATGAACTCCACAATGACCCTCAAGGCCTCCAATGAGCTTAAATGACCATATCTCTTCATGACCATGGGCTTGTGATCCTCAAATGACCTTTAAATAGCCTCTAAGACAGGAGGTGAACCTCATACACTTTTCTGCTTATCCAAAAGGCTTTGACTTATCCAATAGCCCCTTGTTGACTTGAATACAACCTCTTGATTAGGTTTAGACCCCTTGGCACATTCCTCTTGTTGCACGCACATCTCTTGATCCCCTGTAAAAATGCAAAATGCTATGCAATGCAATATGCTAGAACAATGAAATGAAACATAAACCAAGTAAAGAAAAGGTTGGGCAAATTTTGGGGTACAACAGCTGCCCCTATTCAAGCGACTTGGACCTGAAGGGATGAAAAGCGAACAGATTTCAGAAATTCAAGGTAAAAGACGGTTGAATACCAAAGAACCCGGAAATTTGTCAACCGTAGAATGAAACCTCTGACATCACCGTCAGGCGCCTATATCAAGTAGAGTATCTAACTTCGCCGTCATTTATAAACCAAGTAAATATCTGACCCCGCTGTCAGTCACCAATCAAGTAAACATCTGACCTCGCCGTCAATCATCAATCATCTGACTTCTTTGTCATTCCTTAAAATAATAAACATTTGACCTCGCCGTCATTCATCCAAATAATCTGACTTCGCCGTCAGTCCTCAAAATCCTCTGACTTCGCCGTCATTCCTCAAAATAATAAACATCTGAACTCGCCGTCATTCATCCAAATAATCTGACTTCGCCGTTAGTCCTCAAAATTATCTAACTTCTCCGTCAATTCTCAACACAATCTGACTTCGCCGCCATTTCACAAAATCATCTGACTTCACCGTCATTTCACAAAATCATCTGACTTCGCCGTCATTTCACAACACAATCTGACTTCGCCGCCAACTCTTAACAAAATCTGACTTCGCCATCATTTCACAAAATCATCTGACTTCACCGTCATTTCACAAAATCATCTGACTTCGCCGTCATTTCTCAAAATCGTCTGACTTCGCCGTCATTTCTCAAAATCATCTGACTTCGCCGTCATTTCTCAAAATAGTCTGACTTCGCCGTCAAATTCTATAAAAGCATCTGACATCGCCGTCAGGCCTCGACATCAAGTCGGTAAAACATCTGACCTCACCGTCAGGGTGAAGAAATCCATAGGGGAAATATGAACTTGAATAAATAGACTCTGTTGCAGAGAATGATAAGATGAACACGTCTATCAATGATCTTGCTGGAGTCCTGGGTACCACACAGGCTTGAGAAATATGTTGATAGTTGCTAGAGATACACCTGAAAATAAAGAGGTAACAACCTGGTTTATGTTTCACATGCACATGTTTGAATATGGCGTAATGCTCCATGCAAAATGGAAATGCTACGCGTTTGGGAGGACGTTATGCACGATGAAAATGCAAAGGAACCACTTCAACAAAATAAATGCTGAAGAGAGGAAAACAACTCCGCTGGGGGAAGACTAGGCACACCTAGTGCCAACGGACTCCTGCTGGGGAATACAAGCCCTGGATGGCCTCCGAGATAACTTTCGGGTAAAGCTGTTCTGCTAAGCATAAATCCACTCCAATGGGAATCAAAATCAAACTCTGCTGAGGAAAGCGCCCTGGATGGCCTACCAGAATATAACTCTTCTGGGAAACAAACAACTCGGCTAGAGACAACGACTCCACTCTACCGGAGAAATCAATCGTGAATGGCCTGCTATAACATTCTGGGGAACAGACAACTCTGTTGGGAACCAAGGTGGATTACTGAAGGATGGCTTTATTCTGTCAGAGATTCCGCTCTGCTGAAGATTTAATCCACTATCTATTAGGGATTATGAATAAGATCTATTGGGGAATTATCCCAAGCTCTCTCTCTGCTGAGGATGGAGAAAAAACGATCCCAGGGAAGAAAACCACTCCACCGACTTAGCTGGGGATTAGGTAAAGAGGGAATCAACATCAACCTCTGCTTGGGGAAAATGAAACCAATGCTCAACAATATCGACCTCTGCTTGGGGAAATGAAACAATGTCCCGAACTCTGAGGGGAAAGGAGCTAGTCGTTCAGATCCTGTGGGGAAAACGAAATTCTGCATTCATTCCACTGTTGGGGATAAACCCACATCTACCTGTTGGAAATGATCCTACTCTGCTGGAGACATCAATCTCGACCTGATGAGGGTAACCTTAACTGTATGAAGTTTCAAGCTGCTGGGGATGTGAACTCTAACGCCCATTTTAATTATTTGAGTTTTCCCGGTGTTATTTTTACTTATCGGCGTGCTTTGTGTGGAAGTATTGAGAAATAAGGAACATAATATTAATATCATATAATTGATAATGATAATAATTGATAATTAATATTAATGTTGATATTATTATTATTATTATTATTATTATTATTATTATTATTATTATTATTAATATTAATGTTATGAAGTTTTATATTAATTTTGGATTAAAAGAAAATGAGGATTTTATTAATTGGGATTATTTGGATTATAAGGAGAATTTGGGATTAAGGGCAATAGTGGAATATTGGAAAAGGAAAGAAGAAAGAGACACGATCATGAGAGGGAGAAGAACACGGTAGAAGTGAAAAAGAGAAGAACCCGATCAAGAAAGTGAGAGCTCGATCAAGCAAGAGCAAGCAAGAGGAAGCTAGGCTGTGGATTCTTGAAGTTTCTTCGATCAAAGCTGCATTTGAGGTAAGGGGGGGGGGGGGGGGGGGAGAATCGGTTAAAATTCGGTATTGCATGAATTTTAGGTAGAAGGGGATTTCCCTAACCCCATAGATGTTGATGAACTGATTCTTATGATGTTGTGAATTCTAAGTTGCTGCTGGTATGGTTGATTCATTGCATGTGTTTGTTTGGGTGATTTAGGGTTTTCGGTAGTTTACCGTTTTTAAGCCGAAATTGATCAATTGAGTAGAACTGAGGTTTTATCGGGTGAAATTGAGAATGAATTATGTAGTTAAGTCGTAGAATGTTGGTTAGATGTGTTAGAAGCTGGTTTACGCGTAATCGGGCGAATTCGAAGAGAGTTGTTGTTTCTGCACAGTGAAATTTTTCTGAAATCGCAGGTATTCGCCAGCATTCGTTGGGCGAATGAGGGCGGGCGAGCCTTCGCTAGGCTTCGCCAGGCGAACTGGGCAGCGAGTGCTGCCAATAGCCACTGTCTGGCTTCGCCGGGCGAGCTCCAGCGAGCATTCGCTACGGGGCTTCGCCAGGCGAATGTGCCAGCGAGCTCGACAGTAATTTGCATTTTTGCTGTTGTTCTGTTCGGTTTTCTTGTGCTGTTGGACCCTTGCTGGTCATGTATTGATTACGAGATTGTTGGTGAGTTGTGGTGAGTGTATGTGTGGTGTTGGAATGTAATTTCCGTGTTATTCGTTTGATTAGAATATTTCGATTGGTGTATGATATGATACATGTATGTGGTGATGTGTGGAATATATGCGTATAAATATATATGTGATGCATGATGATGGATCAGTAGGATCGTGTGCACCGTGTGTGCTTGTGTTTGCTGTGTGCATTGGTGTCTGAATAGCATGTTGACGGGATTGAATCGTTGCTCAGATGGGGCGTATGGGATTCACCCGTGCTCCAAATGGGGAGCGTGGACGTGATTTGAATCATTGCTCAGATGGGGCGTATGGGATTCACCCGTGTTCCAAATGGGGAGCGTTGGTAGGGATAGATCGTTGCTCAGATGGAGTGTATGTGATCTATCCTGAGATTGATTATATGGGCTCAGGAGGAGCGTGGTAGGGATAGATCGTTGCTCAGATTGGGCGTATGTGATCTATCCTGAGTTTGATTATATGGGCTCAAGAGGAGTGTGGTAGGGATAGATCATTGCTCAGATGGAGTGTATGCGATCTATCCTGAGTTTGAGTCGGTACCGCATATTATTGTGTTGAGTTGCATATGTTGCATTGTTTGTGTGCTGTGTTGGTGTGGGACAGTAGGTCCGAATTGATGTATGATGAATGATGTTTATATGTTGTCTGCCTTTTATTCATGTACATTATTACCGTTATATTTTTGATCGTGATTTCTCACCCCTTGTTGTTGTTGTGGTCTGTGCTTCTTCGGAAGTACAGGCAATCCAGGTGCGTAGTGTAACGCCCCGATTCTGAATTCCCATTAATTGTTGGGTCTTTTAATTTATTTATTTGATGTTTGTTTTTAAATTGAGAAAAATTATATATTGTTATTATGTGGTGTTTGCTTATTTTATCTATTTTACCGATTCGGAGAGTTTCGGGGAATTAGAGTAAAAAGGGCATTTTAGACATTTAGCACTTTAGTGTGAGAATTGATTGGTAAGTGTTGGAAAGAATTTGAGAGGAAAGAAATAGAGATAGAAATAGAATAAGAGAGAAAAAGGAAGAAAGATAGTAACATGAGAAGAAAAAAAAAACAAGAGAAAGAAAAGAGGAGAAGAGAAAGAGAAGAGAAAGTGGAGAGGAAAACCTAGAATCATCAAGGGATCATCACCAAAGCTTGCAATCGATCGGTAAGGGTGTGAAACTCCATCATCTCTTTAATGTATATGATTGTATGTGTATGTGTGTGGATTTTGTAGAGTTTCTACTCTTTTTCCACTTAGGTTAGAAGTTGGTTTTGTGAGTAGAATGAGGTTTTAATCGGTTAGAACTCGGATTAGATGATGTAGTTTAGTCGGGTGATGGTTGGGTTGTGCTACTGTGACTGGTTTGGATTTAATCGGTCGGTTGTGTGGAGTTTGGGCTTTGAGACAGCCATGGAAGTTCTGTCTTCGCAAGTTCGCCAGGCGAATGGCAGCGAAGCTTCGCCAGGCGAAGCCCAGCGAGCTGTAGCGAAGCAAGTCAGAAGCTAATATTCTGTATTCGCTGGCAAGTTCGCCAGGCGAAGTGAGTTGGCGAAGGTTCGCCAGGCGAGTGGGTAGCGAGCCTCAGCGAGTAATTCCAGAATTACTCCCAGTGGACTTCGCTGGGAAGTTCGCCAGGCGAAGGCCAGCGAGCATTCGCTGCGTGGCTTCGCCAGGCGAAGGTTGGCGAACCTGGCAGTGTTATTTTGTTTTGCTGTTTGTTCATAGCATGATGTTTGGTTGATTCAATTATGATTAATGCCTATATGAATGATTGATGTGTGAACTGTTTGACATGTCGTGCTGTGGGTGGCCGAAAGGCGTGAATCCTAGATTGTAGAGTAAATGATAAATCTTGAATACTTGATAATCTTGTGTATTTGCTCGAATTGAATAGAAACGCATTGATAGGCTGATATGTGTGTAAACCATGTGTGGAATGGTGTATAATGTGAATGCATGATAAATATATGCTATGTATGTGATAAATGCAATGAGTATGTTCGTGAGCATAGTATGCATTTTTGTGTCGATTGATCCCTCGGAGGATTTGCAGAACCTCGTATGATACGATGGTTATATTTGATTCCTTGGAGAATCGGTTGCATTGTGTGATTCCTTGGAGAATCGGTTGCATTGTGTGATTCCTCGGAGAATCGGTCATAACATGTAATCCCGTGGAGGATTGGCTAGAGTATTTGATTCCGTGGAGAATCTGCTGAGTACTTGATCCCGTGGAGGATCTGCTGAATATTCGATTCCGTGGAGAATCTGATGAATATTTGATTCCGTGGAGAATCTGCTGAGTACTTGATCCCGTGGAGGGTCTGCTGAATACTCGATTCCTTAGAGAATCTGTTGAATGAGTCGGTACCGCATTTGCATCTGCATAGAGTCGTGTGTCGGTCTCTATGAGTTGCATGAGTCATCTGTGTATGATGCATTAGTTGTGTGAATATAACTGTGTATGTTATATATGATTGTTTGGAGGAAAATATAGTGAATGTTCATGTGTATGTGTAGAGACATGATTATTTGTATATGCTTAATGTGGTGAGAACATAATTTGAGTATAACTTGTACAAATGTGAGTATATGTATATATACAATTTTATGCATTAACTGTTATGATGTTGTTTCTCACCCTTCTGCTGTTTTATGATGCTCTATGAGGCATTGCAGAGTAGGAAGCTGGAGGTTCTTTTTGTGAAGCGATGTCTTCATTCTTTTTGGTCAATGGCTCTGATATGTAACATCTGGGTAGTTAGGAAGCCTTTGACTCTTTTGGAGTTACATTTGTTTTGATTCTTTTGTGATACATATGTGTATGTATCTGCTGTGGATATGTTGTAAAGCATGAATTAACTGATGGTTGTATATACTTTTATGAATGAGATCGATTCAATATTTGGATGTTTCCGCTTTATTCTAAATATTGAGATGTGGGTTACCCATTGTTGCATATCTATTTTGAGCAGGTATCGTATGTGTTTAATTTCATGATAATGTGATGCGCCTCTTATATACCATGTTTTAATTAAACTCTGATGAAATAAATTTTCTAAGTGCCTAATTGATTTATTTGATTAATTTGGGGGTATAGAAAGGGGATGTTACATTAAGTGGTATCAGAGACAGTGTTGAGTCAGTCGTGTCTGTCTTGTTGTTGTGTTGGTTGAACGGTTGTTTAACCTTGTTGTTATTTTTGGGAATCCTCAGAATATGGCAGGTCGTAATGACAATGCTATGGCAGCGGCGTTAGAGGCTATGGCCAGAGCTGTGCAGGGTGCACCTAACGTGAATGCGAATGATGAGTTTAGGAAGAACCAACCACCGGTGTTCAAAGGGAGATTTGATCCGGATGGTGCTCAGATATGGTTAAAGGAAATTGAGAGGATCTTTAGGGTGATGGATTGTGCTAAAGGGAACAAGGTGAGACTAGGGACTCACATGCTGAGAGAAGAGGCTGAAGACTGGTGGGTCAGCGTGAGGCAAGTTCTTGAGGTCGACGATGAGGAGATTACGTGGGATTTATTTCGTACTGAGTTTCTAAGGAAGTATTATCCCGAAAGTGTTAAAGGGAAGAGAGAAATGGAATTTCTGGAGTTGAAACAAGGTAATATGTCGGTGGTGGACTACACCGCTAAGTTTACTGAGTTAGTGAAGTTTCACCCTCACTATGATGCGGTTACGGCGGAATTTTCCAAATGTATCAAGTATGAGAATGGCTTGCGTCCTGAGATAAAGCAAGCGGTGGGTTATCAAAGGATACGAAGATTTTCGGATTTGACCGAGTGTTGCAGAATTTATGAAGAAGACAGTAGAGCTCGTTCTACTCATTATAAGGGTATGAGCGAGAGGAGAGGGAAGCAGCAAGTACGAAGCGGACCTTATGTGACGCCTGCTGATAAGGGCAAACATAGGGGAAACTTTGATAGGAGACCCGGAGGAGGTTCCGGTGCGATCAAATGTTTTAAGTGTGGCGTGATGGGCCACAAGTCTTATGATTGTGGAAAGTTCAAGGCGAAGTGTTCCAACTGTGGGCTCCTTGGACATGATGCAGCAGAGTGTAGAAAGAATGCTGTGAAGTGTTTTAATTGTGGCGAGGTGGGTCACATTAGCTCGAATTGTACCAAACCGAAGCAAGCTCAGGCGGGCGGAAAAGTTTTCGCATTAGCAGGTTCAGACGCTACTAATGCGGCGGATCGTTTGATTAAAGGTACATGCTTTATTAATGATATGCCTTTAGTTGCTATTATTGATACTGGAGCGACTCACTCGTTCATTTCTCTTGCGTGTGCTAAGCGGTTGGATTTGTGTATGGTTTCTTTGAGTAGTGGTATGGTTATTGGGACTCCCGCTTTGGGGTCGGTAACTACTTCTTTGGTGTGTGCAAGTTGTCCTTTGACCATGTATGGTAAGGACTTCGTTATGGATTTAGTGTGTTTACCGTTGGAAGGTTTGGACGTAATCTTGGGTATGAACTGGTTGCAATTTAATAGAGTTCATCTGGATTGCTATCACAAGTTAGTAAGGTTTCCTTCTTTGGAAGATGGTGAAAACGAGAGTTTTCTTTCCACTAAAGAGTTGAAGAAACTTTTAGCGGACGAAGCTCAGTTGTTTGGTTTGTTTGCATCGTTGTCGGTGGAGAGCAAAGTTGAGCTCGACATGTTTCCTGTGGTTTGTGAATTTCCTGAAGTGTTTCCGGAAGATGTTACGGATGTGCCGCCAAAGAGAGAGGTTGAATTTTCTATTGATCTAGTTCCGGGTACTAGACCGATTTCGATGGCCCCGTATCGGATGTCGGCATCGGAGTTGGTGGAATTGAAGAAGCAGTTGAATGATTTGTTGGATAAGAGATTTGTAAGACCAAGTGTTTCTCCTTGGGGTGCGCCGGTATTGTTGGTAAAGAAGAAGGATGGTAGTATGCGATTGTGTATTGATTATCGACAATTGAATAAGGTGACAATTAAGAACAAGTATCCGCTTCCAAGAATTTATGATTTGATGGATCAATTAGTTGGAGCCCGTGTTTTTAGTAAGATTGATTTGAGATCCGGTTATCACCAGATTCGGGTTAAGGAAGAAGATATTTCGAAGACGGCTTTTAGAACACGATATGGTCACTATGAGTATACGGTGATGCCATTCGGAGTTTCTAACGCGCCGGGTGTTTTCATGGAATATATGAACCGTATCTTCCACGAGCAGTTGGATCGTTTTGTGGTAGTGTTTATCGATGACATTTTGATTTATTCTAAGTCTCGGGAGGAACACGAAGAACATTTAAGGATTGTGTTGCGGATTTTGAAAGAGAAGAAGTTGTATGCAAAGTTGTCTAAGTGTGAGTTTTGGTTGTCGGAGGTGAGTTTTCTTGGGCATATTATTTCCGGCAATGGTATTAGTGTGGATCCATCCAAGATCGATGCGGTAATGCAATGGGAGACTCCAAGATCGGTTACGGAAATTCGAAGCTTTTTGGGCTTGGCCGGTTATTACCGGAGGTTTATCGAAGGATTTTCAAAGTTAGCACTTCCGTTAACGCAATTGACTTGTAAAGGAAAGACTTTTATTTGGGATGTTAATTGTGAAGAGAGTTTCATGGAATTAAAGAGAAGGTTAACGACAGCGCCAGTTTTGATTTTGCCGAATCCTGCGGAACCTTTTGTGGTTTACTGCGATGCTTCTTTGTCAGGATTGGGTGGTGTATTGATGCAAGATGGGAAGGTCGTGGCGTATGCTTCTAGGCAGTTGAGAGTGCATGAAAAGAATTATCCTACTCATGATTTGGAGTTAGCGGCCGTAGTGTTCGTTTTGAAAATTTGGAGGCACTATCTTTATGGTGCAAGATTTGAGGTTTTTAGCGATCACAAGAGTTTGAAGTATTTGTTTGATAAAAAAGAATTGAATATGAGGCAAAGGAGATGGCTAGAACTTTTGAAAGACTATGATTTTGGTTTAAATTATCATCCGGGTAAGGCGAATGTGGTAGCCGATGCCTTAAGTCGGAAGTCGTTGCACGTGTCTACTTTGATGGTTAGAGAGTGGGAACTTTTGGAGAACTTTAGAGATTTGAGTTTGGTTTGCGAGTTATCACCGGGTAGTGTGACGCTAGGTATGTTGCATGTCACGAATGATTTCCTTACTACGGTGTGTGAAAAGCAAAAGTTGGATTTGAAATTTGTGGATTTGATGACGAATGGAAATGAAGATTTCAAAGTTGATGAATTAGGAGTTTTAAGGTTTCGAGGTCGTATTTGTATTCCCGATGATGCGGATTTGAAGAAGATGATATTGGAAGAGGGACATCGGAGTAACTTAAGTATTCATCCGGGAGCGAATAAGATGTATCAGGATTTGAAGAAGATCTTTTGGTGGTCTGGATTGAAAAGCGATGTTGCTCGTTTTGTGTACTCGTGTTTGACTTGCCAGAAGTCTAAGGTGGTGCATCAGAAGCCTAGTGGATTGATGCAACCGTTGGATATTCCAGAATGGAAATGGGATAGTATATCGATGGATTTTGTTACGGGATTGCCGAATACGCAAAGAGGACATAATGCTATTTGGGTGATTGTTGATAGGCTTACTAAATCGGCTCACTTTATTCCGATTGATATTACTTATTCTTTGGAAAGGTTGGCCGAGATTTATGTTGGCACTATTGTGAAGCTTCATGGAGTTCCTAAGAGTATTGTGTCGGATAGAGATCCTAGATTTACTTCAAGATTTTGGGAGAGTTTGCAAGGTGCCTTGGGTTCTAAGTTGAGATTGAGTTCGGCATATCATCCGCAAACAGATGGTCAAACCGAGAGGACGATTCAATCGTTAGAAGATTTGTTGCGTGCTTGTGTGCTTGAACAAGGTGGTGCGTGGGACGGTTATTTAGCGTTGATTGAGTTCACCTATAATAACAGTTTCCATTCGAGTATTGGTATGGCGCCATTTGAGGCTTTATATGGTCGGAGATGTCGAACACCTCTGTGTTGGCATGAGACAGGTGAAAAGTCGGTAGTTGGTCCTGAAATGGTACAGCAAACGACGGAAAAGGTGAAATTTATTCGGGGAAAGATGAGAGCTTCTCAGAGTAGACAGAAAAGTTATCATGATAAAAGGAGAAAGGATCTCGAGTTTCAAGAGGGCGACCATGTGTTTTTGAGAGTTACACCGGTTACGGGTGTGGGTCGTGCTTTGAAGTCGAGAAAGTTGACTTCTCGTTTTATTGGTCCGTATCAGATTGTCGCACGAGTTGGTGCTGTGGCTTATCGTGTGGCGTTGCCTCCGAATCTTTCGAATTTGCATGATGTATTCCATGTCTCGCAACTTCGGAAGTATGTTCCAGATCCGTCACATGTTATTCCAATGGATGAAGTGGAAGTAAGAGATAACCTTACAGTTGAAGTTTTACCGGTTAGTATTTTGGACCGTGAAGTTAAGAAACTAAGAGGCAAGGATATTGCGCTTGTGAAAGTGTCCTGGGGAGGTGCCGCGGAAGGCAACATGACTTGGGAATTGGAGAGCAAGACGCGAGAGTCGCATCCGGAGTTGTTTGAATAAGGTAATATTTTCGAGGACGAAAATTTCTAAAGTGGGGGAGAGTTGTAACGCCCCGATTCTGAATTCCCATTAATTGTTGGGTCTTTTAATTTATTTATTTGATGTTTGTTTTTAAATTGAGAAAAATTATATATTGTTATTATGTGGTGTTTGCTTATTTTATCTATTTTACCGATTCGGAGAGTTTCGGGGAATTAGAGTAAAAAGGGCATTTTAGACATTTAGCACTTTAGTGTGAGAATTGATTGGTAAGTGTTGGAAAGAATTTGAGAGGAAAGAAATAGAGATAGAAATAGAATAAGAGAGAAAAAGGAAGAAAGATAGTAACATGAGAAGAAAAAAAAAACAAGAGAAAGAAAAGAGGAGAAGAGAAAGAGAAGAGAAAGTGGAGAGGAAAACCTAGAATCATCAAGGGATCATCACCAAAGCTTGCAATCGATCGGTAAGGGTGTGAAACTCCATCATCTCTTTAATGTATATGATTGTATGTGTATGTGTGTGGATTTTGTAGAGTTTCTACTCTTTTTCCACTTAGGTTAGAAGTTGGTTTTGTGAGTAGAATGAGGTTTTAATCGGTTAGAACTCGGATTAGATGATGTAGTTTAGTCGGGTGATGGTTGGGTTGTGCTACTGTGACTGGTTTGGATTTAATCGGTCGGTTGTGTGGAGTTTGGGCTTTGAGACAGCCATGGAAGTTCTGTCTTCGCAAGTTCGCCAGGCGAATGGCAGCGAAGCTTCGCCAGGCGAAGCCCAGCGAGCTGTAGCGAAGCAAGTCAGAAGCTAATATTCTGTATTCGCTGGCAAGTTCGCCAGGCGAGTGGGTAGCGAGCCTCAGCGAGTAATTCCAGAATTACTCCCAGTGGACTTCGCTGGGAAGTTCGCCAGGCGAAGGCCAGCGAGCATTCGCTGCGTGGCTTCGCCAGGCGAAGGTTGGCGAACCTGGCAGTGTTATTTTGTTTTGCTGTTTGTTCATAGCATGATGTTTGGTTGATTCAATTATGATTAATGCCTATATGAATGATTGATGTGTGAACTGTTTGACATGTCGTGCTGTGGGTGGCCGAAAGGCGTGAATCCTAGATTGTAGAGTAAATGATAAATCTTGAATACTTGATAATCTTGTGTATTTGCTCGAATTGAATAGAAACGCATTGATAGGCTGATATGTGTGTAAACCATGTGTGGAATGGTGTATAATGTGAATGCATGATAAATATATGCTATGTATGTGATAAATGCAATGAGTATGTTCGTGAGCATAGTATGCATTTTTGTGTCGATTGATCCCTCAGAGGATTTGCAGAACCTCGTATGATACGATGGTTATATTTGATTCCTTGGAGAATCGGTTGCATTGTGTGATTCCTTGGAGAATCGGTTGCATTGTGTGATTCCTCGGAGAATCGGTCATAACATGTAATCCCGTGGAGGATTGGCTAGAGTATTTGATTCCGTGGAGAATCTGCTGAGTACTTGATCCCGTGGAGGATCTGCTGAATATTCGATTCCGTGGAGAATCTGATGAATATTTGATTCCGTGGAGAATCTGCTGAGTACTTGATCCCGTGGAGGGTCTGCTGAATACTCGATTCCTTAGAGAATCTGTTGAATGAGTCGGTACCGCATTTGCATCTGCATAGAGTCGTGTGTCGGTCTCTATGAGTTGCATGAGTCATCTGTGTATGATGCATTAGTTGTGTGAATATAACTGTGTATGTTATATATGATTGTTTGGAGGAAAATATAGTGAATGTTCATGTGTATGTGTAGAGACATGATTATTTGTATATGCTTAATGTGGTGAGAACATAATTTGAGTATAACTTGTACAAATGTGAGTATATGTATATATACAATTTTATGCATTAACTGTTATGATGTTGTTTCTCACCCTTCTGCTGTTTTATGATGCTCTATGAGGCATTGCAGAGTAGGAAGCTGGAGGTTCTTTTTGTGAAGCGATATCTTCATTCTTTTTGGTCAATGGCTCTGATATGTAACATCTGGGTAGTTAGGAAGCCTTTGACTCTTTTGGAGTTACATTTGTTTTGATTCTTTTGTGATACATATGTGTATGTATCTGCTGTGGATATGTTGTAAAGCATGAATTAACTGATGGTTGTATATACTTTTATGAATGAGATCGATTCAATATTTGGATGTTTCCGCTTTATTCTAAATATTGAGATGTGGGTTACCCATTGTTGCATATCTATTTTGAGCAGGTATCGTATGTGTTTAATTTCATGATAATGTGATGCGCCTCTTATATACCATGTTTTAATTAAACTCTGATGAAATAAATTTTCTAAGTGCCTAATTGATTTATTTGATTAATTTGGGGGTATAGAAAGGGGGTGTTACACGTAGCTAGCTTGGTTTATGGCGTGGCGAGTCGTAGGGATGCTCTGATACGTAACACGGGGCTTTTGGGAGTTATTTATCTGTCTGATGATTTTGTTTGACTCCGTGTCGTATCATGTTCTATTGAATCTTTGGATATGTATATGTTTGTATATTTTGGGCGGATGGCCAAATTGATGTAGATGATGTTTATGTATATATTTATATGACAAATTTTTCTGCTGCATTTTGTTAAAAATTATTTAAAAGTAGTGTTTTGTGGAAATTTTTGGTGATAGTGACATTCCGTTTTGGGAAGAACTCTGATAATTGCTTGATTTAATTGTTTTATTTTAATTTTGGGAAATGGGGGTGTTACATGAACACGCTTAGCTTGCGCATTTCCTTTAGATGAGGGACTTCTGGAAAAGTTTCGAGGACAGGTGTCCTGCAAACGACAAAAAAACAAACACGTTTTGTGGAGCAAACATCATCTTACTTATCACCTGTGACATTATTCAAACAAAACATTGTTTCGATTATGGTTGGCAGAGCCCACAAAATTATGTATGCAAAGTTTTATCAAAAACAATCAGGCATCTTTTGCAAACAAAACGGTAAAAGCTGAATCATAAACAAAAGTTTTATGAATAGTATGTATTATTGATAGGTAGCCCGTAAATAGGCAAGTTTACAAGGGACGCAACTCCTGAAATGAGAAAACTGCGTAAGCAAAATACAGAAATGCACAAGAATATACAGAAATGTCAGCAATGTGGCACAGATAACCACCATAGGATGACTCAACTATGACTCGCGTGACTTCGACACCTTTCCGATACTTTGTCTTATGACGAGATTGATTTAGACAGATGACTCTCGAGTTTTCCCATAGTCCACTATGCTTTGAAGATCTATGTGCGAGCCGCAGTCGTTTGCTTTTCAAATCCCTAACTTTTGTTTGAATCGCCCTTGCGGGTTTTCGATTCACCGGGATACCCATTTTTGCCAAAGTCGCCCTTTCAGGTTTTCAACTTTGCGGGTTTACACTTTTTTTCTTTTTATCCCTAATTTTTTCCAGAAACCTATCCTTTTACGGTTCACCGGGATGCCCCCATTCTTGCCTGGATTTTCTTTTTCTTTCCAGCGGGTCTATTTTAAGCAAAGTATCTTTTGACTGCATCCGTGTTCACGGGGGACGTAAAATCTTCACCATCCATAGTTGAAAGTAGCAAGGCTCCTCCAGAGAAGACTTTCCTTAGAACATACAGACCTTCATAATTGGGGGTCCATTTGCCCCTGTGATCGTTCTGTGGTGGGAGAATCCGCTTCAACACCAAGTCACCTGCCTGAAAGCTTCAGGGATGCATCTTCTTATCATAGGCTTTCTTCATCCTGCTCTGATACAAACGAACGTACGCCAGAGATTCCAGTCTCTTCTCATCCATCAAGATGAGTTGATTCAACCTATTCTTCACCCATTCCGGCTCATCTAGTTTGACGTCAGCCAGAACTCTCAAGGAAGGTATCTCGACTTCTAGTGGCAGAACAACTTCCATACCATATACCAACGAGAAAGGCGTTGCTCCAGTTGAGGTACGCACTGAGGTACGATATCCATGTAGAGCAAAAGGCAACATCTCATGCCAATCCTTATAGGTCACCACCATCTTCTGCACTATCTTCTTTATGTTTTTGTTGGCCGCTTCCACAACGCCATTCATCTTCGGACAATAAGGAGACGAATTGTGATGCTCAATCTTAAAGTTCTGGCATAACTCCTTTATCATCTTGTTATTCATATTGGAACCATTGTCGATAATGATCCTCTCAGGTATCCCATAGCGGCAGATGATGTCCCTTTTGATGAACCGGGCTACAACTTGCTTGGTGACATTAGCATAGGAGGCTGCTTCGACCCATTTGGTGAAATAGTCAATAGCCACTAAGATGAAACGATGTCCATTAGATGCAGTCGGCTCGATCTTGCCAATCATATCAATCCCTCACATGGAGAAAGGCCATGGAAATGACATGACATTCAAAGGACGCAGAGGCACATGAATCTTGTCGGCATAAGTCTGACATTTGTGGCATTTCTTGGCGTACTTGAAGAAATCGGACTCCATAGTTAGCCAATAATACCCTGCTCTCAACAACTTTCAAGACATGGCATGCCCCCTGCATGTGTTCCAAAGGCTCCTTCGTGGACCTCTTCCATAAGCAAATTCGCTTCTTTTTCGTCCATACATCTTAGCAGCACTAAGTCAAAGTTCCTTCGATAGAGTACACCGTCTGGATTCAGGTAGAAGTTACCAGATAACCTCCTCAAGGTTTTCTTATCGCAGGCCGATGCCCCAGGCAGATACTCTTGATTCTTGAGAAAGTTCTGGATGTCGTAATACCATGGCTTGCCAACAGAAGCTTCTTCTATTGTGAAAACGAATGCTGGCCTATCGAGGCGTGAGATAACAATTCTTGGTGCATCGTTCCATAAGTTTACTTTGTACATTGAAGATAAAGTAGGCAAGGCATCTGCCATCTGATTTTCTGCTCTCGGCACATGGTGAAACTCTACGCGATCGAAGAAAGGTAGCAGTCTCCTTGCATAGTTCATATAAGGGATCAGATTTGGTTGGCGCGTCTCCCACTCCTCTTTGATCTGGTTGACCACTAAAGCTGAATCAGCGTAGACATCAAGGTTCTTGATTCTCAAATCGATTGCTTCCTCGATACCCATGATACATGCTTCATATTCGGCCTCGTTTTTTGTACAGGGAAATGTCAACCTGGCAGTGAAGGGTATATGCGTCCCATGGGGGGTTGTAATGATTGCTCCGATTCCACTGCCGTAGGAGTTAACAACACCGTCAAAGATCAATTTCCACTGGGAACCCAACTCAGGACCTTCATCCAGCAACAACTCATCACAATCTTTCATCTTCAAGTACATAATGTCTTCGTCGGAAAATCAAACTTCATTGGCTGATAGTTGTCAATTGGTTGCTCTGCGAGATACTCTGACAGAACACTCCCTTTAATAGCTTTCTGAGACACATACTGAATGTCGTATTCTATCAGAACCATCTGCCATCTAGCAATCCTTCCTGACAGTGCTTTCTTTTCAAATACGTACTTAATCTGATCCATCTTTGAAATTAACATGGTTGTATGGTTTAGGATATACTGCCTTAAGCGTTTGGCGGCCCAAGCTAGTGTGCAACAGGTTTTCTCCAACATTGAGTATCTGGACTCACAGTCTGTGAAATTTTTACTCAAGTAATAAATTGCATGCTCTTTTCTTCCAGTCTCGTCATGCTGACCGAGAACACAACCCATGGAATTCTCAAGAACCGTTAAGTACATTATCAACGGTCTTCCAGCCACCGGGGGCATCAGTATTGGAGGTTCCTGCAGATACTCTTTTATTCTCTCAAACATTTTCTGACAATTCTCATTCCAAACGACCGCCTGATCTTTCTTTAATAACTTAAATAATGGCTCACAAGTGGCTGTGAGGTGAGATATGAATCGAGCGATGTAGTTCAATCTACCTAAGAAACCACAAACTTGTTTCTCGATCTTTGGTGCTGGCATTTCTTGAATTGCTTTGATCTTTGTAGGATCAACCTCTATACCTTTCTCACTGACAATGAACCCCAACAACTTTCCTGACCGTACGCCGAAAGTACACTTCTTTGGATTCAACCGAAGTTTGAACTTCCTCAATCTCTCAAATAGCTTTAGAAGATTCACCAGATGCCCCTCCTCTATTAGGGACTTCACAATCATATCATCGACATATACTTCAATCTCATGATGAATCATATTATGAAAGAGAGTCACCATAGCTCGTTGATAAGTTGCCCCTGCGTTCTTCAAACCAAAAGGCATTACTTTATAGCAAATTGTCCCCTATGGCATGATGAAAGTCGTCTTCTCCATATCCTCCGACGCCATTTTAATCTGATTGTAACCCGAAAAATCGTCCATGAAAGAAAACACTGAGTATTCTGCGGTGTTATCAACAAGCACGTCAATATGGGGGAGCGGAAAATCATCCTTTGGGCTAGCTCTATTCAGGTCCCTATAATCAACACACATCTTGACTTTGCCGTCCTTCTTAGGCATGGGCACGATGTTGGAAACCCACGGAGGGTAATTGGTCACAACAAGAAATCCGACGTCTAACTGCTTCTAGACTTCTTCCTTAATCTTCACTGCCATATCTGGCCTGGTTCTTCTCAATTTCTGTTTAACAGGAGGACACTCTTCTCGAAGAGGTAGGCGATGGACTACAATATCTGTGTCGAATCTGGGCATGTCTTCGTATGACCAAGCAAAGACATCTTTATACTCTCGGAGTAATTCAACCAATCTTTGCTTGACATCTTTTTGTAGTCTAAAAACTTTCTTCAGCCACCACCTTCCCTTTACCTTTGTCGGTCCTTTCTGTATTTACTTTGGGAGGTGCAAACACTCTACGGCTTCGATTCATTCCTCCAGTTCCTACCAAATTGCCAATCAAGTCCAAGGGCTAATTCTTTAATTCTTGTTTTTGCCCGTTGCAATAGACCTCGGCCCCATAGTTCCAAGGGATCGCCTTAGAGCTCTCATAGGGTATAGGTTCTGCCTTTGTGAATATAATGGTTGGCCTCGCTGGAGGCACATAAATTGTAATTGTTTTGTACGGGATGGAGATGGTGGCCACCTCGTCCTTATCTCCAATGACTACCTCTTCAGCATTCTTCTCATAGATTCTATCAAATTGCAATAAACCGTCATCCATCATGCGTTGTACATGGATCTTCAGATTCTGACATCCTTCGGGACAAATCATACAGTCTTCACAACCCTTCCCACAGCCTGGGAACACCCCACCCTCTAGCAACTTGCTCTTCACGAAGCCTAACAGCGTCTTCAGATCCTCCACATTGGACACCAATTTTAGGCCTTCTTCACTGACAATAGCATTCACACCACCACCCCTACCATGGTTAGGCATGGAATTTTGATCCACGTTTGGCGCATCCTGATTGAAGTTGATAACCTTACTATCAACAAGGTCTTGTACCTTGTGTTTGAAGGCTTTGTAGTTGTCGATGTTGTGGCCGAGGACGCCATAGTGGAAGTCACACCTAGCGTTGGCGTCATACCCAGGAGGTGGTGGGCCAGTTAGAGGTGTTATTGTCCTTTTCTGGACCAACTGCAGTTGAATTAAGTGTTGTAATAATTGAGCGTAGGGCATCAGTGGTGTGTCAAAGTGCCTATCCATCATTCTTCTCCGATCTTGGAACTTCCTTAGTGCATAATTCTGTTGTTGAGGTCGTTGTTGTTGTTGCTGACGTGGTTGTTGTTGCTGAGGCTGTACTGCCAGGATGGCGATGCTAGCTACTTGTGGTGGTTGCTGATAATACGGTCGTTGTTGATGTTGATTCTGATTTCTATTTCGATTGTTAAAGCTGGACACTGTATTTGTCTCATTATATCTCTTCTTCGCACCAAAAATCTTTCTTCCACCTCCAGACCAGGTCCCTTCCCCCACTTGTATCTTTCCCATCTTAATACCGTTTTTGACCCTCTCACCGGTAATAATCAAATCTGAAAAACTCCCAGACATGCTGCCCACTAACTTCTCATAGTAAATTCCTGGTAATGTGGCCACAAACAGATCAATTAGTTCTCTCTCCACCATGGGAGGTTGAACTCTAGCGGCAAGCTCTCGCCATCTTTGTGTGTATTCTTTAAAGCATTTGTTACTCCTCTGTGATAAATTCTGAAGCTGCACTCGGTTCGGCGCCAAGTCACTGTTGTATTGGTAGTGATTAACAAAAGCTTCCGCCAAATCCCTCCAGCTTCTAACATTAACTGGCTCTAAGCCCATATACCATTCGAGGGACGGTCCCGACAGACTATCTTGAAAGAAGTGCATCAGCAACTTCTCATCATCGAAGTACACATACATCTTTCGGAAATAGGAGTGAAGATGCACCCTTGGACATGTTGTTCCTTTGTATTTATCGAAATCTGGAACTTTGAACTTTGGAGGAATCCTAAGTCCTGGAATCAATCCTAGGTTCGACATATCCAGACCCATGGAATTTTGGTTTTCAAGGCTTCTCATCTTTTCCTCTATTGCCTTGAACCTTCTATCAGCATCGGATTGCAATCCTGCCCCAATATCTCCCAGGGAGAAGATGTCCTCTTGATCATCTTGTTCCCACTATGGATTGTTGTTACCTTGTACAGGGCCCATTGGAACTGGGATGGGAACTCCAGTCTGGTTTCCTCCGCCTGGAGGGATAACCGTTGGGATAGCATCTGCCCATGGCGTACTATTTTCTGGAGGAGGTACAGCAGCGATTCCACCATGTAGAACCCCACTACCATCAACCCTTGACACCAGAGGTTATACCAATGTCCTTAATTGTTCTTGGCCATTGGCTACGCCCTGCATCATGTCCATAAACTGCGCCATCCTCTCGCGAAATTCCTAAAGCTCGAGCTGAACTTGCTCCACAACTCTTTGTTGATTCCCCCTCGTAGAGTACCTGTGGAATGTCGGGTCTGCTATCCTGTGAACTTCTAGAAAACAACCACATAGAGATAAGATTAATGGTCCCAAGAACACCTACTATGCAAAATGATAAATGATGCAAGAAATGAAGAATGCAGACATGTAAATATGTTTCAGGGAAATTTCCCCCTCGATTCTAGTTCCTAGAAGAGGAAACAACCATGAAAAACCCCACAGACAAGTGAACAGAGTAACAACTCCTCGTATAATAACAAGCCAACCAACAATGTGCATACATCAGCCAAGTACAAAATAGAGATGACTTCAATCAACAAGCCTAATGATGGTCGATACATAAGTGTCACAACTGCGAAAAACCACCGGCGAAAAAACAGAAGAGTCGCCACTGTCGTTATTTATCCCAAAGAGAGGGAAAGGAAACGATCGCAAAAACCTAAATAAAAAGGGAAAAGACAAGGTCATCGCAATCATGTCTGGATTCGGGATTCGGTTACGTAAGGGGAAGGTATTAGCACCCCTCACGTCCGTCGTACTTGACGGGATCCACGCATTGTTGTCTATCTAAAAGGGTGTGTTGAAACTATCTAGCTAAAGGCTTAAGGACAAAAGAAAAAGAAGAAGGACTGACTCGGCAGAGCATCGCCGCTCTGTGCCTACGTACTCCCTCGTGCAATGGGAAAGTCAGAGTCAACGTAGTTCGGCTAAATACGGCTAAAGAAAGGGGGAAAGTTTGCTCGCCGAGACATCGCATCTCGTGCCTACGTACTTTCATCTGGTACGAAAGGTTAGAGCAAACATAGTTCGGGCTAATAGGACCACTGGTTAGTTCAAAAGTTTTTAGGCCCGAGTAGGGTTAACAAATAGTTCTAGCAGTTGGTGTATGCAGCTCGACCATTGGAGACTTAGGCGTTACCGTTTGCGGTAGAACTAAGAGTTAACGACACTCTTTTTGTAAAAAGATTTTCCTGATTAAGATCCCGAAGGATGAAAAAGAGTTTGAATTGTTTTTGAGTTTTTTTAGAGAAGAAGTGTTTTGAATTTGATTTGTAACTCATGTCGCACTAGAGACTATGACCTAAGAGCGAATGAATCGTATATCACCCAAAGGGTGTACGCTAAACACTCTAGGTCCTTGAGAGGAGGCCCCTCAATTACCATTTTTCAAGTAGCTTAAGGCTCGTAGCGTGCTACACTTGTCATTCTTTATTAAGTGTTTTATGAATGTTTGAAGATGAGAAGAGAAGAAAGAACACTAATGGGAGACTAATCAATCCTAAAAGTTATCATGCAAAGTGGACATAGAGTTGAGATTCTAAAGGGAACTACCTAATATTATCATGCATGTGTAGGTACCTAATGTCTATCATAACCTCAAGAGTTTAGAGAACTTATGGAGAACATGGCAAAGAAAAGCAAAAGAAGAAGAAGAAGAAGAAGAATGCATATGCAAATGAAAGGATGAACACATAGAATGCACAAGTAGAATGATAGTGGGAGGAAAATAGTGTGGGGAAGTAGCCACCACAAGCTCATCTCAACCAAGAATGCATATGGAAATGCAAGAAAAGAAAGAAGAAGAAACACACAAGAAGAAATTAATCAAACAAAAGTAAACTACACAAAGATGCACCAAAAAGTGGGATGAAATGACCTAAGTCAAACAACATCAACCACACCAATAAAATCAAACCAAATGAAAGGTAAAACAAAACCCAAAGCCAAGTGAGTATGGGAGACCAAATGAGGGCAGCAAGGACCCCATAATAGGTACTCAACCATAAGCATCACTTATCAAAGCAAGGAAACACCAAAAGTGTCCTCAAGGATTCATCATTCTAAGTATGCTTCAAATACCTCTAAAGGAGGGACCAAACCATCTTAAATGAGACTCCAAGGTCATTGGACAGAAAGGAGATGAAGAGAAGAAAACTAACAATCAATATCAAAACAAAACAAGAAGAAATGCAAGCAAGAGCACAAAGGAAGCAAGCACACACCACTTAGGAGTTCAAGTTGAAAGCACAAGAAGAAAAGCATCAATCAACAAGCAATGAACATAATTTTGACCTAAAAATGAACATACAGCAAGGTCAACATGTCTAAAATGTGAAACAAGAATAGTTGAGAGCTTATTGGATCCAAAAAGGTCATTTCCAATCCAAACTAGGTCATGCACTTGTATGGGCTGTCCTATGGAATGACCTAACTTGCAAGTCACTTCAAAAATAGGAAAAAGGCTCAAAAAAATATCAAATAAAATACAAAAAGAAGCTAAACATTTTGGCAACCAGAGGCCAAGAAATCAAGACAAATATCCCCTCAAATCACCATCAAAAGAAAGGATTCATTTAGATGTACCACTTTGGAATGGGAGAAACAAAGGCAAAAGAAAGAGCCACAAACGTCAACCCAAAAGTCAACAACCAGGGGCAAAATGGTCCTCCAAAATTGGTTAACTCATCATTGAAATGAGGATAAATTTTCAATCATTGGATCAAAAAGGAATGAGAGAAATAAATGCAAAAGTAAACAAGGTTACAATTTAAACCATCTAAAACCACTCCAATATTTAATTCATTTTTTAATTGAAAATAAAACTGAAAAATAAAATAAAAATATCCAAAAAAAAGTAGACATCTCAAAGTTGATAAAAAATATTTTTGGTGAATTTTTAAAGTATTGGAGTTATTTTTAATGATTTAAATTCTAAACAAAAAATAAAATAGAAATCAAAAGAAAATAAAAAGAAAATAGAAAACCTGCGTGGCAAATAGCAATTAAAAGAAGTTCAAACAAGAACTGGGCTCATTCTGAGGGTGCGCATAGCAGGCGCGTGCAAGGCCCATTCAAAAAATCAAAATGAAAACAAAAATCTGGAAATCTAGTGTAGTGAGTCAAACATGGTGCATCATAGAAATCATTCTAGCACGCATGATCCATTAGTAAGCAAATCATAGGGCCACAAGCACGCCAGCAAATAAATGAAAATTTAAATGAAATCATGTGCAATCAGTCAAACATAGACCACCATAGGTCTTAATCAAAATCGTTGGAGTGGAAAGTCATCAAATCATGCGAACCACACGAGGCCACATAATCATCTTCTTCACAAAACAAGGGAAAAACCAGTCACCGGCCAGAAGTCCTATTCATTGTCTTCTCCGGCCAACCTCCACCGTGAACAGAGCAACAACAACCACATGCATCAAAACTCAACCGTTTTGCACAAATTTTATGTCTAAATTTATCTAGAGATCAAGAGGATCTCAAATCCAGCAACAAAATTCATTAATCATGCACTATAAGAGCAAACCGAAGCCATTTAGTTTGAGCACCAAAATCCAAAGTTCATCAAAACATCTCCAATTTGGTTTAAAACTTATCTAGAGGTTATGTAGGTCACAGATCAAGCATCAAACAAGCCAAAACACGCAAGAACAAGCCAAAATAGATCCAAACATTTTTTAGTATCATCCAACAATCAACACCAATGCCAGTTCGTTTTACATATTAATGATCTACATTGTTTCTACGTCTCAAATATGCAAAAATGGCAGTGAATCATGTCATATTGAGAGTGTAAGATTGAATTGCAATTACCTAGTGGAGAACTTCCACTGAGCCTTCAAATGGAGCTTAAGCTTGCAGAAAAATATCTAGAATCGTTCAATGATCTTTAATAGAGCTTTTGCAATTCACAATTTGGCTTGAAATGGCTTCTATCTCCAAATTCGAATTTCAAAATTCCACCACTTTTTGAAAGTTGTTCTTGATCAATTTGGCTCTAATTCTCACTTCTGATCACTTGTTCATACTCGAAACCTTATATGTGATGGATCTTGATAAGAATTGAGCCCAATCTCAGCCTCTAACAACCCAATTGAAAATCCAAGTAATTGAGTTTTGAGATTTCTCATGTACACAAAATTCTCACCAAATTGGCTCCAAATTGCTTCAAAATGCTTGCTGGTAACACATGGAGTATGAATGGCTAGGATTAAAACCTTAATTGATCTCAATGGCTCATGTTTGTTGTGTAACTTCATGATGAAGAAATCTTGAAAACCGCTCATTAAAACACCTCAAACTCAAAATCTAAAATTGCCAATGTGTTTAAAATGTTGTTTGCACTCAAAAAATGTACTCATTTGCACCAAAATGATCAATAATGAATTAATTCCCATTTTGCCCTTTTAAACCTTATTCCATGAAAATTCACATATCCATTCTTCAAACCAAACCAAATTCATAACCTATCAATGTTTGACTAAGCAAATAACACCATTTGGAGAAAGTTTGATGTTGGAAAAATCTTCATTTGAAGTGTGCAAGTTGGTGAAATGGACCTATAATTTTATGACCTATAATCTTACTTTCCCAAAATACCCCTGACTTGCAAACCTCATAACTTGAGTTCTAAAAATTAGATGAAAGAATTCTAGTGCTCTTTGGAAAGATAAGATCAAGATTTGCAACTTTCATGTTGGACAAAAGTTGAGGAGAAACATCCGTCTAGGTCAAAAATGGCTGGGAAGTTGGTTGACTTTTGTTGACCAAAATCACATTCATTTGATGACTTGTAACTTGCCTGGATCATAACTTGAGTTCTATAAATCCAATCAAGGACTTCTAGTACTCAAAAGAAAGCTAAGAACATGCTCTACAAGTTCGATGTTGGTCAAAAGTTGAGATGAAACTTGTATCTTGAGATAGGTGCTCTTGAAGTTAAACACTAAAGAGGGGATTTTACCCTGAGAACCCTAATTTAGTAACTTCTCCTCTTGATTCTTGATGAATTGATCTTGAAATTCTATCTCATGCATCCTAAAACAACATCCTATGATGATAGAGACTTTGAATTGAGTTTTAATCTCCTTCAATTTCACAGTTGATTGAGGACTAGCTAGATGAAAACCCTAGATGCAACACCTTCAACTGTAACTTTTCACACTTAGCACAAACACTTGGATGAGCTTCACAATGACCCTCAAGGCACTCAATGAGCTCTATCAACATCTTATATCTATAACCATGAATTCACAACCTTCTGATGCTCTTGAACTGGCCTCCAAGTTAGGAGCTGACCCACATACATCCATCAAACCTCTCACAAGACCATTGTCCACTTCTAGATGACTTGATGACTATTCAAACTTGAGTAACACCCCTTGCTTAGGCTCAACCCTCTGAGTAGACTCCTCTAGATATGCACAATCTCTTGATCCCCTGTTTAATGAAAAATGCTATGCAATGCAAATGCTAGAAAGAAATGAAATGAAACATAAACCAAGTTAAGAAAAGGTTGGGCAAATTTTGGGGTGCAACAGCTGCCCCTATTCAAACGACTTGGACCTGAAGGAGTGAAAAGATAACGACTTTCACGCAATCAAGGTAAACGACGGTTGAATACCAAAGAACCCAGAAATTTTCCAACCGCAGAAAATAAATCTGCAACAAGAATCTCCGGAGATAACTGCTCTGATTACAAACACATTCCACTGGGGAAAAGAGAAACTTAACGAGTAACTCTGCTTGGGGAAAACCCTGAAATAGGGAAATACTTCAAATTGCCGAAATCTAGATATTCAACGAACAAAATGAATCAATGTAATTTGCCGGAATCTGAACGCTCAACGTAATAGCCGGAGCCTGGACGCTCAACGAAAACAGACCGGAGCCTGAATGCTCGACGTAGAAACCGGAGCCTAAATGCTCAACGAACAACAGGATATATCATTTGCAAAATCACTGGAGCCTGGATACTCAACAGCGAAACCGGAGCCTGGATGCTCAACGTAAGGATTGACCGGAGCCTGAATACTCAATGGACCAAGAAGTACACTGTAAAGTGGAATCTTTTCGGAGTCTGGATACTAAACGAAATTGGAATCACGGAACAAATGTCGGAGTCTGGATACTCAACGCACAAGAGAAATTACTATTGGAAATCGACCGGAGTCTGGATACTCAACGTAATGCATCGGAGTCTGAACACTCAACGAAAATAGACCAGAGCCTGGATGCTCGATGAAATAAACTGGAGCCTGAATGCTCGACGTAAATAGACCGGAACCTGGATGCTCGACGAAATAAACCGGAGCCTGAACGCTCAACGAGAGTGACCGGAGCCTGAATACTCAACGGACAAAAGAGATTATCATCATACGAAAATTACCGGAGTCTAGATACTCGACGGGAAACTTGACTGGAGCCTGATTACTGGACGGGCCAAATCAAATATTACAAGTCAAAGATCCACCGGAACCTGGATATTCAACGGAGAAGGAGTACTATCACACCACTTACCAAAATCTGGCTTTACCAGAGTCTGGATACTCAGCAGGGAAAGCAATGCTTCACAAACTGACAGTATACCGGAGTCTGAATACTCAACGGAGAAACCGGAGCCTGGATGCTCGACGAAAATTGACCGGAGCTTGGATACTCAATGGACGAGAGGAAGATACCACCCATATACTCCTCAAAAACTGAACACCACATCGTTTTCACCGGAGTCTGGATACTCGACGGAGCAGGAAAATAATACCAATCACCATGGTCTGGATACCACAACCTTCTTTACCAGAGTCTGGATACTCGACGGAAAAAGAAAACCCTGTCAACTGGGAAAGGAATAGTGTCTGGATACTCGACGGAACATAAATACCTATCATGATCCTCTAAGATCCAATGATACCGCTGGGTAATAACATGAGTCGGGATCTGGATACCACGCGGGCTAAGAGAAATCACATGGTCTGGATACCGAGGGAACATATCAACCCTCCGAAGATACACCTGAAACAAAGAGATAACAACCTGACTTATGTTTCACATGCATACGTTTGAAAATGGTGTAATGCTCCATACGAAATGGAAATGATACGCATTTGGGTAGATGCTATGCATGCATGCAGATGCACCGGAACTGAATCAGCAAAATAAATGCTGGAGATACAGAAAACACCCTGCTAGGGCAAGAGAAATAACCCTGTTGAAAGAATAACTAATTTTGCCGAGGATAGAGCACAAACTTGCTCATGCCAATAACGATTGGACTTATGCCGAGAAATGAGCTCTTGCTGGCTTCCTGCAAAGAAAATACCGACGTGACAACATTCTTCCACCCTGTTGAGGAAGAGAGAACAACACTGCTGGGGAAACCATCCCTTTCAACTCTGCTGGGGATTGCTCCGCCAGGGAATGAACCTAACCAGGCTGCAAGTTACTCTATGGGGAGAAAATCCAATCACGACTCGCTGGGAAGTGGCTACAAGCATGCACCTTGCAGGGATCAAATGTGCAACGACTGCTGAAGGAAGGCGTACACGCTACCTGCTTGCTCAAAACTGTGTACAACTCTACTAGGGATAGAGATATGAACTTCACTGATTGGGGAAGTAAAACTCTGGCTGAGGATAGGACAAACTTCATCCATACCTCTTTGCCCCAACGGTAATGACCCTGCAAAACTGAACAAACCGACAAGATATCCTACGCAACGGAATCATCTTAGTCATCATTCGTGACGTTGTTCAATTAATTCAAAGTTTTAACAATTATTGGCAAAGGCCTGCAAGTTTATGTTAGTGCAAGTTCATCAAAACATTGGCCGTTTTCACAAACAAAACAGTAAAAGTTAAAATAAAGCACACAGATCAAGTACTGAATAATATATGTTTATTGATAAAGGGCCTGTAAATAGGCAAAGTTTTACAACAGATGCAACTCTTGAAAAGAGGAAGCTGGGCAAAACAAATATAGATATGTACAGAAATATACAAAAGTGTACAAAAATGTCGGCAACGTGGCACAGACAAACACCATGAGCTGATCCCTCTATGACTCGCCTGACTCTGACGCTTTCCCGACGCTTCGTCTTCAGAAGAGATTGATTCGGATAAAAACAACCCTCAGGTTCTCCCAATCCACTAAGCAATGAAGTTCACATGCAGACCGCAGTCATTTGCATTTTCAATCCCTAACTTTTGCCTGAACCGCCCTTTCGGGTTTTCGATTCACCGGGATACCCTTTTTTGCCAAAGTCGCCTTTCCAGGTTTTCGACTTTGCGGGTTTACATCTTTTCATTTGTATCCCTAATTTTTTTCCAAACCTATTTTTCTTTTTTATGGTTCGCCGGGATGCTCCATTTGTGCCTGGACGTTTCTTTTTGTGTCCAACAGGTCTCTTTTAAGCAAAGTATTTTTTAACTGCGTCTGCGTTCACAGGAGATGTGAAATCTTCACCATCCATGGTGGCTAACAGCAAGGCTCCTCCGGAGAAGACCTTTCGAACGACATATGGACCTTCATAATTGGGAGTTCATTTGCCCCTATGATCTGATTATGGTGGGAGAATCTTTTTCAACACAAGATCGCCCGTCTGAAAGCTTCAAGGGCACACCTTCTTATGAGAAGCTCTCTTCATCTGGCTCTTGTACAAACGACCATATGCAATTGATGCTAGCCTCTTTTCATCCATCATACTAAGCTGATTCAAACGGTTCTTTATCCATTCTGCCTCATCAAGCTTTACGTCAACCAAAACCCTTAAAGAAGGAATCTCGACCTCTAGTGGTAGGACAACTTCCATACCGTACACTAGCGAGAAAGGAGTTGCCCCGGTTGATGTGCGTACCGTCGTACGATAACCGTGAAGAGCAAATGGCAACATCTCATGCCAATCTTTGTAGGTGACAACCATCTTTTGCACTATCTTCTTAATATTCTTATTTGCCGCTTCGACAACGCCATTCATCTTCGGCCGATAGGGCGATGAGTTGTGATGTTCAATCTTGAAGTTCTGGCATAACTCCTTCATCATTTTGTTGTTCAGATTTGAACCATTGTCAGTAATGATTCGCTCAGGAATTCCATATTTGCAAATGATGTCCTTCTTTATGAATCTTGCTACCACTTGTTTGGTCACATTGGCGTATGAAGCTGCTTCAACCCACTTGGTGAAGTAATCGATGGCTACCAAAATGAAACGGTGACCGTTGGATGCGGTTGGCTCAATCTTGCCAATCATATCAATGCCCCACATGGAGAAAGGCCACGGGAACGCCATAACGTTCAACGAACACGGCAGTACATGAATCTTATTAGTATAAATCTGGCTTTTATGGCATTTCTTCACAAACTTGAAACAATCTGACTCCATAGTTAGCCAATAATACCTTGCTCGTAACAGTTTCCGAGACATGGCATGTCCGCCGGCATGCGTACCGAAAGTACCCTCGTGGACTTCTTCCATAAGCAATGTTGCTTCTTTTTCATCCACACATCTTAACAACACCAAATCATGGTTCCTTCTATAAAATACACCATCTGGGTTTAGGTAAAAGTTTACAGACAGCCTCCTCAGCGTCTTCTTATCCTGAGCCGAAGCCCCTGGTGGATACTCTTGCTTCTTGAGGAAGTTCTGTATATCGTAAAACCATGGCTTGCCATCAGCAGCCTCTTCAATGGAGAATACAAAAGTGGGTCTGTCCAAGCGAGAAATGACTATTCTGGGAGCCTCATTCCAGAAATTCACTTTGTACACCGAAGACAGCGTTGCCAAAGCATCGACCATCTGATTCTCTGCTCGTGGCACATGGTGAAACTCTACCCGACCGAAGAAAGGTAACAACATCCTTGCATAATTTCTGTAAGGAATTAAATTGGGTTGACGAGTTTCCCATTCTCCTTCGATCTGATTAACAACTAGCGCTGAATCGCCATATACATCCAAATTCTTAATTCTCAAATCAATAGCCTCTTCTAGACCCATGATACATGCTTCGTATTCAACTTCATTGTTGGTGACTGGAAACGTCAATCTGGCAGTGAATAGGTTGTGAGTACCATGGGGAGTTGTGATAATTGACCCAATTCCACTACCATAGAAGTTGACAGCACCATCAAATATCATTTGCCACTGAGAATCCTTCTCTGGACCTTCACCGTGCAGTGGTTCTTCACAATCTTTCGCTTTGAGAAACATAATATCCTCGTCAGGAAATTCAAACTTCATCGGTTGATAATCTTCGATTGGCTGCTCAGCAAGGTATTCTGAAAGAACACTTCCTTTGATGGCTTTCTGGGAAACATACTGTATATCGTACTCTATCAGTACCATCTGCCACCTGGCAATTCTTCCTGAAAGTGCTTGCTTCACGAAGATATACTTAATTGGATCCATCTTCGAAATCAGCATGTTTGTATGATTGAGCATATATTGTCTCAAACGTTTGGAAGCCCAAGCGAGTGCACAACACGTTTTCTCGAGCATTGAGTAACGAGACTCACAATCTGTGAACTTTTTACTCAGATAATAAATCGCATGCTCCTTTCTTCCAGTCTCGTCATGTTCACCGAGAACACAACCCATACTGTTCTCCAGAACTGTTAGGTACATGATTAAAGGCCTTCCAGCTACTGGGGGTATCAAAATTGGAGGCTCCTGCAAGTATTCTTTTATTTTATAAAATTCTTTTTGACAATTTTCATTCCAGACAACCGCCTGATCTTTCTTTAACAACTTAAACATTGGCTCACACGTGGCTGTGAGATGAGATATGAACCGAGCAATGTAGTTTAACCTCCCCAGGAAACCACTGACTTCTTTTTCTGTTTTTGGCGCTGGCATGTCTTGTATGGCTTTTATCTTTGCAGGATCGACCTCGATTCCTTTTTCACTGACAATAAACCCCAATAACTTTCCTGACTGAACTCTGAAAGTGCACTTATTCGGATTCAACCTCAATCTGAACTTTCTAAGCCTCTCAAACAGCTTCAACAAGTTAACCAGATGCTCCTCCTCTGTTTGGGATTTATCAATCATATCCTCCGGTGCCATCTTTATCTGATTATAACCCGAGAAACCATCCATGAAGGAAAACACCGAAAATTGAGCCGTATTGTCGACCAATACGTCAATGTGAGGGAGCGGGAAATCATCTTTAGGGCTCGCCTTATTCAAATCCCGATAATCAACACACATCCGCACCTTACCATCTTTCTTCGGTACAGGTACTATGTTGGCGACCCGCGGAGGGTAGTGTCGCACCCTAATTTTTGACTTTAAGATCCCACCTCCTTTATTTGGCGCGTTTTTTTACTCTTATATGTGTGGTTATTATGACTGACGAGTGTGCGCAGATGTATCAAATTGAAGAAGAGACGACACTCATAATCTAATCCTTCCGGACATGGCATGATAAAGACATGTGGAAATGCTTGGCAAAGTTTGGTCAACATGTATGGAATATCATCACCAACTCAAGACTTCTTAATTGGTTACAACAATGTCTTTGCTTCCCAACACAAAGGCATCGCAAATCATTGGAGATAAAAGACCATTCATTTGGAGTTTAAATTACTTGATGATTAACGGTTCATAATAGTAAGATCACTCATTCTACTTGGAGGATAAAGCATTGAAGAAGAACTCTTTTTTTAAGATACGCTTTGCAAAAGAATGTGATACAAAGTTGTATTACGCAAAATTACACTGTATAAATTCACATTGTGAGTACAAGCTCGAGGAAGGAAAGGTTGCTTATATCATAAATTACGTTGAGGTTGCAATGTTACATATGTTTTCAAATTGAGAACAGGTACTGTACTTGACCAATACATCGCATGTGACCGTTAAAAGCAAGGAGAGTTCACTGGGGTCGTTTTACAAATTACTAAATGCTTCAAAGATGTTACAAAAGATTGTATCACAAGAGTATTCAAATGATAAAAGCTACAGAGTTACGCCATCACAACAACATGGCAATGTTAAATACAAGAATCCCACAGTACATTGTTCTAGGACATTTTGGAACCCTGCGAACATTGGCAAGTGAGGTTGAAGTTCATCTGCATCTCTTCAAAGCGAGTGAGTTATATTTGAAATTTTTGATCTCATATCCATCCTTCATTCTGATCACCAACTACGCTTGTAAGCATGCCTATACCACCTTCACACAAAGGACCAGCGCCTGGAAGTCAGAACAAAGATACAAAGTCACAGGCAATCAACATGAATTACATTGAGAGGTTGCAAGTATTAGACACATACCCCAAGGAACTTTGTGTTGGCTTCCGTTTTTGAGTGAAGCAGGGCCGACCACCGTTGCATCAACAACCGCATCCGTAGCAGGCCCTTGTTAAAACTAGGACGCAACCAACGGCAAAATCACAACCTGAAAAAAAAAAGATAGAGACAACGACCACAGACGGTAATCAGAATAATCGTAACAGTTTCGAACCAGAAGGCGAATTAAGTTTTGTTTTAGCCCTCAGCTCAACTCATCATAGGGCAGGAATTCGAGCGGCCGGGAGGACAACAGCCGAAGCCGTCATCAACTCCTTACCGAACATCGAGAGAATCAAAGTCTATACAAATAAAAAACTGATCTCAGAATAGTTCTCAACACTATGCAAAAGCACAAGAAACATCAAGGCCACGACTGCATTTACAAGCCATCAGTTCAGATAAATCATCATCATCACAGCAACACTTTTCAAATCCCTCATAGGCTCAGACACAAAGTCATCATCTCCTTCGAACCTTTCTCAGCAAACGGCGCGAAACCGGCAGCTTCTGAGCTTCGGGTGACATCCTGAAAGAAGAAGAGGAAGTATGTCAGCTACAAACAACAACAGGCAAACTTTTACAAGCGACAACAACAGGTATTTTAGCGCTCGCAAGCAACGGCCGCAAGCCCGTGTTTCAACAAACAACGGTAACAGCAGTGCAGAAGGCATAGCAAGTAGTACGCCACAGCAGTGCAGAAAACATGGCAAGCACAAACAATCCTAGCTTACGGTTCAGACATGGTGTCATCATCACCGTTTCAAACCTTCCCCAGCAACAACAGGCAACATAAGTATCAGCTAGTAATAACATAGCATCAACATATTCTCGTCTACAAGTAACAACAACCATGTCAGTTCAACAACATTAGCAACAACAATATCAATAGCATCAGTTCACAACTGCAATTACACCCACGGTCTGGCCCTCAGGTAACACATCATTGGGGCAAGGCTCGAGTAGCTAGGAAGATAACGAGAATTCGTCGTCAACTCCCTACCGACTCAAGAGCGTCAATGGAAGTTCAAAAACGACAAGAGGCAACCACAATTCCCAGCTCAGACACAATGTCGTCATCGCCGTTTCAACCCTACATCAGCCACGACATAAGACAAGGCGAGCATCTGAACTCAAGTATGGATTTCTCTGCGAAGAAGAGAAAAAGAAGTGTTAGCAATCCCTTAATGGCAAGTTTCTATTTTTCAGCGGCAAAAGAAACCAAGTCACAAAGTCAACAAGGAATTTTACAAATCAATACGAGAAGAGGAAAGATTAGAACTTCCCTAATCAAAGCCAACACTCCATTATAAAATCAGGTTCATCAACATATAGAAATCAAGTTCTGTTTACGAGAATAGAACACGTGAGGGAATTGACAACACCACGACCTAGCCCTGTTATTAACGTACTACCCCTCCATGTTGAGACCTCTATAATCATAACCTCAACAGCGTGCAAAGCCTATCCCACCAACACGCTTTGGAACATCTCTGCACACAAAGAGAAGACAATCAGAGTGAACACAATTCGAAGTGACACTCCCCAAAACTGTCAAGCTGCGGAAGCCGCTCAGTGACGCTAATTAGCAGCAGTAGAGCTTCAAAGTTAGGGACATCCTGAATGACAAAACGAGACAGCAATTTAACAAGATTAGCTTACAAAGGTAACCAGCAAGATGACAATTAAGACCAAAATCGCTCGAGAATCTCCGGGATTACCTCCTGCAAACAAGAAGATAGGCTTATTCAACACCATTGAAAAACATATATCTTTTAGACCACGAAGCTACCAGGTCCATGTATGCGGAATCAGTCTCAACAAAGCACGTCTGAGGGATGAATGCGTAACTTTGGAACTACCAGCTCGAACAAGTGAAGATGAATTTGCAAAGTTCAAAACTGCTCCTAACAATGAGGCTTTGGGCTCACCAGCTATTACCGTAAACCACTCCAGGCTATTAGTCCTCCTGGCCCAGAATCCTTTGCTCCTCACACTTGCCAGGTCACATTCAGAGTCAGCAAAATCGTTAGAGAATATCCACTTGCGAAAAATAAAAGATTCCATTCAGTACCAAATCAAATCCAATATTGAACTGAGGCATTAATCATATTGATACACAATATTGCAAGATTTGGATTTTCGTTTAATGCATGTTAACACAATCATACGAAAAAGGGAGGTTTTCAAAATCTGTCTAAACTAAAGAGGAAGGTCCAAATCAAGCATTCAAGGTTGTTTAATCCGAGTTTAAACATGGAGATTCTCAGTAAATCCTATAAAAGGGAGGGACTTGGAACGAAGTAGAAATAAAAGGAGAGAATTCGTAATCGCCTCGAGAAAAAACCAAGCTCGAAACCCTACAAATCAAAGAAAGAAAAGTACTTATCTCCTTCTCAGAGTTTGCCACTGTCGAAGTATTCCACCGCCGCAACAAACCTTGGTTGATCTACACCTTCGAAGATCCACGCCGCCGGAATCGTGATTCACCATCGGTAAAAAGGAACTCACCGTCGTTTTTGGTGTGAATGATTGATTGTTTTGATCTCTGTTTCAGGTACCACGTAGCGAAAGATCGAAAGAAAGAGGGTTAGATCGTTCAAAACCGAGGAACGAGTAGCTCTGCTAGGGTTTCCTCCGTCATGTTTGCCTTCCATTTGTTTATGTTTCGTGTTCCATTATGTTGTAAATCAATGAACCATATGCTTGCACAACCACGGTAGTACCGTGGTCCTTCGCCACTGTCACCACACGATCCACCTAACACATGATCTAACGGATCATTTCGCGCACCCACCATAATCCCATACTCCGCGCCGCACCAGATCCCACGTTTTAATTATTTATTCAATTAATCCTAAATCAACTAATAATCTGTTTTTTTTAATTAATTAAAACATTTTAATCTTTAATTAAGTTTAAATAATAACTCTCAGTCAACTTTTTTCTTTTCAAATCTAATAATTTTATTTTGTGCAATTTAGTTAAGAGAAAACCTTTTATATTATAGTTTCTCGATTTTATTAATATTAATAGATTCATCTTAGTAAAATCTTTTTATTTCATTAATAAATGAGTTCTTCTATTACTTTTAGGGTCCTTTTTCTAAATAATTTAAGTTGTAATTTTGATAATAAAACCTTTATTAAAATAAACATAAGTAATATAACCTTTTTATATAAAACAATTTCACTAAAATAAATAATAACATTTTCTTATAAATTAACTCAAATAAATTAAGATAGCTTTTATTAAAAATAAATAATAACTATAATAAACAGATATGGCTTTTATTGAAATAGCAATACAACCTTTTTCTTAAAAAAATATAAGTCTCTACCTTTTAAAGTTAATCACCCCTCATAATTAACATCCAATCGTGCACGCTTGCGCCTCGCTGTGGTCCGTTCACACACTCACATTCACTATCACACACTTCAGCGCTTTCATGCATGTGTATGTTTTACTTTATCCGCAATTTATATTCCGCAATTTACATTATAGCAATTTACTGTTCTCGCATCGCATTCCGTCCAAAGGAAAAACCTACACATGAGTCAACACTTGTGTGTAGTGCACATCATTTGCATCATTCTCCCCTACGATCCTTGCTCCCATTCAAGTCGATCTCCTAAGATTAGATCCTACCCCATAGGAAAGACCGTTATCTTTTACAACTTAGATACAAACAAATACAACTCAACTCAAACATTCAAACATTAGAGAAATAGATGTTAATCATCTTAAGCGAGATAGAACCTCCACCCCACATCAATACAATCAATACCGTAGGAACTTTGCCTTAAGATAGATAGAGGCGTACTCGTTGATCAATATCCGAGTACTTGAGCCCTTCTCTTAAGATGATGCAAAGACTATTTTCCTATAATTTGTGGCGGTTACATCTCTCTTAAAATGATAACTCGTCTTTTCTCCTAAAATCAATCAATCAGCTACCCTAAACCCGTAGGAACTTTGACCACAGTCAAAGAAATCTCAAACCCTTTAGGGGAACTACAAATACTCTGATTCCACTCCCGTAAGGATATGTAGGCATAAGATGCGATATCTTATCGAGTATAATTAGAAATAAACCCCTAGATCTTTTACCCTTAAGCAGATAAACCTTAGCAATAAACAAACATAAAACAAGAGGTTCCTGTAGAGTACTACAGAAACTTAGGATGCTAGCACCTTCCCTAAGTTTAACCGACCCCCGAACCTAAAACTCTCTAAACCTTGCATTTGCATTGCATTGTGGGAATTTCGATCTTTATCCCTTCCTTTGGACAAATCAAAGTTCAGTTGTAATGAATTAAGATTCAAGCTCATTAATAGCTTGTTATCCAAATTTTACCGCGACAGCTAGGTAGTCACAGCTAAAAATCCAGCATCCCATTGCTTTTGGACCTCTTCTTTGATTTTTACCGCCATATCTGGTCTGGTTCTCCTGAGCTTCTGCTTGACAGGTGGGCATTCCTCGCTCAACGGTAAGCGATGAACCACTATATCGGTATCAAGCCTAGGCATATCTTCGTACGACCAAGCAAAGATGTCACTATACTCTCAAAGCATCTCGATCAGTCTTTGCTTGACGTTGCTCTGTAGCGCAGCCCCTATCCGAACATTTCTGACCACTTCTTCAGAACCCAGATTAATGACCTCAATTTCTTCCTGATGAGGCAGAATGATTTTCTCTTCTTGTTTCAAAAGTATGGCTAATTCCTCAGGCAAGTCTTCATCCTCATCAATCTCTTCTTCAGCTTGATATATCGGTTGATCAAAGTCGAAGCGAGTCATAGGAGGTTCTGGATCGGTGTCATCTGCAATAGGAATCCTGCAATGAAAATGGTTAAATGTTTCAAACAATTTGCAAACAAGTATAAACCACGTTGCCATTTTATTGTGAAAAATGAAAATAAGAAAAACAGAGATCACAAAATTTATATGAGAAAACGCCCTTTGATTAATTGATAAACAATGTTCAGACATAAACAAGTAAGGCCCTGAAATAAAATATCGCTATGCCCCGGGTAGGACATAGGGTAGTACAATAACTGGAAAAACAAAGCATTATTGTTCTGTCGTCACTTGAATGAAATCTTCAATTGACCAGTTGCATAGGCTCTGTCTCATAATACATGGCTTGATCCAGGCATCCATATCACAGTCACTGTCTCGGTCTTCATCATCAGAGATGGCATTAATCTGCTCAAAGAAGACACCTCCGCTAGTAAACCTGATCGGTCCCTTGAACTTCGGTGTGCTTTGTGAAGACGATGGGTGGTACCCCAGACCGAATTTGTCTTGCTTGTGGGGAATTTCCAACACTTGGCCCCATCCCTGTACTGCCCCAGTTTGCACCACTGCTTGAGTTTCTTTAAACAAGGACATAGCAACTTCAGGCTCTTTACTCACAACAGGAGTCTTATCTTTGATCTTGACCGCTTCGAAGGCTTGGAAAAGGGTTTCATGGATCTCTCCATCCACTTCAACATACTTAAAGGATGATAAATGGCTGACCATGATATCTTCCTCCCCACATACCGTTACAACACTACCGCCAACCATGTATTTCAGCTTCTGATGCAGAGTTGATGTAACAGCTCCCGCTGAATGAATCCAAGGGCGACCTAGTAGACAACTATAGGCCGGCTGGATATCGATGATGTAAAATACAGCATCAAAGACTTTAGGTCCAACCTGAATTTACCTCCCCAAATACGGATCTTCGGGTTCCATCAAACGCACGCACCACCAAAACACTTGGCGTGCAAATCAACCCCTTCATATCTAACTTCATCAAAGCCTTCTTCGGAAGCACATTTAAAGAAGATCCTGTATCCACAAGCATGTGAGACATGACAGCCCCTCGACATTCCAAAGATATGTGCAGCGCACAATTATGATTTCTGCCTCTGGGTGTCAAATCCAGGTCCGTAAAGCCTAAGCCATTTCCTGCGTTTACGTGCGCCACCACTCCCTCAAGTTGATTGACTGAAATGTCCTGTGGCACGTAAGTAGTGTTTAATATTCTCAGCAATGCATTCCTATGCGCCTCCGAGCAAAGGAGCAACGTCAGTATGGATATTTTGGAAGGAGTTTGCTGCAAGTGATTGACTATCTTGTAGTCGCTTTTCTGAATCAACATCATAAATTCCTCCGCATCTTTCAACAAAGATTCTCTTTCCCCATATTGAGAAGTCTCTTCTACTACCGGTCTTTTCCCCTTGTCCACCTTATCATCAATCACCTCAGGCAACGAAAAGACTCGGCCGCTGCGAGTAATACCTCCTGCTCCCACGAGATTGTCAACTGAACTTGCAGGGGGACCATTCAAGTTTACCTTCTGCCCATTACAATACACTTCGGCTCCATAGTTCCACGGAACAGCCTTAGTGCTCTCAAACGGCATATGACCTGCTTTGGTGATAGTTATTATTGGCGGCTTCGGTGCATAGATAGTAACAGTCTTATAAAGGATGGAGATTTTCGCAATCTCATCCTTTTCTTCAGCCAATAAATCCTCAGAATCTCTTCCAATAGAACAGTCAAATTGTAAAACTCCGTCATCCATCATCTCCTGGATACAGCTTCTCAACAGTCCACATCCTCTCTCATGATTAGCAGAACATTCAATACAGCCTTCAACACAACCCGGGAAAACGCCTCCTTTTAGCAACCTGGCCTTCACAAAGCTTAAGGGTGTTTTCAGTTCATCAACATTCGTCACCAGATTCAACACCTCTTCCTCGACAATTGCATTAACCCCAGCCTGCCCGTGATTCGGCATGGGATTCTGCACCATGTTGGGAATATCATTAGAGAAATTGATCGCCTTACTGTCAATCATATCCTACACTTTATGTTTGAAGGCTTTACAATTATCAATATTATATCCTGAAGCACCCGAATGAAATTCACAGTGTGCATTTGCATCGTACCCAGGTGGAGGTTGTCCAGTCAAAGGAGCCAAAGTTCTTTTCTGAATCAATTGCAGCTGTAGCAAAGCCTGCAATAACTGAGATTAAGGCATAGGAGGCGCATCAAAATGCCTGGCCTCTATCTTGGTATCTGCCATACCCCTGTTGATTTTATTGCGGTCGTTGTTGCTGACACTGTTGTTGCTGACACTATTGTTGTTGTGGTTGTTGAACTGCTGGAATAGTGATGCTAGAAATCTGCTGATGCTGCCTATTCTGACCTCTATTTCTTCCCCTTGAACTGGATACAACGTTAGTGTCTCCCTCTCGCCTTTTGTTTCCAAACACTTTCTTGTTTCCTCCTCCTGCCGAGGATCCTTCACCAGCGTTGATTTTCCCTATCTTAATTCCATTCTCCACCCTTTCACCGATAATTATTAAGTCTGAAAAACTTCCCGACATACTGCTTATAAGCTTTTCATAGTACACTCCTGGTAAAGTAGCAACAAACATATCCACAAGTTCTCGTTCTACCATTGGTGGTTGTACCCTAGCAGCAAGCTCTCGCCACCTCTGGGTATATTCTTTAAAGCATTCATTGCTCTTCTGAGAAAGATTCTGTAGCTGGACTCTATTCGAAGCAAGGTCACTGTTGTACTGATAGTGCCTTACAAAAGCTTCGGCTAGGTCTCTCCAGCTACAGACATTAGCAGGCTCTAAGCTCATATACCATTCCAGCGATGGACCGGATAAACTATCCTGGAAGAAGTGCATCAAGAGCTTCTCGTCATCAGAATGCGCAGACATCTTGCGATAATAAGACCTCAAATGAACCCTAGGGCAAGTAGTGCCCTTATACTTATCGAAATCCGGGACCTTAAGCTTTGGAGGCACTCTCAAGCCTGGAATCAACCCCAGATTAGACATATCCATCCCCATAGAGTTTTGGCATTCAAGAGACCTCATCTTGTCTTCGATCATCTTAATCCTTCTGTTAGCCTCAGAAGGTATTTCAGCAGTTATAATCCTTGGAGAAAACACATCTTCCTGCCTATCCTCATTCCAAGTATGGTCCAGGCTACCATGTATAGCACCTATAGTGTCGAGACCATAACCATAGCCATTTCCGTTACCATTACCACCATTGGCAAAACCAGCATGATTAAAACCTACCACATTTCTAGCACCAGCAGCGTGACCACCCCCTCCAGCAGTAGGGATGACTAAAGTTGGCATAAAATTGTCCACCCGAGAAGTTTCAAGGTGAGGAGGATTAAAAGCAATCCCACTGTGTAGCACACCTCACAATCCACTCGCGCAATCAGAGGTTGCACCAAAGTCTGAAGTTGAGCCTGACCACTAGCAACCCCTTGCATGACCTCCATTATTTGTGCCATACGATCTCTCATCTCTTGCATTTCTACCTGCATCTGATCCATCAGTCTTTTCTGGTTTCCTCTAGTTTCGTACCGGTGAGTTGTCACGTCAGCAATCCTGAAATACTAGTAAACCACAAGAGAAAATAAGGTTAACCGTTCTGGTGCACCTGCGAATGCGAGAAAAATGCTAAAATGCAGACTTGTATTTATGCAATAAGGATATTTCCCCCTCGATTCTAGTTTCCAGGAAAAATATAACAGTGGAGAACCTTGCGGACAAGCATGGAATACCAACTCCTCATATATAGATCAAAAGCCATCAGGCAATGTACAAACTACAACTGAGTAGAAATAAGGAAAAGACCCCCAACCAACAAGCCTGACGATGGTCAAACACATCAAATAAACAGCACAAAAAAAACTACAACAGAAATAGACAAAACAGGTCAAGCAGGATGACGTGATCGGAATCCCTCTAACAGCCTCAGCGTATCAGGATGATCCGGCCTAGCAAGTAATCCCTGAATAAGCAGATCCTGCTGGAAAACAATATGTTGTAGGCTATCAACATGATCCTCTAAAGCTTTCTCCCCGAAACATGCCTCAAGTCTGCGTCTCTTGGAGTCAGCTCTCAACCGGAGATCCTTCAAGTTCGCGATTGCTTCATTCAACCTGCACTCACTGTCTCATCTCAGTGACGCTTCCGCTACAATTTCTCCATCTTTGGCATTAAGCTGAGCCTTCAGCTTGCTGATCTGAAGTCTTAACTTGTCTTCATGCTCCTTGTTGTTAGTAAGCGTGGCATTCCATATTGACTCAAACTTGGAGATCCTCAAGTAAGCCTAATACAACTCTTCCTTCTTAGTGGCAAGAGTACTATAAGTGGCATTCAAGTCTCGACCTGTGCGCTCTCTGTCATTAGTCTCTTTAGTCAGGTACATACCCAGTTTGTTGGCAAGCTCGGTCTGTCTCCTGAAAGAATGAACTGCATCTATCTTTTCACTACGAAGCTGGATAATCTCTTTCTCCAATTCTTCATTCACTTTTCTCAACTCTTCCTTCTCTGCCAATACCTGATTGTATTTCTGGATGTCTACAGTAGTAGGTTCCTCTATCATGAGAGGATACAGAGGTGCGACTGCAGGGAATGGCATCAAGAACCTCGTAGCTCTATCATGAATCTAAGTCAAGTAAGGGTCGTACGCTCGGCTGTTACTCTTCCCCAAAGCTAACTTCCCTTTCCGATGAATATTATTCCATGCATGCTCAAGTCTGCCCAGAGCCTCGCCCTCTAATAAGCCAGTAAGATACATAGATTCATGTATCTCCTCTTCTCTAGGAGGTTCTCTCAATGCATACCCGAACTGTCTCACCAATAAAGAATGGTTATATTTGATGCAACCTTTCCTTCCGATCAAAGGAATGTTAGGAAAACCACCACAACTATAAACAATATTTGTACCCAACATGTCTCGATCAAACCAAACAATATTCTTTGGAGATAATCCCATCAATCTCTCCGACCATTTGGAAGTACTAGCAGTAGCCACAAATGGATTCATCTTAGGCATATGACTAGCAAACCAAGCATACAATATAGGAACACAACAAGCCACATTCTTTCCCCTTCGTTTCTCATTCTTGTAATGCATAGAATGATAAACGTCGCCGAGAAGAGTAGGCACTGGGTTTCTCAAAGCCAGTATATAAAATGTATCCAAATCCACAAAGTCTGGAAGATTAGGAAACAAAACAATGTCGTATATACAAAGAGCAAGAACAGCGCTAAATGCAATCCAGCAACCATCCTTAGCAAACTGCCTAGCCTTATCAACTAGGAAGGCCAAAGGAAAACCGTGCACTCCATTCCACTCTGTTAAACCCCCTGTAACTCTGAAGCATCCACATGTACTATGGTAGCTAGCTTAGCCAGATCAGGCTTAGCATCAATATGAACAAATGACATTTGACTAAGAACAGGAACATCCAACAATACTGAGTACTCCTCCAAAGTAGGCGCTAGAATGTAATCAGGAAAAACAAAGCACCTCAACTGTGGATCATAAAACTGCAGAAAGGTATAAAGACCATCCACCTCATGTGCTGAAGGCTTGCAGACCCATCTCAACAATCTCCCATAAGACTGCCTAAAATCCTCCATCACCTTCCCACCGGCTAGAGAAATCAAACTCAACAAAGACCTGACATCTGGAGTTGGAAGCTTGTAAGCCATAGTTCTCTTCAAAGAATCCATATCAGCAAGGAGGGAATAAGATCACCAGAATCGAAGGAGAAATATGCACCTGCAATACAAATACATGTTAATGAAATACAGATGAAAATGCAAATGCAAATGCAAACAAGGGATTAAGACTGCTGTGCTGTTGGTCGAGAAGAACCAGCGCTTCGCCTTAGCAAGAACAAAGTACCGATAACAGGACTCACTGATAAACAGATTCACACTGCAAAGAACCGGGTATTCTGAAAGCCAAGGTTTCCTGCATAACCCAATCCCTCTCACAGGTATGGACCTATCCACTGATAAGGTTCAGCATCCTATGCGTTTGTCAGCGTCACAAACTTTCAAGAAATGATGATACGTTCACCATTTCTGGTTTGGCATCATCGTCTCTTGAAGAGGCCTCACTTAATTGACTCACAAATGATCGGTCCCCAGAGTCGACAACCCTCAAATCCAAAATTCCCTCGAGCCCAAAGGGCCAGAAAGAAAGTTGTCTAAGAGAATCTCGTCCGAGCGTGAATTTCATGGTGAACTAGTACGAGCAAAGCAAGCACATCCACCACTAATCTCCACTACTAAAGCTAGGTGTATACTCAAGCCCAGGTCCGACTTATCACTCAATGGAACTTCCCTCCCCACAACACAGCAGTAATGACATATAATGCTAAAAATAAATGCGGGAAAGATAAATAAAGCACATATATACAACACCCAAAAATAAACAAACAAGCGCTAGGATTGACTCGCATAGGGAACCTGATTCCCCAGCAGAGTCGCCAGCTGTCGCAACTACGGAAAACCACCGGCGGAAAAAACAGAAGAGCCGCCACTTTCGTTATTTATCCCAAAGAAAGGTAAAGGAAACGATCGCAAAAACCTAAAGAAAAAGGGAAAAGACAAGGTCATCGCAACCATGTCTGGATTCGGGAGTAGGTTACGCAAGGAAAAGGTATTAGCACCCCTCTCGTCTGTCGTACTCGACAGGATCCACGCATTGTTGTCTATCTAAAAGGGTGTGTTAAAACTATCTAGCTAAAGGCTTAAGGACAAAAGAAAAAGAAGAAGGACTGACTCGGCAGAGCATCGCCGCTCTGTGCCTACATACTCCCTCGTGCTATGGGAATGTCAGAGTCAACGTAGTTCGGCTAACTATGGCTAAAGAAAGGGGGAAAGGTTGCTCGCCGAGACATTACGTCTCGTGCCTACATACTTTCATCTGGTATGAAAGATCAGAGCAAACGTAGTTTGGGCTAACAGGACCACAGGTTGGTTCAAAAGTTTTTAGGCCCGAGTAGGGTTAACAAATAGTTCTAGCAGTTGGTGTATGCAGCTCGACCATTGGAGACTTAGGCGTTACTGTTTGCGGTAGAACTAAGAGTTAACGACACTCTTTTTGTGAAAAGATTTTCCTGATTAAGATCCCGAAGGATGAAAAAGAGTTTGAATTGTTTTTGAGTTTTTTAGAGAAGAAGTGTTTTGAATTTGATTTGTAACTCATGTCGCACTATAGACTATGACCTAAGAGAGAATGCGTCGTATATCACCCAAAGGGTGTACACTAAACACTCTAGGTCCGTGAGAGGAGGCCCCTCAATTACCATTTCTCAAGTAGCTTAAGGCTCGTAGCGTGCTACACTTTTCATTCTTTATTAAGTGTTTTATGAATGTTTGAAGATGAGAAGAGAAGAAAGAACACTAATGGGAGACTAATCAATCCTAAAATTTATCATGCAAAGTGGACTTAGAGTTGAGATTCAAAAGGGAAATACCTAATGTTATCATGCATGTGTAGGAACCTAATGTCTATCATAACCTCAAGAGGTTAGAGAACTTATGAGGAACATGGCAAAGAAAAGCAAAAGAAGAAGAAGAAGAAGAAGAATAGTGCATATGCAAATGAAAGGATGCACACATAGAATGCACAAGTAGAATGATAGTGGGAAGAAAATAGTGTGGGGAAGTAGCCACCACAAGCTCATCTCAACCAAGCATGCATATGGAAATGCAAGAAAAGAAAGAAGAATAAAAGCACAAGAAGAAATTAATCAAACAAAAGTAAACTACACAAAGATGCACCAAAAAGTGGGATGAAATGACCTAAGTCAAACAACATCAACCACACCAATAAAATCAAACCAAATGAAAGGTAAAACAAAACCCAAATCCAAGTGAGGATGGAAGACCAAATGAGGGCAGAAAGGACCCTATAATAGGTACTCAACCATAAGCATCACTTATCAAAGCAAGGAAACACCAAAAGTTTCCTCAAGGATTCATCATTCTAGGTATGCGTCAAATACCTCCAAAGGAGGGACCAAACCACCTAAAATGACACTCCAAGGTCATTGGACAGAAGGGAGATAAAGAGAAGAAAGCTCACAATCAATACCAAAACAAAACAAGAAGAAATTCAAGCAAGAGCACAAATGAAGCAAGCACACACCACTTAGGAGTTCAAGTTGAAAGCACAAGAAGAAAGGCATCCATCAACAAGCAATGAACATAATTTTGACCTAAAAATGAAGATACCACAAGATCAACATGTCTGAAATGTGAAACAAGAAGAGTTGAGAGCTTATTGGATCCACAAAGGTCATTTCCAATCCAAACTAGGTCATGCACTTGTGTGGGTTGTCCTATGGAATGACCTAACTTGCAAGTCACTTCAAAAATAGGAAAAAGGCTCAAAAAAATATCAAATAAAATACACAAAAAAGCTAAACGTGTTGGCAACCAGAGGCCAAGAAATCAAGACAAATATCCCCTCAAAGCACCATCAAAAGAAAGGATTCATTTAGATATACCACTTTGGAATGGGAGAAAGAAAGGCAAAAGAAAGAGCCACAAAAGTTAACCCAAAAGTCAACAACCGGGGGCAAAATGGTCCTCCAAAATTGATCAACTCATCATTGAGATGAGGATCGATTTTCAATCATTGGATCAAAAAAGAATGAGAGAAATAAATGCAAAAGTAAACAAGGTTACAATTTAAACCATCTAAAATAACTCCAATATATAATTCATTTTTTAATTGAAAAAAAAATAAAAATATTCAAAAAAAGTAGACATCTCAAAGTTGATAAAAAATATTTTTGGTGAATTTTTAAAGTATTGGAGTTATTTTTAATGATTTAAATTTTAAACAGAAAATAAAATAAAAATAAAAAGAAAATAGAAAACCTGCGTGGCAAATAGCAATTAAAAGAAGTTCAAATAAGAACTAGGCTCATTCTAGGGGTGCGCATAGCAGGCGCGTGCAAGGCCCATTCAGAAAATCAAAATGAAAACAAAATCTGGAAATCTAGTGTAGTGAGTCAAACATGGTGCATCATAGAAATCATTCTAGCACACATGATTCATTTGTAAGCAAATCAGAGGGCCATAAGCACGCCAGCAAATAAATGAAAATTTAAATGAAATCATGTGCAATCAGTCAAACATAGACCACCGTAGGTCTTAATCACAATCGTTGGAGTGGAAAGTCATCAGATCATGCGAACCACACGAGGCCACGTAATTATCTTCTTCACAAAACAAGGGGAAAACCAGTTACCGGCCGGAAGTCCTATTCATTGTCTTCTCCGGCCAACCTCCACCGTGAACAGAGCAACAACAACCACATGCATCAAAACTCAACCGTTTTGCACAAATTTTATGTCAAAATTTATCTAGAGATCAAGAGGATCTCAAATCCAGGAACAAAATTCATTAATCATGCAGTATAAGAGCAACCCGAAGCCAATTAGTTTGAGCACCAAAATCCAAAGTTCATCAAAACATCTCCAATTTGGTTTAAAACTTAACTAGAGGTTATGTAGGTCACAGATCAAGCATCAAACAAGCCAAAAACACGCAAGAACAAGCCAAAACAGATCCAAACATTTTTTAGCATCATCCAACAATCAACACCAATGCCAGTTCGTTTTACATATTAATGATCTACATTGTTTCTACGTCTCAAATATGCAAAAATGGCAGTGAATCATGTCATATTGAGAGTGTAAGATTGAATTGCAATTACCTAGTGGAGAACTTCCACTGAGCCTTCAAATGGAGCTTAAGCTTGCAGAAAAATATCCAATATCGTTCAATGATCTTTAATAGAGCTTTTGCAATTCACAATTTGGCTTGAAATGGCTTATATCTCCAAATTTGAATTTCAAAATTCCACCACTTTTTGAAAGTTGTTCTTGATCAATTTGGCCCCAATTCTCACTTCTAATCACTTGTTCATGCTTAACACCTTATATGTGATGGATCTTGATAAGAATTGAGCCTAATCTCAGCCTCTAACAGCCCAATTGAAAATCCAAGGAATTGAGTTTTGAGCTTTCTCATGTACACGAAATTCTCACCAAATTGGCTCCAAATTGCTTCAAAATGCTTGCTGGTAACACATGGAGTATGAATGGCTAGGATTAAAACCTTAATTGATCTCAATGGCTCATGTTTGTTGTGTAACTTCATGATGAAGAAATCTTGAAAATGGCTCATTAAAACACCTCAAACTCAAAATCTAAAATTGCCAATGTGTTTAAAATGTTGTTTGCACTAAAAAAATGTACTCATTTGCACCATGTTGCGGTGGAAATAGGATCACAAACTATTAATGAGTTTGAATCGCAATTCAATTCACAACCGCTCTTTGATTTATCCGAAGGAAAAGGTCAAAAGAGGGAAAACCTATTTTGCATCGTAAACACAATGCGGGGAAAGATCTAGGGTTCGGGGGTTGGTTAAATTTAGGGAAGGTATTAGCACCCTAAACTTCTGTAGTACTCTACAGGAACCTTTTGTTCAAATGTTTACTATTTGCTTTATTTATTTGCTTAAGGTATATATACAAAGGATTAAAAGTTAAAAAAAGACCTAAGGGGTTAATTCTAAGTTTACTCGGCAAGACATCGCATCTTGTGCCTACGTATCCTTACGGGAGTGGAATCAGAGTAATCGTAGTTCCCCTCAAAAGGGAGGTTAGAAACTTCTTGACTGTGGTCAAGGTCTCAAGGGGAATAAACGCATCTTAAGGACACGCTTACGTGGAGTGTAGAAACTCCGATCTCTATGTTATGAATTGTTAAGTTGTAATTAGGGTTAAATTAGGTTAGGGATTCCGCGGCGGGAAACCCTAAAATGAGCGCGGCGGCTCTTTGACCTAATGCTAGGGGTAAAATGGTAACTTTGTCTGCGGCGAGACATTTGTGAAAATTTAGGGTTGAAAAGGTGTAAGGGTTGAAGGTGAGGACTATTGACACGGCGGTCAAACGGCTAGACCTAATTCCTTCGGAGGAGTGAAATTAATTATAAAGATGCGATGAAATTAAATATACATACAACGGCAGAAAATAAAGTGCGGAAAGATAAATGCGACAATTGTCTCGCACAATTACATCCCATAAGCAGTTACAATTATAATAGCTAAATATAAAACCGAAAATAAGTTTCAAATTGAACATAATAGCTGCAAGAAACAAAACAAACAAAAATGTCAGTATGTGGGGTTAGACGAAAACGAAATCAAAATTGAACGAGAAACAAACCGTATGAATTTTGGAGGACTTTTATGGTCTTTTTAACCAAGGATTTAAATTTGTGAAAAGAGAGATTAATTTTAATTAAAAGAGTTTTGAGTTTTAAAAAAAATTATTAATAAAAAAGTGAAAGTTTGGTTAATTATTCTAAAAAAGGAGTTTTAGTGATAATATTTTGAAAAAAAAGATTTAATCATTAAAAAAAACAATTGGTTTAATTTAAAAAATCTTAATGTTAGTTAAAAACACGTTTTACTTTAAAGTTATAAAAAAGTTTTATTATTTGAAAAAAACATTTGATTATTTTATTTAAAAAGAGTTTTAATTAATTTGAAAAAGGTTTTTGGTTATAAAAAAGAAAGGGCCTTCTTGATTTTTTTTTTAAAAAGATAAACAAAATAAAATAACAAATGGAAAAACAATAAATAATAAAAAAGAGGGTTGGGCCGGTCATCACTCTTCTTCTCTCTGCTCTTTGAGTTTGCGTGTGTTCCTCTCCTTCTTGTTTGCCTCTCACGGATGTTATCTTCTTCTTCTTTTGCATGGCCGCCGATTTGTCTTCTTCATCTCTTTTTCCTGAAAAACATGAAAAGCAACACAAAAATTGTAATTATATTTTTTGATCCTTACGGAATGATGATGGCCGATGATGCTTTGTCCTGAGGCTAGAGGATTTTTGACGGAGTTTGCTTGGATTTTACGAAAAAAAGTTCTCCCCTCTTGTTATGATTTCCGTCCCTTTTATACTTGATTTTTAAATCTTTTTTAATCTCAGATTTAATTTGAATATCTCAATCTTTTTCAATCTCGGATTTGATTTGAATGAATTTTTATGATGATTTCAGATTTGATTCAATGATGGTGATGTTGATATTTAGATCTGATTTTCTTATGATGATGATGATTGATCTGATTGATTTGATTTAACTCTATCTGGAATTCATTAAGATTGGATTAGATTAAAAAAGTGTTGAGATTTAAATTTAAAAAGTTAGCAAAGAAGATTAGAGTTTCAAGTTAAATAAAAATTAGAGTTTTAAAAAAAATGAGTTAGAATAAAAAAAAAATATTTGAATGTTGGTTTTAAAAAATGTTAGAATTATTTTAAAAGGAATTTAAAATTTAAAAAAAAGAAAAAGAAAAGGGCGTTAGAATTTAATTTTAAAAAGAATTTAGACTTTTAATTTGAAAAATAAAGGTGTCAAAAAAAGATTTAGATTTAATTTTTAAAAAAAAAAGGATAGATTTAATTTATAAAAAAAAGGTTAGATTTAATTTTTAAAATAGTTAAAAAAAAGATTTAATTTTAAAAAGAAATTAGAGAAAAAAAAAGATTTAATTTTATAAAAGTTAGAAAAAAGATTTAATTTTTTTAAAAAAGTTAGAAAAAAAGATTTAACTTTATAAAAGTTAGAAAAAAGATTTAATTGTAAAAAGAAGTTAGAAAAAAAGATTTAACTTTATAAAAGTTAGAAAAAAGATTTAGTTTTAAAAAAAGTTAGAAAAAAATATTTAACTTTAAAAAAGTTAGAAAAAAAAAGATTTAGTTTTAAAAAAAGTTAGAAAAAAAATATTTAACTTTAAAAAAGTTAGAAAAAAAAGATTTAGCTTTAAAAAAGTTAGAAAAAAAAGTTTTAATTTTAAAAAGTTAGAAAAAAAAGATTTAGCTTTAAAAAAAAGTTAGATTTTTATTTTAAAAAAAAGTATTAGAATTTGATTAAAAAAATGTGTTAGAAATTAATTTAAAAAAGGTTATAAAAAATTGACTCTTTAAAGAAAAGAAAAAAAAGTTAAATTTTAATCTAAATCCTAAAAGTTAGTAAGAAGAGCTTAAAATGACTTAAATAAATAAACTAAATAGAAAAGAAAAAAAAAAGTTAATAAAAAACATTAGTAAAGTTATAAAAAAGGTTAATTAAATTATTATTAGTTAAAAAAACAAGATTTAAAAAAAGGTTAATTTATTAAGTTAATAAGAATTTAAAATAAAAATAAAAAAGAAAGGGTAAAATTTGGGGTATTACAGTTGCCCCTATTTAAATGGCTACACCGGACGATTTGAGTGACAGAGACTCGTGGAATCGTGGTGGAGAGATTTAAATATAGATAACCGAAAATTTTGCCCTTATATGCGACGATATGCAATGCTATGGACAAAACTGGAACGACTTAATGCAGATGATGCCATGACTATGATATGATGCGTATGCTGGAATAATGAATGCGAAAATGCTGACGAAACATGACGACACCGAGACAGACGCCACGAGAAGAAACACACTGGGGAAAATGACGCGCTGAGACACAGTACATCACTGGGGAATTCTAAAAATGATAGTCAACTGGTGCGAATGACCAATTGTCACTTTTAGAAAAGGAACGAGATCCTCGAATGGAGATGGTACCTATGAGACGGCCTCCACTGGGGAATCTAAAAATAAAACTGGATCACGTACGATTGTAAGATCGATTACAGAATGCTGGAGCATTGAGCAAGGAATAACATCCAAGCTTCTGTAAACTACCCCTCGTGACAGGATCAAACGGACTTTTCGGAACTCCGTAGCAAATATACAGGGTAAAGACCGACTGTATGCCAAAATAAATGGACTTTGATGGGAATTGCCCTGATAAGCTTCTCGAGGGAGAACTGTCACTTATCGTTGGAAGGGACTTATGTGCAAAAAATGGATAAGCACTCAAATAAAGAGGCTGTTGCTTATCTGATAAATAAATCTTCTCGCATTTAAGGTCGGCGCCTGGAATACGATTCTGATTCTTCTCTTACTGAAGGATAAATAAACTTCTTCATGCTTCAAGATTATGTTCTCCTGAACATGAAAAGGGTAAACTGAACTTCCTCATACTTCAGAATCGTGCTCTCCTGAATATGAAACTGGATGACTGAATATACTCATATTTCAGAATCGTGCTCTCCTGAATATGAAACTGGATGACTGAATTTCTTCATATTTCAGAATCGTGCTCTCCTGAATATGAAACTGGATGACTGAATTTCTTCATATTTCAGAATCGTGCTCTCCTGAATATGAAACTGGATGACTGAATTTCTTCATATTTCAGAATCGTGCTCTCCTGAATATGAAACTGGATGACTGAATTTCTTCATATTTCAGAATCGTGCTCTCCTGAATATGAAACTGAATGACTGAAGATACTCATATTTCAGAATCGTGCTCTCCTGAATATGAAACTGGATGACTGAATTTACTCATATTTCAGAATCGTGCTCTCCTGAATATGATTTGGTTGTAAATGAATTTTTCCATACTTCAGAATCGTGCTCTCCTGAATATGAAACTGGATAATCGAACTTCCTCATAACTCAGAATCGTGCTCTCCTGAATATGATTCGGCTCCTGAAATTTCTTCATTCTTCAGAATCGTGCTCTCCTGAAAAACGGCCAACTGAACTTCCTCATAACTCAGAATCGGGCTCTCCTGAATATGATTCCGTTCCTTCTTTTACTAAAGGATAAATGAACTTCTTCATAACTCAGAATCGTGCTCTTCTGAATATGATTTCGCTCAAACCTCCCCGTAACTCAAGATCGTGCTCTCCTGAATACGAATTGGTTCGTACCTCAAGACGGCAGATAAATGGAAGCCCAACTGCTCCATGGAGATGGCCATTTGCTACGAGTCATAACGAGGATATGATCGACTTCTTAGGTGAGAAATGTCGTGTGTTGATGCTGTAAGATGTAAAGTGTAAAGGGTTGTAACATGTAGGATTGTAAAGTGTTTTACTGATAGATTTTCCAGGCGTGAACTGGCATGTATCTGTAGTTGATTGCGGTTGAAAGATAGTGCAAAATAAATGCACGTCCGGGTACAGTGATAAACTTCTCAAGCGAGATAGTCGCGTATCTGCCAATGTATGGTGAAAATTTTAGATGGTGCAAAATAAATGCACGTCCGGTTGGGATTGACGACCGACAAGACTGAGATTCAATCTAGGATCGAGCTAGAAAGAAGACTGGAAATCAAAACTCCATCGAGGGAATGATCTCGAAGGGTAAATATCTAATCCTGGCGAGGAAAGATAGCTGAAGTAACCGTCATCCACGAGGATCGAGCTCTGTGGGGAAACTGGAAACAAGTAAGCATTTTATGCTTAGGGCTGACAATCTATTTGGAGAGAATGGACAAACCCCAATTACTCGGTGGTAACGACCAATGATGGAGACACGATGAACCTGTGCATGTTATCGCGTATGTTAATGGATATGTTAATATGAATGTATGTTGATGTCTATGTATGTAACTATGCAAGATGTTATGAAATGAGTATGTAATGAGTATGTAATGAATATGAAATGAAATAGGCATGTGATGCTTATGCCCTTGCGTATACTGACGAAACAGACTAGAGACGGGACGAGAGATGAAATAAACATCTCGACGGAAATACCCTGCGTTCTCTGCAACCAATACGTCAATCATGGGTAAGAAAGATCAATGGTAGAACCAAGTCTGGTTTTAAAGTTCTGAATTCTCTGAGGAGAAGGTAATCTGCTTGGGTGTACAGTATCACGTCTTCACATGGGGAGAAGAGAACCTGAGGGATACTTTCGAGTTACCCAAGAAAAAGTTGTCAGCTTATAGTCTCTCTGGGGACTGTGATGAGGCAATAGTTTAGGAGTCTGTTGCAACACTGAGGCTTACTGGGGTATGAAGGCCGCTGTGAGTAAAATCCATCGGGTGCATGAAAAAATTGTGAAATCCCATGGTTTTGATCTTGCAGGACCTTATAGTAGCCGCCATTTGTTTCTTCAAAAACATGGTGCCCCAGGATACTTGCGTTGCGAGGTAGGGTCATCTCAAGAGGATTTTATAGAGAACACCGAGTCCGGTTGCCCCATTGTTCTCAAACTCTTTGAGAGATTTGTCAGGTCTCGACGTAACTGGCACAAATTAATCGTGTTACGACGAAATGTTTGGGAAATAGCTCTTAAGAATGTCAGACTCGCGTTGGTAAGCGAATTGGGAAACTGCCTGCCCCTGTTCAGCAGGATCTTCAAGTTCCACGGGTTATGTTCATATGTAAATCTCTAAGATATCAAGCAAAGTTGTCATGCCTGAAATGCCTATCCTGAGCTTGTCAATGTACACATATATTTGTCTTGAATTTTTGTTTTGAAAAAAGATATCGCGATAACTTGTGACCGAAATTACTAGTCCGGATATAAGTTTTAATTATAATGCCAACATGAATTTTTTCTGAGCATAGCTCGTAGGAGTCAGGAAACGTGATATTGTCAAGTATGCTTTCAACCGAAGTCCTACTTCAATTAGGTCTTTTAAAGGTTGTATCGTGGCTCGGTTCACGGTTTAAGAAACAAAGGATAAAGGCTCAAAGTTATATTTGTACCCACCCATTCTTCGTGATGTTCTCCCATCCTAATTCAGTTAACCGGATACGAACGCTCGTATCTCAAGCGGATTTGCTATGGTCGAGAACTTATCAAGGCTTTGGACATGGCAGTCACTCACCTATTTCTTTTGGCAATTGGTCACACGACCTTGTTCTTTATAGGGGTTATTTATTGTACCCTCTTGTTTGGCTTTTATTCCCTAACTTTTTCCTGGACGACGTCTTTTGATCTGACTTTGGAGTCCAGCGGGATGCCCCAGTTTTGCCTAAGTCTCCTTCATAGGTTTTGACTTAGCGGGCTCTTATTTTTTTGAATATTCTTTTATGCACAAGTCGTGTAAATCTTTTGAAAGGCTCGTGACTGCCCCACTCCTTAGGTAACCGAGGGATAGCCATTGTATTGGACTTCTTAAGATGCTAAGGATAAATTCTCGAAGGTTGCTCTTCCCCTTTTTTGAGGATCTAAGCGCTCGATCGGTTTAACTGAAACCTACCCTGCCCCAGGTTAGGATGAAGGTTCTTAAAAAGAAAGAAAAACTCCTACTTCAAGGTTCAAAGGGTTGACTAGGGATTAACATCCTTATATCTCCAGTGTTTGGGATTTGAAACAATGCCTTACATCATCAGCGGGTTTCAATCGAAAGCATACGACAAGAAATCTGACGTTTTGGGTTCGTCATCCTCCTCCCAATTCTCCATCTGAACAAGAGATCGGGTAAAGTTGGCATTATAATTTATGAAAAATATATTTTGAATGAGTGAAACGAATGGATTTATTCAAGACAAACATATGCGTTGCATTAATTAATCAAAGATAAACAAGTTCGTGCATGCTAAATATGATTAATCGAAGAGAAATACATATAAATAAACAAATGAACTGTCGGAAAAATCCTTCTAAATGTTTATGAAATCTTGCATTCAAGAGTAACAGTTTCCTTTGGCGGAGCCTCAATGGAAAGGACGTCTGGTTCATGATCACTGTGAGTCGTCATGGCTTACCCCAGTTATGCTGGTCACATCTTCAACAGTTTTCAGTCGTTGCTTCAAAATAAATTTCCCAGATCCTTTGTTGATCCCGGTCATATCACCTTGAGGGTTACTGAAATGAAGCGGGCTAGGCCTTTGAATAATGACTGGATTCGGCTGATAGGCGTAGCATGCTTTGCAGAATTTGCACTTGACGAGTGAGGAACCCCGAAAGGAGTCTCGATCTTCAGCTGAGCATCGCCAAAAGACAACTTCTTCGTTTCTAGCAAATTTCTGACAACTTTCTTAAGAGCATAGCAATTCTCTAGATCATGGTCGGGCGCACCCTCATGAAATAAACAATGAGCGGTAGCGTTGTAACTTGCAGGTAATGGATTAGGTGGAGGATTAGGAGGCGGACCCAAAGCCCGAGTAGTGATGAGACCTTGCTTGACCAAAGAGGGACACAACTCGGTAAAAGTCATCGGGACCGGCGGACAAGGTTTATACGTTCTTCTGTTTGGCATATTCTGGCGAGGAGCCGGACTCTTTGGCTGTTGAGGAGCAGGAGTATTGGGTGCCTGTAGGTAGTTGACAGGAGGCGGATAAACAGGAGGTTGTTGCATAGGTTGATACATGGGAACCTGTTGACTGAAAGAAGGTGTAATAGCTGCCACATAGGGTTGTTGAGCATATTGGACCGGGTACCCTTGAGGTTGAGCATAACCTTGCAGATGCCGATAAAAGCGTTCCCTTGGTTTACCAGAGGATATAGCATTAGTCTCACTCTCCTTCTTTTTCTGGGAGCTATAAGGAGGTTTCTTCGGCTGATCCTTAGAAGCGCCATGATTATTTGTCATTTTACCACTCTTCATACCCAATTCAATCTTGACACCCACAGCAACGATGTCGGAGAAATTTGAAGTCACACTACCCACCATTCTCTCGTAAAATTCTGGACGGACTGTGTCGACAAACCAATCAGCTAACTCTTTCTCGGTCAAAGGAGGTTCTACCTGCGAAGCAGTCTCTCTCCACCTTTGAGCATACTCTTTGAATGACTCAGAATTCTTTTGTGACATACTCAGCAACTGTCTTCTGTCAGGAGCCAGATCCATATTGTACTTGTAGTGTTTGATGAAAGCGTCAGATAAATCCTGGAAACTCTTAATGCGAGACTAGTCTAAAGTTAAATGCCACTTGGAGGAAGCACCCTTCAAACTATCTTGGAAGCAATGAATCATCAGTTTATCATTCTCAACATGGGCAGCCATTTTGCGATAATACATGATCAGATGACTCTTAGGACAGGTGGCACCTTCATAACGATCGAAGTTCGGAGTTTTGAACTTTGGGGGAATAACCAAACCTGAAACCAAACAAACATCCCTTGCAGCAGTCCCAAAAATTTGATCACCCTCTACCTTTTTCAATCTCTGGACGATAGTGTTTACTTCCTCACGAAGCTTATCATGTTTCTCATAACCCTCAACATTCTCATCAAGATTATCAAAAACTGTCTCATTGAAGTACGGTTGCGCACGAGTGTGTACAACAGGTGGTGCAAAGATAGGAGCCCCCCTAGAAACTTCAGAAAACAAGGGCACGACTTGCTGAACAGGTTGATTAATCGGAACAGTGGCTTGAGGAGGCACAAAACCCGGAGCAAGACCATAAGGTGGGTCCCTTGCTACGGTCACACTTGGTGGAGGGTCCACAGTAACGCCGGTAATCTCAGAAACAACAGTGGGCTGGGTATCCATCTTAGCATTCATGACATGTAACAATTCCATCATACGCCCCATACCCCCTCGAAGGTCTTCGAGTTCATTGCTAAGGCGATCAATCTCTTTTGCCTGATCCTCCATTCTTTTCTGAGTTTGAGCTCTGGTGTTGTATTGGTGCCGAGAACTCAGGGTGACGAAACTGGAAGGTGAGAGAACCGAGTGTGAGAAATCGGGAGACACATGTAATGCAAAAGTATGATGCTAAAATGTGAATGTAAATGAAGATTTCATGGAATTCAAAACATTTAATAATGCCGTGGGGTACCAAGGAAATCTTTTCCTTGTTTTTTCATTTTATATATTTTTTTTTTATTTATGGTATCCCGCGATATCCATAAATGATGTTTGAGCTCCATGAAATACAATGCAGTGAGATGCTTTATGGATGCAATGCATGAAAACACACAAAGTCCTAGGTTAAAAGCTTGCATGAGGTTCAAAGGCAAATACCCTCCCCTGAAGTTAGATGGTTCATCCTGTCCTACAAAAGTAACCAGGTTCTAAGGGATCTCAATATCATTGATCCTTCACAAGGGTGGTTGTTCAGAAGGCAACTTACTTGCCAACCAAAACCCTCCAAGTTTGAGATCTCAATAAGCGTAGTATCGAGTGTCAACCAACTTTAGTCTGCACCAAAGCCGGTTACCTCACTACTTTCTAAAGGCCAAGATGAGTTAACTAGGGTTCTAAAAGTCAGTTAGTGCATTGACAACATATGGCAGCCTCAATATTATCCTCAACTTGACTTAAGGAATATAAGCACCAACCAAGAAGTCGCACTAACTATGGCCACCAGATCAACCGTATCGATATACGTCGTACAGTTTCCTTGGTCTATTGCCATTTACCTAATGTACACTAGATCCGGGTGTAGGACCTATCTCACAGCACAAGGAACAGTCCCACAATCAAAGCACAAATATATACATGCAAATGAATAATGTCACAGATAGTAATAAATATGAACAAGTTAGGGATAACCCTCAAAAGTTAAAGGAGTCCCCAGTGAAGTCGCCATTTTCTGTTGCGGTGGAAATAGGATCACAAACTATTAATGAGTTTGAATCGCAATTCAATTCACAACCGCTCTTTGATTTATCCGAAGGAAAAGGTCAAAAGAGGGAAAACCTATTTTGCATCGTAAACACAATGCGGGGAAAGATCTAGGGTTCGGGGGTTGGTTAAATTTAGGGAAGGTATTAGCACCCTAAACTTCTGTAGTACTCTACAGGAACCTTTTGTTCAAATGTTTACTATTTGCTTTATTTATTTGCTTAAGGTATATATACAAAGGATTAAAAGTTAAAAAAAGACCTAAGGGGTTAATTCTAAGTTTACTCGGCAAGACATCGCATCTTGTGCCTACGTATCCTTACGGGAGTGGAATCAGAGTAATCGTAGTTCCCCTCAAAAGGGAGGTTAGAAACTTCTTGACTGTGGTCAAGGTCTCAAGGGGAATAAACGCATCTTAAGGACACGCTTACGTGGAGTGTAGAAACTCCGATCTCTATGTTATGAATTGTTAAGTTGTAATTAGGGTTAAATTAGGTTAGGGATTCCGCGGCGGGAAACCCTAAAATGAGCGCGGCGGCTCTTTGACCTAATGCTAGGGGTAAAATGGTAACTTTGTCTGCGGCGAGACATTTGTGAAAATTTAGGGTTGAAAAGGTGTAAGGGTTGAAGGTGAGGACTATTGACACGGCGGTCAAACGGCTAGACCTAATTCCTTCGGAGGAGTGAAATTAATTATAAAGATGCGATGAAATTAAATATACATACAACGGCAGAAAATAAAGTGCGGAAAGATAAATGCGACAATTGTCTCGCACAATTACATCCCATAAGCAGTTACAATTATAATAGCTAAATATAAAACCGAAAATAAGTTTCAAATTGAACATAATAGCTGCAAGAAACAAAACAAACAAAAATGTCAGTATGTGGGGTTAGACGAAAACGAAATCAAAATTGAACGAGAAACAAACCGTATGAATTTTGGAGGACTTTTATGGTCTTTTTAACCAAGGATTTAAATTTGTGAAAAGAGAGATTAATTTTAATTAAAAGAGTTTTGAGTTTTAAAAAAAATTATTAATAAAAAAGTGAAAGTTTGGTTAATTATTCTAAAAAAGGAGTTTTAGTGATAATATTTTGAAAAAAAAGATTTAATCATTAAAAAAAACAATTGGTTTAATTTAAAAAATCTTAATGTTAGTTAAAAACACGTTTTACTTTAAAGTTATAAAAAAGTTTTATTATTTGAAAAAAACATTTGATTATTTTATTTAAAAAGAGTTTTAATTAATTTGAAAAAGGTTTTTGGTTATAAAAAAGAAAGGGCCTTCTTGATTTTTTTTTAAAAAGATAAACAAAATAAAATAACAAATGGAAAAACAATAAATAATAAAAAAGAGGGTTGGGCCGGTCATCACTCTTCTTCTCTCTGCTCTTTGAGTTTGCGTGTGTTCCTCTCCTTCTTGTTTGCCTCTCACGGATGTTATCTTCTTCTTCTTTTGCATGGCCGCCGATTTGTCTTCTTCATCTCTTTTTCCTGAAAAACATGAAAAGCAACACAAAAATTGTAATTATATTTTTTGATCCTTACGGAATGATGATGGCCGATGATGCTTTGTCCTGAGGCTAGAGGATTTTTGACGGAGTTTGCTTGGATTTTACGAAAAAAAGTTCTCCCCTCTTGTTATGATTTCCGTCCCTTTTATACTTGATTTTTAAATCTTTTTTAATCTCAGATTTAATTTGAATATCTCAATCTTTTTCAATCTCGGATTTGATTTGAATGAATTTTTATGATGATTTCAGATTTGATTCAATGATGGTGATGTTGATATTTAGATCTGATTTTCTTATGATGATGATGATTGATCTGATTGATTTGATTTAACTCTATCTGGAATTCATTAAGATTGGATTAGATTAAAAAAGTGTTGAGATTTAAATTTAAAAAGTTAGCAAAGAAGATTAGAGTTTCAAGTTAAATAAAAATTAGAGTTTTAAAAAAAATGAGTTAGAATAAAAAAAAAATATTTGAATGTTGGTTTTAAAAAATGTTAGAATTATTTTAAAAGGAATTTAAAATTTAAAAAAAAGAAAAAGAAAAGGGCGTTAGAATTTAATTTTAAAAAGAATTTAGACTTTTAATTTGAAAAATAAAGGTGTCAAAAAAAGATTTAGATTTAATTTTTAAAAAAAAAAGGATAGATTTAATTTATAAAAAAAAGTTTAGATTTAATTTTTAAAATAGTTAAAAAAAAGATTTAATTTTAAAAAGAAATTAGAGAAAAAAAAAGATTTAATTTTATAAAAGTTAGAAAAAAGATTTAATTTTTTTAAAAAAGTTAGAAAAAAAGATTTAACTTTATAAAAGTTAGAAAAAAGATTTAATTGTAAAAAGAAGTTAGAAAAAAAGATTTAACTTTATAAAAGTTAGAAAAAAGATTTAGTTTTAAAAAAAGTTAGAAAAAAATATTTAACTTTAAAAAAGTTAGAAAAAAAAAGATTTAGTTTTAAAAAAAGTTAGAAAAAAAATATTTAACTTTAAAAAAGTTAGAAAAAAAAGATTTAGCTTTAAAAAAGTTAGAAAAAAAAGTTTTAATTTTAAAAAGTTAGAAAAAAAAGATTTAGCTTTAAAAAAAAGTTAGATTTTTATTTTAAAAAAAAGTATTAGAATTTGATTAAAAAAATGTGTTAGAAATTAATTTAAAAAAGGTTATAAAAAATTGACTCTTTAAAGAAAAGAAAAAAAAGTTAAATTTTAATCTAAATCCTAAAAGTTAGTAAGAAGAGCTTAAAATGACTTAAATAAATAAACTAAATAGAAAAGAAAAAAAAAAGTTAATAAAAAACATTAGTAAAGTTATAAAAAAGGTTAATTAAATTATTATTAGTTAAAAAAACAAGATTTAAAAAAAGGTTAATTTATTAAGTTAATAAGAATTTAAAATAAAAATAAAAAAGAAAGGGTAAAATTTGGGGTATTACACACCAAAATGATCAATAATGTATTAATTCCCATTTTGCCCTTTTAAACCTTATTCCATGAAAATTCACATATTCATTCTTCAAACCAAACCAAATTCACGACCTATCAATGTTTGACTAAGAAAATAACACCATTTAGAGCAAGTTTGGTGTTGGAAAAATCTTCATTTGAAGTGTGCAAGTTGGTGAAATGGACCTATAATCTTACTTTCCCAAAATACCCATGACTTGCAAACCTCATAACTTGAGTTCTACAAATCAGATGAAAGACTTCTAGTACTCTTTGGAAAGCTAAGATCAAGATCGACAACTTCCACGTTGGCCAGAAGTTGAGGAGAAACATTCTTCTAGGTCAAAAATGGCTGGGAAGTGGGTTGACTTTTGTTGACAAAAATCATATTCATCTGATGACCTGTAACTTGGCTGGATCATAACTTGAGTTTTATAAATCCAATCAAGGACTTCTAGTACTCAAAAGAAAGCTAAGAACATTCTCTACAAGTTCCATGTTGGTCAAAAGTTGAGGTGAAACTTGTATCTTGAGATAGGAGGTCTTGAAGTTAAGCACTAAACAAGGGATTTTACCCTGAGAACCCTAATTTAGTAACTTCTTCTCCTCTTGATTCTTGATGAATTGATCTTGAAATGCTATCTCATGCATCCTAACACAACATCCCATGACCATAGAGACTTTGAATTGAGTTTTAGTCTCCTTCAATTTCACAGTTAATTGAGGACTAGCCAGATGAAAACCCTAGATGTAACACCTTCAACTGTAACTTTTCACACTTAGCACAAACACTTGGATGAGCGTCACAATGACCCTCAAGGCACTCAATGAGCTCTCTCAACATCTTATATCCATAACCATGAATTCACAACCTTCTGATGCTCTTGAACTAGCCTCCAAGTTAGGAGCTGACCCACATACATCCATCAAACCTCTCACAAGGCCATTGTCCACTTCTAGATGACTTGATGACTATTCAAACTTGAGTAATACCCCTTGCTTAGGCTCAACCCTCTAAGTAGACTCCTCTAGATATGCATAATCTCTTGATCCCATGTTCAATGAAAAATGCTATGCAATACAAATGCTAGAAACAAATGAAATGAAACATAAACCAAGTTAAGAAAAGGTTGGGAAAATTTTGGGGTGCAACAGCGGCCCCTATTCAAACGAATTGGACCTGAAGGAGTGAAAAGCGAACGAATTTCACGCAATCAAGGTAAAAGACGGTTGAATACCAAAGAATCCGAAAATTTTCCAACCGCAGAAAATAAATCTGCAACAAGAATCTCCGGAGATAACTGTTCTTATTACAAACACATTCCATTGGGGAAAAGAGAAACTTAACGAGTAACTCTGCTTGGGGAAACCATGAAATAGGGAAATACTTCAAATTGCCAGAATCTGGATATTCAACGAACAAAATGAATCAATGTAATTTGCTGGAATCTGAACGCTCAACGTAATAGCTGGAGCCTGGACGCTCAATGAAAAATGCTATGCAATGCAAATGCTAGAAAGAAATGAAATGAAACATAAACCAAGTTAAGAAAAGGTTGGGAAAATTTTGGGGTGCAACAATAAGAAAAACAACAAGATACAAAGAAAGATAATCAAGCTGAGTGCCGAGACCGGAAATCCTCTAGCAGCTTCCGCGTCTCAGGATGATCTGGTCTGGCGAGTAGACCCTGTATGAGTTGCTCTCATCGGCTAATGGTGTGTTGTAGACTATCAACATGGTCGTCCCAAGCTCCTTCTCCAAAGCATGCTTCAAGTCTGCTTCTCTTGGTGTCTGCCCTCAACCTACAATCCTTCAGGTCTGCGATAGCTTGGCTCAATCTATGCTCACTGTGATATCTGAGAGATTCTTCCGCTGAGATCTTCTCATCTTTTACTTTGAGTTGACTCTTCAACTTGGCGATTTGCTGTTTTAGCTTGTCTTCACGCTCTTTGTTGTTAGTGAGTGTGGCTTTCCATACTGATTCAAACTTAGAGATCTCTAAGTAAGCCTTGTCCAGATCCTTCTTTTTGGTAGCAAGCACACTATGGACAACGTTCAAATCTCGGCCTGTGCGTTCTCTGTCACTAGTCTCCTTTGTCAAATCCGGACCCAATTTGTTGATAAGCTCAGTCTGTCTCTTGAAAGAATTGACATCATCAATCTTCTCGCTTCAGAGTTGAATGATTTCTTTCTCCAATTCTTCATTTGCTTTCTTCAACTCTTCTTTCTCCATCAACACCTGATTGTATTTCTGAATGTCTACGGTAGTGGGTTCTTCTACCATGAGCGGATACAGAGGTGCAACTGAAGGAAACGGCATCAAGAACTTCGCAGCTCTATCATGAATCCAAGTAAGGTATGGGTCGTAAGCTCGGCTGTTACTCTTCCCCAATAAGGACTTCCCCTTCCTGTGGATGTTATTCCATACATGTTCAAGTCTTCCTAAAGTCTTACCCTCCAATAAACCAGTGAGATACAGAGGTTCCTGTATCTCCTCTTCCCTAGGAGGCTCCCTCAGCGCATACCCAAACTATCTGACTAATAAAGAAGGGTTATAGTTGATGCAACCTTTCCTTCCGACCAAAGGGACGTTAGGAAATCCACCACAACTATAAATAATATCTGTACCAAGCATGTCTCGGTCAAACCAAATAATGTTCTCTGCAGATAGATCCATAAACCTCTCCGACCATTCTGAAGTACTAGCTGTGGCAACAAACGGACCCGTCTTGGGCATATGACTGACAAACCAAGCATACAACAGAGGAACACAAAAAGCTACATTCTTTCCTCTTTGTTTCTCATTCTTATAGTGAACAGAATGATAAACATCGCCAAGAAGTGTAGGCACCAGATTTTTTGAAGCCAGGATATGGAATGCATCTACATCCACGAAGTCCGGAAGGTTAGGAAACAAGACAATGCCATATATACAAAGAGCCAGGATGGCGCTAAACACAATCCAACAACCATCCTTAGCGCACTGCTGAGCTTTCTCAATCAAGCAAGGCAAAGGAAAACCATATACCCCAAGTCTCTGGATCATCTTCCCATTTAACTCTGAAGCCTCAAGATGCAAAATAGCGGTGAGCTCGGCCAGATCAGGCTCAGTATCAACATGAACAAACGACATCTGATTCTGAATGGGTACCCCTAACAGCTCAGAATATTCTTCTAGGGTAGAAGCCAAGACATAATTAGGAAAGACGAAGCATCTCAACTGGGCATCATAGAACTGTAGGAGAGCATAGACACCACTGATCTCATATGTAGAGGGCTTACAGACATATCTTAATAACCTTTCATAAGACTTCTTGAAATCTTCCATCATTGCTTTTTCACCCAAGGCAATCAAACTCAACAAAGTACTAACGTCCAGAGCTGGAAACTTGTAGGCCACTGTACTCTTTAAGGGCTCCATAGCGAGATCACTAGAATCGAGAGGGAAATATGCACCTGAAACACAGATACATGTCAATGAAATGCAGATGAAAATGCAAATGCCAATGCAAATAAGGGATCAAGACTGTTGTGCTTTTGGTTGAGAAAAACTAGAGCTTCGCCTTAACAAGAACAAAGTGCCGACAGTAGGACCCGCTGATATCAGGAACACATATTCACACTTGCAAACCGGGTATTCTGGAAGCCAAGGTTTCCTGCACAACCCAACCCTCCTCACAGGCATGGACCTATCCACTGACAAGGTTCGACATCCTATGCGTTCATCAGCGTCACATACTTTCTAGAAATGATGATACGTTCACCATTTCTGGTTTGGCATCATCATCTCCTGAAGAGGCCTCACTTAGCTGACTCACAAATGATCGGTTCCCAGAGTCGACAATTCTCAAATATAAAATTTCAACCGATCCTAAGGATCTGAAGGAAAATCATCAAAGAGAATCTTGTCCGAGTGTGAATTTCATGGGAACTGTATCTGCTAAGCAAACAGGCCCCCCCACTAATCTCCACTACTAAAGCTAGGTTCATACTCAAGCTTGGGTCTGCCTTATCACTCAGCGGAACTTCCCTCCCACAGCACAACAATAATGATATATGATGCGGAAAAAAAATACGGAAAGCAAATAAAGATAAAGCACATATATACACACCCCAAAAATAAACAAACAAACACTAGGATTGACTCGCATAGGGGATATTTCTATCCCTAGCAGAGTCGCCAGTTGTCGCTACTGCGAAAATCGAGGCCAACAATGACAGAAGAGTCGCCACCGTGATTTATTTATCCCAAGGGAGGGAAAGGAAACGCTCAGAGGTAACCTAAAGAAAAGGGGGATAAGACCGGTCATTGCAACCAAATCTTGGGTTCGGGAGTCGGTTACGCAAGGGGAAGGTATTAGCACCCCTCACGTCTGTCGTACTCGACGGGATCCACGCTTGTTGTCTATCTAAAAGGGTGATTGAAACTATCTAACTACAGGCTTGAGGACAAAAGAAAAAGAAAGTGACTCGGCAAAGCAACGACGCTTTGTGCCTACGTATCTCATATGGAATGAGAAGTCAGAGTTAACGTAGTTCGGCTAACTACGGGTGAAAGGGGGGAAGGTTGCTCGCCAAGACATCGCCGTCTTGTGCCTACGTACTTTCATCTGGTATGAAAGATCAGAGCAAACGTAGTTCGGGCTAAAAGGGAACACAGGTTTGTTCAACTGTTTTTTAGGCCCGAGTAGGGTTAACAAGTAGTTCTAGCAGTTGGTGTATGCAAGTCGACCATTGGAGGCTTAGGCGTTACCGTTTGTGGTAGAACTAAGAGTTAACGACACTCTTTTTATCTGAAAAGTTTTTCCTAATTAAGATCCCGAAGGATAAAAAGGTTTGAAGTATTTTTGTTTTTTTAGAGAAGAAGTGTTTTGAACTTGGTTTGTTCATAATGTATGTTGTACCAAAGTCTAGAGCCTAGGATCGACTGTGTCGCATATCGCCCTAAGGACGTATACTAAACACTCTAGGCAATTGAGAGGTGGCCCCTCAATTACCATTTCCCAAGTATAAGGCTTATGGCACAACATTCATTATCTTTATTAAGTGTTTTATGATTGTTTTGAGATGAGAAGAGAAAGGACACTAAAAAGGGGGACTAAATCCAAGCCTAAAGTTTTCATGCAATGATGGTCCTAAGATTGGGACAAAGGAAATGCTACCTAATGTTATCATACATGGTTAAGATCCTAATGTCTAACATAATCTCCCTTGAGAGATTAGAGGTCCTAAGGGAAAGGAGGCAAAGAAACAACAAGAGACAACATAAACATGCAAGGATACAAACATGGAATGCAAATGAGGGAGGAAATTGTATGGGGTAAAGACCACCACAAGCTCATCTCAACCTCAAACAACAATATGATAAATGCAAGAGATAAAGGGAACAAGAAATACATCAATAGAAACACACAAAAGCATCAAAAGTGGGATGAAATGGCCTAAACCAAACAACATCAACCACAATGCCACAAAGCAAAACAACTTGAAAAGAGAAAGGAAAAGAACCCAAACTCAAAGAGGGGTTAGAACAAGAGAAAAAATAGCAAGGCAATCCCAAATATCATTCAACCAAGGCATCATCATGATTTGTGCAAAAGATGCAACAAAAATGTCCTCATGGTTCACCATTCAATCCATGCTTCAAATACCTCCAAAGGAGGGAACTTAGACAAACCTAAATGGTGTTCCAAAGTCCTTTGACAGCAAGGGGAATTAAATAAAAGTTCTCAAAAGAAAAAGCAAGTGAATCACAAGGAAAAGCAAGCAAATTCCCAAAGGAAAGCAAGCTTGTTTCACAATGAAACCCTAATTGGCAACTCAAAAGTCAACAACAAAAGGAACAAGCAAAACCAAATGTTATGACCTAAACATGAGCAAGCACCATCCTTAACATGTTAATAACATGAATCAATAGGCATTGAGAGCTCAAAGGATCCAAAAAATGTCATATCCAAGTCCAACTAGGTTAAGATGTATGTAGGAACCTTCCTTTAGGGTAACTTGATTTGCAAATTACTCTAAAAATAGGAAAATGATTCAAAAATTATCAAATAAAATGCAAGAAGCTCATAAATGTGTTGGCAACCAGAAACCAAAAGGTTGCAATCAAAATCACTTCACAACATCACCATAGAAATTGATTCACAAGGGTGCTCCATTGTGAAGGAGGACTGCTTAGGGTCAAATGAAAGGCATCAAAAGTCAACTCAAAATTCAACCAAACATTGGCAAAATGGTCCTAAAAAATTGTTCAACTCATCATTGATATGAGGATTGAATTTCATTCATTGGATCAAAATGAAATGAGAGAAATAAAATAAAGAACAAAGCATGTCAAGATTTAAGTTACATAAAACACTTCCAAAGTTAAATCCCATTTTTAATTGAAAAATAAATCATAAAATAAAATAAAAATTTCTAAAAATAAGAGGACATCTCAAAGATTCTAAAACATATTTTTTTGGGATTTTATGACCTTTGGAAGTATTTTAAAATAATTAAAAGCTCAACAGAAATAAAAATAAAACAAAAGGAAAATGAAATAAAATAACAAAAGGGCTGGGGGTGCCAATAGCAGCCCAGAAGCGCTGCAAATCACTGGGCTTCACAAAGGGGGGTGCTAATAGCAACCAAGCCCATCAGAAAAAACAAAAATGAAATAAAACACGGAGATCTAGTGGTACACGGTCAACCAAGGCATATGGTGGAACTCAACCAGGCGCGTCTGATCCATTGGTAATCTGACCAAGTGGCTCACATGATGCCAACTCATTTAATGAAATATCAACCTGATTCAGTGTGTTGAGTCAAAGTGTGTGTATGGTGCATCTTAATCTGGGATGTTAAAGCAAAAAGTAATTAAACCACAAGGCCAGCAACGAGACACGTGGGATTGGCTGGGATTTAAAAATGGGAGGGAGAACCAGACGGCCGGAACCACTGTTCCAGTCGTCTTCTCCGGCGAGCCTTCATCACCTCCTCACATCCAAAAACCCAGAAACCTTAAAACTTCATCAAAATGAACAAAACAAAAGCCAAAAATGATCTCCAGGTTACGTGGATCATGAATCCACTAGCCATTTTCATTGATCATGTCTTAAAAGGCCAAAACGAAAGAAAAATAGAAAATAGCTCAAATGAAAAAAAGTTGCAAACAGCTACCAAATCAATCTAGAATCCATCTATGCATAAAGAGGTTTGCAAATATATGAAAATGGCGTGCTATTAATGAGTAAACAATGAGATATTTTGAGAGAAGGAAACCTAGAAAATAAGCTTCCTCAGAGCTCAATGTGCTATCAAAGCTTGAAGTAAGTTACCCAGAAACGTTCAGTGAAGTTCAAGAAATGTTTTGCAATGCTTGGTTTTGATTGAAACTCAATGAAATTCAAAAAACGATTTTCACTTTTCTCTCCTTTTTTCCAATCTGTTCTTGCTCTCACTCTCACCAAATCCAGTTCTGAAGGTATGGGAAGAATCCTGGGATTAAATATGTTGGGTTCAGATGAAGAATAGGCCCAATTCTGTCTCCTTTAAGCCCAATTGAATTTTCACTTTTTCACTTATGGTCATTTGAATAGTGCACGAATTTTACCTTGATTAACTGTAAAAATGGCTTCTTTGGCTTGCATCTAAAGTTGGTAGATCAAAGGGCTGAAAATTACTCCTTGGTTTGATCTTATGGCTTGTCTTTGATGTGTAACTTAATCTTGAAGAAACCATGAAAATGTCCACCCAAATGCACTTAAATTCCAAATCCAAAGATGGCATTGTGTTTCATTTGTCATTTGCACTCAAAATATGCATAAGGTTGGTACAAAATGTTTTCACATGAATTAATTTTGATTTTTTCCCCCTTTTTAAGCCTTTTTCATGGAAATTCAATTAGGGATTCTTCCATCCAATCCAAACCCTTGATGCCTTAATGCTTGGTTGAGCAAATGACCCCATTTGGAGCAAGTTTTATGTTGGAAAGATTTCTATTTGAAGTGTGCAAAGTGGTGAAAATCACCTATGATGAAAATGACCTATAATCATGCTTTCCCAAAATACCCCTGTCTTGCAAGCCTCATAACTTGAGTTCTAAAAATCAGATGGAGGACTTCTAGTACTCTTTGGAAAGCTAAGATTATGAGGAACAACTTTAATGTTCATAAAAAGTTGAGGAGAAACATCCTTCTAGGTAAAAAATGGCTTGGAAGTTGGTTGACTTTTGTTGACCAAAATCACATTCATCTGAGGACATGTAACTTGTCAACTTGTCTGCATCATAACTTGAGTTCTATAAATCCAATCAAGGACTTCTAGTACTCAAAATAAAGCTACAAACATGCTCTACAAGTTTCATGTTGGTAAAAAGTTGAGATGAGACTTGTATCTTGAGATAGGTGGTCTTGAAGTTAGGCACTTAACAAGGGATTTTACACTGAGAACCCTAATCCAGTCACTCCTCACACTCTTCATTCTTGATGAATTGATCTTGAAATAATATCCCATGTATCTTAACGCAACATTCCATGACCTTAAAGACTTGGAATTGAGTCTTAATTTCCTTCAATTTCACAGTTGACTCAGGGTTGACCAGATGAAAACCCTAATGGCACCATCTTCAACTGTAACTCTTCACACTTGGTATGAACACTTGAATGAACTCCACAATGACCCTCAAGGCCTCCAATGAGCTTAAATGACCATATCTCTTCATGTCCATGGGCTTGTGATCCTCAAATGACCTTCAAATGGCCTCTAAGACAGGAGGTGAACCTCATACACTTTTCTGCTTATCCAAAAGGCTTTGACTTATCTCTAATGATGATAACCCCCATGTTGACTTGAATACAACCTCTTGATTAGGTGTAGACACCTTGACACATTCCTCTTGTTGCACACACATCTCTTGATCCCCTGTAAAAATGCAAAATGCTATGCAATTCAATATGCTTGAACAATGAAATGAAACATAAACCAAGTAAAGAAAAGGTTGGGCAAATTTTGGGGTACAACACCAACAAGTGCATTAAAACACAGTATCCAGCAGCAGATACTTAAAACCAATAAATAATAATGAGGCCAAAAGACAATGCCTCAAAGGCCTGAATCCAACAGCCACATGGATCAACTCAAATTGTAACAAACCATGAATGCATGACACTCATAACTAGTAATTGACCAGGATAAAAAAACTTGCTGAGATCAAACCTGCAAACTCTAAAACATGAGTTGACTACTGTCACGGTGAGAATCGTGATACCAAGCTATTGATTAACTTGAATCTTAAATTCACAACCGGACTTTAATTTATCCAAAGGAAAGGTCTAAAGAAAGAAAGAACCTTTTCCGCGATGTAACAACAACGCTTAGAGATTCGGGGATCGGGGGTTGGTTATGCATAGGGTAGGTATTTCACATCCTAAACATCTGTAGTACTCTACAAGAACCTTTTGTTTGTTTGCATGCTAAGTTTGGTAAATGTTTGCTAAGGCTTGGGATTGGTTAAAGGGTGTAGGTTAAAACCTAAAGATAGTTTCTAAGTTTGCTCGCAAAGACGTCGCGTCCTCTGCCTACGTATCCTAACTAGGATAGAATCAGAGCAATCGTAGTTCACCTCACTAGGGTTGAAGAACACTCGATTATGATCAAGGTTCAAAGGGGAACAAACATATCCATACTTGTATAGAGTTTAACAAAACTCTCTAGATCTATGTTATAACACTCAAGAGGGGAGTAAGTAATCATCATTATGATTCTTACATAGAGTTTACAAACTCTATCCTAGAGTTCTAGTTGAAGAACACTCCTAGAAAGGGTGGGTATTTTAGACTTAAAGCAAAGTCTAATGGCTTATATGTTCTAACTTAACTATGCTAGGGTTTAAGATGACTTCACAAAGTCAAGGGAGCGGGTAATGAGCTATCCAATGACACAAGGGTCAACGGAGAGACTTTTCCTTTGAAATGAGAGGGAGAGGCAACATGGATGAGAACTAAAAAGTTACATCACTTGGGGTAGAAATACTTAACAAATCAATAAACAAATAAGCATGAATAATAAGATATATGGTTACAACCAAGCAAGCATGCATATCACAACAGACAAGGATTAAATAGAACCAACGGTTACGACCAAGAATCATATATCTTAACAAAGATGAAGGTAACAACCCCAGAGCCATATCATCAAATATGAAACACATCAATCATACAAATAAGTTACAACTTTAAGGTGATCATGTTATAAATTCAAAGTGTATTAAGTGCAACAACATTTAGGCATTGATGACAATCAAATACGCAAGGACTAATTACAATAGTTAAACTCAAGACTTTAGGAAGAGGACAATAATTTATGGTAACCACCCACAAGAAATGAAGTCTCAACATGTTAACAAACATAAAGAAATCAAATACCAATAAATCTCACAAGATAAGTCAAGCATGGTATAAGGGGAATTTATCAAGACGTGAGGTAACGACCTAAAAACGAATCAACTTACAAGTAGGCAAAAATCATTGTAAATACAAACAATTTGAAATTGAAATCCATTAAATGAAACTAGACATCACCATGAGCAAGTTGCAAAAAGAACGGGTTAAAAATAATAAACAATGAATAAGTTATGAATTATTGAAGTTTCAAAGTTTTTATGAAAGTAAAATAAACAAGCACATAAAAAAAAGTGGCATGGGTAGGGATTGAACCCACGCCCTTGTGTTTACAAACACAACACTCATCCACTAAAGCACAATGCGCGCGCTGGTAAGGGATGGAAAGAGAGAAGAAAATAATTTAAACAAGGCACATGAAAATAAAAAACCAAAAGAGTTGATCATCAAGGATCGAACTCAGGTTAGGCAAGTGAAAGGTACAAAGCGCGCAAGTATCTTACCACTGGGGTGGCTATACATCCAAGTATTAAGCCACCCCCATAAATAGATAACACTAAATATGATGGATTTTCTGGGCAAAAAGCAAGTCACCCAACCAAATACGTGAAGAATACAAACTTGGTCAAAACTCAATATTTTTTCAAGAAATTTTAGTCAAACATGACTGTTTTTTAACAAGGATTATGATGGTATCAACAAAATTTTGAAATAATGCCTTAAATGAAAAACACGATTGAAGATGCATTGAGATCAAATGAGTTGCATTTTGATGAATATGGGTCAAACCAGATGCAATTGGGATTAATGAGGGATGTGAGCAAATTACAAACATGATTATGAATGAACTTTAGCAATGATTTTGATCAAAATAGTGTTGGATCCAAAAGAGACATATGAACTGCAAGCATAGACATGGTAATGAAGGCAAGCTGTCAAAACAGATGGAAAAAGTTCAAATTAATATATATGGCCTATGAGTTCTAAGCATGTTATTGATGATGCTCTCAAATGCCATAAATCAAACATAAATGCTCAGGCAGATGGAAGATAGTATGACATCATATCAGTTATGAATGAAACTTGTGAAAAGAGTGAGCTTGCTTTCAAACAACAATGAACAAAATGACTTCCAAATCAAAACCAAGTTGTTGAAAATTAACACAGACAAACAGTTACATCATGTATAAGTGTGGCTAATCCAAATGTGAAAATGGAAGGGGTCAAGGATAATTAACATAGCAGCCAAGCTGCAGGCCAGGGCCAAAGTGGCCCTGCTGCCCATAATTAAAATACAAGGCAGTCATGGATGAAAAATCAAACTCTTAATCAAAACAGAACAAGAAGGATCATGGTATCTCAATCAAACTAGATAAAATGCAAAGAGGAACACGAGGATAACAATCCACTACCAAAACATATGCACCAACACAAAATTGTCATGTCAAGTAAAATGAAATTGAAAGATGAAAATTGGAAGCCAAGTCAAGAAACAAACTCAATCAGGTTGGACAGACCTTGCATACATACACAAAACATAATATTAAGTGTGTCTACACTTCCAAATTAGCCACAAACAACATAGAAATGAAAGTCACATACCAACTGCTCACTTAAACATGAAAATGCATAATTTGAAACCAAACATGATTGGAACAAATTGAGATCAAAAAGATACCACACACAAGTCTCAAATATGTATATGAATGATTTTATACCTCAACACAAACTAGTTATCAAGTTGCAATGGTATCATACATGGTAGCAGGCTGCAGATGGAATGTCAAATTCAAGAATGAGCAAACTCAATTAACATACACACCACATACAAGCTGTAATTATGTTGACAAGTGATTTCAGGTTCATGACTCAATAAAAATGCTTCAAACAGACCAATTGTATGGTGTGTGCAACTGTGATTTTTCAAAAAAAGAGGTTTTGACAGCAGGGTGAGGGGGAAAGCTAGTTCAGTCAACAATGGATGGTTTCTTATCATGAAATTAGCAAATACACATTTCAAACATGACAATGAATGAGGTCATATCAAAAATTCAAACATATTGCAAACAGATTAGAAGTTGGTATGTTGGCTGATGCACAAAACTGTCTTGAAACAAAAAGATGGTATAGCAAGATATTTTTCAAGTAATGAGCTCTAATGCTAAACCAATGAAACACACACATCATAATCATGCTAAAGGATACTTTCATGCTCACAAATCAGTTCAAATCATCATCAAACAGAAAAGGGCATATTGAAACTCATGAGATACAAAAACAACAACTCAATCAGGCAGCATGTAAGTTTATGGTAGTTAGGATGATTGAGAATCACATACAAGTTTCAAACATGTAGAATGAAGATTCTATACACATGGATCAAGTAAAAACAGATTGAAACAGAATATGACATGTGATTAGTATTATGGAGTTTTGAAAATGCAAGATTGAGAATGAAAAACAGTTTTGAGCAAATGGTGCCAGTTTGAACATACAAGTACAACATACACCCTCAAAACAAGTTAAATGATGCTTTCACAACTTAAAAAAACACACATGAGTTGCTCAAGATAAAACTGGTATGCTGTTGCAAATTCTTGACAGCAAACATATACAAAACCTCACAGCTGGCCCTAACAACCAAATCTCATGTTTTCAATATTTTCAACAAGTCTCAAATGGTATAAATATCACCAAAACATATCAAACCAACATTTTAAACACTTTGAGGTGAAACATGGCAAGCACAAGCAGTCTAACACCAAGACTCATGATAATAGTAGCAAAAAGTAACAAATATCATCACAAGCCAAACTAGACTCAAACATGACCTAGGGGCAGAGGGATCTCATGAAACAACTTACAAGTTATTCAAATATGACCAATAAACAAAGATTGACAAATTTAGGGCAAGCACACCAACATTTCAATGTTTGGATCTCTAAGGCTAATCTTGGATAAAGTTCTCAAAACAAGTTGTACACAACATCAAAGTCCAATATTGGCAACATATCATCAATATATCATCCATACATAAAATACTTTGACAAAAGCAATACCATAACCATAAAACATGAGTTCTTGACAAAGAAGCAAATATGGGACAACATGACTATACTTTCACAACAAGAATTTCAAAATGGTAAAACATGACAATGTATGAACAGTAAAGAGGTTGAGCATTACATACCTCTTGTAGACAAATCTTGAGCAAGCTAAAAAGCTAAGAAACCCAGAGATCTTCTTCTTTGGCAAAGATTTAGAGCTTTCTTCCCCTTGAAGCAACAAGCTATCTTTCAAGACAGTTAGAGTTGTGAACCTCCCAGCTGGTTTTTGAGACTTTGGACAGTTGAGGTATGATATATATAAGGTGTTGGGAGTGTTGGAATGGTGGGAAATGCCTCAAGTAAAGATTTGGCTTCAAATGTGCATGAAAGTCAACATACTAAGGTATGAAGGTTGACTTTTAGGAAAATGATGTTTTTGGGTGGTTTGAGTGTATGGACACCTTCTACACAATGTTTATGGATTTTTTAAATGGTTTTGAGTGACTTGGAAGTGGTGGAACTGAGTTTGAGCAGAGTTTTACTCAAGACAGATTTTGGTGGAAAACTTGAAGTTTGGAGAAATGAAGCTTTTTTAGAAAATGAAGGAGAGTTGAGAGTTGTTGTTTCTCTTGGTTTCTAAGAGTGCTCTGGTGTGTCGAACATCATAGAGAATGCCTCTATTTATAGGGAGAGCAAGGGTGAGGGCAGCCTTGGCTTTTCCACAGTTTGGAGGGAGATTATGAAGTTTTGAAATGAATCTTGCCAAGATCTTTGTGGCAGCTCTACATATCAGCTCCATGGGCAAGTGTTGAGCAAAAATCAAGTGAGATGGGAGATATGGGATGGCTGAAATAAGGCTAGTAGGCTAGGGGACTGCAGCTGCCCACTCTCTTTGAAAAGTTTCTCTTTCATGGCTTTAAATGATTATTTTAATGTCCACTTGCTCCAAGTTGCACAAACCCTCCAATTCTTCATTTCTTCTGGTGTTTGCATCATCCAAGTTTCATAATATCAGAAAAGAACAAGATCCAATGGCTGAGGGTAGCCCAAGTTGATGAATTCTGAATTTTGAAAAGTGTTGGATTGGTAATCTCAAGTGTGGCAGCCCCAACTTCCATGACCCATAACTTTCTGCTCACAAATGCTATTGAGGAGTTCTACCACAATTTAGAAAGCCCTTAAGTAGCTCTAAAACTTTCATGTCTTTGAGAATTTCAAATTCTAGATGGAACTAGGTTGAAAAACTCTTCCAATTTGCTGAAAAAATCACTTAAAAGGCTAAATAACTTAGAAATTTTCTAAGTTATTTCCCTTCTTGAAATGAATTTTGTCATAACTCCAAATATATGCATTTTTTTATCATGGACCACTTTGAGGCTTTTTTAGGACTTGTCAAGAGCTTTCCAATGAGCTTTGAACCACTTCATTTGGATGTGTGGTTGAGGAGTTATGGTCTTGCCCCTTTCAAAACCCTAATTCCCGACTTTTTCAATTACTCCCTAACCCTTGATCCAATGGTCATGAAATTTTATGGGAAGGTGTAATATGACATAAGGAACATTTGTGATTCACATCTTAAAGTCAAATTTTTTATTGTTGAAGAGTTGACTTTTCAATCAACCGTTCGATCAATCGGTGACTACCGAGTCGACTGTTGATGACCCGGATATTCTGAGGACTTGAAACTCTTTGGATAGACTTTACTAAGCCATAGGAACTTAATGGACCATGATCCCACCATTGAAACACCTTTTAAATTAAAAGTCAAACTACAATTGACTTTTCCTGATCGAAAACCCTAATCGGGTGTCTTGAACTGCACTATTTTCCATTCCTGGGTGACCACCTCAAATTGAATTCATACTTGACCCAATGTAGTATTCTTGATCTTGTTTATAGTTGAATCAATCCAAAACATTGATTGATCAAACCATCGAAGCCTTTTGACGGTACGGAACCCTGATTCATCTACATCTTGACAAAGATAAACTTGAAATGGGTTAAGGTTAGTTAATCAAATGAATATGATCCTACAATGATGATGAGGATATAAGGGGTCAAATTTTGGGGTGCAACAACTACCACCCAAAACAGAAATTCCTCTAATGATCTACTTAGAAATGAGGTCACAATAGTCTTGACCCTCATGACAGCCCTCCATTGTTATGATAAATCTATGCATCCTACTAAATGCTAAAATGATCAATGCAGCAACCAATCATCATGAGCAATAAATTTCAACACAGAACAACAACAGTCCAAAGAGTTGGCTTTTAAAAAAAAACAGAAACAGCAGTACCAATTGATGCTATAAAATACAACAACCAACAACAACCTAATGCCTTGCCCTAATGACTGTCAAAGTGAGTTAATAAATTCAAATCAAGAACAAATTCTTGACAGAGCCAAATCAGTACTTTCATGGTCACAACATGACCAATCAACTCAATTGACTTAGGCAGCCACCAAGACATGAACTCTACAAGCTAAAAAAGAAGCTAACAGACCTCAAAATCAAAGCAAACATTACTCATTGAAATGGCAGCCAAACTCTAAAAAGTAAACACAAATTTTAGTACAATGCAATATCAATTCACAGTAGTATAAATGGTATAGATTGAGCAAGCTAGAATCAGAACAAACCTACCAACATGACTGTGAGTCCAAGAACATAACAATGTTCAACTCAACCTCAAGACAGTTCTTAATTTACACAGACAAAAGCGATGACGAATAAAATAACAGCTATGTAAACAAGACAATGTTGATCATCACAGCATCCAAGTGAATCATTTCAACAGAGGTCACAACAATAACACATTGTAACATGACTGACAACCAATCAACAATGCTCCTAGCCCATAGGAGTTGGCAAATTAAAACTCAGAAATGGCTTGACAGAACCAATGCATCCTTAAAAACAAGTGGACCAACAAAGCATTATATATTCCAGTTGTACTTGCACATCCTAACTAGAATATGTAGTACATTGGCAAATCCTGACTTAAGATAAAGTTCCAATAACAGTTAACAACCCTCATGCTAAACCACACACACGAGTTAATAACAATAGACATGGTCTGTCCACAACAAACTTCAAAACAATCTAGGTCATTATAAATACAAAACATGACCATGTTGATCATCAATAACTTAATATGAATCCTTTCAACATAACTAGCAACCCTAACTTTAAAGACATCAACATGACAATACTCAAACAATGAGGAATCAGCTTAGTAGCAATAAGGTATTCTTGTTTCAATCATTATACCTCAAACCAATGTCCTCTCTAAAACCTAATAAACATACACAAACCTAATACAACATGGCACTGGTGATCATCATAGGTCAAGGTATGTTTCAACAAACTTTGTGTGAATCACTTCAACATACCCATGCCAACCAAACAAAAAGTTCTAACACAAAACTCTAAAGACAGTCATGAACACAAATGCTAGACAGATCCAAACATGAACAAAGTTAAACTTCCCAAATGATAAATACCAAACATAAAAATGTTTAGGATCAAGCAACTAACCTAGGCCTCTCTTGTAGACAAATTTCAAAACAATTTTGGTGGTTACTCAACATAACAATGTCAAAATCCTAAACTCATCATGTATTCAACAACATAGCTTCACAAAATTAAAAACATACACATATTAACCGAATGGCACTCCAATAGCAAACACACATGGTATTGCCTTCACACAAATTTGACACCATAGTTAATAAACCATTTCAACATGACGATATGTAAACTATTTAACAAAACCAATCAATACATGATGTATATTAATGAATGAGCTTAAAATGACATACCTCTTATAGTCCTCACTATGCTAGCAGCCAAGAAAACCAGAGGTCCTTCCTTTTGAGCAAGCTTGTGATGTTACTTCCTTTTGAATAAAAGTGCAATCTTGTGGACAGTTTGAACAAATGAACTTCCAGCTGTTGTTTGAGACTTTAGATAGCTAGAGTATCATGGATATGAGGTGTTTGGAGTGTTAAAATGTTAGGAATGGTGATAGGTAGTGATTTGGTATAAAAGATGCACAAAAGTCAAATTATGGTGGTTTAAAGTTTGACTTTTTGATCTAGGGACTTTTTGATAAATGTGATGATGGAAACAGGTTCAAACGGTCATTTTTAGAGTGTGTATATGGTTTTATGGTGTTTTAGAGTTTGGAACAAGGACTGGTGTGAAAAGTGTAAAGTGGTGAAAATGGTGATTTTGTGAATTTCTTCACTTTCAAGCAAGGAGGGAAAGAAGAGAGCTGTGATTTTATTGTTATCTTGGATGGCTCTGATGTGTTATATACAATGGGATGAAGGCTCTATTTATAGGCCAAGAGAGGGTTTGGGGAAGATTTGGATTTGTGGTATTCAAAGATGGTTTTTGTGAAAAGATCTCATGAACCTACGTAATGGTTTTGTTTCTGCTGACTTAGCTTGCTTGCAAGGAGTTTTGCCCTCAAAAGCTAGCTAGAAATGAGATGTGATAAGTGACATTTGAGTGAGCAACACCCCCTACCTGCTACAGTCACCAATACTCTCTCTCATGGTGTAACTTTTTTGCATTTTTCCCATTAAACTAATGTGTCTTGTCTAGCATTTGAGATTTGCTTGGATTCTTGTCTATTTTAGTCCAAATTGAAATGTAATACATCTCATCAGAGGTCACTCCATGGTTAGAGATGAAGTTCATAGTTGGAAATCAAGTTCATGTTGGGTTTTGGCAAGTTGACAAACTAGTGCACAAGCTTAACTTTCTCACTTCATAACTCTCAGCTCACAAGGGCTATGGAAGAGTTCTAGTACTCTTTGGAAAGCCCTCATGTAGCTTTACAACTTTTATGTTTTCATGATCTTCAGATTCCAAGTGGAACTAGGTCAAAAATCCCCTCAAAGTTGGCTGAAAACATGCCTAAAAAGGCCAACAACTTAGAATTTCTCTAAGTGTTTTCTCCCTCTTGTGATGATTTTGGCCATAACTCCAAATCTATGCATTTTCTGCCCATGGACCATTGTGATAAATTTGTAGGGATTGTCGAGATCTTTCCAACAAGCTTTGAATCAACTCAATTGGATGTGTGGTTAGGGAGTTATGGTTCGGCCCCTTTCAAAACCCTAATTCACCGATTTTTGCAATTACTCCCTAATCCTTGATCCAATGGTCATGAAACTTCATGGATAGGTGTAATATGACATTAGGAACATTTTTGATTCACACTTTGAGGTCAAACTCCTTATAGTTAGAGAGTTGACTTTTCGGTCAACGATCAATTGATGACTACCGAGTCGCCTGTTAACGTTCTGGGTCTTCTGAGGCCTTGAAACTTCTTTAGTAGACTTTTGTAATCCATATGAGCTTAATGGACCATAGTTCTATCATTGGAGCACCTTTTAAATCAAAAGTCAAACCACAGTTGAGTTTTCCTAATCAAAAACCCTAATCGGGGATCCTGAACTGCACTGTTCCTGATCTTTGTGTGAAAACCTCAAATTGGACTCATGTTTGACCCAATGGAGTATATTTGATGATGTATATTCTTGTTTAATGGAGAAACAATCCAATACATTGACTGGTTAAATCGTTGAAACCTCGATTTCCGACTGTACGGAACCCTAATTCACCTGTATCTTAACAAAGACAAACTTGAAATAGGTTAAGGTTAGATAAACAATGATAATGCTCCTAGAATGATGATGAAGATCTAAGAGGTCAAAATTTGGGGTGCAACAGATGCCCCTATTTAAATATCTTCACCAGATGGCAATGAGAGATGATAATCCTCATAGAATCGTAGTGAAAGGGTTTTTAAATATAGCAAACCAGAAATTTTGTCCCTTAGATCGGATGGTATGCAAAAGGACAAATGTTGAAATGCAATGAATTCTAAATGATGCTTCATGATGCTTGGATGCAAGACAATTGAAGACACACGAGCAAAAATTAAAGAACGACAATACGACGAGTAATTACTCACAGGGGACCCGACACACTGGGGAAACAACAAACATCATTCATGAACGGAACTGGATGGAAAAGAGTCACAACATTCAAAATATCAATGAATGAGGTGAGGTGAAATCTGAGAAATATAACAGGGACACAGAAAGAAACATCAGAGACATTCAAAAGAACATCGAATGAACTCTGAAATATACCCGAGATACTCGGAAAAAACATCGAATAAACTCCAGAACATATCCAAAGAAGCCCATTGAAGACATATATCTTGAAGGTTCATCTGAAACATTTTAGAAGGGTATTTAAATGTACGTGGAAAAGGTTTGAAGACATATCTGGGAGAATATCAGATAAGCAACAAAGGAGTTCTGGAAGAACATCAGAACAAAGATATATATATCCGGAAAAACATCGGAAAGATTCTGGAAAAACATCACAACAAAGATTCAAACTGGAAAAACATCAGAGAGAGGAACATATCCGGAAAAACATCGGATAGATTCTGGAAAAACATCAGAATCAAGGTAAATATCTAGAAAACCATCAAATAAGTTCTGGAAGAACATCAGAACAAAGACTCAATCTGGAAAAACATCAAAGAGAGAAACATATCCGAAAAAACATCGGATAGATTCTGGAAAAACATCAGAATCAAGGTAAATATCTGGAAAACCATCAGATAAGTTCTGGAAAAACATCAGAACAAAGACTTAATCTGGAAAAACATCAGATAGAGAAACATATCCGGAAAAACATTGGATAGATTCTGGAAAAACATCAGAATCAAGGTAAATATTTGGAAAAACATCAGATAAGTTCTGGAAAAACATCAGAACAAAGACTCAAACTGGAAAAACATCAGAGAGAGAAACATATCCGAAAAAACATCGGATAGATTCTGGAAAAACATCAGAATCAAGATAAATATCTGGAAAACCATCAGATAAGTTCTGGAAAAACATCAGAACAAAGACTCAGTCTGGAAAAACATCAGAGAGAGAAACATATCCGGAAAAACATCGGATAGATTCTGGAAAAACATCAGAATCAAGGTATATATCTGGAAAACTATCAGATAAGTTATGGAAAAACATCAGAACAAAGACTCAAACTGGAAAAACATCAGAGAGAGACAAACAAAGGTAACATTCAAGAATAGTGTTGGATAAAAGGAAACTAGACACCCAATAATGGATTTGAATGAAAGGTATAAACATAGTATCTGAGAATAGTAATGGATGTATATAGGAACAGACATATCCGGAAGAATAATCGGATAAGAAATGTCATATCTGGAAGAACATCAGATAGACATGACACAAAAATCTGTTTGGTAGGTGCCAAGTGAGATGGACTTTGACCACAAGGTAAGACGTGGATAAAACACGACCTCGGGAGAAATACAAATGAGGATGAAACACTCATGTTATGCATATGTATATGGATTATGCATGTGATATATGAACAAATGCAAATGAAAACGCAGACAACAAGGCTCGACTCTTTTGGTGAGAAGACAAGACTGGAAGACTGATTCCTCAACACGGAGATCACTACCATTCTTCTTGGGTACTAAAGATGCTACCGCTGAACATATCTTTGCCACACTGGTAAACTGTGTCAAATTGATGATCCTTGTTGTCGCTTGCGCGAAAATAAGGTGTCGGCACAACAGAAGAGTCGCCACCTTTCGTTATTTATCCCTCAGAGCGGGAAAGGAAACGATCGGAAAAACCTAACGAAAAAGGGTAAGACAAGGTCGTCGCAACCATTGTCTGGGTTCGGGAGTCGGTTACGCAAGGGGAAGGTATTAGCACCCCTCACGTCCGTCGTACTCGACGGGATCCACGCTTGTTAGTTTATTTGGACGGGTTGGTTTTATTCTATCTACCTATCAAGGCTGGCTGAAAAAGAAAAGAAAAATGACTCGGCAAAGCGTCGCACTTTATGCCTACGTATTCTCATCAGAGAATGAGAAATCAGAGTCAACGTAGTTCGGCCTACGAAGGAGTTATGGGGGAAGGTAGCTCGCCAAGACTTTGCCATCTTGTGCCTACGTACTCTCAACAGGCATGAGAGATCAGAGCTCACGTAGTTCGGAAAACTACGGTTTATTTCCTGCCTTTGAAAGAAGTGTTTATTATGGTGTTTACGATTTCAACCGCACTAGAGACTATGACCTGAGAGTGAATGCGTCGCATGTCACCCAAAGGGTACCATACTAAACATCCAGACTATGGAAAAGAAACTCTCCCACAATCCTTTCTCAGATAGCTTAAGGCTCGTAACGTATGAAAGAAATCATTCATGATTACTGTATCTTAAACTGTTTTGAGGTGAGAAGAGAACAGGCCCAACTAGGAGGGAGACTATCAAGTCCTACTGTTATCATGCCATGGATTCATCCTATGGTTGAGGTTTGAACAGGGAACTCCTAGGTGTTGTCATGCATAGGTTTCAACCTAAAAGTCTATCATCAAATCCTTATCAAAGGAAATGAGAGTCCTAAGGGATCATGTCAATGATACACCAAAACAGACAAAAGCATCAGCTTTAACAGTAAAGTGCATGCAATGCAAGTGAGGGAGGAAATGTGTGTGGGGCTTCATCCTCCACAAGCTCGTCTCGACCTCAAGCCAGTCATGAAATAACAGTAATCATACTGAAAAATAAACAACATGCTATCAAGCAATAAACAGTAAACTGCAATCATACAGATAAAATGAAAACATGCTATCAAGCAAACAAACCACATGGGCAAGGGAGCGGGGCTCTACCGAATACCCGCAAGCAAAGCCAAGCAATAACAATACAAGCAGAGGGAGCAACTCAACCTCTAATGCAATCATGCTCCTAGATTCTACCTATTCTAGATGGACTTAATCTAATGCAACAGACAAATCAAGCAAAACACACAATACAGAAAAGAAAACAGAAGGAAGCTTCAACTCCTCCAGCAGCTACTCAGTCTTCAGACTTCAATCATCAACTGCTTTCCAGGTATCAACCCTACAACATGAGTGTCAACTCATCTTCTCCCCTAAGCTTCAGCTTCTTTGATCAGCTCCACCTTCAGGCTTCACCATCTTCAGGGATCTTCAAGTATCAACTTGATCTTCATGCTCTTCAAGCTTCAGCTGGAATGGCAGTCTTCAAGGATTCATCCTCCTCAACAATCTTCAATGAAGTCTTCATCTTCATGCTCAGGCTCTGACAGCTCTCAAGACAAATCAAATCAGAGAGAAATCACTACAGGATAAGCTGGGGGATATTGAACTGCTTATTTGATCACCAAAGGTGACCTATAAGGGTTAAACATCAAATGAAGGATTCCCTCAAAAGTTCTACCTCCTGGGTATGACACTAATCCCTCCAAAGGAGAGAGGTGTATACCCTAGAAGGACTTTGAATCACAGGGAGGAATGGATGTGAAGAATACCATCCATGTTTGAGAAAGAAATTATCTACATCTAAGCTCTCCCTAATCCTAACCCTAAAACAAAACCCTAATCTACCTCTAAGCAAAGCCCTAAAGCAAAACCCTACACAAGAGAAATCAATCCCAGTCTTCAAGCTTCAAAACAAGCTTACCAAAGAAAGGGAGCTAAGTAGGCAGACTCATAGTGCCTTCCTCAGGAAAGCACTAGGAGGCTTATACTTAGGACTCATATCCCATATGGCTCAACAACTGTGATCGGTTTACATTCCTCCTCTAGAGAAACTAAACTCACATGAAGGCTCCGACATCATTGGATACTTGAGAAATCCTACATGAACTAAGGGAACTAAGTGAACAGACCCATAATGCCTTCCTCAGGAAAGTACTAGGGGGCTTCCACTTAGGAATCATATCCCATGTGGCTCAACAACTGTGAACGGTTTACATTCCTCCTCAGGAGAAACTAAACTCACATGAAGGCTCCGACATCATTGGATACTTGAGAAATCCTACATGAACTAAGGGAACTAAGTGAACAGACCCATAATGCCTTCCTCAGGAAAGTACTAGGGGGCTTCCACTTAGGAATCATATCCCATGTGGCTCAACAACTGTGATCGGTTTACATTCCTCCTCAGGAGAAACTAAACTCAAATGAAGGCTCCAACATCATTGGATACTTGGGAAAGAGGTGAGAAGAAAGAATGAAAGACATCCATAGTGCCTTCCTCAGGAAAGTACCATGAACTTCCCTCAGACTCCAGGGTCTCAAACCTCACAGAAAGAGAGCAAGCTCCTAAACCAGGCCTTCGATCTTCTAGTATGCTCCATTAAGCTCCACAATGAGATACCAAGCTCCTCAAGCCAAAGGAAACTCCAAAGCAAATCAAACTAAACAAAACTTGCCCTAAAGGCCACACAAACAATCATTCAATTCAAAAATCAACCAAAAATAGTATATTATCATATTAAATCCTAATATAAATGCTAGGGGACCCTACATAACTACCCTTAAGTCCCATATATTCCCCATAGACTAAATTGCCCTATAAAGCCTAAATCTAAAATTGTTATGATCTTATGTTAAAGTTTTAATCAAATTCTATACTACCTAGAACTACCTAATTAAAACTACCCTAAAAATTATCACAAAATTATGAAATTAATTCAGGGGGACCCTAAACCATTCATATAATTATCCTAAAAAAATTGGATCAAAAATCCTAAGGGAACTACCCTAATTAAATCCTACAAAATAGCATACCAACTAAAAGAATTAAAAAAGCAATTAAAAGTAAAAATGCACAAAAAAAAAATAAAACTGAAATAAAATGGCTATTTTATATTTTTATACTTTTCTAGACAGAAAATGAAAATTGGGAAAAAAAGTTGCATTAAAAAATATTCATTTTTTATTTTGTTATGATTTTTTGAAGTGAAAAGAAATTTGGAGAAGAAAATAATATGAAAATTAACATGGGGTGCAAGAAACAAATACATCACGTTGAAAATGATAATGGGCCCAGGAGGGGGGTGCGCCTAGCATGGCGCGCCTGGGCCCAGCTTATTCAAAAAAACTGAAAAAAAAGATAAAAGAAAAAAGGTAAGCTGGCGGTGTAGATAGCAGGTTTTGTAGCACAAAACACATGGGCCTGGACAAAGGGGGGGGGGGGGGGTGGAGAAAGCATTCCACTTATCCAAAACGCAGCCGTTTGGACGCTGCAGCCCCCTCCCAACTTCGTGCGCAATCTGGTCCGTCTGATGGGCCCCCAAGTCACAAATTCAACGCGAATCCAACGGTTGCTGTGTATCATCTTCAACCTTTCTAGGGTTTGTAGTAAAACTTGCCATGGATGAAGCTTCATGCGTACAACTTCTGGCAACCCGTGCGCATGCATACCTCAACCAAATTCGAAACTTCAAAAAGCAAACATGCTCCATTTTCCAAGCAGAATACAACCATGTGCTTAGTTTCCATCGAAACCACCTAGAACTAGAAACCCGATAGCACCATTCTCTAACAACACTCAAACTTCGACCTTCTTAAACCTCCAATTTCTTGATATCAGAATACTCACCTCATGTCCCTGATCATCCTAAGCTAATTCATGTGGATTAATACTCATTACAACTCCAGTTCTTGATCCATAAAGTAAACATGTCAGATTTTCGACCTCCATAGAATGCACTCAAACCTTCCAAATTTGTTCTCCTATTGGTCTCTAATACAACTATCCTAACCATTCTATCTAACAATGCATAATTAAGGAGTTTCAAGAGCTTTTGCAAACCTTGTGGGTGGCTATGGCAGAAGTAGTTATCCCTCGATTCAATGCTTGAAACTTGCCACGATGGATCTTTGATTGATGATAAAAGTTCTGTATGCAAAAAGATTGATGGATAATGCTTGTATCTTGATCTTGAGTGAGATTTGCTTTTCTTGCACTTTCACCACAAAAGCTTCAATCTTCCATGGATCAACCTTCAACTCAATATACAAATGCTCATCATGATCCAGAGAATGTGTTTGTGGAGAAGAAAAAGAATGAAAATGGAGAAGAATAGGGATTTGATCTTGAATTGCAAAATGTAAGGAATTTGGTCAATTCTCTCTTTTTTACACTATGAACATCAACAATCACCAACCTTGAATCAATGGGATTTGCCATCAATATATAGACATGTTTAGAAAGATCTAGAATCATCTAGATCACTCTAGATGGAACTTGAAGTTTCTAGGATGTGGTATTTGCATTTCCATTCTCACCACATGAGATATATCATGACAAAATCCCATAACATGAGTAATTAGCTTGATATTCTCCTTAGGTGGTATTTTGGACAATATGCCATGCTTAAACACCTTGTTTATTAATCTTTCCTTTGATTTGGCTAGGTACCCCATTATGCAAGTAAGACTTTTACAAAGCAACTCCAAAATTTAAGCCCCAAATCAAAATTGTGGCTGAACCATTGTTCTTAAAATATCCTTTGGAGTCAAAATGACCTATCATATGCCATGGTTAGGGTTTATAGCTTGGATTTTGTGATTTTCCATTTCACTTGAATTAACTTATGTCCCTTTTTTAGGCCATTTTTATCACTTTTTGCTATGAGCCTTTCCAACATCTCATGACCACCCTACTAGCCTTAAAACATCATTCTAAGAAACTTTGATGTTGAAAGTTTTTCAATTTGAAGCTTGGAAGCAGGAGATATGGCCATATGCTTGAAATGACCTATAAGTTCAAAATGACCAAAATGCCCTTGGCTTGTCAAAGCGATAAGTTGAGTTCTACAAATCCTATCAAGTACTTCTAGTACTCTCTAGAAAGCTAAGAAGATGCTCTTCAACATTCATGTTGACCAAGAGATCATAGGAATCATCCTACTAGGGCAAAAGTTGTCTGCAAGTTGGGTGACTTTCAAGGACCCAGATTCACATACCTCAGATGACCTGTAATTTGTCAAAACCATAACTTGAGCTCTGCAAATCCTATCAAGGACTTCTACCACTCAAATTAAAGCTACGAACAAGATCTATAACATTTATGTTGTGGGGAAGATTATATGACAATTACATCTTGAGCTAAAACTGCCTGGAAGATAGGGATCAAACTAGGGGGTTTTACACTGTCAATCCTTAGAAACCCTAGCTTGAAACTTCTCAAACTCCTCAATCATGATGAGTTGGTCTAGGAATCGTCCTTATAACATCTCAATACATCATTCCATGATCACATGGCTCTTGGATTAGGTCTCAACCCTCTCCAAAACATCAGTTGACTCAGGGTTGACCCAGTCAAACCCTAATTCTACCACTCATGGTTGAATCTTCTGAATTCTTGCATAATGACCTCTCTGGGCTTCATGATGACCTTCAAGATATCTCATAGGCTTTCTCTAAGCTTCAAGTCCATTCTCAAAGTCTCAGAATCATCTGAGGAGCTCCCACAACTCTCAAGTTATGAGACACACAACCTTGGTTTCAACCAATTTCTCTGAGGATCTCTTGAACTTTCTAATGAAGGTACCAACCTTCAAACACTTGATGGGTGAATAAATGTTGGTCAAATTTTGGGGTGCAACAGCTTCCCCTATTCAAACGGCTTGAACCTGACTGGGTGAGGAGCGAACGACTCTCAACCAATCGAGGTGCGAGACGGTTGAATACCGGTAAACCCGAAAATTTGCCAACTGCACGAGCACACGATACTCTGCGGGGAACACATCTTCGAATACTGCAATGCTAGCTGCACGGCAACTAGCTGGAGAAATACTGATCTGACATCGCCGTCAGTTATCCACATTAAATTCTTCTGATATTGTCGTCCGACAACCAAAACACCCAACATCGCCGCTGGAGAGCTAAATCACCTGACATCACCGTCAGAAACAGACACCATTTTGAGGAACACCCAACATCGCCGCTGGAACACCAAACCATCTGACATCGCCGTCATAAACAACCATAACTCGGGGAAACAAACATCCAACATCGCCGCCGGAGAACTAAATCTGACATCGCCGTCGGACAACCAAAACACCCAACATCGCCGCTGGAGAACTAAATCTGACATCGCCGTCGGACAATCAAAATACCCCGCGTCGCCGCTAGAGAACTAAATCTGACATCGCCGTCGGACAATCAAAATACCCCGCATCGCCGCTGGAGAACTAAATCTGACATCGCCGTCGGACAATCAAAATACCTAACATCGCCGCTGGAGAACTAAAGGATCTGCATCACCTAACATCGCCGTCAGAAGACTAGATCAACTTGACATGCCCAACATCGCCGCTGGAAAAATGAATCTGACATCGCCATCGGAAACAAAATACCCCGCATCGCCGCTAGAGAACTAAATCTGACATCGCCGTCGGACAATCAAAATACCCCGCATCGCCGCTAGAGAACTAAATCTGACATCGCCGTCGGACAATCAAAATACCCAACATCACCGCTAGAGAACTAAAGGATCTGCATCACCTAACATCACCGTCAGAAGACTAGATCAACTTGACATGCCCAACATCGCCGCTGGAAAAATGAATCTGACATCGCCGTCGGAAACAAACATCACTCTGAGAGACACCCGACGTCGCCGTCGTACAAACATCATCTCTGCTGGGGATTTAACGAGTCTGACATCGCCGTCGAACATAATCTTCTGACATCACCGCCAAAACAGACATAACCTGACCTCGCCGTCAAAGCAAACATCCAACATCGCTGCCGGAAACAAACATAACCTGACCTCGCCGTCAAAGCAAACATCCAACATCGCCGCCGGAACCAACTATAGTCTGACCTCACCGTCAAAACAAACATCCAACCTCGCCGCCGGAAACCAACATAACCTGACCTCGCCGTCAAAGCAAACAAATATCCAACATTGCCGCTGGACAATCACCTAATCTGACCTCGCCGTCAAAACAAACATCCAACCTCGCCGCCGGAAACCAACATAACCTGACCTCGCCGTCAAAGCAAACAAATATCCAACATTGCCGCTGGACAATCACCTAATCTGACCTCACCATCAAACAAACATCCAACATCGCCGCCGGAAACACACATCTGACCTCGCCGTCAACGTGGAGAAACTTCATTGAGGAATAGGTCACACGGTAACTGGTAATTCATGGTCGGTCATACCGCTTCATTAACACGGTCAGACCTCAATCATGGAGTCTTCAGAAGAGATTCTAACTTCACCGTTGGAAAACCTGCTGGGGATGACGCTTCGCCGCTGGGGAATTTGGAGAACTATCACGTAACTCCGCTCCGGGGGTCCAGAACTCATTCTGGATAAATCAACTCTGCTGAGGACTGCAATAATCATCTTGAACTGATAACCATTCTGAGCAAACACTTTGTTGGGGATTCCAGGAACTATCCTGGGCAACTCTTGCTGGGGACAAACCGATCACGGCTTGAGCAGCTTCCAAGGATTCGGCTCTCTTGGGGATTCAGGGACCATCTTGGGCGATCTTAGCTGGGGACTCTAAGTATCCACTTGAGCAACCAACTCTGAAGACTGCACTGGGGTCTTAAGAGTCATCTTAAGCAAACGGCCCTGCTGAGGATTTCAAGAATCATCTTGAATCGAAAGACTTCGCTGGGGATCTCAAAAAATCATCTTGAGCAACTGATTCTTCGGCGGAACACCTGTAGAACAAGAATGGTAACAACCTAGATCATGTTTATTATGCATATGCTTCAGCGCCATGCTCCACACGGTGGAAATGCTATGTGTTTATGCTAAATGCTATGCAATCATGCACAATGATGCGGTCCCGTCAGCAAAATAAATGTCGAGGGGGAAATCCTCCTGTCAAGGAGAAAGAACTACTCAGATAGAGGAACCATCCTGCTGAGGAGAACATGGACATGCCAGTATCAATTGGACTCCGTCTGGGGAAATGATCTTCCGTGGACTGCTGCAGGGAAAACAACTTCAGTTGACTGCTGCAGGGGAACGAAGCTCCACGAGAACCTGGACCTGCTGAGAGAAAGTGATATCAATCGCGAGAATAAACTGCGTGGCCGTCTCGGCTACTCTTCTGGGGATGATAACTCTGTGGGGGAACAACTTCAGCTGCTCAACACTCCACTGGGGAAACAACTAAACATGGTCTGATCAACTTCCAAGGACTCGGCTCTCTTGGACATCTGCAAACTCGACTGAGGAAGGAGAAGTCATTCTGCTTCGCTGGAGAGAGTGCGACTCTGGGGAAATACCGCATCGGCTGCTCAACACTCTGCTAGGGAAAATCCACTCATGGTCTCAACTGCTACCAAAGATTCGGCTCTCTTGGGGTTTGCGAACTCAGCCGGGGAATGAGAAATCATTCTACTTCACTGGAGAGTACAACTCTGATGAGGAATTTCAATTTCGCCGGGGAAGAAGGAAACATCCACCTTCGGGGGAGAGTACAACTCTGCAGAGGGATACAACATCAGTTATTCCAACACTCTACTGGGGAAGAGGGAATCATCCGACTTCGGGAGAGAATACGGCTCTGGCGGGGAATCTCAATTCCGCTGGAGGCTTCCGTCTGGCACCATCAGTTACTGCATACTTCGGCGTACGAATAGCTTCCTACGAGACCTGCACTTGTGACCCGGTGCTGTGGGGAGACACCTGCTTCGGCGACTTTACTGGGGAAACACGAGCTTCGGCACCCGAACATTTCTACGAAATCTGCACTTGTGACCCGGTGCTGGGGACATACGAGCTTCGGCGCGCGACTCAGCTGAGAGGATGACGTTCCTTCAGGATGCGTCTGCTTGGGGAAGAGAATCCTCTCTGCCTGGGGAGACATATCAATGCTCACGGCCTCGCATTCAGACTCTGCGGAGGAGAGACTACTGAACTCTGCTGGAGAAGGAGGACTCGCCCTGCTTCGGGGATGCGCACGGCGTACCGTCTGGAAGGTGCTACACCTGCAACAACACAAACAAACAGACAAGATACCCTCCTCAAAGGGGCCTATCAAGGTTATTATCTCGTGACAATATTCAGGTAATTAATTTTTTCAACAATCAATGGTCCTAGGCCCGTAAGTTTATGTATGCGCATTTTATCAAAAACATCGGCGTTTTCTTTCGCAAACAAAACAGATAAATGCTAAATAGGCAAACAGAATTGCTGAATAACATGCATTTTATTGATGGTGAACCCCTGAATGGGCAAAAAAATGTTTTACAACAGAGGCAAGCTCCTGGAATGAGGAAGCCGCGCAAAAATAAAACATAAATATACATCAGTATATACAAATGTCGGCAACGAGGCGTAGACGAACACCATGAGTTGATCCCTCTAAGACCTACTCGACTTCGATACTTCTCCGACGCTTCAGCTTCGGAAGAGATTGATTCAGATAAACGGCCCTCAGGTCCTCCAAACCACTAAACAATGAAAGTCCACACGCGGAACGCAATCATTTGCTTATTCAAATCCCTAACTTTTGCGTGAATCGCCCTTTACGGGTTTTCAGTTCACCGGGATACCCTTTTTTTCCGAAGCCGCCCAGTGTAGGTTTTCGACTTCGCGGGTGTACATTTTTTTCAATATATCCCTAATTTTTTCCCGAACCTTTTACTCTGTTTTTGGTTCGCCGGGATGCCCCTTTTTTGCCTGGACTCTTTCCTTTTTTTATCCAGCGGGTCTCTTTCAAGCAAAGTATTTTTTAACTGCATCCGCATTCACCGGGGATGCAAAATCTTCACCATCCATCGTGGATAACAACAAAGCTCCTCCCGAGAAGACCTTGCTGACGACATACGGCCCTTCGTAATTCGGAGTTCACTTGCCCCGGTGATCGGAGTGTGGCGGAAGAATCTTCTTCAGGACGAGATCACCCGTCTGAAAGCTTCTAGGACGCACCTTCTTATCATAAGCTTTCTTCATTCGGCTTTGGTACAGACGACCAAATGCAATCGATGTTAACCTCTTCTCGTCCATCAGGCTGAGTTGGTTCAAACGATTCGTAATCCATTCTGCCTCGTCGAGTTTCACATCAACCAACACTCGCAAAGAAGGGATCTCCACTTCTAACGGTAGGACAGCTTCCATACCGTACACCAAGGAGAAAGGAGTTGCCCCGGTCGACGTACGCACCGTCGTACGATAACCGTGCAAGGCAAACGGAAGCATCTCGTGCCAATCTTTGTACGTCACAACCATCTTCTGAACAATCTTCTTTATGTTCTTGTTGGCGGCTTCGACGGCGCCATTCATCTTCGGCCGGTAAGGAGATGAGTTGTGGTGTTCGATCTTGAAGCTCTGGCACAGCTCCTTCATCATCTTGTTATTCAAATTCGAACCATTATCAGTAATGATCCGCTCGGGAACTCCGTAACGACAGATGATGTCCCTCTTTATGAATTTAGCTACCACCTGCTTGGTCACATTAGCGTACGAGGCTGCCTCCACCCATTTGGTGAAGTAGTCGATAGCTACCAGAATGAAACGATGACCATTGGATGCAGTGTGCTCGATCTTGCCTATCATGTCGATGCCCCACATGGAGAACGGCCAAGGGGAGGACATGACATTCAATGGGCACGGCGGCACATGAACTTTATCAGCATAAATCTGGCATTTATGACATTTCTTCGTGAATCTGAAGCAATCCAACTCCATAGTCAGCCAGTAATATCCTGCTCTCAGGATCTTTCTCGTCATGGCATGCCCACCGGCGTGCGTACCAAATGTGCCCTCATGGACTTCTTCCATGAGCATACTTGCCTCTTTCTCATCTACACATCTGAGTAGCACAAGATCGTGGTTTCTCTTATACAACACTCCATCAGGATTGAGATAAAAGTTTCCAGACAGCCTCCTCAGAGTCTTTTTATCCTGGGTTGACGCACCCGCAGGATACTCCTTAGTCATAAGGAAGGTCTGGATGTCGTGGAACCATGGCTTGCCGTCGGCGGCATCCTCGATTGCAAAGACAAATGCCGGTCTATCAAGACGCGAAAGCACAATTCTTGGAGCCTCATTCCAAAAATTGACCTTATACATTGAAGCCAACGTGGCTAAGGCATCAGCCATCTGATTTTCAACCCTGGGTACATGATGGAGTTCCACTCGATCGAAGAACGGAAGCAGCCTCCTGGCATAATTCATGTACGGTACCAAATTCGCTTGACGAGTTTCCCACTCCCCTTTAATTTGATTGATCACAAGCGCTGAGTCACCATATACGTCTAGATTCTTGATTCTCAAATCAATTGCCTCTTCTAGACCCATAATACATGCTTCATACTCCGCCTCATTGTTGGTAACTAGAAACGTCAGTCTCGCAGTAAACGGGATGTGGGATCCGTGAGGAGTCGTGATGATAGCCCCGATACCACTTCCATAGGAATTAACCGCTCCATCGAATATCAACTTCCACTGAGATTTCCTATCTGGCCCCTCACCGGGCAATGGCTCATCCCAATCTTTCGCTTTGAGAAACATAATATCCTCGTCAGGGAATTCAAACTTCATCGGCTGGTAATCCTCGATCGGCTGCTCGGCAAGGTAATCAGACAACACGCTTCCCTTAATGGCCTTCTGGGAGACGTACTGAATATCATATTCCGTTAACACCATTTGTCATCTGGCAATCCTGCCCGAAAGAGCCTGCTTCTCGAAGACGTACTTGATCGGATCCATCTTCGAAATTAGCATAGTGGTGTGATTGAGCATGTACTGTCGTAGACGTTTGGCAGCCCAAGCTAATGCACAACACGTCTTCTCCAGCATCGAGTATCGAGATTCACACTCAGTGAACTTTTTACTCAAATAGTAAATGGCATGCTCTTTTCTGCCCGTCTCGTCATGCTGACCGAGAACACACCCCATACTATTCTCCAGAACCGTCAGGTACATGATTAATGGTCGTCCAGCCACTGGGGGTATCAAGATTGGAGGTTCTTGAAGATACTGCTTTATCTTATCGAATGCCTTCTGGCAATCCTCATTCCAAGTAATTGCCTGATCTTTCTTTAAAAGTTTGAACATCGGTTCACAGGTGGCCGTGAGCTGAGAGATAAACCTTGCAATGTAGTTTATTCGGCCCAAGAAACCACGAACTTCTTTTTCTGTTTTCGGCGCTGGCATTTCTTGAATAGCTTTTATTTTCGCAGGATTAACTTCGATACCTCGTTCACTAACGATAAACCCCAATAACTTTCAGGACCGCACTCCGAAAGTGCACTTGTTAGGGTTCAGCCTCAGCCTGAACTTCCTAAGCCTCTCAAAAAGCTTCAATAAGTTGACCAGATGCTCTTCCTCCATTTGGGACTTTGCAATCATGTCATCAACATAGACCTCGATCTCATGATGAATCATATCATGAAACAAAGTTACCATTGCTCGCTGGTAAGTGGCCCCTGCGTTCTTCAGACCGAAGGGCATTACCTTATAGCAAAATGTTCCCCAGGGGGTGATAAACGTCGTTTTCTCCATGTCCTCCGGTGCCATCTTAATCTGATTGTAACCGGAGAAGCCATCCATGAACGAAAACACAGAGAACTGGGCTGTGTTGTCGACCAACACATCGATATGAGGCAACGGGAAATCATCCTTAGGGCTCGCCCTATTCAAATCCCGATAATCGACGCACATGCGTACCTTACCGTCCTTCTTCGGTACAGGCACTATGTTGGCAACCCACGGAGGGTAAGTGGTAACGGCTAGAAATCCTGCGTCCAACTGCTTCTGGACTTCTTCTTTGATTTTTACAGCCATATCTGGTCTCGTCCTCCTAAGCTTTTGCTTGACTGGAGGGCAATCTTCTCGCAACGGCAAGCGATGAACCACGATGTCTGTGTCAAGTCCGGGCATATCTTCGTATGACCAAGCAAAGACGTCACTATACTCTCGAAGCATCTCGACCAGTCTATGCTTGACATCATTCTGCAGCGCAGCCCCTACTCTGACATTTCTGACGAGCTCTTCAGAACCCAGATTTACGATCTCAATATCTTCCTCATGAGGCAGAATAACCTTTTCCTCTTGTCTCAACAAGCGGGCCAACTCTTCCGGAAGGTCTTCGTCTTCATCAATCTCATCCTCGGCTTGATAGATTGGGCAATCGAAGTCGTAATGAGCCGTAGAGGGTCCAGAGTCGATGTCGTCTGTTATGTGGATCCTGCAATAACAAGGGTTAAGTTTAAAACAAGAATATGCAGGTTAGCACAAACCCCGTTGCCATTTTACTGTTTTTCAAAATAAACATAAAACAGGAATAACAGAGAACACAATATTTGAGTACGAAGAAAACACCTCTGATTTATTAACAAAATACATGTACATAATCCAACAAGGCCTTGACAATAAAACCGCTATGCCCCGGGTAGGACATAGGGTTGTACAATGATTGTAAAAAGTAAATCATTACTCTTCACTTGTCAGCTGGATAATTTCCTTGATGGTCCAATTGTTGAGGCGCTCGCCCGGCTTGCTTGGCTGAATCCAGGCGTCCAGATCACAATCGCTATCCCCGCTGTCCTCCGACGCCGCGTTGATGCTTTCGAAGATCACTCCGCCACTGGTAAATAAGATCGGCCCCTTACCACGAGACGAACGGCTAGACGAAGAAGATGAAGCTTCAGCTTCAGGAGAATACCCCAATCCAAACTTATCCTGCTTGATCGGTATCTCCAAAATATGCCCCCAGCCTGGGGTGGACCCGGCTTCGACGACGGCCCGAGCTTCTCTGAACGAGGAGAGATTCATCTCTTGCTTCTCTGTGACGACAGGAGCTACCTCTTTCACCTTGACGGCTTCAAATGCTTGGCAGAGAGTTTCATAGATTTCGCCATCCATTTCAACATACTTAAAGGATGACAAGTGGCTTACCATAATGTCCTCCTCACCACAGACGGTTACTATGCTTCCCCCGACAGCATATTTGAGCTTTTGATGCAGCGTGGACGTCACGGCACCAGCAGCATGGATCCATGGCCGACCTAAGAGGCAACTGTAGGCAGGCATGATATCCATGATATAAAAAACCGTATCGAACGTCTCCGGACCAACTTGAATCGGCAGGGTCAACTCTCCGAAAACGTGGCGCTTAGTTTCGTCAAATGCTTTCACCACCAGATCACTGGGCGTGCAAAGCAATCCACGAGTGTCCAACTTCATTAATGCCTTCTTCGGAAGCACATTAAGCGACGAACCCGTGTCCACCAGGACATGCGACATGATAGTGCCTTTGCACTCTATCGAGACGTGCAAGGCGCTGTTGTGATCTCTCCCTTTAGGAGTCAGCTCTAAATCTGTGAAACCTAGCCCATTTCCAGCATTAACATGGGCTACCAGCTCTTCTAGCTGATTCACGGATATCTCTTGCGGTACGTAGGCAGCATTCAATACCTTCAGTAACGCGTTGTGGTGCGCTTCAGAACACAGCAACAAGTTGAGAATAGAAATCTTTGACGGAGTCTGATGAAGATGGTCTACAATCTTGTAGTCGCTCTTTTTGATTAACCGCATGAACTCCTCGGCATCTTTGACAAGCAAATCTTTCTCTGCCCCACAAGGGACCTCTTCGACGGCTCTGCCTTTACCCTTATCGGCAGCATCAGCTCTGACCACTTTCTCCGCCACAACCTCTGTCGGTGCAAACACTCTTCCGCTTCGAGTAATACCACTGACTCCTGCGAGATTCTGCACAGTCGACCCATACGGCTCCAACTCTAACTTCTGACCGTTGCAATAGACTTCGGCGCCATAATGCCATGGAACGGCGTTAGTGCTCTTGAATGGGATCGGCCCGGCTCTGGTAATAGTGATTGTAGGCGGTCGGGGCGCAGAAATGGTAATAGGTTGACAAGGAATGGTGATGGTGGCGACTTCATCTGCCTGCTTCAACACAACCTCCCCTGATACACTTTCAACTCTCCGGCTGAACTGCAAAATACCCTCGGACATCAGACTTTGGATACCTTCTACCAGCTGCTCACACCCATCAGGATGTGTAGCACAAGCCATGCATAACTCTCCGCATCCTGGAAAGAACCCCTTCTTCAACAACTTAGCTTTGACGAAGCTAAGCGGCGTCTTCAAGTCTTTGACATCAGTCAACAGATCTGCACTCTCCTCCTCGATAATGGCGTTCACTCCGCCTCCCCTATGATGAGGCATAGGGTTTTTGGTGACATTGGGCACATTATCAGAAAAGTTAATAACCTTGGTGTCTACCAGGTCCTGCACCTTGTGCTTAAAGGCTTTGCTGTTCTCAATCGTATGGCCCGGTGCCCCAGTATGGAAATCGCAAGTGGCATTTGCGTCATACCCCGGTGGTGGTGCCCCTGTCAAGGGAGCCATCGTCCTCTTTTGAACTAACTGAAGCTGAAGCAAAGTTTGCAAGAGCTGCGCATACGACATAGGTGGTGCTTCGAAGTGACGGTTTGTCAAAGGAGCCCGATTCTGATATTTTCTATATCCCTGCTGATTCTGTTGCTGCGGCTGCTGCTGCTGCGGTTGCGGAGCTGCTGGGATATTTATATTGGCTATCTGCTGCTGAGGGCCTTTGCCCTTTCTCCGAGTGTTGGTAACAGCACTCGCATCCCCTTCTCGACGTTTACCAGCGTAAGGTTTCTTTCCACCTCCTCCAGCAGAGGATGACTCACCTTGAATTTTTCCGATCTTTATACCATTCTCGACGTGCTCGCCCATAGTGATGAGAGCAGAGAACGTCCCAGACATGCCACTGACTAGCTTTTCATAGTAGATCCCAGGAAGGGTAGCAACAAACATCTGTACGAGCTCGCGCTCAACCATCGGCGGTTAAACCCGAGCAGCCAACTCACGCCACCGCTGGGCGTACTCCTTAAAGCCTTCATCATTCCGCTGCGAAAGGTTCTGGAGTTGGACTCGGTTGGGGGCCAAGTCGCTATTATATTGATAGTGGAGGACAAACGCTTCAGCGAGATCTTTCCATGTGCACACGGTAGTGGGCTCCAAGCCCATATACCATTCGAGGGATGGACCAGAAAGACTATCTTGGAAGAAGTGCATCAGCAACTTCTCATCGTCGGAATAGGCGGACATCTTTCTATAGTATGATCGAAGGTGGACGCGAGGGCAAGTAGTGCCCTTATACTTCTCGAAGACAGGCACCTTGAACTTATGAGGTACCTTGAAATCAGCAATTAACCCCAGCTTGGACATATCAACGCCCAAAGTATTCTGATTCTCAATGTCTCTCATTTTGTCTTCCAGTGCTTTGAACCTGAGCCGCGCTTCAGCATTCAACTCTACTTCCGCACCTCTCTGAGAAAATACGTCGTCCTGATGATCCTCAAGCCACGGTTGAGGCACCAACAGATTTCTGACGCCAGCATTGCCGTTGACCGGCCCGATGTTGACATTAGCTCCCAGACTACCATTGCCGGCGCCCGTCGCATTGAGTCCGATATTGGCCATCACATTGCCATTAGCGCTGCCGTTGCCCCCGGCAACAGGAACAACATTCTGCGGAGTATCAACTGGAGGAGGAGTGGGCACAACCCCGCCATGAAGTATGCCGTTACTATCAACCCTGGAGATCAAAGGTTGAACCAAAGTCCGGAGCTGGTCCTGACCATTAGCAACTACCTGCATCAGTTCCATAAAACAATCCATCCGTTCACGGAGCTCTTGGACATCTGACTGCACCTGATCCATGATCCTTGTATGATTAGCTCGAGTTGAGTAACGGTGAATAAGTCTCTGATCAATCCTGGAGCCCGGAAGCAACTTGGAACCTGTGAACCTGAAAAAACCTGTAAACATTAAAGTTTAGGAAAAGCAACGAAATGTACGCCATGCAAATGCTTCATGCAGATGCATGCGTGTGTCTGTGTGCTTGGGAGATTTCCCCCGATCCTAGTGCCTTAGTGCCAGTGCTGACAATAATAATAATAATAATAAGAAGAAGTATGAGCCCAATCATGGAAACATCAATCTCATATATATATGGAAATCCTATCAAGGCAGTACATAGCATCAGCGAGTACAAAACAAATCAACAGCGTGACCTCAGCCAACAAGTCTGGTGATGGTCAGCATACAGCGAAGATCAAAACAAAAGGAATACAAGCTAGTCAAGTACGGCCACGGGCGCGGTACTCTGCTAATAACTCCTTCGTCTTTGGATGATCTGGCAAAGTGAGCAACCCCTCGACGAGTAGTTCCCTCTCCACAATAGTATACTGAAGCCCCTGAACTGAACTTTCCCATGCTCCTTCACCGAAGCAATCTTCCAGTTTCCGCTTCTTAGACTCAAACTTCAGCTTGCACTCCTTCAGGTTGGCAAGGGCTTTGTTGAGTTGGCCTTCGGCGGCGTACCTGCGGGCAGTCTCTTCATCAAACCTCCGCTCACTGTCCTTTACCTCGACTTCCAGCTTAGAGATCTGCAGCATTAGCTTATCCTCTCGTTCCTTCCTGGTGGCCAGGGAGGTCTTCCAATGTTGGTCGAACTTAGATATCCTCCGATATGCCTCGTCCAAATGCTGCTTCTTCGTAGCTAGTACATCATTAACAGCCCTGAAGTCCTGACCCAAGCGTTCCCGATCAGCAATCTGCTTTGCCAAGTCTGCACCCAGTTGGTTCACCGAATCTGTTTGCTTTTTGAAAGCATGCACGACTTTGTTCCTCTCACTTCGAAGCTGAGCTAACTCTTTCTCCAGTTCTGCGTTCACCCGCTTCAGCTCATCCCGCTCAGCTAATACCTGGTTATGCTGGTGAATGGACACAGTAGTAGGCTCTTCGACTGGTGGAGGACTCTCTGGTCTGGCATGAGGAAATGGCATCCCTATAGCGCTGGCTCTGGCTCTGATCCAAGCTAAATAAGGAGAGTAGGCTTGACTGTTGCTCTTTCCTAACAAAGGCTTTCCTCTCTTGCTGATACTGTTCCACGCATGCTGAAGCTTGGACAACAAATCCCCCTCTAGAGTACCCGTGAGGTACAGAGATTCCTGTACCTCTTCCTCCTTCGGCGGAGTCCTCAACGCATATGCGAACTGACGAACTAGCAACGACGGATTGTAGTTGATGCAACCCTTCCTACCTATCAAAGGTACATTAGGAAACCCACTACAACTAAAGATCACCTCAGTACCTAACCTGTCTCTGTCGAACCAGTCGATATCTTCTGCAGACAGACTCATCAGACGCTCAGGCCACTCAGCTGTGGCTGCAGGCAAGACGAAAGAAGCCCTCTTGGGAAAATGACTATCAAACCATTTGTACAGCAACGGTATGCAGCATGAGACATTCTTCCCTCTCCGGTTCTCATTCTTGTAATGCACTGAGTGATAGACATCCCCGATCAAGGTAGGGACTGGATTCCCTGAAGCGAAGATGTGAAATGCATCAAAGTCTACGAAATCAGGCATGTTGGGGAACAAGATAATGCCATATATGCATAAAGCGAGGATGGCATTGAATGTGTCCCAACATCTGTCCGTAGCACACTGCTGAGCCTTAGCTACCAGAAACTGCAAGGAGAACCCAGGAACCTTGTTCCAACTCGTCACTACTAACTCAGAGGCGCCCAAATGAAGTGAAGAAGCTAAACCAGCCAGATCAGGCTCAACATCCATGTGGACAAAAGGCACCTGCCTTTTGATAGGCACACCCAACAAGTCAACATACTCTTCCAGCGTCGGCGCTGTAACACGGTGGGAGAACTGACTTTAAACAATGTTGCGGATAGCAAGAGTCGCCACCGACTTTTATTTTATCCATAAGGAAAGGTTATAAAAGAACAGGAAAGACCTTAGAGAATATTTTGGGTCCGGGGGGTAGGTTATGAAAAGGGAAGGTGTTAGCACCCTTTTCATCCATGGTTATCCATGGGCTCTTAGGTACTTAAGCTCACTTTTGAATTGTTTTGAAATTGTAGTGTGTGAATAGAAAATTTTCAGAATAGTTAATAAATAATCCATGTAAGGATGTGTTAAGAACTTGTTTGAAAACTTGTTGAAAATTTGTTTAAGTGTGAAACAGTTTTGAAGTGAGCAAGCACCTAGGAGTAACCTACCCTAATGTTTAAAGGTCTTTCTTATTCTTTATCCTTTCCTTTAGTAAGACTATCCCTACTATAATGGAGTAGGTAGTCCTTACTTTGGATGTTAAGGGACATGTGAGGGACAATTTGATTTTGAAGGCCATTGTGGGATGTAATAAGCACATATAAGGGACCATCATCATTTTTCGAAAGGGACTCGATTCGTAAAGGCAACCATAAGGGACTTTGATGATTTTTCTATTTGAGGGACTTGCTTTATACACCCCACTTAACCATTATTCGTAGGCAACTTGAGGGATATCCTTAGGAAGTGAGACGGCGATTAAAATCGACTTACGTGTGTGACGTGTTTATTTTAATTATCTTTATTTAAAAGTGATCTAAATTTATTTTAATATTACATGCATGTTGTTACACTCCCTAATTACTAACCATAATAATAATTAAATAATTAAACAACTTTACATCCAAGAAACAATTACAAAATAATAAGCAAAATAATTAAATAGCAAAGATAAATAAAATATAAATAAGCAATAATAAATAATAAAGGGGGTTAATTCTAAGTTTACTCGGCAAGACATCGCATCTTGTGCCTACGTATCCTTACGGGAGTGGAATCAGAGTAATCGTAGTTCCCCTCAATAGGGAGGTTAGAAACTTCTTGACTGTGGTCAAGGTCTCAAGGGGAATAAACGCATCTTAAGGACACGCTTACGTGGAGTGTAGAAACTCCAAATCTCTACGTTGAAATGTTAAGTTGTAATTAGGGTTAAATTAGGGATTCCACAGCGGGGAACCCTAAAATGAGCGCGGCGGCTCTTTGACCTAATGCTAAGGGTAAAATTGTAATTTTGCCTGCGGCGAGGCATTTGTGAAAATTAGGGTTTGTAGTTTGTAGTTTTGAGGATTTGAAATTGAATGTGTGAAGTTTTACGGACTATTGGCGCGGCGGCCAAACAGTTAGACCTAAACCTTCGGAGTTGTGCAATGTGACGGAATATTAGTGAAAGGACGCGAGAAATTTAAATCATACAAACAACGGAGAGTAAAAGCGGAAAGGTAAACGCGATTGTCGGTTCGCGAGGTTACGGATGAGGAACAGCTACAATAATATGAAAATTTGAATAAAATACAACTAAATAAGTAAAAGGCAACGTGGCAAGCTGCAAAACGAACAGACAGCGTTAGTGGACAAAAACATATAAATCACCAGACAAGTTAGGAAGTGAAAATGTGAAATTATGCATATTTTTTATAGTTTCTATTTTATGATGTAAACTTCAATTTGAATTTAAATAGGATTTTTAACATTGATCAATTTATTTACTTAAATTCTCAAAAAAACTATTTTAACCTAATTTTTTATTTTTTAAAAAAATGGATTTTAATATTGTGTTAGAAAATATTTTAACAAATCAAAAGTAATTATAATAATAAAAATAAACAAAAACTGACATAAAAAAAGGAACAAGGGGAGTTGGGCCGGTAACTACATCCGGGCCCAACCGATTGCATGCATCTCATATACACAGAAATCCCAGAATTAGGGTTTCAACACCCCGTGGCATCTCGCGGCGCCGTTTCTCATTTCTCTTCGTTCGCGTCCTTTCTTTGCCTTCGTCCTCTCTGATTTTCTCTCATGCTCAACCTGAAAAAGAAAAACAAACACGTAACAATAGTGAATCAAGAGTTTACATCGTTTTTGACGGTGGTTTCTTTGAGGCGATGATGTGAACTGAGCTTTCGGGGGAGGTTTGCCCGTCGTGGATGGAGGCGGCGTCGGTGGACCTTCCTCAATCTCTCGGTTTGTGCTCTGATGATTACTTTGTGACGAGAACTCTTCTCCTCTTTCTCTTTCGCGGCCGCTGGGGTTTTGCTCGCGATTGTTGTTCGCCCCTCTTCGTCTAGGGTTTCAATAGGGTGAGTTCGTTCCTTTTTATACTTTTTCTGGTTTTCTTTGAATGGGCTTGGATCCTAGTGACTTACGTTATATTTGGTGTTATGAGATTTGAGGAGATTATTTGGTGATTTTATCTGATATGATTTGATTGGATTTTTTTCATGTGGATTGATTCGGTTGTGGATTTATCACTGAATTGGGTTTTGAATCAATTTTGTACTTTCCTTTTCCAGATTCCTTTGTGTAACTCGAAAATCCTCTTATTTGGATATCCACTGATTTGGATAGTTTTTTTTCTTGAATCTTTGCAGATGTGGATTTGGATAGCTTGTTTGTTTCTGATGTGGATAACTGGTTTTGGATTTCTGGATTTGAACCCAATTAACTTTTCTCTTTTTCTTTCAGGTGCAAATAAGTTCGTAGGCTGCCGGTCTTGTGCCACTGGCGAGAAAGGACATAATGGTGATGACGACTTAATAGTCTGAGCCATATTGGGTTGTCGGATGTAGTTGCCTTGCGAATTACATTGAGTTGTTCGAAACAGTTGCCTTATTTCGATTTTCGATGCTCGGTAGGGAGTTTGATAATGGCCACGGCCATAGTCCTCCCGGCCGCTCGAGTCTCATGCCCGATGATGAATTGAACTGAGGGCCAGACTTAAATTCTCTTCCCCTTAAACTTCACTTTATTTTCGATGGCATTTGATTAATGGTTGTGTTTTGACAGGTTGAAAGGGAGTCTCGGTTGCGGTAACTGAGTGGATCTCATGTACGTCTGGCAGCTGTGGGACTGGTTATAATTGCGACTACGGAGTCTATTGAAATATGGTAACGAGCTCATGTTCAATCCGTCGTCAGCTTAGCAATGGTGTTTGCAAATACTGTTGCCTTGATGTTGTTGCGCTTTTCATTGTATCGAGCCCTTGAAGCTTAGTTGCTTACTATCTGAATTTTGATTTCCGATGCACGGTAGGGAGTAGGTGGCAGCTCCGTTTGTTACCATTCTGGTCGCTCGCCTGCGCCCCGTGATGAGTTGAACTGAGGGCCGAAGATAACTTAAATTATTCCTTCTCTTACCTCATGCTTTATGGTTACTTTCGATGTCAGCTGCGGCTGTCAAGCCTGTTTTGTATTTGCAGGCATGATGCTGACTTTGGATTCTGTCTGTTTTGACAGGTCATATGAGATGGTTACAGGCATCTTCTTCAAAGTCGACGTAAAGGTGGTTTGAACTCTGGTGATCTCTTTCTTTTTGTCCACCAGGTCGTGAGTTTAGATGCCTCTGCTTAATATTGTCCTAGGCCATATCTTGATTGTCGCTTGTTACTCATGTTCTAGTCGTTGGAAACGTTCGGAGATCTTGACTTTGTCCGTTTTATGCAGGAGAGTGGCTACTATTCTGGTGCGTCTTCTGTAATCCTTTGGTCTCGCACTTGCCCGAGATTGGCAGTAAACCGACATGCTTACTTTTTTAGGAAAGTTGGTATTTAACGTGAAACTCTTCTACTTGTGTGGACTGTAACTTATTGGTAATTGATGCCTTGGCTATTCACATCTCCTTTTCTTATTTCTTCTTGATAGTACGCCAATGCTAACGTGTTCCTGCCACCACCGGAGGTAGTTAAAGCAAGCGCCTTTTATCATGAAGATGCTCAAATTGCTCTACTGAAAAAAAGAAATTGGCTTTAAGTGGACGGCTTCAAGCACCACACCAGTAGCATACTGAAGAATCCCAAATTTGGATACGAAATGAGTCTCTTGAAAAACTGTGATCTTCTGTGATCATATGCAGTGGCCTACTGACTTCAGCATAAGCAATAGTGATGACCCGACTGATACATGGACATCTCTAACGGAGGTCGCTTGGATTCGACGTAATGAGCGAGAAGCCTTGGGAGTGCAGATTCAAGCTGTAAGATCCTTGCTGGGAAAGGCTTAGGTTTATTGCGTATTTAGGGAATTTCACCGGCATAGAGCATGTCCGGGTTTAGGAATTTCCTTACATCATGAATTGTACATTGTTTAGGACTTAGATAGGTCCCAGTAGGACATTTCCAGTGATCTCCTTTGTGCATACCAGGGCCTTTTGGCTTCTGTTGAACGGTGTAGAACTAATGCATTAAATCATGAACTGTGAATGGTTTATTACGAGTCTTGTTGTTCTCATGAGCATAAATGAGCGTAAACTTTGTTGAGAATTTGACTTGGGTGAATGCCAATGCTCTTGAGTTTAAGCACGAGTTCGATCTCTCGTTTGTAATGAGTTTAACTATTTGCACCTTGGGCTTCATTTGAAATGACTCAAAGTTGAAAACTTCCAGGTAGTTTTTTCATTGCCTTTGACTTCATCCTTGGAAGGATGATACGCTTCGTGGAATTTCCTTTGAATTATCCCGGAGTTTCGGATCATATCTCTTTACTTTGCGAACATAGACAGAATCCTGCTATAACTTGGTTTCACCACTGATAAGATATTTCTTCACAAATTGGTTTCTCATATTCGCAGATTCAAATGAGCAAGAACTTAATATGAGAGCTAATCTTGAATATAAGGGTGTAATGTCGAACAAAATATTCCCATGTAAACAAAACTCCCTCATGATTTAATCTTATTGAAACTCCTTTAATGTTTTTGGAGATCGGTCAATGTTAAAACTTGGTCTTAACTTGAACTTTGATACTTCACTAAGATTGAGTCAATTTAATCCATATGAGATGCACCAAATGAATTCAAAGTAAATACGAGCCGGACTTGGCCGCCATAAACCAAGTGGAACCACTTGATTACATTGCAAACGTGGGATTTAAAGAACATATCAACGATCCTCAATTCTTGAAACCGTAATTAACTTGTGTGAGAAAGCCAAAAGACCCCAATTACCGCGGTCTCATGGTCCCGTCTCTTACTTCGACAGGCCTTCTTGATAGAGGGGGGTGCGGACGTAAGAAGCACCGGAATTGTCTTTAAAGTACAAAATAGTCTATCATAATATAGTGGTCAGTAATAGTCCAAATGAATTTTCTTTGATCGAGTCGATAATTCGATTTTGTTTCGTATTCTTTTCTTTTGAGATCCAATTGGAAATAGTAAAATGTATAACCTCCCCAAGCGTCATGGTATGGAAACCATGAGCGGGTCTCAGTTTGTGATGTCGAACCGCCCCGAGTGTCATAGTATGGGAACCACGAGCTGGTCTCAGTCTCTGATGTAGAACCTCCCCGAGCGTCATAGTATAGATGCTATGAGCTGGTCTCAGTCTCTGATGTAGAACCTCCCCGAGCGTCATGATATATTGTGAGGGCAAATTTTGTGAACCTTGTGAACCTTCTTGGAACACAAAGTCTTGTATTGTGAGGGCAAATTTTGGGGTGCAACAGCTGCCCCTGTTCAATTTTCTGAAACCTGAGGGGTTAGATTGGTATATTTGCCAGTCGTAACCTGGAAGGTTGAAGGGGATTGAACACAAAAGCCCAAAAATTTGCACTCACCAGTGCACTGGAGTGGTACAGATGGCTAGTTGAATATGATTGAGTGGGCTTAAAGATGCCACTAGGGGGGGAGCAGTTCAAAATATGGGTGTATGATGAAAGCTGTTAGGAGTCTGGAATAATAATGATGTAGCAGCATGTCTTCATGAGGATAGAGCAATCAATAGTGATAACCCTAAAGCAGTCTTGAAGCAATGATATGATTTCAGGAGGATAGAACAATGAATGGCTCTAAAGCAGTCTTGAAATAATAATGTGATATGTCTTCAGGAGGATAGAGCAATCAATAGCTCTAAAGCAGTCTTGAAGTAATAATGTGATATGTCTTCAGGAGGATAGAGCAATCAATAGCTCTAAAGCAGTCTTGAAGTAATGATTTCAGGAGGATAGAGCAACGGATAGCTCTAAAGCAGTCTTGAAATAATAATGTAATATGTCTTCAGGAGGATAGAGCAATCAATAGCTCTAAAGCAGTCTTGAAGTAATGATATGACCTCATGAGGATAGAGCAATGAATAGCTCTAAAGCAGTCTTGAAGTAATAGGATGATTTCAGGAGGATAGAGCAATCAGTAGCTCTAAAGCAGTCTTGAAGTCATGAGAGGCTATCAGGAGGATAAAATAACCCTGAGGTTACAATAAAGCAGTCCCAAAGTAATAAGAAGCTCATCAGGAGGATAAAGTAACCCTGAGGTTACAATAAAGCAGTCCCAAAGATCATAAGCTTGTTTGTTGGATAATTAACCTGAAAACAAGGTAGCATTCTGTATAACAACATTAGTTTATGCTTTATGTATGCATGTATGACATGATGCACTTAGGTAATGTACTATAGACATATATGTTATGGTATGATGTAAATGATGTATGTATGCTATGACACTGCTGGAAGTGTCTGGATATCCTTGTATAACAACTGCTGGCCAAGGAAAATAAATCCCGATTCGTTGTTGAAGAATATATAACCCTCCGTCTGCTGGGGATAACAAGGTATAGATAACCTCCCGTTGTTGGGGATAACAAGGTATAGATAACCTCCCGTTGTTGGGGATAGTAGGGTATAGATAACCTTCGTTTTCGTTTGATAGTAGGATAAGTATAACATCCCGTCTTCGTTCATCGTGCCCTTATTGGAAAGTAATTTCCCGTATATCCGTATGAGGATAAAAGAGATGGATATAAATTCCAGGGGAGATTAGACTTTGTGAAAATGGATTAGTCCTACTGATGGTTTGTAACTGTCTTGTAAAGATGAACCGGCGAAGCTTCGTTGAAATCCTTCCCTCGTTCGTCCTTAGTAAATACTATTACTGCATTTTCATGCATTTCTGGTAAACATCAATCATATTAAAAGCATACATGCGTTTCTGGTAAACATCAATCATATTCAAAGGCATACATACATTCAAACACAACCAATGGACGTTTCGCTTATGTAAATAGGGTAAAAGTAAATCTGGATTCAAAAGATGGAATTCAAAAGTGACCCATACACGGGTAAGTTTGTACAAGGAGACATAAACCCTAGTAAGAGAATTTTGTCATGAAGTTTTACAAAAAGAATCAGCTATGTGGGAAATAATCCTATTGAGTTTCAATTCTACTATTGCCACTCAAGTATCTCATCTTCTTGCTGTTGAGACGGAAACGATTGGATTGAGCTTTATCTGTTTGAGCTTGAGTAAGTAGCACAACTGGTTGCAGTTTCATGAGTGATCCAAACGAGACATAGTCATACGCTTTAATCCCTAACTTTTGCCTGGATTGCCCTTTCAGGTTTTCAATCCACCGGGATACCCTTTTTTGCCCAAGCCGCCTTTTCAGGTTTTCGACTTGCCGGGTGTACATCTTTTTATATATATATCCCTAATTTTTGCCCAAACCCTTTTGGTTTGCCGGGATGCCCTTATTTTTGCCTAGGCCTGTCAACCTAGCGGGTCTCTTTTTATGCGTAGTATTTTTTAACTATGTCTGCGTTTACAGGTTGTGGGAAGTCTTCACCATCCATTGTAGTCAGTATCATGGCACCTCCTGAGAATACTGTCTTGACTACAAATGGTCCCTCGTATGTTGGAGTCCACTTGCCCCTAGGATCACCCTGTGGTAATATGATACGCTTGATTACCAAGTCACCAGCCTGATATACCTTTGGCTTAACCTTCTTGTTAAAAGCTTTGATCATCCGTTTCTGGTACATCTGGCCATGACAAACTGCTGCTAGCCTTTTCTCATCAATCAAATTTATCTGGTCAAGTCGAGTCTGAATCCACTCATCTTCCTCCAAGCCTGCATCCTTCATAATTCTCAAGGAGGGGATCTGAACTTCAATAGGCAGAACTGCTTCCATACCATAGACTAAGGAGAATGGGGTTGCCCCTGTTGAAGTACGTATTGTAGTACGATAACCATGCAGAGCAAATGGTAACATCTCGTGCCAATCCTTGCAAGTAACAGTCATCTTCTGTACAATCTTCTTAATGTTCTTATTAGCAGCTTCAACTGCCCCATTCATCTTTGGACGATACGGAGAAGACTTGTGATGCTTAATCTTGAACTGCATCTTCGAAATCAACAAGGTAGTATGGGTCAACATATACTGTCTTAGTCGGCGAGCAGCCCATGCCAAAGCGCAGCAAGTTTTCTCGAGCAGTGAGTATCTTGTTTCACAGTCGGTAAACTTTTTGCTAAGGTAGTATATTGCCTGCTCTTTTCGACCAGACTCGTCATGTTGCCCCAATACACACCCCATTGAGTTGTCTAATACTGTTAAATACATAATCAAGGGTCTTTCATCAACTGGTGGCATTAAAATTGGGGGTTCTAGCAAATATCTCTTGATTTCATCAAAGGCAGTCTGGCACTCATCATTCCATTCCATCACCTGATCTTTCTTCAACAACTTGAAGATTGGCTCACAGATGGTAGTTAATTGGGAAATAAATCTTGCAATGTAGTTCAATCGTCCCAAGAAACCTCTAACCTCCTTCTCAGTACGGGGAGTTGGCATCTCTCGTATAGCTTTCACTTTTGCAGGATCCACTTCAATACCTTTTCCACTGACAATGAAACCCAGGAGCTTTCCAGATCTAACTCCAAAAGTACACTTGTTTGGATTTAATCTCAACCTGTATTTCTTCAACCTCTCAAACAACTTGTGCAGATGATCAAGATGTTGTTCTTCATTCTGAGACCTGGCTATCATATCATCCACATATACCTCTATCTCATGATGAATCATATCATGAAACAAAGCCACCATAGCATGCTGATATGTTGCCCCTATCTTGACCTCTTTTCTGTTTTCTTCAGTTCCCAGATTCACAACTTCGACTGGCTCTTCATGTGGCTGTATAGCTTTCTCTTCTTGTTGTAACAACCTAGCAAGCTCTACAGGTATTTCACGATCGTCCTCGTCTCCGTCTTCAGTTTGATAGATCGGATTCTCGAAATTGTAATTGGCAATAGTAGAACTGTTATCAACTGGATCCAGAGTGGATGAGGATCGGCATTTTAGTGACGTGGGTGTGTGTAAGAACACATAGCTGATAAAGCAAAAATAAAAGAAAAAGAAAGACAAGGAACACAATATTTACGAAAACGAAACGTCCATTGATTTTATGGAATAAAGTATGCAAATGAAATGACAACCCGTAACAAGCACACCATTGTGCCCCGGGTAAGGCACATGGCTTGAAAGTTTAAATTTAAAAACATAACACAGTAATAGTATTTACTCCTGACTAAAGGAGATAGGGACAACATCTTCAGCTTCCCAATTATTGAGTCCAGCACCCACAGTAGGAAAAATCCATGCCTCCAAGTTGTAGTCTTCATCTTGGTCTCCCACAGCATTGATAACCCCTTGATTGATGATACGAACAACACGAGCACGATGAACAGCCTTCTGGGACTCTGCAGTGAAACCCAAACCAAACTTGTCAGACTTGTATGGAATATCAGGAAGCTGACCCCAAATAGTACAACCATCTTCTTCCACCATAGCTTTTGCGTCATTGAGGGAGGCCATTGCCATTGTTGGAGGGTTTCTGATGACCACAGGAACCTTCTTCACAGCAGGAGGAGTCACACAATCCTTAACAGCCCAGGGAACCACTTCAAATGACTGACATGGAGTTTCAATGTATTCACCTTCTACTTCCAGATACTTGAAAGTGTTTACATGGCTGACAAAGTATTCTTCCTCTCCAAAGACAGTAACAACTTTTCCATTCACCGGATATCTCAACTTTTGATGTAATGTGGAGGTCACAGCACCTGCCCCATGGATCCAGGGACGACCAAGCAGACATGAGTACGAAGGACGAATATCCATCACATAGAATGTAGCAGTAAACACCTGAGAGCCAACCTTGATTGGAAGATCAATTTCCCCATGCACTACTCTTCTAGAACCATCAAAAGCCTTTACCACAATATTACTGGGTTTCAATACCGTATCTTCAGGACTCAGCTTGTTCAGGACTTCCTTAGGCAACACATTCAGAGAGGAACCATTGTCTATCAGCACATGAGACAGGGTAGTGCCCCTGCATTCAATTGAAATATGCAAGGCCCTGTTATGATCCCTCTTGGCAGGGGTCAAGTCAGCATCAGAAAATCCTAACCCGTTGTCATAGGTCAGGTGAGCAACACAATTCTCAAACTGGTCCACAGAAATTGCACTGGGTACATGAGCCATCTTTAGAAACTTGATCAATGACTTGGCATGAGCCTCAGAACATAATAACAGGGAGAGCATAGAAATCTTTGAGGGAGTATGCCCCAGCTGATCAACAATATCATAATCACTCTTGCGAATGATTTTCAATACTTCTTCCATCTGCTTAGAGAGGTCATCAGCAGCTGGCACATCAGTAGATACATGCTCAATAACAGGACCCTTGCCCCGAGCATCAGTGGTGGAAGTAACGGCAGGAGTAACTGCACTCTTAGAAGCAACTGGAGGAGAGAAGACTCTTCCACTACGAGTGATCTTGCTAGATCCAGCAATATTATCAATGTCAACAGGCATATCAGGTAAAGGCTCCTGTTTGACACCATGGATGTAAACATCAGACCCATAGTGCCAAGGCACAGCTTTGTCAGATGTATAAGGAATAGGACCAGGAGTGGTAATGATCAGAGGAGCTACTCTGGCTTCAGCGACAACTTTCACAGGACCTTCAGCAATAATCTTGATTGGGCCCTGATGAGTGATTTTAATGGGACCCTTTGAAGTGATTCTTAGTGGTACTTTGTCAACCATGTCAACCTCTTCAATCTTCTTACCCTGAGTCAGATGATCCACCATACTTTCTACAGATGCTGGTCTTCTTTCAAACACTATAGTATATTTATCCATGAGACGTTGAATCCCATCTCTCAAAATGAAGCAACTATCCGGCTTATAGGTACAATATAGACAATCTTCATGACAACCTGGAAAGATCCCAGCTTGTACTAACCTCTTTTTGATAACAGACAATGGTGTGCTCAACTCCATAACTGAATAGACATGCATATCTTCATCAATATCTTCATCAATGGCGTTGACAGTCTTCTCGTGATTTGGCATTGGAGCTGTAATCACATTTGGAGTACCTGGTGGATCAAACTCAATTTTTCCAGCATCAATCATATCCTGAATTTTGTTCTTCAAGACCCAGCAGTTATTAGTATCATGTCCTGGACAGTTTGAATGATATGCACATCGTGCATTGGGATTGTACTTGGGAGAGGTAACATTGGGATTCTGAGGAGCCTCCCTCAGGGTAATAAGTTCAGCCTTCAACAAGTGTTGCAATGCCTGAGCCATTGACATGTTGATCTTCGTGAACTGTCTTCTAGCCCTCTGTTGGTTGCCTTGAGGCTGCTCTGTTGTTGCAGGAGTTGGATTTGAAATATGAACTGCACTAACAGACTGATGCCTTCTGTTACGATCAGGCTGACCATACACAGCATTAGATTCTTTCTTCCCAGTGGGAGGCTTCTTTGCAGCACCTGATGAAGAAGTGCCCACTTGGATCTTACCACTCTTGATATCATTCTCTACTCGCTCTCCTGTCATGATCAACTCAGTGAAGTCAGATGATGAGCTTCCAATGAGATGACTGTAAAACGGACCATTCAGCGTACACATGAACATATCAACCAACTCCCTATCAGTCAAAGGGGGTTGAACTCTTCCAGCTAAGTCTCTCCACTTCTGAGCATACTCCTTAAAGCTTTCTTTGGCACCCATAGACATGCTTTGAAGCTGCATGCGAGTGGGGGCTAAGTCAGCATTGTATTGATACTGCTTGTAGAAAGCTTCAGCAAGGTCATTCCAATCTCTGATGTCGACACTCTCCAACTGATAATACCACTCTAGCTGAGCTCCAGATAAACTCTCTTGAAAGAAATGGATCCACAACTTTTTATCAGCAGTGTGGGGTTGAATTCTTCTGACATAAGACCTCAGATGCAATTTGGGACAAGAGACCCCATCATAGACAACAAATGTAGGAACTTTGAATCCAATGGGTATGACCACCCCAGATATCAAGCTCAAATCCTCAAAATCCAGCCCAGATGATTTCTGTAATTCCATAGCATCCATTCTATCCACCAGCATCTTGAATTTGTCTTCGTTAGGCTCATGGTAGTAGTTAGCCTCAGAATCAGAGTCCCCCATAGTGTTGTGGAGACTGCCTCTCTCCTGCTCAGATTCTTCAGATTCATAGTCTTCAACCTGTTCCTTGGTCTTGGCAGGACCTTTGAACCTTCTTCCCATGTTGAGCAACCCAGCAGACTTTCTAGCCTTCTTAGTCTTCTTGGCCAGCAGTGTCTTCAATTCATCCTGCCCCTTAGATAGGTTCAGGATCAGCTCTTGGAACTGTGCATTCTGTGCCTGGAGATCCTTAACTGATTGTTCAAGAGCCATTGCTGAAATAAACAGCGAGAAGATGAGAAACCTGTACACAATTATAAACCTGTGATGCAATGATATGGGAATGCATATGCAATGTTTTCAAGGACCGCAGGATTTAAATTTGCTTAAACAAACAAGAAAGTAACTTTTTATTAGTAATAACTTGTTTTGCCTTTTAGGCTTACAAAAAAATGAAAACGAAATAAGTACAAAAGATGGGGTTTTAAGTCTCCCATGGACGTTTCCTCTTTGTGTTGAGGTATGAGTTGAGGTTTCGTTCCTCATGAAGTAGCTTTGTTAGCTCTAGGATCCTTGCTTGGCTTGCTTTGTAATGAGCCTCGAAAGTATCCCTTTGCTCTTTCAGTTGGATCCATGATCTCTGCAAGTCTTCCATATCAGTAGGCATGTCTGGGTGAAGGATGGTATAAGCTGTGTCTCCTTCAGCAACAGGTTCCATGGTAACTGGTAGGACGGCAGGATATGGCATCATGAGTGTCTGAGCACGAGATCATACCCATCTGAGATAAGCCTCCATAGGAATAGTGTACTTAGGCTCCAGTGTCTTGCTGTCAATCCTGTTTACCTTTCCCCAAGCTCGGATGAATCTCTGACGGTAACCCTGAAGATCGTTGTCGTAATCAAACACAATGCCCTGAATCAACATGTCATGTGGACCATCGCTCCGAGCGTAACCAAACTGTCGTAAAGCTAGAGATGGGTTGTAGGTGATGCCTCCTCTTATGCCTAGAAGTGGCACATTAGGAAACTCCCCACAACGGTCAATGATGGTGACATTCTCCATAGATCTGGAGCACCAATGGACGTCTGAGTGAGAAAGTGACATGATCCTCTTGGACCATCTGAACCCTTGCTCATTCTTCATTGCTGAGCGAGGAAGGTGAGAAATAAACCACCTAGAAAGTAAAGGTATGCAGCACATCAAAGTTCCTCTTGCCCTTGTGGTACGGGTGTGAAGAGAATGTAGGATGTCTCCAAGTAAGGTAGGCACTGGATTGTGACTCAGGAATATGTTGATGGCATGACCGTCTATGAACTGATCAGGATTGGGGAACAACACTAAGCCATAAATCAATAAGGCTAAGATCTCCTCAAAAGCATCGTAACTCATAGCCTTCAAGAACATTTGAGCTTTATCCACTAATACCTTGGCAAGAATACCTTTAACTCCACTTCTCGTCTCTAGAACAATGTCAGACTTCTTCAGATGTAGAGCTGCAGCAATAACTTCTGGTTTAAGCTCCTTCTCTAAGCCTGTGAATGGCTTCTGATCAAGAACAGGTATACCCAGAAGTTTAGAGAACTCCTCCATGGTTGGAACCAGCTGATAATCAGGAAATGTAAAGCAATGGTGCTTAGGGTCAAAGAACTGAAACAGCACACTCATCATGTCTTCACTGAACCCTGAAGTAACTAGATCCAATAAGTGACCATGTCTCTTGTTGAACTGGGAATGATCAGGCACTAGGGAAACCAACTCCTTGAGCTTAGCAGGTATCCCTACAAAGTTGATCCTGATGGTGTTTCTACGAGCAGAAGCCATGACCTGCAACAAAGAACAAAAATAAATCCCTTGGTCCTTGAAATGGTTAGGGAAAATGATATGCTCATGATGCATGATGATGTCATGATGTTATGTTCAATCACAAACATGTGGCACACACAAACAAGTCACACAATTGCCCTAGGTTTAAAGGCTTGCATGAGGTTTAAAGGTGAGTACCCTCCCCTGAAGTTAGATGGTTCATCCTGTCCTACAAAAGTAACCGGGTTCTAAGGGATCTCAATATCATTGATCCTTCACAAGGGTGGTTGATCAGAAGGCAACTTACTTGCCAACCAAAACCCTCCAAGTTTAAGATCTCAATGAGCGTAGCATCGAGTGTCAACCAACTTCAGTCTGCACCAAAGCCGGTTACCTCACTACTTTCTAAAGGCCAAGATGAGTTAACTAGGGTTCTAAAAGTCAGTTAGTGCATTAACAACATATGGCAGCCTCAATATTATCCTCAACTTGACTTAAGGAATATAAGCACCAACCAAGAAGTCGCACTAACTATGGCCACCAGATCAACCGTATCGATATACGTCGTACAGTTTCCTTGGTCTATTGCCATTTACCTAAGGTACACTAGATCCGGGTTAGGACCTTTCACACATAAGAGCACCCCAATAATATAATAAAGCAAACAAGGCAAACAATTTAAAGTGATCTTAATTCCTAAGGGTACCCCTCTTAAATAACTCCCCAGCAGAGTCGCCAGTTCTGTAACACGGTGGGAGAACTGACTTTAAACAATGTTGCGGATAGCAAGAGTCGCCACCGACTTTTATTTTATCCATAAGGAAAGGTTATAAAAGAACAGGAAAGACCTTAGAGAATATTTTGGGTCCGGGGGGTAGGTTATGAAAAGGGAAGGTGTTAGCACCCTTTTCATCCATGGTTATCCATGGGCTCTTAGGTACTTAAGCTCACTTTTGAATTGTTTTGAAATTGTAGTGTGTGAATAGAAAATTTTCAGAATAGTTAATAAATAATCCATGTAAGGATGTGTTAAGAACTTGTTTGAAAACTTGTTGAAAATTTGTTTAAGTGTGAAACAGTTTTGAAGTGAGCAAGCACCTAGGAGTAACCTACCCTAATGTTTAAAGGTCTTTCTTATTCTTTATCCTTTCCTTTAGTAAGACTATCCCTACTATAATGGAGTAGGTAGTCCTTACTTTGGATGTTAAGGGACATGTGAGGGACAATTTGATTTTGAAGGCCATTGTGGGATGTAATAAGCACATATAAGGGACCATCATCATTTTTCGAAAGGGACTCGATTCGTAAAGGCAACCATAAGGGACTTTGATGATTTTTCTATTTGAGGGACTTGCTTTATACACCCCACTTAACCATTATTCGTAGGCAACTTGAGGGATATCCTTAGGAAGTGAGACGACGATTAAAATCGACTTACGTGTGTGACGTGTTTATTTTAATTATCTTTATTTAAAAGTGATCTAAATTTATTTTAATATTACATGCATGTTGTTACACTCCCTAATTACTAACCATAATAATAATTAAATAATTAAACAACTTTACATCCAAGAAACAATTACAAAATAATAAGCAAAATAATTAAATAGCAAAGATAAATAAAATATAAATAAGCAATAATAAATAATAAAGGGGGTTAATTCTAAGTTTACTCGGCAAGACATCGCATCTTGTGCCTACGTATCCTTACGGGAGTGGAATCAGAGTAATCGTAGTTCCCCTCAATAGGGAGGTTAGAAACTTCTTGACTGTGGTCAAGGTCTCAAGGGGAATAAACGCATCTTAAGGACACGCTTACGTGGAGTGTAGAAACTCCAAATCTCTACGTTGAAATGTTAAGTTGTAATTAGGGTTAAATTAGGGATTCCACAGCGGGGAACCCTAAAATGAGCGCGGCGGCTCTTTGACCTAATGCTAAGGGTAAAATTGTAATTTTGCCTGCGGCGAGGCATTTGTGAAAATTAGGGTTTGTAGTTTGTAGTTTTGAGGATTTGAAATTGAATGTGTGAAGTTTTACGGACTATTGGCGCGGCGGCCAAACAGTTAGACCTAAACCTTCGGAGTTGTGCAATGTGACGGAATATTAGTGAAAGGACGCGAGAAATTTAAATCATACAAACAACGGAGAGTAAAAGCGGAAAGGTAAACGCGATTGTCGGTTCGCGAGGTTACGGATGAGGAACAGCTACAATAATATGAAAATTTGAATAAAATACAACTAAATAAGTAAAAGGCAACGTGGCAAGCTGCAAAACGAACAGACAGCGTTAGTGGACAAAAACATATAAATCACCAGACAAGTTAGGAAGTGAAAATGTGAAATTATGCATATTTTTTATAGTTTCTATTTTATGATGTAAACTTCAATTTGAATTTAAATAGGATTTTTAACATTGATCAATTTATTTACTTAAATTCTCAAAAAAACTATTTTAACCTAATTTTTTATTTTTTAAAAAAATGGATTTTAATATTGTGTTAGAAAATATTTTAACAAATCAAAAGTAATTATAATAATAAAAATAAACAAAAACTGACATAAAAAAAGGAACAAGGGGAGTTGGGCCGGTAACTACATCCGGGCCCAACCGATTGCATGCATCTCATATACACAGAAATCCCAGAATTAGGGTTTCAACACCCCGTGGCATCTCGCGGCGCCGTTTCTCATTTCTCTTCGTTCGCGTCCTTTCTTTGCCTTCGTCCTCTCTGCTTTTCTCTCATGCTCAACCTGAAAAAGAAAAACAAACACGTAACAATAGTGAATCAAGAGTTTACATCGTTTTTGACGGTGGTTTCTTTGAGGCGATGATGTGAACTGAGCTTTCGGGGGAGGTTTGCCCGTCGTGGATGGAGGCGGCGTCGGTGTGTAACGCCCCGATTCTGAATTCCCATTAATTGTTGAGTCTTTTAATTTATTTAATTGATGTTTGTTTTAAATTGAGAAATTATATATTGCTATGTGGTGTTTTGCTTATTTTATCTATTTTTACCGATTCGGAGAGTTTTCGGGGAATTAGAGTAAAAAGGGCATTTTAGACATTTAGCACTTTAGTGTAAGAATTGATTGATAAGTGTTGGAAAGAATTTGAGAGGAAAGAAATAGAGATAGAAATAGAATAAGAGAGGAAAAGGAAGAAAGATAGTAACATAAGAAGAAAAGCAAGAGAAAGAAAAGAGGAGAAGAGAAAGAGAAGAGAAAGTGGAGAGGAAAACCTAGAATCATCAAGGAAATCATTACCAAAGCTTGCAATCGATCGGTAAGGGTGTGAAACTTCATCATCTCTTTAATGTATATGATTGTATGTGTATGTGTGTGGATTTTGTAGAGTTCTACTCTTTTTCCACTTAGGTTAGAAGTTGGTTTTGTGAGTAGAATGAGGTTTTAATCAGTTAGAACTCGGATTAGACGATGTAGTTTAGTCGGGTGATGGTTGGGTTGTGCTACTGTGACTGGTTTGGATTTAATCAGTTGGTTGTGTGGAGTTTGGGCTTTGAGACAGCCATGGAAGTTCTGTCTTCGCAAGTTCGCCAGGCGAATGGCAGCGAAGCTTCGCCAGGCGAAGCCCAGCGAGCTGTAGCGAAGCAAGTCAGAAGCTAATATCCTGTATTCGCTGGCAAGTTCGCCAGGCGAGGTTAGTTGGCGAAGGTTCGCCAGGCGAGTGGGTGGCGAGCCTCAGCGAGTAATTCCAGAATTACTCCCAGTGGACTTCGCTGGGGAGTTCGCCAGGCGAAGGCCAGCGAGCATTCGCTGCGTGGCTTCGCCAGGCGAAGGTTGGCGAACCTGGCAGTGTTATTTGTTTTACTGTTTGTTCATGACATGATGTTTGATTGATTCAATTATGATTAATGCCTATATGAATGATTGATGTGTGAACTGTTTCAACATGTTGTGCTGTGGGTGGCCGAAAGGCGTGAATCCTAGATTGTAGAGTAAATGATAAATCTTGAATATTTGATAATCTTGTGTATTTGCTCGAATTGAATAGAAATGCATTGATAGGCTGATATGTGTGTAAACCATGTGTGGAATGGTGTATAATGTGAATGCATGATAGATATATGCTATGTATATGATAAATGCAATGAATATGTTTGTGAGCATAGTATGCATTTTTGTGTCGATTGATCCCTCGGAGGATTTGCAGAACCTCGTATGATACGATGGTTATATTTGATTCCTTGGAGAATCGGTTGCATTGTGTGATTCCTCGGAGAATCGGTCATAACATGTAATCCCGTGGAGGATTGGTTAGAGTATTTGATTCCGTGGAGAATCTGCTGAGTACTTGATCCCGTGGAGGATCTGCTGAATATTCGATTCCGTGGAGAATCTGATGAATATTTGATTCCGTGGAGAATCTGCTGAGTACTTGATCCCGTGGAGGATCTGCTGAATACTCGATTCCTTAGGGAATTTGTTGAATGAGTCGGTACCGCATTTGCATCTGCATAGGGTCGTGTGTCGGTCTCTATGAGTTGCATGAGTCATCTGTGTATGATGCATTGGTTGTGTGAATATAACTGTGTATGTTATATGTGATTGTTTGGAGGAAATATAGTGAATGTTCATGTGTATGTGTAGAGACATGATTATTTGTATATGCTTAATGTGGTGAGAACATAACTTGAGTATAACTTGTATAATTATGGAGTTATGTATATATACAATTTTATGCATTAACTGTTATGATGTTGTTTCTCACCCTTCTGCTGTTTTATAATGCTCTATGAGGCATTGCAGAGTAGGAAGCTGGAGGTTCTTTTGTGAAGCGATGTCTTCATTCTTTTTGGTCAATGGCTCTGATATGTAACATCTGGGTAGTTAGGAAGTCTTTGACTCTTTTGGAGTTACATTTGTTTTGATTCTTTTGTGATACATATGTGTATGTATCTGCTGTGGATATGTTGTAAAGCATGAATTAACTAATGGTTGTATATACTTTTATGAATGAGATCGATTCAATATTTGGATGTTTCCGCTTTATTCCAAATATTGAGATGTGGGTTACCCATTGTTGCATATCTATTTTGAGCAGGTATCGTATGCGTGTAATTTCATGATAATGTGATGCGCCTCTTTTATACCATGTTTTAATCAAACTCTGATGAAATAAATTTTCTATGTGCCTAATTGATTTATCTAATTTATTTGGGGTATAGAAAGGGGGTGTTACACGGTGGACCTTCCTCAATCTCTCGGTTTGTGCTCTGATGATTACTTTGTGACGAGAACTCTTCTCCTCTTTCTCTTTCGCGGCCGCTGGGGTTTTGCTCGCGATTGTTGTTCGCCCCTCTTCGTCTAGGGTTTCAATAGGGTGAGTTCGTTCCTTTTTATACTTTTTCTGGTTTTCTTTGAATGGGCTTGGATCCTAGTGACTTACGTTATATTTGGTGTTATGAGATTTGAGGAGATTATTTGGTGATTTTATCTGATATGATTTGATTGGATTTTTTTCATGTGGATTGATTCGGTTGTGGATTTATCACTGAATTGGGTTTTGAATCAATTTTGTACTTTCCTTTTCCAGATTCCTTTGTGTAACTCGAAAATCCTCTTATTTGGATATCCACTGATTTGGATAGTTTTTTTTCTTGAATCTTTGCAGATGTGGATTTGGATAGCTTGTTTGTTTCTGATGTGGATAACTGGTTTTGGATTTCTGGATTTGAACCCAATTAACTTTTCTCTTTTTCTTTCAGGTGCAAATAAGTTCGTAGGCTGCCGGTCTTGTGCCACTGGCGAGAAAGGACATAATGGTGATGACGACTTAATAGTCTGAGCCATATTGGGTTGTCGGATGTAGTTGCCTTGCGAATTACATTGAGTTGTTCGAAACAGTTGCCTTATTTCGATTTTCGATGCTCGGTAGGGAGTTTGATAATGGCCACGGCCATAGTCCTCCCGGCCGCTCGAGTCTCATGCCCGATGATGAATTGAACTGAGGGCCAGACTTAAATTCTCTTCCCCTTAAACTTCACTTTATTTTCGATGGCATTTGATTAATGGTTGTGTTTTGACAGGTTGAAAGGGAGTCTCGGTTGCGGTAACTGAGTGGATCTCATGTACGTCTGGCAGCTGTGGGACTGGTTATAATTGCGACTACGGAGTCTATTGAAATATGGTAACGAGCTCATGTTCAATCCGTCGTCAGCTTAGCAATGGTGTTTGCAAATACTGTTGCCTTGATGTTGTTGCGCTTTTCATTGTATCGAGCCCTTGAAGCTTAGTTGCTTACTATCTGAATTTTGATTTCCGATGCACGGTAGGGAGTAGGTGGCAGCTCCGTTTGTTACCATTCTGGTCGCTCGCCTGCGCCCCGTGATGAGTTGAACTGAGGGCCGAAGATAACTTAAATTATTCCTTCTCTTACCTCATGCTTTATGGTTACTTTCGATGTCAGTTGCGGCTGTCAAGCCTGTTTTGTATTTGCAGGCATGATGCTGACTTTGGATTCTGTCTGTTTTGACAGGTCATATGAGATGGTTACAGGCATCTTCTTCAAAGTCGACGTAAAGGTGGTTTGAACTCTGGTGATCTCTTTCTTTTTGTCCACCAGGTCGTGAGTTTAGATGCCTCTGCTTAATATTGTCCTAGGCCATATCTTGATTGTCGCTTGTTACTCATGTTCTAGTCGTTGGAAACGTTCGGAGATCTTGACTTTGTCCGTTTTATGCAGGAGAGTGGCTACTATTCTGGTGCGTCTTCTGTAATCCTTTGGTCTCGCACTTGCCCGAGATTGGCAGTAAACCGACATGCTTACTTTTTTAGGAAAGTTGGTATTTAACGTGAAACTCTTCTACTTGTGTGGACTGTAACTTATTGGTAATTGATGCCTTGGCTATTCACATCTCCTTTTCTTATTTCTTCTTGATAGTACGCCAATGCTAACGTGTTCCTGCCACCACCGGAGGTAGTTAAAGCAAGCGCCTTTTATCATGAAGATGCTCAAATTGCTCTACTGAAAAAAAGAAATTGGCTTTAAGTGGACGGCTTCAAGCACCACACCAGTAGCATACTGAAGAATCCCAAATTTGGATACGAAATGAGTCTCTTGAAAAACTGTGATCTTCTGTGATCATATGCAGTGGCCTACTGACTTCAGCATAAGCAATAGTGATGACCCGACTGATACATGGACATCTCTAACGGAGGTCGCTTGGATTCGACGTAATGAGCGAGAAGCCTTGGGAGTGCAGATTCAAGCTGTAAGATCCTTGCTGGGAAAGGCTTAGGTTTATTGCGTATTTAGGGAATTTCACCGGCATAGAGCATGTCCGGGTTTAGGAATTTCCTTACATCATGAATTGTACATTGTTTAGGACTTAGATAGGTCCCAGTAGGACATTTCCAGTGATCTCCTTTGTGCATACCAGGGCCTTTTGGCTTCTGTTGAACGGTGTAGAACTAATGCATTAAATCATGAACTGTGAATGGTTTATTACGAGTCTTGTTGTTCTCATGAGCATAAATGAGCGTAAACTTTGTTGAGAATTTGACTTGGGTGAATGCCAATGCTCTTGAGTTTAAGCACGAGTTCGATCTCTCGTTTGTAATGAGTTTAACTATTTGCACCTTGGGCTTCATTTGAAATGACTCAAAGTTGAAAACTTCCAGGTAGTTTTTTCATTGCCTTTGACTTCATCCTTGGAAGGATGATACGCTTCGTGGAATTTCCTTTGAATTATCCCGGAGTTTCGGATCATATCTCTTTACTTTGCGAACATAGACAGAATCCTGCTATAACTTGGTTTCACCACTGATAAGATATTTCTTCACAAATTGGTTTCTCATATTCGCAGATTCAAATGAGCAAGAACTTAATATGAGAGCTAATCTTGAATATAAGGGTGTAATGTCGAACAAAATATTCCCATGTAAACAAAACTCCCTCATGATTTAATCTTATTGAAACTCCTTTAATGTTTTTGGAGATCGGTCAATGTTAAAACTTGGTCTTAACTTGAACTTTGATACTTCACTAAGATTGAGTCAATTTAATCCATATGAGATGCACCAAATGAATTCAAAGTAAATACGAGCCGGACTTGGCCGCCATAAACCAAGTGGAACCACTTGATTACATTGCAAACGTGGGATTTAAAGAACATATCAACGATCCTCAATTCTTGAAACCGTAATTAACTTGTGTGAGAAAGCCAAAAGACCCCAATTACCGCGGTCTCATGGTCCCGTCTCTTACTTCGACAGGCCTTCTTGATAGAGGGGGGTGCGGACGTAAGAAGCACCGGAATTGTCTTTAAAGTACAAAATAGTCTATCATAATATAGTGGTCAGTAATAGTCCAAATGAATTTTCTTTGATCGAGTCGATAATTCGATTTTGTTTCGTATTCTTTTCTTTTGAGATCCAATTGGAAATAGTAAAATGTATAACCTCCCCAAGCGTCATGGTATGGAAACCATGAGCGGGTCTCAGTTTGTGATGTCGAACCGCCCCGAGTGTCATAGTATGGGAACCACGAGCTGGTCTCAGTCTCTGATGTAGAACCTCCCCGAGCGTCATAGTATAGATGCTATGAGCTGGTCTCAGTCTCTGATGTAGAACCTCCCCGAGCGTCATGATATATTGTGAGGGCAAATTTTGTGAACCTTGTGAACCTTCTTGGAACACAAAGTCTTGTATTGTGAGGGCAAATTTTGGGGTGCAACAGCTGCCCCTGTTCAATTTTCTGAAATCTGAGGGGTTAGATTGGTATATTTGCCAGTCGTAACCTGGAAGGTTGAAGGGGATTGAACACAAAAGCCCAAAAATTTGCACTCACCAGTGCACTGGAGTGGTACAGATGGCTAGTTGAATATGATTGAGTGGGCTTAAAGATGCCACTAGGGGGGGAGCAGTTCAAAATATGGGTGTATGATGAAAGCTGTTAGGAGTCTGGAATAATAATGATGTAGCAGCATGTCTTCATGAGGATAGAGCAATCAATAGTGATAACCCTAAAGCAGTCTTGAAGCAATGATATGATTTCAGGAGGATAGAACAATGAATGGCTCTAAAGCAGTCTTGAAATAATAATGTGATATGTCTTCAGGAGGATAGAGCAATCAATAGCTCTAAAGCAGTCTTGAAGTAATAATGTGATATGTCTTCAGGAGGATAGAGCAATCAATAGCTCTAAAGCAGTCTTGAAGTAATGATTTCAGGAGGATAGAGCAACGGATAGCTCTAAAGCAGTCTTGAAATAATAATGTAATATGTCTTCAGGAGGATAGAGCAATCAATAGCTCTAAAGCAGTCTTGAAGTAATGATATGACCTCATGAGGATAGAGCAATGAATAGCTCTAAAGCAGTCTTGAAGTAATAGGATGATTTCAGGAGGATAGAGCAATCAGTAGCTCTAAAGCAGTCTTGAAGTCATGAGAGGCTATCAGGAGGATAAAATAACCCTGAGGTTACAATAAAGCAGTCCCAAAGTAATAAGAAGCTCATCAGGAGGATAAAGTAACCCTGAGGTTACAATAAAGCAGTCCCAAAGATCATAAGCTTGTTTGTTGGATAATTAACCTGAAAACAAGGTAGCATTCTGTATAACAACATTAGTTTATGCTTTATGTATGCATGTATGACATGATGCACTTAGGTAATGTACTATAGACATATATGTTATGGTATGATGTAAATGATGTATGTATGCTATGACACTGCTGGAAGTGTCTGGATATCCTTGTATAACAACTGCTGGCCAAGGAAAATAAATCCCGATTCGTTGTTGAAGAATATATAACCCTCCGTCTGCTGGGGATAACAAGGTATAGATAACCTCCCGTTGTTGGGGATAACAAGGTATAGATAACCTCCCGTTGTTGGGGATAGTAGGGTATAGATAACCTTCGTTTTCGTTTGATAGTAGGATAAGTATAACATCCCGTCTTCGTTCATCGTGCCCTTATTGGAAAGTAATTTCCCGTATATCCGTATGAGGATAAAAGAGATGGATATAAATTCCAGGGGAGATTAGACTTTGTGAAAATCGATTAGTCCTACTGATGGTTTGTAACTGTCTTGTAAAGATGAACCGGCGAAGCTTCGTTGAAATCCTTCCCTCGTTCGTCCTTAGTAAATACTATTACTGCATTTTCATGCATTTCTGGTAAACATCAATCATATTAAAAGCATACATGCGTTTCTGGTAAACATCAATCATATTCAAAGGCATACATACATTCAAACACAACCAATGGACGTTTCGCTTATGTAAATAGGGTAAAAGTAAATCTGGATTCAAAAGATGGAATTCAAAAGTGACCCATACACGGGTAAGTTTGTACAAGGAGACATAAACCCTAGTAAGAGAATTTTGTCATGAAGTTTTACAAAAAGAATCAGCTATGTGGGAAATAATCCTATTGAGTTTCAATTCTACTATTGCCACTCAAGTATCTCATCTTCTTGCTGTTGAGACGGAAACGATTGGATTGAGCTTTATCTGTTTGAGCTTGAGTAAGTAGCACAACTGGTTGCAGTTTCATGAGTGATCCAAACGAGACATAGTCATACGCTTTAATCCCTAACTTTTGCCTGGATTGCCCTTTCAGGTTTTCAATCCACCGGGATACCCTTTTTTGCCCAAGCCGCCTTTTCAGGTTTTCGACTTGCCGGGTGTACATCTTTTTATATATATATCCCTAATTTTTGCCCAAACCCTTTTGGTTTGCCGGGATGCCCTTATTTTTGCCTAGGCCTGTCAACCTAGCGGGTCTCTTTTTATGCGTAGTATTTTTTAACTATGTCTGCGTTTACAGGTTGTGGGAAGTCTTCACCATCCATTGTAGTCAGTATCATGGCACCTCCTGAGAATACTGTCTTGACTACAAATGGTCCCTCGTATGTTGGAGTCCACTTGCCCCTAGGATCACCCTGTGGTAATATGATACGCTTGATTACCAAGTCACCAGCCTGATATACCTTTGGCTTAACCTTCTTGTTAAAAGCTTTGATCATCCGTTTCTGGTACATCTGGCCATGACAAACTGCTGCTAGCCTTTTCTCATCAATCAAATTTATCTGGTCAAGTCGAGTCTGAATCCACTCATCTTCCTCCAAGCCTGCATCCTTCATAATTCTCAAGGAGGGGATCTGAACTTCAATAGGCAGAACTGCTTCCATACCATAGACTAAGGAGAATGGGGTTGCCCCTGTTGAAGTACGTATTGTAGTACGATAACCATGCAGAGCAAATGGTAACATCTCGTGCCAATCCTTGCAAGTAACAGTCATCTTCTGTACAATCTTCTTAATGTTCTTATTAGCAGCTTCAACTGCCCCATTCATCTTTGGACGATACGGAGAAGACTTGTGATGCTTAATCTTGAACTGCATCTTCGAAATCAACAAGGTAGTATGGGTCAACATATACTGTCTTAGTCGGCGAGCAGCCCATGCCAAAGCGCAGCAAGTTTTCTCGAGCAGTGAGTATCTTGTTTCACAGTCGGTAAACTTTTTGCTAAGGTAGTATATTGCCTGCTCTTTTCGACCAGACTCGTCATGTTGCCCCAATACACACCCCATTGAGTTGTCTAATACTGTTAAATACATAATCAAGGGTCTTTCATCAACTGGTGGCATTAAAATTGGGGGTTCTAGCAAATATCTCTTGATTTCATCAAAGGCAGTCTGGCACTCATCATTCCATTCCATCACCTGATCTTTCTTCAACAACTTGAAGATTGGCTCACAGATGGTAGTTAATTGGGAAATAAATCTTGCAATGTAGTTCAATCGTCCCAAGAAACCTCTAACCTCCTTCTCAGTACGGGGAGTTGGCATCTCTCGTATAGCTTTCACTTTTGCAGGATCCACTTCAATACCTTTTCCACTGACAATGAAACCCAGGAGCTTTCCAGATCTAACTCCAAAAGTACACTTGTTTGGATTTAATCTCAACCTGTATTTCTTCAACCTCTCAAACAACTTGTGCAGATGATCAAGATGTTGTTCTTCATTCTGAGACCTGGCTATCATATCATCCACATATACCTCTATCTCATGATGAATCATATCATGAAACAAAGCCACCATAGCATGCTGATATGTTGCCCCTATCTTGACCTCTTTTCTGTTTTCTTCAGTTCCCAGATTCACAACTTCGACTGGCTCTTCATGTGGCTGTATAGCTTTCTCTTCTTGTTGTAACAACCTAGCAAGCTCTACAGGTATTTCACGATCGTCCTCGTCTCCGTCTTCAGTTTGATAGATCGGATTCTCGAAATTGTAATTGGCAATAGTAGAACTGTTATCAACTGGATCCAGAGTGGATGAGGATCGGCATTTTAGTGACGTGGGTGTGTGTAAGAACACATAGCTGATAAAGCAAAAATAAAAGAAAAAGAAAGACAAGGAACACAATATTTACGAAAACGAAACGTCCATTGATTTTATGGAATGAAGTATGCAAATGAAATGACAACCCGTAACAAGCACACCATTGTGCCCCGGGTAAGGCACATGGCTTGAAAGTTTAAATTTAAAAACATAACACAGTAATAGTATTTACTCCTGACTAAAGGAGATAGGGACAACATCTTCAGCTTCCCAATTATTGAGTCCAGCACCCACAGTAGGAAAAATCCATGCCTCCAAGTTGTAGTCTTCATCTTGGTCTCCCACAGCATTGATAACCCCTTGATTGATGATACGAACAACACGAGCACGATGAACAGCCTTCTGGGACTCTGCAGTGAAACCCAAACCAAACTTGTCAGACTTGTATGGAATATCAGGAAGCTGACCCCAAATAGTACAACCATCTTCTTCCACCATAGCTTTTGCGTCATTGAGGGAGGCCATTGCCATTGTTGGAGGGTTTCTGATGACCACAGGAACCTTCTTCACAGCAGGAGGAGTCACACAATCCTTAACAGCCCAGGGAACCACTTCAAATGACTGACATGGAGTTTCAATGTATTCACCTTCTACTTCCAGATACTTGAAAGTGTTTACATGGCTGACAAAGTATTCTTCCTCTCCAAAGACAGTAACAACTTTTCCATTCACCGGATATCTCAACTTTTGATGTAATGTGGAGGTCATAGCACCTGCCCCATGGATCCAGGGACGACCAAGCAGACATGAGTACGAAGGACGAATATCCATCACATAGAATGTAGCAGTAAACACCTGAGAGCCAACCTTGATTGGAAGATCAATTTCCCCATGCACTACTCTTCTAGAACCATCAAAAGCCTTTACCACAATATTACTGGGTTTCAATACCGTATCTTCAGGACTCAGCTTGTTCAGGACTTCCTTAGGCAACACATTCAGAGAGGAACCATTGTCTATAAGCACATGAGACAGGGTAGTGCCCCTGCATTCAATTGAAATATGCAAGGCCCTGTTATGATCCCTCTTGGCAGGGGTCAAGTCAGCATCAGAAAATCCTAACCCGTTGTCATAGGTCAGGTGAGCAACACAATTCTCAAACTGGTCCACAGAAATTGCACTGGGTACATGAGCCATCTTTAGAAACTTGATCAATGACTTGGCATGAGCCTCAGAACATAATAACAGGGAGAGCATAGAAATCTTTGAGGGAGTATGCCCCAGCTGATCAACAATATCATAATCACTCTTGCGAATGATTTTCAATACTTCTTCCATCTGCTTAGAGAGGTCATCAGCAGCTGGCACATCAGTAGATACAGGCTCAATAACAGGACCCTTGCCCCGAGCATCAGTGGTGGAAGTAACGGCAGGAGTAACTGCACTCTTAGAAGCAACTGGAGGAGAGAAGACTCTTCCACTACGAGTGATCTTGCTAGATCCAGCAATATTATCAATGTCAACAGGCATATCAGGTAAAGGCTCCTGTTTGACACCATGGATGTAAACATCAGACCCATAGTGCCAAGGCACAGCTTTGTCAGATGTATAAGGAATAGGACCAGGAGTGGTAATGATCAGAGGAGCTACTCTGGCTTCAGCGACAACTTTCACAGGACCTTCAGCAATAATCTTGATTGGGCCCTGATGAGTGATTTTAATGGGACCCTTTGAAGTGATTCTTAGTGGTACTTTGTCAACCATGTCAACCTCTTCAATCTTCTTACCCTGAGTCAGATGATCCACCATACTTTCTACAGATGCTGGTCTTCTTTCAAACACTATAGTATATTTATCCATGAGACGTTGAATCCCATCTCTCAAAATGAAGCAACTATCCGGCTTATAGGTACAATATAGACAATCTTCATGACAACCTGGAAAGATCCCAGCTTGTACTAACCTCTTTTTGATAACAGACAATGGTGTGCTCAACTCCATAACTGAATAGACATGCAGATCTTCATCAATATCTTCATCAATGGCGTTGACAGTCTTCTCGTGATTTGGCATTGGAGCTGTAATCACATTTGGAGTACCTGGTGGATCAAACTCAATTTTTCCAGCATCAATCATATCCTGAATTTTGTTCTTCAAGACCCAGCAGTTATTAGTATCATGTCCTGGACAGTTTGAATGATATGCACATCGTGCATTGGGATTGTACTTGGGAGAGGTAACATTGGGATTCTGAGGAGCCTCCCTCAGGGTAATAAGTTCAGCCTTCAACAAGTGTTGCAATGCCTGAGCCATTGACATGTTGATCTTCGTGAACTGTCTTCTAGCCCTCTGTTGGTTGCCTTGAGGCTGCTCTGTTGTTGCAGGAGTTGGATTTGAAATATGAACTGCACTAACAGACTGATGCCTTCTGTTACGATCAGGCTGACCATACACAGCATTAGATTCTTTCTTCCCAGTGGGAGGCTTCTTTGCAGCACCTGATGAAGAAGTGCCCACTTGGATCTTACCACTCTTGATACCATTCTCTACTCGCTCTCCTGTCATGATCAACTCAGTGAAGTCAGATGATGAGCTTCCAATGAGATGACTGTAAAACGGACCATTCAGCGTACACATGAACATATCAACCAACTCCCTATCAGTCAAAGGGGGTTGAACTCTTCCAGCTAAGTCTCTCCACTTCTGAGCATACTCCTTAAAGCTTTCTTTGGCACCCATAGACATGCTTTGAAGCTGCATGCGAGTGGGGGCTAAGTCAGCATTGTATTGATACTGCTTGTAGAAAGCTTCAGCAAGGTCATTCCAATCTCTGATGTCGACACTCTCCAACTGATAATACCACTCTAGCTGAGCTCCAGATAAACTCTCTTGAAAGAAATGGATCCACAACTTTTTATCAGCAGTGTGGGGTTGAATTCTTCTGACATAAGACCTCAGATGCAATTTGGGACAAGAGACCCCATCATAGACAACAAATGTAGGAACTTTGAATCCAATGGGTATGACCACCCCAGATATCAAGCTCAAATCCTCAAAATCCAGCCCAGATGATTTCTGTAATTCCATAGCATCCATTCTATCCACCAGCATCTTGAATTTGTCTTCGTTAGGCTCATGGTAGTAGTTAGCCTCAGAATCAGAGTCCCCCATAGTGTTGTGGAGACTGCCTCTCTCCTGCTCAGATTCTTCAGATTCATAGTCTTCAACCTGTTCCTTGGTCTTGGCAGGACCTTTGAACCTTCTTCCCATGTTGAGCAACCCAGCAGACTTTCTAGCCTTCTTAGTCTTCTTGGCCAGCAGTGTCTTCAATTCATCCTGCCCCTTAGATAGGTTCAGGATCAGCTCTTGGAACTGTGCATTCTGTGCCTGGAGATCCTTAACTGATTGTTCAAGAGCCATTGCTGAAATAAACAGCGAGAAGATGAGAAACCTGTACACAATTATAAACCTGTGATGCAATGATATGGGAATGCATATGCAATGTTTTCAAGGACCGCAGGATTTAAATTTGCTTAAACAAACAAGAAAGTAACTTTTTATTAGTAATAACTTGTTTTGCCTTTTAGGCTTACAAAAAAATGAAAACGAAATAAGTACAAAAGATGGGGTTTTAAGTCTCCCATGGACGTTTCCTCTTTGTGTTGAGGTATGAGTTGAGGTTTCGTTCCTCATGAAGTAGCTTTGTTAGCTCTAGGATCCTTGCTTGGCTTGCTTTGTAATGAGCCTCGAAAGTATCCCTTTGCTCTTTCAGTTGGATCCATGATCTCTGCAAGTCTTCCATATCAGTAGGCATGTCTGGGTGAAGGATGGTATAAGCTGTGTCTCCTTCAGCAACAGGTTCCATGGTAACTGGTAGGACGGCAGGATATGGCATCATGAGTGTCTGAGCACGAGATCATACCCATCTGAGATAAGCCTCCATAGGAATAGTGTACTTAGGCTCCAGTGTCTTGCTGTCAATCCTGTTTACCTTTCCCCAAGCTCGGATGAATCTCTGACGGTAACCCTGAAGATCGTTGTCGTAATCAAACACAATGCCCTGAATCAACATGTCATGTGGACCATCGCTCCGAGCGTAACCAAACTGTCGTAAAGCTAGAGATGGGTTGTAGGTGATGCCTCCTCTTATGCCTAGAAGTGGCACATTAGGAAACTCCCCACAACGGTCAATGATGGTGACATTCTCCATAGATCTGGAGCACCAATGGACGTCTGAGTGAGAAAGTGACATGATCCTCTTGGACCATCTGAACCCTTGCTCATTCTTCATTGCTGAGCGAGGAAGGTGAGAAATAAACCACCTAGAAAGTAAAGGTATGCAGCACATCAAAGTTCCTCTTGCCCTTGTGGTACGGGTGTGAAGAGAATGTAGGATGTCTCCAAGTAAGGTAGGCACTGGATTGTGACTCAGGAATATGTTGATGGCATGACCGTCTATGAACTGATCAGGATTGGGGAACAACACTAAGCCATAAATCAATAAGGCTAAGATCTCCTCAAAAGCATCGTAACTCATAGCCTTCAAGAACATTTGAGCTTTATCCACTAATACCTTGGCAAGAATACCTTTAACTCCACTTCTCGTCTCTAGAACAATGTCAGACTTCTTCAGATGTAGAGCTGCAGCAATAACTTCTGGTTTAAGCTCCTTCTCTAAGCCTGTGAATGGCTTCTGATCAAGAACAGGTATACCCAGAAGTTTAGAGAACTCCTCCATGGTTGGAACCAGCTGATAATCAGGAAATGTAAAGCAATGGTGCTTAGGGTCAAAGAACTGAAACAGCACACTCATCATGTCTTCACTGAACCCTGAAGTAACTAGATCCAATAAGTGACCATGTCTCTTGTTGAACTGGGAATGATCAGGCACTAGGGAAACCAACTCCTTGAGCTTAGCAGGTATCCCTACAAAGTTGATCCTGATGGTGTTTCTACGAGCAGAAGCCATGACCTGCAACAAAGAACAAAAATAAATCCCTTGGTCCTTGAAATGGTTAGGGAAAATGATATGCTCATGATGCATGATGATGTCATGATGTTATGTTCAATCACAAACATGTGGCACACACAAACAAGTCACACAATTGCCCTAGGTTTAAAGGCTTGCATGAGGTTTAAAGGTGAGTACCCTCCCCTGAAGTTAGATGGTTCATCCTGTCCTACAAAAGTAACCGGGTTCTAAGGGATCTCAATATCATTGATCCTTCACAAGGGTGGTTGATCAGAAGGCAACTTACTTGCCAACCAAAACCCTCCAAGTTTAAGATCTCAATGAGCGTAGCATCGAGTGTCAACCAACTTCAGTCTGCACCAAAGCCGGTTACCTCACTACTTTCTAAAGGCCAAGATGAGTTAACTAGGGTTCTAAAAGTCAGTTAGTGCATTAACAACATATGGCAGCCTCAATATTATCCTCAACTTGACTTAAGGAATATAAGCACCAACCAAGAAGTCGCACTAACTATGGCCACCAGATCAACCGTATCGATATACGTCGTACAGTTTCCTTGGTCTATTGCCATTTACCTAAGGTACACTAGATCCGGGTTAGGACCTTTCACACATAAGAGCACCCCAATAATATAATAAAGCAAACAAGGCAAACAATTTAAAGTGATCTTAATTCCTAAGGGTACCCCTCTTAAATAACTCCCCAGCAGAGTCGCCAGTTCTGTAACACGGTGGGAGAACTGACTTTAAACAATGTTGCGGATAGCAAGAGTCGCCACCGACTTTTATTTTATCCATAAGGAAAGGTTATAAAAGAACAGGAAAGACCTTAGAGAATATTTTGGGTCCGGGGGGTAGGTTATGAAAAGGGAAGGTGTTAGCACCCTTTTCATCCATGGTTATCCATGGGCTCTTAGGTACTTAAGCTCACTTTTGAATTGTTTTGAAATTGTAGTGTGTGAATAGAAAATTTTCAGAATAGTTAATAAATAATCCATGTAAGGATGTGTTAAGAACTTGTTTGAAAACTTGTTGAAAATTTGTTTAAGTGTGAAACAGTTTTGAAGTGAGCAAGCACCTAGGAGTAACCTACCCTAATGTTTAAAGGTCTTTCTTATTCTTTATCCTTTCCTTTAGTAAGACTATCCCTACTATAATGGAGTAGGTAGTCCTTACTTTGGATGTTAAGGGACATGTGAGGGACAATTTGATTTTGAAGGCCATTGTGGGATGTAATAAGCACATATAAGGGACCATCATCATTTTTCGAAAGGGACTCGATTCGTAAAGGCAACCATAAGGGACTTTGATGATTTTTCTATTTGAGGGACTTGCTTTATACACCCCACTTAACCATTATTCGTAGGCAACTTGAGGGATATCCTTAGGAAGTGAGACGACGATTAAAATCGACTTACGTGTGTGACGTGTTTATTTTAATTATCTTTATTTAAAAGTGATCTAAATTTATTTTAATATTACATGCATGTTGTTACACTCCCTAATTACTAACCATAATAATAATTAAATAATTAAACAACTTTACATCCAAGAAACAATTACAAAATAATAAGCAAAATAATTAAATAGCAAAGATAAATAAAATATAAATAAGCAATAATAAATAATAAAGGGGGTTAATTCTAAGTTTACTCGGCAAGACATCGCATCTTGTGCCTACGTATCCTTACGGGAGTGGAATCAGAGTAATCGTAGTTCCCCTCAATAGGGAGGTTAGAAACTTCTTGACTGTGGTCAAGGTCTCAAGGGGAATAAACGCATCTTAAGGACACGCTTACGTGGAGTGTAGAAACTCCAAATCTCTACGTTGAAATGTTAAGTTGTAATTAGGGTTAAATTAGGGATTCCACAGCGGGGAACCCTAAAATGAGCGCGGCGGCTCTTTGACCTAATGCTAAGGGTAAAATTGTAATTTTGCCTGCGGCGAGGCATTTGTGAAAATTAGGGTTTGTAGTTTGTAGTTTTGAGGATTTGAAATTGAATGTGTGAAGTTTTACGGACTATTGGCGCGGCGGCCAAACAGTTAGACCTAAACCTTCGGAGTTGTGCAATGTGACGGAATATTAGTGAAAGGACGCGAGAAATTTAAATCATACAAACAACGGAGAGTAAAAGCGGAAAGGTAAACGCGATTGTCGGTTCGCGAGGTTACGGATGAGGAACAGCTACAATAATATGAAAATTTGAATAAAATACAACTAAATAAGTAAAAGGCAACGTGGCAAGCTGCAAAACGAACAGACAGCGTTAGTGGACAAAAACATATAAATCACAAGACAAGTTAGGAAGTGAAAATGTGAAATTATGCATATTTTTTATAGTTTCTATTTTATGATGTAAACTTCAATTTGAATTTAAATAGGATTTTTAACATTGATCAATTTATTTACTTAAATTCTCAAAAAAACTATTTTAACCTAATTTTTTATTTTTTAAAAAAATGGATTTTAATATTGTGTTAGAAAATATTTTAACAAATCAAAAGTAATTATAATAATAAAAATAAACAAAAACTGAGAGGCAAGGATATTGCGCTTGTGAAAGTGTCCTGGGGAGGTGCCGCGGAAGGCAACATGACTTGGGAATTGGAAAGCAAGATGCGAGAATCGCATCCAGAGTTGTTTGAATCAGGTGATATTTTCGAGGACGAAAATTTCTAAAGTGGGGGAGAGTTGTAACGCCCCGATTCTGAATTCCCATTAATTGTTGAGTCTTTTAATTTATTTAATTGATGTTTGTTTTAAATTGAGAAATTATATATTGCTATGTGGTGTTTTGCTTATTTTATCTATTTTTACCGATTCAGAGAGTTTTCGGGGAATTAGAGTAAAAAGGGCATTTTAGACATTTAGCACTTTAGTGTAAGAATTGATTGATAAGTGTTGGAAAGAATTTGAGAGGAAAGAAATAGAGATAGAAATAGAATAAGAGAGGAAAAGGAAGAAAGATAGTAACATAAGAAGAAAAGCAAGAGAAAGAAAAGAGGAGAAGAGAAAGAGAAGAGAAAGTGGAGAGGAAAACCTAGAATCATCAAGGAAATCATTACCAAAGCTTGCAATCGATCGGTAAGGGTGTGAAACTTCATCATCTCTTTAATGTATATGATTGTATGTGTATGTGTGTGGATTTTGTAGAGTTCTACTCTTTTTCCACTTAGGTTAGAAGTTGGTTTTGTGAGTAGAATGAGGTTTTAATCAGTTAGAACTCGGATTAGACGATGTAGTTTAGTCGGGTGATGGTTGGGTTGTGCTACTGTGACTGGTTTGGATTTAATCAGTTGGTTGTGTGGAGTTTGGGCTTTGAGACAGCCATGGAAGTTCTGTCTTCGCAAGTTCGCCAGGCGAATGGCAGCGAAGCTTCGCCAGGCGAAGCCCAGCGAGCTGTAGCGAAGCAAGTCAGAAGCTAATATCCTGTATTCGCTGGCAAGTTCGCCAGGCGAGGTTAGTTGGCGAAGGTTCGCCAGGCGAGTGGGTGGCGAGCCTCAGCAAGTAATTCCAGAATTACTCCCAGTGGACTTCGCTGGGGAGTTCGCCAGGCGAAGGCCAGCGAGCATTCGCTGCGTGGCTTCGCCAGGCGAAGGTTGGCGAACCTGGCAGTGTTATTTGTTTTACTGTTTGTTCATGACATGATGTTTGATTGATTCAATTATGATTAATGCCTATATGAATGATTGATGTGTGAACTGTTTCAACATGTTGTGCTGTGGGTGGCCGAAAGGCGTGAATCCTAGATTGTAGAGTAAATGATAAATCTTGAATATTTGATAATCTTGTGTATTTGCTCGAATTGAATAGAAATGCATTGATAGGCTGATATGTGTGTAAACCATGTGTGGAATGGTGTATAATGTGAATGCATGATAGATATATGCTATGTATATGATAAATGCAATGAATATGTTTGTGAGCATAGTATGCATTTTTGTGTCGATTGATCCCTCGGAGGATTTGCAGAACCTCGTATGATACGATGGTTATATTTGATTCCTTGGAGAATCGGTTGCATTGTGTGATTCCTCGGAGAATCGGTCATAACATGTAATCCCGTGGAGGATTGGTTAGAGTATTTGATTCCGTGGAGAATCTGCTGAGTACTTGATCCCGTGGAGGATCTGCTGAATATTCGATTCCGTGGAGAATCTGATGAATATTTGATTCCGTGGAGAATCTGCTGAGTACTTGATCCCGTGGAGGATCTGCTGAATACTCGATTCCTTAGGGAATTTGTTGAATGAGTCGGTACCGCATTTGCATCTGCATAGGGTCGTGTGTCGGTCTCTATGAGTTGCATGAGTCATCTGTGTATGATGCATTGGTTGTGTGAATATAACTGTGTATGTTATATGTGATTGTTTGGAGGAAATATAGTGAATGTTCATGTGTATGTGTAGAGACATGATTATTTGTATATGCTTAATGTGGTGAGAACATAACTTGAGTATAACTTGTATAATTATGGAGTTATGTATATATACAATTTTATGCATTAACTGTTATGATGTTGTTTCTCACCCTTCTGCTGTTTTATAATGCTCTATGAGGCATTGCAGAGTAGGAAGCTGGAGGTTCTTTTGTGAAGCGATGTCTTCATTCTTTTTGGTCAATGGCTCTGATATGTAACATCTGGGTAGTTAGGAAGTCTTTGACTCTTTTGGAGTTACATTTGTTTTGATTCTTTTGTGATACATATGTGTATGTATCTGCTGTGGATATGTTGTAAAGCATGAATTAACTAATGGTTGTATATACTTTTATGAATGAGATCGATTCAATATTTGGATGTTTCCGCTTTATTCCAAATATTGAGATGTGGGTTACCCATTGTTGCATATCTATTTTGAGCAGGTATCGTATGTGTGTAATTTCATGATAATGTGATGCGCCTCTTTTATACCATGTTTTAATCAAACTCTGATGAAATAAATTTTCTATGTGCCTAATTGATTTATCTAATTTATTTGGGGTATAGAAAGGGGGTGTTACATTAAGTGGTATCAGAGCCAGTGTTGAGTCAGTCGTGTCTGTCTTGTTGTTGTGTTGGTTGAACGGTTGTTTAACCTTGTTGTTATTTTTGGGAATCCTCAGAATATGGCAGGTCGTAATGACAATGCTATGGCAGCGGCGTTAGAGGCTATGGCCAGAGCTGTGCAGGGTGCACCTAACGTGAATGCGAATGATGAGTTCAGGAAGAACCAACCACCGGTGTTTAAAGGGAGATTTGATCCGGATGGTGCTCAGATATGGTTAAAGGAAATTGAGAGAATTTTTAGGGTGATGGATTGTGCTGAAGGGAATAAGGGAGACTAGGGACTCACATGCTGAGAGAAGAGGCCGATGACTGGTGGGTCAGCATGAGGCAAGTTCTTGAGGTCGACGACGAGGAGATTACGTGGGATTTATTTCGTGCTGAGTTTCTAAGGAAGTATTATCCCGAAAGTGTTAAAGGGAAGAGAGAAATGGAATTTCTGGAGTTGAAACAAGGTAATATGTCGGTGGTGGACTACACCGCTAAGTTTACTGAGTTAGTGAAGTTTCACCCTCACTATGATGCGGTTACGGCGGAATTTTCCAAATGTATCAAGTATGAGAATGGCTTGCGTCCGGAGATAAAGCAAGCGGTGGGTTATCAAAGGATACGAAGATTTTCGGATTTGACCGAGTGCTGTAGGATTTATGAAGAAGACAGTAGAGCTCGTTCTACTCATTATAAGGGTTTGAGCGAGAGGAGAGGGAAGCAGCAAGTACGAAGCGGACCTTATGTGACGCCTGCTGATAAGGGCAAACATAGGGGAAACTTTGATAGGAGACCCGGAGGAGGTTCCGGTGCGATCAAATGTTTTAAGTGTGGCGTGATGGGCCACAAGTCTTATGATTGTGGAAAGTTCAAGGCGAAGTGTTCCAACTGTGGACTCTTTGGTCATGATGCAGCAGAGTGTAGAAAGAATGCTGTGAAGTGTTTTAATTGTGGCGAGGTGGGTCACATTAGCCCGAATTGTACCAAACCGAAGCAAGCTCCGGCGGGCGGAAAAGTATTCGCATTAGCAGGTTCAGACGCCACTAATGCGGCAGATCGTTTGATTAAAGGTACATGCTTTATTAATGATATGCCTTTAGTTGCTATTATTGATACTGGAGCGACTCACTCGTTCATTTCTCTTGCGTGTGCTAAGCGGTTGGATTTGTGTATGGTTTCTTTGAGTAGTGGTATGGTTATTGGGACTCCCGCTTCGGGGTCGGTAACTACTTCTTTGGTGTGTGCAAGTTGTCCTTTGACCATGTATGGTAAGGACTTCGTTATGGATTTAGTGTGTTTGCCGTTGGAAGGTTTGGACGTAATCTTGGGTATGAATTGGTTGCAATTTAATAGAGTTCATTTGGATTGCTATCACAAGTTGGTAAGGTTTCCTTCTTTGGAAGATGGTGAAAACGAGAGTTTTCTTTCCACTAAAAAGTTGAAGAAACTTTTAGCGGACGAAGCTCAGTTGTTTGGTTTGTTTGCATCGTTGTCGGTGGAGAGCAAAGTTGAGCTCGACGTGTTTCCTGTGGTTTGTGAATTTCCTGAAGTGTTTCCGGAAGATGTTGCGGATGTGCCGCCAAAGAGAGAGGTTGAATTTTCTATTGATCTAGTTCCAGGTACTAGACCGATTTCGATGGCCCCGTATCGGATGTCGGCATCGGAGTTGGTGGAATTGAAGAAGCAGTTGAATGATTTGTTGGATAAGAGATTTGTAAGACCAAGTGTTTCTCCTTGGGGTGCGCCGGTATTGTTGGTAAAGAAGAAGGATGGTAGTATGCGATTGTGTATTGATTATCGGCAGTTGAATAAGGTGACAATTAAGAACAAGTATCCGCTTCCAAGAATTGATGATCTGATGGATCAATTGGTTGGAGCCCGTGTTTTTAGTAAGATTGATTTAAGATCCGGTTATCACCAGATTCGGGTTAAGGAAGAAGATATTTCGAAGACGGCTTTTAGAACACGATATGGTCACTACGAGTATACGGTGATGCCATTCGGAGTTTCTAATGCGCCGGGTGTTTTCATGGAGTATATGAACCGTATCTTCCACGAGCAGTTGGATCGTTTTGTGGTGGTGTTTATCGATGACATTTTGATTTATTCTAAGTCTCGAGAGGAACACGAAGAACATTTAAGGATTGTGTTGCGGATTTTGAAAGGGAAGAAGTTGTACGCAAAGTTGTCTAAGTGTGAGTTTTGGTTGTCGGAGGTGAGTTTTCTTGGACATATTATTTCCGGCAATGGTATTAGTGTGGATCCATCCAAGATCGATGCGGTAATGCAATGGGAGACTCCAAGATCGGTTACGGAAATTCGAAGCTTTTTGGGCTTGGCCGGTTACTACCGGAGGTTTATCGAAGGATTTTCAAGGTTAGCACTTCCGTTAACGCAGTTGACTTGTAAAGGAAAGGCTTTTATTTGGGATGTTAATTGTGAAGAGAGTTTCACGGAATTAAAGAGAAGGTTAACGTCAGCGCCAGTTTTGATTTTGCCGAATCCTACGGAACCTTTTGTGGTTTACTGCGATGCTTCTTTGTCAGGATTGGGTGGTGTATTAATGCAAGATGGGAAGGTCGTGGCGTATGCTTCTAGGCAGTTGAGAGTGCATGAAAAGAATTACCCTACTCATGATTTGGAGTTAGCGGCCGTGGTGTTCGTTTTGAAAATTTGGAGGCACTATCTTTATGGTGCAAGATTTGAAGTTTTTAGCGATCACAAGAGTTTGAAGTATTTGTTTGATCAAAAGGAATTGAATATGAGGCAAAGGAGATGGCTAGAACTTTTGAAGGACTATGATTTTGGTTTAAATTATCATCCGGGTAAGGCGAATGTGGTAGCCGATGCCTTAAGTCGGAAGTCGTTGCACGTGTCTACTTTGATGGTTAGAGAGTGGGAACTCTTGGAGAACTTTAGAGATTTGAGTTTGGTTTGTGAGTTAACGCCGAGTAGTGTGAAGCTTGGTATGTTGCATGTCACGAATGATTTCCTTACTACAGTGTGTGAAAAGCAAAAGTTGGATTTGAAATTTGTGGATTTGATGACGAATGGAAATGAAGATTTCAACGTTGATGAATTAGGAGTTTTGAGGTTTCGAGGTCGTATTTGTATTCCCGATGACGCGGATTTGAAAAAGATGATATTGGAAGAGGGACATCGGAGTAACTTAAGTATTCATCCGGGAGCGAATAAGATGTATCAGGATTTGAAGAAGATCTTTTGGTGGTCTGGATTGAAAAGCGATATTGCTCGTTTTGTGTACTCGTGTTTGACTTGTCAGAAGTCTAAGGTGGAGCATCAGAAGCCTAGTGGATTGATGCAACCGTTGGATATTCCGGAATGGAAATGGGATAGTATATCGATGGATTTTGTTACGGGATTGCCGAATACGCAAAGAGGACATAATGCTATTTGGGTGATTGTTGATAGGCTTACTAAATCGGCTCATTTTATTCCGATTGATATTACTTATTCTTTGGAAAGGTTGGCCGAGATTTATGTTGGCACTATTGTGAAGCTTCATGGAGTTCCTAAGAGTATTGTGTCGGATAGAGATCCTAGATTTACTTCAAGATTTTGGGAGAGTTTGCAAGGTGCCCTGGGTTCTAAGTTGAGATTGAGTTCAGCATATCATCCGCAAACGGATGGTCAAACCGAGAGGACGATTCAATCGTTAGAAGATCTGTTGCGTGCTTGTGTGCTTGAACAAGGTGGTGCGTGGGACGGTTATTTAGCGTTGATTGAGTTCACCTATAATAACAGTTTCCATTCGAGTATCGGTATGGCGCCATTTGAGGCTTTATATGGACGGAGATGTCGAACACCTCTGTGTTGGCATGAGACAGGTGAAAAGTCGGTAGTTGGTCCTGAAATGGTACAGCAAACGACGGAAAAGGTGAAATTTATTCGGGAAAAGATGAGAGCTTCTCAGAATAGACATAAAAGTTATCATGATAAAAGGAGAAAGGATCTCGAGTTTCAAGAGGGCGACCATGTGTTTTTGAGAGTTACACCGGTTACGGGTGTGGGTCGTGCTTTGAAGTCGAGAAAGTTGACTTCTCGTTTTATTGGTCCGTATCAGATTGTCGCACGAGTTGGTGTTGTGGCTTATCGTGTGGCGTTGCCTCCGACTCTTTCGAATTTGCATGATGTATTCCATGTCTCGCAACTTCGGAAGTATGTTCCGGATCCGTCACATGTTATTCCAATGGATGAAGTGGAAGTAAGAGATAACCTTACAGTTGAAGTTTTACCGGTTAGTATTTTGGACCGTGAAGTTAAGAAACTAAGAGGCAAGGATATTGCGCTTGTGAAAGTGTCCTGGGGAGGTGCCGCGGAAGGCAACATGACTTGGGAATTGGAAAGCAAGATGCGAGAATCGCATCCAGAGTTGTTTGAATCAGGTGATATTTTCGAGGACGAAAATTTCTAAAGTGGGGGAGAGTTGTAACGCCCCGATTCTGAATTCCCATTAATTGTTGAGTCTTTTAATTTATTTAATTGATGTTTGTTTTAAATTGAGAAATTATATATTGCTATGTGGTGTTTTGCTTATTTTATCTATTTTTACCGATTCAGAGAGTTTTCGGGGAATTAGAGTAAAAAGGGCATTTTAGACATTTAGCACTTTAGTGTAAGAATTGATTGATAAGTGTTGGAAAGAATTTGAGAGGAAAGAAATAGAGATAGAAATAGAATAAGAGAGGAAAAGGAAGAAAGATAGTAACATAAGAAGAAAAGCAAGAGAAAGAAAAGAGGAGAAGAGAAAGAGAAGAGAAAGTGGAGAGGAAAACCTAGAATCATCAAGGAAATCATTACCAAAGCTTGCAATCGATCGGTAAGGGTGTGAAACTTCATCATCTCTTTAATGTATATGATTGTATGTGTATGTGTGTGGATTTTGTAGAGTTCTACTCTTTTTCCACTTAGGTTAGAAGTTGGTTTTGTGAGTAGAATGAGGTTTTAATCAGTTAGAACTCGGATTAGACGATGTAGTTTAGTCGGGTGATGGTTGGGTTGTGCTACTGTGACTGGTTTGGATTTAATCAGTTGGTTGTGTGGAGTTTGGGCTTTGAGACAGCCATGGAAGTTCTGTCTTCGCAAGTTCGCCAGGCGAATGGCAGCGAAGCTTCGCCAGGCGAAGCCCAGCGAGCTGTAGCGAAGCAAGTCAGAAGCTAATATCCTGTATTCGCTGGCAAGTTCGCCAGGCGAGGTTAGTTGGCGAAGGTTCGCCAGGCGAGTGGGTGGCGAGCCTCAGCGAGTAATTCCAGAATTACTCCCAGTGGACTTCGCTGGGGAGTTCGCCAGGCGAAGGCCAGCGAGCATTCGCTGCGTGGCTTCGCCAGGCGAAGGTTGGCGAACCTGGCAGTGTTATTTGTTTTACTGTTTGTTCATGACATGATGTTTGATTGATTCAATTATGATTAATGCCTATATGAATGATTGATGTGTGAACTGTTTCAACATGTTGTGCTGTGGGTGGCCGAAAGGCGTGAATCCTAGATTGTAGAGTAAATGATAAATCTTGAATATTTGATAATCTTGTGTATTTGCTCGAATTGAATAGAAATGCATTGATAGGCTGATATGTGTGTAAACCATGTGTGGAATGGTGTATAATGTGAATGCATGATAGATATATGCTATGTATATGATAAATGCAATGAATATGTTTGTGAGCATAGTATGCATTTTTGTGTCGATTGATCCCTCGGAGGATTTGCAGAACCTCGTATGATACGATGGTTATATTTGATTCCTTGGAGAATCGGTTGCATTGTGTGATTCCTCGGAGAATCGGTCATAACATGTAATCCCGTGGAGGATTGGTTAGAGTATTTGATTCCGTGGAGAATCTGCTGAGTACTTGATCCCGTGGAGGATCTGCTGAATATTCGATTCCGTGGAGAATCTGATGAATATTTGATTCCGTGGAGAATCTGCTGAGTACTTGATCCCGTGGAGGATCTGCTGAATACTCGATTCCTTAGGGAATTTGTTGAATGAGTCGGTACCGCATTTGCATCTGCATAGGGTCGTGTGTCGGTCTCTATGAGTTGCATGAGTCATCTGTGTATGATGCATTGGTTGTGTGAATATAACTGTGTATGTTATATGTGATTGTTTGGAGGAAATATAGTGAATGTTCATGTGTATGTGTAGAGACATGATTATTTGTATATGCTTAATGTGGTGAGAACATAACTTGAGTATAACTTGTATAATTATGGAGTTATGTATATATACAATTTTATGCATTAACTGTTATGATGTTGTTTCTCACCCTTCTGCTGTTTTATAATGCTCTATGAGGCATTGCAGAGTAGGAAGCTGGAGGTTCTTTTGTGAAGCGATGTCTTCATTCTTTTTGGTCAATGGCTCTGATATGTAACATCTGGGTAGTTAGGAAGTCTTTGACTCTTTTGGAGTTACATTTGTTTTGATTCTTTTGTGATACATATGTGTATGTATCTGCTGTGGATATGTTGTAAAGCATGAATTAACTAATGGTTGTATATACTTTTATGAATGAGATCGATTCAATATTTGGATGTTTCCGCTTTATTCCAAATATTGAGATGTGGGTTACCCATTGTTGCATATCTATTTTGAGCAGGTATCGTATGTGTGTAATTTCATGATAATGTGATGCGCCTCTTTTATACCATGTTTTAATCAAACTCTGATGAAATAAATTTTCTATGTGCCTAATTGATTTATCTAATTTATTTGGGGTATAGAAAGGGGGTGTTACACGGTGGACCTTCCTCAATCTCTCGGTTTGTGCTCTGATGATTACTTTGTGACGAGAACTCTTCTCCTCTTTCTCTTTCGCGGCCGCTGGGGTTTTGCTCGCGATTGTTGTTCGCCCCTCTTCGTCTAGGGTTTCAATAGGGTGAGTTCGTTCCTTTTTATACTTTTTCTGGTTTTCTTTGAATGGGCTTGGATCCTAGTGACTTACGTTATATTTGGTGTTATGAGATTTGAGGAGATTATTTGGTGATTTTATCTGATATGATTTGATTGGATTTTTTTCATGTGGATTGATTCGGTTGTGGATTTATCACTGAATTGGGTTTTGAATCAATTTTGTACTTTCCTTTTCCAGATTCCTTTGTGTAACTCGAAAATCCTCTTATTTGGATATCCACTGATTTGGATAGTTTTTTTTCTTGAATCTTTGCAGATGTGGATTTGGATAGCTTGTTTGTTTCTGATGTGGATAACTGGTTTTGGATTTCTGGATTTGAACCCAATTAACTTTTCTCTTTTTCTTTCAGGTGCAAATAAGTTCGTAGGCTGCCGGTCTTGTGCCACTGGCGAGAAAGGACATAATGGTGATGACGACTTAATAGTCTGAGCCATATTGGGTTGTCGGATGTAGTTGCCTTGCGAATTACATTGAGTTGTTCGAAACAGTTGCCTTATTTCGATTTTCGATGCTCGGTAGGGAGTTTGATAATGGCCACGGCCATAGTCCTCCCGGCCGCTCGAGTCTCATGCCCGATGATGAATTGAACTGAGGGCCAGACTTAAATTCTCTTCCCCTTAAACTTCACTTTATTTTCGATGGCATTTGATTAATGGTTGTGTTTTGACAGGTTGAAAGGGAGTCTCGGTTGCGGTAACTGAGTGGATCTCATGTACGTCTGGCAGCTGTGGGACTGGTTATAATTGCGACTACGGAGTCTATTGAAATATGGTAACGAGCTCATGTTCAATCCGTCGTCAGCTTAGCAATGGTGTTTGCAAATACTGTTGCCTTGATGTTGTTGCGCTTTTCATTGTATCGAGCCCTTGAAGCTTAGTTGCTTACTATCTGAATTTTGATTTCCGATGCACGGTAGGGAGTAGGTGGCAGCTCCGTTTGTTACCATTCTGGTCGCTCGCCTGCGCCCCGTGATGAGTTGAACTGAGGGCCGAAGATAACTTAAATTATTCCTTCTCTTACCTCATGCTTTATGGTTACTTTCGATGTCAGTTGCGGTTGTCAAGCCTGTTTTGTATTTGCAGGCATGATGCTGACTTTGGATTCTGTCTGTTTTGACAGGTCATATGAGATGGTTACAGGCATCTTCTTCAAAGTCGACGTAAAGGTGGTTTGAACTCTGGTGATCTCTTTCTTTTTGTCCACCAGGTCGTGAGTTTAGATGCCTCTGCTTAATATTGTCCTAGGCCATATCTTGATTGTCGCTTGTTACTCATGTTCTAGTCGTTGGAAACGTTCGGAGATCTTGACTTTGTCCGTTTTATGCAGGAGAGTGGCTACTATTCTGGTGCGTCTTCTGTAATCCTTTGGTCTCGCACTTGCCCGAGATTGGCAGTAAACCGACATGCTTACTTTTTTAGGAAAGTTGGTATTTAACGTGAAACTCTTCTACTTGTGTGGACTGTAACTTATTGGTAATTGATGCCTTGGCTATTCACATCTCCTTTTCTTATTTCTTCTTGATAGTACGCCAATGCTAACGTGTTCCTGCCACCACCGGAGGTAGTTAAAGCAAGCGCCTTTTATCATGAAGATGCTCAAATTGCTCTACTGAAAAAAAGAAATTGGCTTTAAGTGGACGGCTTCAAGCACCACACCAGTAGCATACTGAAGAATCCCAAATTTGGATACGAAATGAGTCTCTTGAAAAACTGTGATCTTCTGTGATCATATGCAGTGGCCTACTGACTTCAGCATAAGCAATAGTGATGACCCGACTGATACATGGACATCTCTAACGGAGGTCGCTTGGATTCGACGTAATGAGCGAGAAGCCTTGGGAGTGCAGATTCAAGCTGTAAGATCCTTGCTGGGAAAGGCTTAGGTTTATTGCGTATTTAGGGAATTTCACCGGCATAGAGCATGTCCGGGTTTAGGAATTTCCTTACATCATGAATTGTACATTGTTTAGGACTTAGATAGGTCCCAGTAGGACATTTCCAGTGATCTCCTTTGTGCATACCAGGGCCTTTTGGCTTCTGTTGAACGGTGTAGAACTAATGCATTAAATCATGAACTGTGAATGGTTTATTACGAGTCTTGTTGTTCTCATGAGCATAAATGAGCGTAAACTTTGTTGAGAATTTGACTTGGGTGAATGCCAATGCTCTTGAGTTTAAGCACGAGTTCGATCTCTCGTTTGTAATGAGTTTAACTATTTGCACCTTGGGCTTCATTTGAAATGACTCAAAGTTGAAAACTTCCAGGTAGTTTTTTCATTGCCTTTGACTTCATCCTTGGAAGGATGATACGCTTCGTGGAATTTCCTTTGAATTATCCCGGAGTTTCGGATCATATCTCTTTACTTTGCGAACATAGACAGAATCCTGCTATAACTTGGTTTCACCACTGATAAGATATTTCTTCACAAATTGGTTTCTCATATTCGCAGATTCAAATGAGCAAGAACTTAATATGAGAGCTAATCTTGAATATAAGGGTGTAATGTCGAACAAAATATTCCCATGTAAACAAAACTCCCTCATGATTTAATCTTATTGAAACTCCTTTAATGTTTTTGGAGATCGGTCAATGTTAAAACTTGGTCTTAACTTGAACTTTGATACTTCACTAAGATTGAGTCAATTTAATCCATATGAGATGCACCAAATGAATTCAAAGTAAATACGAGCCGGACTTGGCCGCCATAAACCAAGTGGAACCACTTGATTACATTGCAAACGTGGGATTTAAAGAACATATCAACGATCCTCAATTCTTGAAACCGTAATTAACTTGTGCGAGAAAGCCAAAAGACCCCAATTACCGCGGTCTCATGGTCCCGTCTCTTACTTCGACAGGCCTTCTTGATAGAGGGGGGTGCGGACGTAAGAAGCACCGGAATTGTCTTTAAAGTACAAAATAGTCTATCATAATATAGTGGTCAGTAATAGTCCAAATGAATTTTCTTTGATCGAGTCGATAATTCGATTTTGTTTCGTATTCTTTTCTTTTGAGATCCAACTGGAAATAGTAAAATGTATAACCTCCCCAAGCGTCATGGTATGGAAACCATGAGCGGGTCTCAGTTTGTGATGTCGAACCGCCCCGAGTGTCATAGTATGGGAACCACGAGCTGGTCTCAGTCTCTGATGTAGAACCTCCCCGAGCGTCATAGTATAGATGCTATGAGCTGGTCTCAGTCTCTGATGTAGAACCTCCCCGAGCGTCATGATATATTGTGAGGGCAAATTTTGTGAACCTTGTGAACCTTCTTGGAACACAAAGTCTTGTATTGTGAGGGCAAATTTTGGGGTGCAACAGGCGCGAGAACGAAGTCCTGAAAAGTGAAACACCTCAGCGGAGGGTCATAGAACTGCAACAGAGCATGTAACCCATTCAACTCGGACGTAGAAGGTTTGCAAACCAGACTGAGCAACCTGCCATAAGACTTCCTGAACCTATCCTTCACAGAATCACCTGCTAGAGCTATCAAACCAGTCAACTTCGACACATCAGGGGTCGGGAACTTGTATGCAACAGTTTTCCTGAGAGAGGCCATAAGAATACAATAGGAGGCGAGAAATCCTGGATCGGGGAAACGGTACCTGCAACACAGACACACGTTAATAGAATGCAAATGAACATGCAAACTAATGTAAAATGCAGGCATGCAATAATATATCAGGATAGCTGCTGTGGAGATTCTGTATCAACAATCACTGATGAGAAGAAAACCCCGGTGTAAGACCACTAATCTGATCTGCTAAGAACGACCATCTGATAGGACCATATACATAAGATCAAAATTCTGCTCTGTCGAGAACAAATGTCTGATAATAAGGACCCCGGATGTATGATCAAGAAATATCTGCTGACGAAGTCTTCAGACCCCAAATCAAAAATTTGCCCTATCATGAACAAACATACAGCTGCTGATGAGATCTTCAGACCCCAAAACTGCTCTATCAAGGACAAACTACTGATGACAATACTCTGATCAAAACCTGCTCTATCGAGAACAGACAATTCTGCAACTGAGAAACCCTGGTACCAACATAACTGATTCACGGTCAAGAAAACCAGGTGGTCTGGAGGTCAAAGTTTCCTGCAATAAACCCAATACCACTCACAGGTATGGACCTAAACTGACTCAAGGTACGGCATCCTATGCGTTCATCAGCGTCACAGACTTTCAAAACTGACGATACGATTCCTAGAAGGAGTGGCATCATCAAGTCTTGAAGAGGCCTCACTTAACTGAATCACAAACGATCAGTCCCCAGAGTCGACAATCCACCAAACCAGCAACCGTCTCAACCCAAAGGGTTGAAAGTGAAGCCAACCGGATGAACCTCGTCTGAGCGTGGATTTCATGAGACACTAGTGCCTGCAAAGCAAGCACGCGCCCACTAATTTCCACTCTAATTCTATGGTGCACTCAAGCCTGGGTCTGGCTTCTCACTCATCAGAACTCCCCTCCCACAACAGCACAAATAATCATATTATACTGAAAATAAAATGCGGGAAATAAAGTGCGAGAAGTAAAAATGCGATAAATAAACGCAACCCAACAAGTAAACACACAAACGGTAGGATTGACTCTCTTAGGGAACCAGGAAACCAGAGACTCTGGGTTCTCAGTCCCCAGCAGAGTCGCCAGCTGTCGCTTGCGCGAAAATAAGGTGCCGGCACAACAGAAGAGTCGCCACCTTTCGTTATTTATCCCTCAGAGCGGGAAAGGAAACGATCGGAAAAACCTAACGAAAAAGGGTAAGACAAGGTCGTCGCAACCATTGTCTGGGTTCGGGAGTCGGTTACGCAAGGGGAAGGTATTAGCACCCCTCACGTCCGTCGTACTCGACGGGATCCACGCTTGTTAGTTTATTTGGACGGGTTGGTTTTATTCTATCTACCTATCAAGGCTGGCTGAAAAAGAAAAGAAAAATGACTCGGCAAAGCGTCGCACTTTATGCCTACGTATTCTCATCAGAGAATGAGAAATCAGAGTCAACGTAGTTCGGCCTACGAAGGAGTTATGGGGGAAGGTAGCTCGCCAAGACTTCGCCATCTTGTGCCTACGTACTCTCAACAGGCATGAGAGATTAGAGCTCACGTAGTTCGGAAAACTACGGTTTATTTCCTGTCTTTGAAAGAAGTGTTTTTTATGGTGTTTGCGATTTCAACCGCACTAGAGACTATGACCTGAGAGTGAATGCGTCACATGTCACCCAAAGGGTACCATACTAAACATCCAGACTATGGAAAAGAAACTCTCCCACAATCCTTTCTCAGATAGCTTAAGGCTCGTAACGTATGAAAGAAATCATTCATGATTACTGTATCTTAAACTGTTTTGAGGTGAGAAGAGAACAGGCCCAACTATGAGGGAGACTATCAAGTCCTACTGTTATCATGCCATGGATTCATCCTATGGTTGAGGTTTGAACAGGGAACTCCTAGGTGTTGTCATGCATAGGTTTCAACCTAAAAGTCTATCATCAAATCCTTATCAAAGGAAATGAGAGTCCTAAGGGATCATGTCAATGATACACCAAATCAGACAAAAGCATCAGCTTTAACAGTAAAGTGCATGCAATGCAAGTGAGGGAGGAAATGTGTGTGGGGCTTCAGCCTCCACAAGCTCGTCTCGACCTCAAGCCAGTCATGAAATAACAGTAATCATACTGAAAAATAAACAACATGCTATCAAGCAATAAATAGTAAACTGCAATCATACAGATAAAATGAAAACATGCTATCAAGCAAACAAACCACATGGGCAAGGGAGCAGGGCTCTACCGAATACCTGCAAGCAAAGCCAAGCAATAACAATACAAGCAGAGGGAGCAACTCAACCTCTAATGCAATCATGCTCCTAGATTCTACCTATTCTAGATGGACTTAATCTGATGCAACAGACAAATCAAGCAAAACACACAATACAGAAAAGAAAACAGAAGGAAGCTTCAGCTCCTCCAGTAGCTACTCAGTCTTCAGACTTCAATCATCAACTGCTTTCCAGGTATCAACCCTACAACATGAGTGTCAACTCATCTTCTCCCCTTAGCTTCAGCTTCTTTGATCAGCTCCACCTTCAGGCTTCACCATCTTCAGGGATCTTCAAGTATCAACTTGATCTTCATGCTTTTCAAGCTTCAGCTGGAATGGCAGTCTTCAAGGATTCATCCTCCTCAACAATCTTCAATGAAGTCTTCATCTTCATGCTCAGGCTCTGACAGCTCTCAAGACAAATCAAATCAGAGAGAAATCACTACAGGATAAGCTAGGGGATATTGAACTGCTTATTTGATCACCAAAGGTGACCTATAAGGGTTCAACATCAAATGAAGGATTCCCTCAAAAGTTCTACCTCCTGGGTATGACACTAATCCCTCCAAAGGAGAGAGGTGTATACCCTGGAAGGAATTTGAATCACAGGGAGGAATGGATGTGAAGAATACCATCCATGTTTGAGAAAGAAATTATCTACATCTAAGCTCTCCCTAATCCTAACCCTAAAACAAAACCCTAATCTACCTCTAAGCAAAGCCCTAAAGCAAAACCCTACACAAGAGAAATCAATCCCAGTCTTCAAGCTTCAAAACAAGCTTACCAAAGAAAGGGAGCTAAGTAGGAAGACTCATAGTGCCTTCCTCAGGAAAGCACTAGGAGGCTTATACTTAGGACTCATATCCCATGTGGCTCAACAACTGTGATCGGTTTACATTCCTCCTCCGGAGAAACTAAACTCACATGAAGGCTCCGACATCATTGGATACTTGAGAAATCCTACATGAACTAAGGGAACTAAGTGAACAGACCCATAATGCCTTCCTCAGGAAAGTACTAGGGGGCTTCCACTTAGGAATCATATCCCATGTGGCTCAACAACTGTGAACGGTTTACATTCCTCCTCAGGAGAAACTAAACTCACATGAAGGCTCCGACATCATTGGATACTTGAGAAATCCTACATGAACTAAGGGAACTAAGTGAACAGACCCATAATGCCTTCCTCAGGAAAGTACTAGGGGGCTTCCACTTAGGAATCATATCCCATGTGGCTCAACAACTATGATCGGTTTACATTCCTCCTCAGGAGAAACTAAACTCACATGAAGGCTCCAACATCATTGGATACTTGGGAAAGAGGTGAGAAGAAAGAATGAAAGACATCCATAGTGCCTTCCTCAGGAAAGTACCATGAACTTCCCTCAGACTCCAGGGTCTCAAACCTCACAGAAAGAGAGCAAGCTCCTAAACCAGGCCTTCGATCTTCTAGTATGCTCCATTAAGCTCCACAATGAGATACCAAGCTCCTCAAGCCAAAGGAAACTCCAAAGCAAATCAAACTAAACAAAACTTGCCCTAAAGGCCACACAAACAATCATTCAATTCAAAAATCAACCAAAAATAGTATATTATCATATTAAATCCTAATATAAATGCTAGGGGACCCTACATAACTACCCTTAAGTCCCATATATTCCCCATAGACTAAATTGCCCTATAAAGCCTAAATCTAAAATTGTTATGATCTTATGTTAAAGTTTTAATCAAATTCTATACTACCTAGAACTACCTAATTAAAACTACCCTAAAAATTATCACAAAATTATAAAATTAATTCAGGGGGACCCTAAACCATTCATCTAATTATCCTAAAAAAATTGGATCAAAAATCCTAAGGGAACTACCCTAATTAAATCCTACAAAATAGCATACCAACTAAAAGAATTAAAAAAGCAATTAAAAGTAAAAATGCACAAAAAAAATAAAAATGAAATAAAATGGCTATTTTATATTTTTATATTTTTCTAGACAGAAAATGAAAATTGGGAAAAAAAGTTGCATTAAAAAATATTTATTTTTTATTGTTATGATTTTTTGAAGTGAAAAGAAATTTGGAGAAGAAAATAATATGAAAATTAACATGGGGTGCAAGAAACAAATACATCACGTTGAAAATGATAATGGGCCCAGGAGGGGGGTGCGCCTAGCATGGCGCGCCTGGGCCCAGCTTATTCAAAAAAACTGAAAAAAAGATAAAAGAAAAAAGGTAAGCTGGCGGTGTAGATAGCAGGTTTTGTAGCACAAAACACATGGGCCTGGACAAAGGGGGGTGGAGAAAGCATTCCACTTATCCAAAACGCAGCCGTTTGGACGCTGCAGCCCCCTCCCAACTTCGTGCGTGATCTGGTCCGTCCGATGGGCCCCCAAGTCACAAATTCAACGCGAATCCAACGGTTGTTGTGTATCATCTTCAACCTTTCTAGGGTTTGTAGTAAAACTTGCCATGGATGAAGCTTCATGCGTACAACTTCTGGCAACCCGTGCGCATGCATACCTCAACCAAATTCGAAACTTCAAAAAGAAAACATGCTCCATTTTCCAAGCAGAATACAACCATGTGCTTAGTTTCCATTAAAACCACCTAGAACTAGAAACCCGATAACACAATTCTCCAACAACACTCAAACTTCGACCTTCTTAAACCTTCAATTTCTTGATATCAGAATACTCACCTCATGTCCCTGATCATCCTAAGCTAATGCACGTGGATTAATACTCATTACAACTCCAGTTCTTGATCCATAAAGTAAACATGTCAGATTTTCGACCTCCATAGAATGCACTCAAACCTTCCAAATTTGTTCTCCTATTGGTCTCTAATACAACTATCCTAACCATTCTATCTAACAATGCATAATTAAGGAGTTTCAAGAGCTTTTGCAAACCTTGTGGGTGGCTATGGCAGAAGTAGTTATCCCTCGATTCAATGCTTGAAACTTGCCACGGTGGATCTTTGATTGATGATAAAAGTTCTGTATGCAAAAAGATTGATGGATAATGCTTGTATCTTGATCTTGAGTGAGATTTGCTTTTCTTGCACTTTCACCACCAAAGCTTCAATCTTCCATGGATCAACCTTCAACTCAGTATACAAATGCTCATCATGATCCGGAGAATGTGTTTGTGGAGAAGAAAAAGAATGAAAATGGAGAAGAATAGGGATTTGATCTTGAATTGCAAAATGGAAGGAATTTGGTCAATTCTCTCTTTTTTGCACTATGAACATCAACAATCACCAACCTTGAATCAATGGGCTTTGCCATCAATATATAGACATGTTTAGAAAGATCTAGAATCATCTAGATCACTCTAGATGGAACTTGAAGTTTCTAGGATGTGGTATTTGCATTTCCATTCTCACCACATGAGATATATCATGACAAAATCCCATAACATGAGTAATTAGCTTGATTTTCTCCTTAGGTGGTATTTTGGACAATATGTCATGCTTAAACACCTTGTTTATTAAGCTTTCCTTTGATTTGGCTAGGTACCCCATTATGCAAGTAAGACTTTCACAAAGCAACTCCAAAATTTAAGCCCCAAATCAAAATTGTGGCTGAACCATTGTTCTTAAAATATCCTTTGGAGTCAAAATTATCTATCATATGCCATGGTTAGGGTTTATAGCTTGGATTTTGTGATTTTCCATTTCACTTGAATTAACTTATGTCCCTTTTTTAGGCCATTTTTATCACTTTTTGCTATGAGCCTTTCCAACATCTCATGACCACCCTACTAGCCTTAAAACATCATTCTAAGAAACTTTTATGTTGAAAGTTTTTCCATTTGAAGCTTGGAAGCAGGAGATATGGCCATATGCTTGAAATGACCTATAAGTTCAAAATGACCAAAATGCCCTTGGCTTGTCAAAGCCATAAGTTGAGTTCTACAAATCCTATCAAGGACTTCTAGTACTCTCTAGAAATCTAAGAAGATGCTCTTCAACATTCATGTTGACCAAGAGATCATAGGAATCATCCTACTAGGGAAAAAGTTGTCTGCAAGTTGGGTGACTTTCAAGGACCCAGATTCACATACCTCAGATGACCTGTAATTTGTCAAAACCATAACTTGAGCTCTGCAAATCCTATCAAGGACTTCTACCACTCAAATTAAAGCTAAGAACAAGCTCTACAACATTCATGTTATGGGGAAGATGAGATGACAATCACATCTTGAGCTAAAACTGCCTGGAAGATAGGGATCAAACTAGGGGGTTTTACACTGTCAATCCTTAGAAACCCTAGCTTGAAACTTCTCAAACTCCTCAATCATGATGAGTTGGTCTAGGAATCGTCCTTATAACATCTCAATACATCATTCCATGATCACATGGCTCTTGGATTAGGTCTCAACCCTCTCCAAAACATCAGTTGACTCAGGGTTGACCCAGTCAAACCCTAATTCTACCACTCATGGTTGAATCTTCTGAATTCTTGCATAATGACCTCTCTGGGCTTCATGATGACCTTCAAGACATCTCATAGGCTTTATCTAAGCTTCATGTCCATTATCAAAGTCTCAGAATCATCTGAGGAGCTCCCACAACTCTCAAGTTATGAGACACACAACCTTGGTTTCAACCAATTTCTCTGAGGATCTCTTGAACTTTCTGATGAAGGTACCAACCTTCAAACACTTGATGGGTGAATAAATGTTGGTAAAATTTTGGGGTGTAACACTTGTAGGAAGGATGGAGAGCTTCCTGGGGATTCTTCAAGTAAACTGCCCTAGTTTAGCTGTGTGTTGTAGGTAAAACTGATAATCGCTTCAGCTTGTTGAAGATGACTGATCCGCTGGGTGCTTGGAAGGCTTGCCCCAATCTGAGTCTTGAAATATCTTCTGGATAAACCACATTTGAGAAGACCTTGCCTTGAACAAATATTGAACTGATTCTTCGATAGGATGTGAAAAGGAGTTTGCCCCTAATAGGATCCCCGACCAGGTTTCTCAACTGTTTGAAAATTCCTTGAAAGGAAAGCAGTTTGTAAACAAAAGTGCTCATACAAACATGGTAATGTAAATTTCATGCAAATTTTGAAATCAACATCATTTTTGAAAGATGCAAAATAAATGAGTCATTGGTCAGAACACGGTGGTTCGAGACATTCAAAGTTTAAAGCACATGTGTACTGCCAAAATAATTGATTTGTAAAGATCTTTTGGAGTCATTTTATGCAACCTTGATGTAGTATGCTTTCAAAATAACCTTGTTTCAGTTAGGTCTTTTGAGGGTTGTAGCGTGGCCTGGTTCACGGTTTAAGAAACAAAAAATAAAGGCTCAAAGTTTATTTGTGCCCACCCACTCTACGTGATGATCTTCAGTCCTATGCTTAGCTAACTCAGAATATACAGTCAAGTTCCTATAAGAATTGCACTGATTATAGCCATGATGTTGGTTCAGCAGTCCAAGGACTCTTGAGACCGCAATCACTGCTTCTTTACAACATTTGGTTATTTTGACATTGAGGACTTTCAGGGTGAAGATTTTAAAGATCTCCCTTTTTATTATCCCTAACTTTTGCCTGAACTGTTTCTTGCGAAGACTACGGTTAGTGGGATGCCCCAGTTTTGCCTAAGTCTCCTTCATAGATTTTGACTTAGCAGGCTTTTTCTTTTGATTTTTTTAAAAAGAAAGAGAGTGACTGTCTGGCTTAATGATTACGGCGAACCATCATCGGCTTTTTGGCTAGAAAACATCTTCAACACTTGTTTGTTAAGTGTGAAGGAAAAATTATGGATGCAACCTTTATATGAAAGGTGCCTTGCACGAACGCATAACCAATTTAACTGAGAACTACCCATCCCAAGCTTAAAACAACGGGTTTTTGTAAAGAAAGAAACTCCAACTTCTAGGCTCAAAGGGGTTGACTAGGGATTATCTTCCTTATTTCTCCAGTGTTTGGGAGTTGAAACAATGCCTTACATCGTCAATAAAGTTTGATTGAAAGCATACTGACAATAGTTATAGGTATAACGTTTTCATCATCCTCCCTCAAATATTTGCATATCAAAAGTTTGAACAAAAGGTGCATATTTTTAAAAGATAAAGCATAAAGATGCAAATATTGGACAAAATGAATTGAATCAAAAGTTGCAATACTCATTTCATTAATACAAAAGCACAAACATAATTTGAAGGCAAACAGCTAGTACAAAATAAGGAAAATACAAACAGCAAGAAACAAAAGGCCTAGTGACTAAATCAAGGCAAGGATGAGTCGTCTTGTCTGAAACACTAGCGTTTAGGAAGACATCCTGCTGAAGTCAGTCTGAAGCTTCACCTTTGATGTACTGGCAAGGGATTGTTCTGGAAATTCGGATGACTATCCTTAAAATCAAGGATTCCAGTTTTAATCAACTCACGCACTCTGGCTTTCAGTGCATAACACTGTTCCAAGTCGTGGCCTGGGGCACCCTCATGAAAAGCACAATGGAGATCAGCTCTAAATCCAGCTGGAGGAGGATTAGGAGGAGGTTGCAAAGCCTTTGTAGTGACCAACCCTTGTTGAACCAAATCAGGATAAAGTTCTGTGTATGTCATGGGAATAGGATCAAATTGATTCCTATTTCGATACTGGTTCTGTCCAACAGTTGGACGTTGAGGAGTCTGAGCTGGTCGTGGAGCAACAACAGCAGTAATGACAACAATAGTAGAGTGATCATACCTTGGTTGGAGACGAGGATTTCTCACTTCAACCATGACAGCGTTGGTTTGATCTTCTTTCTTCTTATGGAAGGCCCCAAAGGGTTTCTTCGCACCACTTGAAGACTCAGCGGCTTTGGAGACTTTACCATTTTCAGTCCTTCTTCTAACCTTTGGCCAATAGTCACCAGATCTGTAAAGCTTGAAGATACATTTCCAATCATATTTTCCCAATAAAGAGGGGACATAGTATCCATGAACATTCCAGTTAGATCCTTCTCTGCTAGAGGCGGTTCAACCTGGGAAGCCAACTCTCTCCATCGATGAGCATACTCTTTGAATGACTCTTTCTTATTCTGAGACATATTTTGAAGTTGACGGTGATCAGGAGCCATGTCCAAATTGTATTTGTATTGCTTCATAAAAGCGTTGGCGAGATCTTGGAAGCAGTGGATGCTGCTATACTCTAAGTTCATATACCATTTGAGAGAAGCACCACGCAAGCTGTCCTGAAAGCAGTGGATAAGCAACTTCTGATTGTTGGTATAGGCTGCCATCTTTCGGAAGTGCATGACCAGATGGGCTCTTGGACATGAGTGACCCTTGTATTTCAAGAACTCAGAAGTTTTAAACTTAGCAGGCATAACGAGACCAAAAACTAAACACATATTGTCTGCATCAACGTTGAAGAAATATGTACCCTCGACAGCCTTGAGTCTCTTGTTTATGTTCTGAAACTGTTCACGGACAATCTCAGGCTCAACAAAATCTTCATGGTCTTCTCCTTGAGCACTGGCAGCATGGTAGTCAAAGAAAGGAGTCTCAAAGGGAGTTAGGTCATTTTGGGCAACAGTATGGACCACAGGTCTGGCTTCTGTAAAGACGGGAGCTTGAAAAACAGGTCTAACAGTTGGACCGATTATAGCAGTAGATGCAAGGGGTGGAGAGTAGTTGCAAGGTAAACCAAACTCTTGCCAAGTTGAAGGTGGCAATTGAACAGGAGCAGGATCAACATTTGAAACTTGTTGAATGATGGTCCTTTGAGATTCTCCTCTGGCCATCAAGACCTGAAGCATCTCGGTGAGCTTAGTCACGCATGATTTCAACTCATCGATCTCCATTCGGATTTCTGCGTTGTGTACTTCTTGCTCTGACATCTTGCGTCTATAATCAGCTCTAGTCCAATATCGGTGTTGAGGAATCAGTTTGACGACTCAAATGCACACTGGAAGATGAAGACAACCGGAGATGAACGACTGGACAAGCAGAGGTATGCAACAAACTGTGCAAAGATGCAAATGCAATGAAATTCTATGCAAGACTGGATGCAAAACACACATAATAGGATCAAAGGTTCAAGATCACAACATGAGGTCTGGGTAACGAACCAACCATAGAGCGTGTACTATGGGTAAAGCACCTGCGTAACGGGTTCTCACAAATTTCCCAGAGTCCTCGACCCATCTTTCGGATATTATCGACACACCAACTACTTAGAAATCAACAATATTCTCAAGAGAGTCTCGTTTGAGTGTATTATCGCGTATCAACTACGCCGGGAATACTCCCTCATAGTCATCGCACTTCATCCTAAAAGGCCAAGTGGGGGTAAAAGGTAACTAAAAGTCCTCAGTGTCACAGGCTCCTAGGTTGAAAGTAGTAATGTTTTCACGAATACTCGTTCAACAAAAATACTCCCAAGAGGGCCTCCACTGAGTGGTGATTTCTCAAGTCATCTTGGTCGGGAATCAACTCCCTATAAGCCTTCTTGAATATACCACCTTCCTATCATAAGTGCACTCAAGTCCGGGTATAGGACTTTTATCCTCACCACTCAAGATAACAACCCTGCATACAGAAAACCCAGGCACAGACAGATATATACAAATATACAAGCATAAAAGCAGCAAACATTAAGCAAACACAAATATAAACAAGGTGGGCTTAACCCTCTTAGGGGATGTCCCTAGTGAAGTCGCCATTTCTGTTGCAGTGAGAATCGTGATACCAAGCTATTGATTAACTTGAATCTTAATTCTTAAATTTACAACCGGACTTTAATTTATCCAAAAAGGAAAGGTTTAAAGAAAGAAAAACCTATAAAAATGCAAAGCAAAAAAGCAAGGCTTAAATCTAAGCAAACACGGATCTAAAGGTTCGGGGCTTGCTTATGCCTAGGGTAGGTATTTCACATCCTAAACATCTGTAGTACTCTACAAGAACCTCTTGTTAGTATTTGTGTTTGCTAAAGTTTTCTTGCTAAAGGAAAAGTGCTAAGGGTAAAAATATGTACAAAGTTTGCTCGCGAAGACCTCACATCTCGTTGTTGCACCCTAAAATTTGACCAACCGATTCTCCTATCTGGTTCAGGGTTCAATTCATATTCGCATATCCGATGCCTGACATTTGTGCACAGACAGAGGATGTCAGGGTTACAGCTTGGTTTTCATTTACCAGATATGTCAGGGTTTTATTTTCGGGAAATTGTGCGCTCCTCGGTGTTTGCAGCTCACATGGTGGTTTTTGGGATATTCTGATGCCCGGGGGTTTACTGTTTGATTCGATCTGGTCTCGCGCTCGTTTATGTTGGTCATCTGCATTTGTCTGCATTCTTTTAGAGTTTAATAGCCTTTTGCGGATTTTAAATAGGCTTTTTAGATTTTTTTAGGATTTAAATAGATTTTTTTAACATTTTTAAATAGTTTAAATCTTTTTCTAGAGCTTTATAGATTTTTTAGAATTTAAATAGGTTTTTAATTGGTTTAATAGTTTTTTTTAATCATTTGTAGAATATAATGGATTTTAAATAGTTTTAATTGTTTTTAGAATAATATAGAAAGAGTATAGTTTTTTCTTTTATTAATATAGGATTTAATAGTTTTAAATAAATGGTATAGAAATTTTATAGAACTTTAATAGTTTTTTTAAATAGAAATAAATAGAGTTCTAATCTTTTAATAGATTTTCCTTTATTAGTTTTAAATAGAATTTTAATAGATATTATAAATAATGTAGAGGTTATTAGAGTTTTATTAGAAGTTAATTAGAGGTTAATTCTTCTTTTAGATTTAATTAGGGTAATTAGTTTAATATAGAATTTAGTTAGGTGTTAATTCTGTTTTTTAGGAATAATATGGATAATTAGGATTTTAATCTTGTTTAGGGTCTTATTAGGATTTATCAAGATTAATTAGGATAGATTAATTTTCAGTTAATTGTAGTGTTAATGTGTAGTTAATTGGGTTTAAGATTGAATTAGTTTTAATTAGATAATTTCTTCCTTTTTTTATTTCATCTTTTTGGGTTCATTCCAGTTTTTTTTCGTGGGCCCAATTAGGGTTTTGAGGCCCAAAATCATTTTCAGTCCATCTGTTTTTGTCCAGAAATCAGCAAAAAACGCCACTTGTCACTATAAAATGGGGCCACGCGTCCACCATGGGAGGACCCCACCTCACAATCTCCCTCAGCTCAGAATCTTACACGCGTTTTCCACTCACCCTCGTTCTGCCACACGTCCCACATACAATCCTCACGCCTGCCACTTGTCCTCCCCACAGACCTTCACCTGAGCCTCACCGAAACCCCACCGCCGGGCATGCAGACGCCCTGAACACACTACCGCTGGCCACCCTAACGCCTTCTGGCCACCGCAACAGCTCGCCGGAGCTAGTTTTCTACCCAGAATCCTCCTGCCTTCTCCTTTCTTCTCCGATCTTCCCCGTCCCTCTTCATCCATTCTTCGCCGGAGAACTCAACCACGTCGCCGGAAACTTCAAAGAAATCTCAGAAAAATCTCCAGAAAACCCAGAACCACATTCAAACCTTCATCATTCTGCCCAGATTTATCCACCAACCTTCAGAAAAACTTCAAAGAATTCCAGAACGCATTCAAACCTTCATCTTCGTCATATCACCAAGAACGGTTTTCCAGCGTATGATCTTCATCGTGACTCCCAGCGATTCATCAAGATTCCCAGAAAAGCGCCCAGATCTTCATCGTCTTGCTTCGTCGTTTCCAGAACACCAACTCATTCACCAATTTCCCAGAAAGATTGTTGATCTTCAAGCAAACCTTCAAGATCCAGAACTGCATCTTCGTAAATCGCCTACGAACGCGTTCTTCCAGCAATTTCCACCCAGACTCTTTGAAGACCATCTTCAGAAAACTCGTAGATCTTCAGCGCTACAACAACGACGTTCTCCAGGTTCCATCTTCTGTTCTTTATACTCTTTGCATGTACGATTAGTCTGGTTCGTTTAGGTTGTGGTGTTTAGACGAATGATGAAGTAGCGATGGAGGTGTTCTAGAAGATTTGTAGTTAACGGTGTCGATCGGAAGGGAAAGTTGTTTGGGTAGAGTTTGAGTGTCTCAGGACTTGTTTGATGATTCTTGAGAATTGCAGAGAGGAGGGAGGTTGGAGATGAACGGCTAGGGTTTGCATTAGGTGAACAGTAGCCAGACTTGTTAGAGAAGAAGATTGTTTTGTTCATTGGCTAGTTGGATTAGGGTTACGGATTGGGTCCAAGGCCCAAATTCGTTTTGCTGAAGCTCACCCCCATTATGCTCGTTATCCCCCCCTGCGTGAGAGGCTGGATAGGAAGTGGATTGGGCCTTTGCCCCACTTGCTAAACGCACCCCCTGTGTTTGGGCCTTAGGCTGAAGACAACTAGGATCAGTACTATTCGCACCCCCCTGTTTTGTTCCTTGTTATTTTCTTTTTTAATTTTCTTTGTTTGTATCATGTTAGAAATAATTCCAAAAAAAATAGTAGATTTGATCAAATAATTCCATTCTTTTTTCTATATGTTCATAATTCAATGTAGAATTTTATAGTACAAAAACATTAATTTGATCATGCATTTTATTTTTATTTGGCATTTTTGCATTTTAATTGATATTGAATAATTGATTTGTGGCACGTCTGCCTTGTTGATTTTAGTTCTTTCATCTGGTAATGAATTTTGCTCTAGTTTTTTAGTATGTTGCCCTAGACTAATGCATGTTCCCCATAGATTTTTCATAGATTTGTTAGAGGTTGATTGATATTCTTTTAGGGTTAGAGAATAGAGACCTCACAACTTGTTGGTAACCCTTGACCATTCATATATTAGGGATTGTTTAGTAGCCTTAAAAGTTGACTTAGGCTTTGAGATTTGATCTTGGGATCATAGAGCCATGTAGGTTTCCCCTAGATTTTTGATAGATTTTTATAGGGTGTTTTGTTATTTTTGTTTGAGCCTGAGAATAGGAGAAGTCTTGATAGGCTTCTGACTTTGAAGTTTAACTGTGGTTGAACTTCAGAGATAGTTTCTTTTGGGTTGAGGGCCTGTGGTTTCTTCTTGAAGATGGAGGCTGGTTGAAGTCCTGTTGGAGCTTGCAAGGATGCATGGATAGAGGTCCTAGTCTAAGAGCTTGCTCTCTGTTTGTGAGGTTTGAGATCCTGAAGTTTGAGGGAAATTTATGGTACTTTCCTGAGGAAGGTACTATGAATGACTTTCATTCTTTCTTCTCACCTCTTTCGTAAGTATCCAATGATGTTGGAGCCTTCATGTGAGTTTAGTTTCTCCTGAGGAGGAATGTAAACCGATCACAGTTGTTGAGCCACATGGGATATGATTCCTAAGTGGAAGCCTCCTAGTACTTTCCCGAGGAAGGCACTATGAGCCTGTTCACTTAGTTCCCTTAGTTCATCTAGGATTTATTAAGTATACAATGATGTTGGAGCCTTCATGTGAGTTTAGTTTCTCCTGAGGAGGAATGTAAACTGATCATAGTTGTTGAGCCACATGGGATATGATTCCTAAGTGACAGCCTCCTAGTACTTTCCCGAGGAAGGCACTATGGGCCTGTTCACTTAGTTCCCTTAGTTCAGGTAGGATTTCTCAAGTATCCAATGATGCCGGAGCCTTCATGTGAGTTTAGTTTCTCCTGAGGAGGAATGTAAACCGTTCACAGTTGTTGAGCCGCATAGGATATGATTCCTGAGTGGTAACCTCCTGGTACTTTCCTGAGGAAAGCACTATGGGTTTGTCTGCTTAGCTCCCTTTCTTTGGTAAGCTTGTTTTGAAGCTTGAAGACTGGGATCGATTTCTTTTGCTTAGGGTTTTGCTTAGAGATTTGATTAGGGTTTTGCATAGGGCTTTGCTCAGAGATAGATTAGGGTTTTGTTTTAGGGTTGTTTAGGGGGCTTGCTCAGGGTTTTAAGCTTTGGATAGAGGTTTATCAGGTTGGCTAGCCTTCTCTTTGTGTTGTTTGACTTGTGTGGTGTTGTGCTGCATTAGACTTAGGGGTTCATCTAGATATTTCTGAGGTAGGTGCATCTTAGAGATAGGCTTTGTGTGCATGAGAAGTTGAGGTGTCATCCTTCTGCTTGTTTGTTATTGAGTGGCTTTGCTTGCTGGTATTTGGTAGAGCTGAGCTCCCTTACCTCTGTGGTTTGCGGCCTTTGTGCCTTGCTTGTTTGGTTGTCGCATTCATGCATATTTCCAGTATTTCTTTACTTTGCAGTTGATTCCTGTTTGTTGTTTAGTCCTGTTGCCATGATCCCTTAGGAGCTCTAACTTCTCCGCTGCGGAGGAGTTATGATAGACATTAGGATGGTCAACCAGGCATGATAACAGTAGGTAGATTCCCCCTTTTTCAACCATAGTTTTAGGGTGTCTTTTCCCTTTCTCAGCAATAGAAAGCACCTGAGTAGCTTGTGTCGTAGTTAGCCGAACTACAGCTGCTCTGATTCCTCGTACCAGACGAGGATATGTAGGCATAGGATGCGATATCCTAGCGAGCACACTAACAACTAACTTTTTGTTCTCTGGCGGCTGTGCAATCGAGACTTTCCCGCTGACGACTGATTGCTATCCCTTTTCTCTTGCCCGAGTGCATTTGAGACCAGACCGTAGTTGTAGGTTCCCGAACCTTTAGAACCAGTTTATTTTCTCACTGTTGTGTGAGAGCCCCCAGTTTAGCCGTAGTTAGTCGAACTACGTTTGCTCTGATCTTCCATGCCGTGTGGAAGTACGTAGGCACAGGACGCGATATCCTGGCGAGCAACCTTCCCCCCGTTTAGACGTAGGTAGCCGAACTACGTTGACTCTGATTTCTCATTCTCTGATGAGAATACGTAGGCATAAAGTGCGACGCTTTGCCGAGTCATTTTTCTTTTCTTTTTCAGCCAGCCTTGATAGGTAGATAGATTATAACCAACCCGTCCAAGTAAACACCAAGCGTGGATCCCGTCGAGTACGACGGACGTGAGGGGTGCTAATACCTTCCCCTTGCGTAACCGACTCCCGAATCCAGGTTTTGGTTGCGATGACCATACCTTTTCCCGTTTTTGCGAGGTTTACTTCGAGCGTTTCCTTTCCCTCCGTTGGGATAAATAACGCACGGTGGCGACTCTCCTGTCAGCCGGCGCCGATTTTCGCAGTAGCGACAGCTGGCGACTCTGCTGGGGAAAGAAAAAACATCTAGGGACTTTTCCCATCCCTTATGCTGGGACCGTTTCCCATCCCCTACGCGGGTCAATCCTAGCGCTTGGGTGTTTATCTGTTGGGTGTTGTGCATATGTGTCTTATCTTTCTGTACTTTACTTTCCCGCACCTTTACCTTTCCGCATTTACTTTCAGCACTATATTATTATGTTTATTGTTGTGGGAGAGGGAGGTTACTGTGAGTGAGAAGCAGGAACTGGGCTTGAGTATGCACCTAAACATAGTTGCGGAGAGTAGTAGACGGACCTGTCTGCTGAGCAGGCACAGTTCCCTACGAAATTTGCGCTCAGACGAGGTTCTCGCAGAGGTGCTCCTTTCCGGTCTTGAGGATCTGAGGGGAGTCCAGACGTGAGGATTGTCGACTCTGGGGACCGATCATTTGGGAGTCAGCTAAGTGAGGCCTCTTCATGACTTGATGATGCCACTCCTTCTGGGAATCGTATCGTCACTCATGAAAGTCTGTGACGCTGATGACCGCATAGGATGCCGTACCTTTGTCCGTGGATTAGGTCCATCATACCTGTGAGGGGGATTGGGTTATTGCAGGAAAACTGGCCTTCAGAAACCACGATTCAGTATTTATTAGACGGTGTTCTTAATTCATCTCCAGGTGTGTTGTTTGGATCAGATGGGTTTCTTGTCTGAGGTTGATACTATTATCAGATGGTTTTCTCGTCAGATACAGAGGTTCAGACGGATTTCTTACCAGGGGATTGGTATTTCGAGTATCAGATGATAGTTAGTGTCATGAGGTTCTGGTGACCGTGGTGGTTTTCTGTTCTTGATCACAGAGATGTTCCTCTTCAGGCTACAACATAGCCCCTGTGTTCACTGATTGCATTATTTATCATACTGCATCATTGCATTACCATTTGCATTCAACTAACGTGTGTGTATTGCAGGTACATATTTTCCCTCCCAGTTCCGGTGTTTGTCTCCTAGCAAGACATGGAAGCCATGAAGAGAGTGCTACCCTACAGATTCCCGTCTCCTGATATCAGTTTGTTGTCAGAGTTAATTACTGTTGCCAAGAAGAGGGTGATGGGAGATTTCAGGAAGACGTATGGGAGAATATTGAATATGTTTACCAGCCCTCGGCTTACGAGATCAGCGGCATTTACACCCTGTTGCAGTTTTATGATGCAGAGCTCAGGTGTTTCGTATTTCCTGACTTTGTTTTGGCTCCTACCCTGGAGGAGTATTCTGCACTCTTGGATATACCGATTCGCGAGCAGATGCCTTTCTATCGTACGGACGCTAAGCCTAATCTGGCTGAGCTTTCTGCCATCCTGTACTTAAGAGAGTCTGAGCTGACAGGGAAGATGATCAGAAGAGGAGATGTGTGGGGATTTCCGTTGGATGTTTTGGTGGAGAAGGCTCGGGAGTATGCCAAGAAGGGTGGCTGGGTTGTTTTTGACGCCATCCTTGCTGTGTGTGTTTATGGCATCGTATTGTTCCCAAACATTCCTGATTTTGTTGATGCAGATGCTTTCTATATTTTGGCTGCAAAGAACCCAGTTCCTACCTTGCTGGGAGATCACCACCATTCCACTCACTACCAAAATGAAAAGCGGCGAGGAAGGAATGTGTCTTGTTGTGTACCTCTACTGTGCAGGTGGTTCACTAGTCATATGCCGAATTCAGGGCCTTTTGCTACTTCTATTGATTCTTTAGGATGGCCTGAGCGCTTGATGGGGTTGACTTCTGAGAATGTGGTGTGGGTTAACGAAGAGGTATTCGGAGTTGAGGTCATATTCAGATGCGAAGGATTCCCTAATGTTCCTTTAATAGGAAGGAAAGGGTGTGTCAATTACAACCCTTCCTTATTGATCAGGCAGTTTGGGTATGCACCTCAGGGAGCGCCGAAGCCCGAGGAGATACAGGAATCTCTGTATCTCACTGGGGCAATAGGGAAAGAGATGTTGATCAAGCTTGAGAAAGCATGGAAGAACCTGCATAAGAGAGGGAAGCCTTCAGGTAGCAGAGGGGGTACTCGAGTTCTTGGTCCGTATGTGGAATGGATTCGTGAACGAGCTACGAAATTCCTTATGCCTTATCCTGTAGTTCAACCATTGTATCCATCTCCGGTGGAGGAGCCCACCACTATAGACATGCAGGTATACAAACAGCTGATGGCGGAGAAAGAAGAGTTAGCAAAGGCTAAAGAAGCTTTAGAGAAGGAGAATGCCCAGCTTCGTCATGAAAAGATTGAAACAGGATATTTTTCCAAGCAACAGGCCGAAACTCTAAAACATCTGAAGACTACGTTATTGGAGTTGACTGAAACCAAGAAGCGTCTAGAGTTAGATGTAGACTCAGTTAGCAGTTTATTGGCTACTAAGAAGCAAGAGCTGGAAAGGGCCTACACGAAGCTAGCTAAGTTCAGAGAGCACTGGGATCTCACTATGGCCAAACGCAAAGAACGGGAAGAAGAGCTAAAGACACAGGTTGCTCAGTTGGGAGAACAGGTCAAAGCAAAGACTGAAGAGCTCGAAGAAGAAGCATGTCGTCGATACGAGGCCGAACGCCAGCTGATTGATGCCATGAAGAATCTGGAAGATTGTCAGCGCAGAGCAGACGTCAAGAGGCCCAAACCTGGGGATGGTGCCCAGGATAAGGCTTGGGAAGACTTTGTCAGAGATATCCAGGGAACGGTCAGAAAAAGGGATCAGTTGATAGAAGGCTTGATTTATCGACCGGATCACCCAGAGACGAAGAAGCTGGTTGAGGATTTCCGCGATCGTACCCGCACTTGATTTCTCTCTTGTATTCTGTGTTGAGATCACCACCAGGCATGTTGGTTGGGATCCTCCTTTATCATATCAGTTGTATGGAACATAGTTGTGTAACATCTTGACAAGACTGTTATTCCAATAAATATATGAGGGTTTTTCTAAATCTTGTCTTTATGGTTTATCTTGTCTCGCTACCACTGACACTGGAATTGGAGGGGAAATATCTCCAATGCACACATGCACGTTAGCATTTTTGTATTTTTGTCTGCATAAATCATATTGCATAGCATTACTCTAGCAGGCCAGAGCACTTATCCAGCCTTTGTTTTCACCAGAGGGTGATTCTCGGGGGATTGTTTGAGGCAAGAGTGGAGTGTTGAAGACGACCAAGGGGCTGAAGCAGATTTGAGCAGAATCAAGAAGTGTAGTCAGTTACAGGTAATTGGTAGCTGTGTCTGAAGCCAATTTCCAGGCTCCTAACGCCTTGACAGGGTTTACTATGACGTCCCACCCTCAGTATGGTTCTATGGAAGACTTCCCGCAAGCGAACAACTTTACTGCAGACCAAGTGGTACAGCCTACTGTTGAGAACCGAGATCGACATGAGCAGTTCGTTGCCAGAAATGAACGTCCTCCTCCTGTTAACAATCAAGGTGCTGTTTTCCCTGTGATGAATCCACGAAGAGATATTCCAATAGCCAGGATGGTAGATCCAAGAGCTCTTGAGAGGGAGAGAAGACTCCGAGCATTGGAAGAAGGAATTAAAGCTTTGGAGGTCAAAGACGTTGTTAACCTGGATGCTGTAGACATGTGTTTGGTTCCTGACCTGGTGTTGCCTTATAAGTTCAAAGTGCCGAAATTTGAGAAGTACACGGGAGATAGCTGTCCGAAGCAACATTTGATGATGTTCTGTCGAAGAATGACTTCGTTTGTGTGAAATGACCAATTGATGATCCATTGCTTTCAGTATAGTCTGACTGGGGCATCTTTGAAGTGGTATGTGTAGTTAGGGAGTAATCAGATTCGATCATGGGTGGATTTAGCCAGAGCTTTCATGAAGCAGTATGATTACAACCTGGATATGGCTCCTAGTCTCGTACATCTGCAAGAATCATCTCGGGCGGAGAATGAACCATTCAGAGGGTATTTACAAAGATGGAAAGAATTGGCTGCTAGTGTTCAACCACCGCTTCAGGAAAGAGAAATGGTTGATATCTTCCTGGGTACTCTGAAGGGCCATTATTATGACAAATTGTTCGGTTGTACAAGCTTTGTGGGCCTGAGGAGAATGGGGGAGCTTGTTGAGAGAGGACTCAAGAGTGGAAAGCTTCGAGACGTTCCTTATATCCCAGTTGATAAGAATGAGTCAGTTGTTAGTTCTCAAGAAGAGTGGGAAGAAGGAAATGACGTCGTCTCAGAATCTCTAGCATCTCAGGATCGGTTTTCAGACACTTCAAGTCAACGGTCATCCTGTCGTCGATCGCGTCAGCACGCCCAACAAAGACCAAGGAAACCTGAAAGGCAGTTTACTCAGCTACCGGTGTCGTACAGTCAGTTGTTGCCAGATCTGGTCAGAAGTGGATTGATCGTGCCGAAAGAGACTAATCCAGTGATTCCGCCGTATCCTCCAGGTTTTGATGCCAGCGCCCGCTGTGAGTACCATGTTGGGGCACAGGGGCATTCAACAAATGATTGTAAGGTGCTTAGAAGCCAGGTTCAGGATCTGTTAGACTCTAGCCGGATTTTCATCACGCCCCAGGGTTCTGTTCAGATTAACGATTCTCCGTCATCCAGTTGTGTGGATTCATCAGTTAATATCATGGAAGACTCCACGGGAAGTGTGTGTTCTGAAGAACGTCAATCGGAGAGTTCAGTTGAATATGGGAGAAGTTTCTAGAGGTTTCTGTGCCGGGTGTCGCATCAGTTTTCTCTGCATGATCCGTTTAGCTTTTGTGCATTAGTGTTGCTGACCACCACCAGGATTGTTGGCTGGGGTCATTGTATTCGTACTCATTTGTGCTTAAGTGATGATTTTGTTGGTTGTACATGTGTGGGAGATGTTCGTCGGTGTGCTTATAGCTTGAGTTTCTCTTTGTCTTGTCATGAATATGTGTTTGCTTTCTGCGTTGCATTATCGTTTAACAGGTACATCAGAACTGTGGGTCTTATTTCCTCATCGTCCAGTTTGTTGCAGGAATTCCTTCAGAGATATGGATCAGAATCAGGTTGAATTGGATTAAGTCTGAAGCCAGCTGGGGCAGATGATGAGAGACATGCAAGAGATGCGTCTGGAGCAGAAGATACTCAAAGAGGAAAATAGTCAGCTGAAGACCCAAATGAGCTTGATCATGGAAGTCGTCAAGAAGGTGCTTAGGAAGGAGGATGATCAGCTATTTGAAGCCGCGGTAAAGAAGCTCGTGCCACCTGTGCCTGTGGAACCTGAGCAACAGCAACAAAAGATGCACCCGGCTCAACGGAGGATTCAGGAGGGGAAGCCAAAGAGGGTATTTGAGGCGCCACCTTCAACGTATGCTGAGCTCTTTCAGACTTTATTGAGGTTCAAGATGGTTGAAAAGAGAACGTTGGAACCACTCACAGGAGCGATTCCTCACGGGTACGATACCAGTAAGCAATGTGAGTTTCATTCTGGGGCATTCGGACACGACGTCGAGGGTTGTCATGCTTTTAAGCACAATGTTCAAGACCTGATTGACTCGAAAGATATTGAATTCACGCCAAGCGGTGTAACTGTACGTATTGATCCTGTCTCAGTTGATGCTAAGATGACGGATGTTTCTAAAGCTGCAGTAGGTCAGAAACGTATCCTGGACTCCATGGTGTCAGAATCTCCATGCCCACAACTGTTGCCTATTCCTGGGGCAGATCTGAGAAAGAAAATGGCTAAGCATAAGGAGTGCCTTGATCAGTACAGTGAAAGTCAAGAGACCGATGTTGTATTTGCTACAAAGGTTGTTCAGCAGTCAACCCGATACCAGCGACAACAGCAACGATCTCAACAGTGGCAAAGGCAGCAGCATCCCAATCAGCGAAGAGCTCAGAATCAGAGGCCGGTGAGGGTATTTAAGGTGCCTCCGATGCCGTATGCCGAACTTCTTCAGGTGTTGCTACGATTGCAGTTGGTTGAGAAAAGGAAGTTAGCCCCGCTGACAGGTACGCCTCCAGCAGGTTATGATATCAAGGAGCGCTGTGATTTCCATTCAGGAGCACAGGGGCACAACATTGAAGATTGTCTGGCCTTCAAGCATAAAGTACAGGACCTACTTGACAGTGCAGCAATCAACTTCGGGCAGGAAGGGCCCAAAATCATCTGAATGAGGAGAAGGGGTTCTATAATTTGATTGGGTCGTTGAAAGCAGATCAGGACAATATCGAATTGCCTCTAATAACTGATTGTGAAGATGGCTGGTTCAGCAACAGGACAGATGAGAAAGCCCGATTCTCGGAAGCTGGCATTTTTCTTTGTTTTATCTTGTCATTTCTTTACGTTTGTAGTTTCTTTCCTGTTTAAATTGCAATCTTGTTTGTAAAACTTGTTGTTTTCATTCAATTGATGATAATGAAATAAATATGCATGTTTTGATTGAATCCATTCGTGTTCACTAATTGTTTTTACAAATGTCCAATGCTTGGTTAAGAAGGATCCGGGGAGGATGACAAAAATGAACGACATACAACTTCCGATATTGTATGCTTTTGAAATAAAGCCTGCTGATGATGTACAGGCATTGTTTCAAATCCCTAAACACCGGTGATATAAGGAAGATAATCCCTTGTCAACCCCTTTGAGCCTAGTAGTATGAGTTCTTTCTGAAAACGAAAAAACCCTCAATCTTAACCTGGGGCAGGGTAGGTGTTAGTTGATTTGGCCGAGCGTTCAAGTTGCAAAAGGAGTGTCCATTCGAAGATCAATCACACCTCTAGGGGGCGTGCCTAAAAAACCACAATGGTTAAATCAAGAGTGAGACAGTCACATTATTCTCCAATGAGTCAAGCAACCAGTGTCACACAACTTGTTCGAAAAAAGAGAGCGAAAAAAGGAAGAACCAAAAGCCCGCTAAGTCAAGAAAAGAAAACAATTGACTTAGGCAAAAATGAGGGCATCCCGCTGGACTTAAAAAAATCAAAAGAACTCAAAAGAGTCTGTCCAGGCAAAAGTTAGGGATATGAAAAGAAAAGATGAAAGGATGGAAAAATCCTCAAATGAGATACGAGTCGTGTGACCTCAAGTGTCAAGGACGAAGAACGAGTGGCTGTCACTCCAAAAACTCATAGTTTCTCGAACTATCACTCCTATCTTTTAGCCTCTGAGAGGTGAGTGCTAAGGTCGAATTAGCTGAACGTAGGATGGGAGAACATCAAGGAGAGCGGGTGGGTTAAAATAAACTTTGAGCATTTATCCTTTCCTTCAAAACCGTGAACCTGACCACGTTATAACCTTCAAAAGTCCTAATTGAAGCAGGTCGTTTCGAAAGCATATTTCAGTAAAGGTCGCGTCGATTCTGACTCCTAAAAGGGTTCCTTTTACCATGTCGGTACTGATGTTGATATTTTTGATAAATGTTTTGTGCATTATATGCTATAAACTGTTTTTTCCTTCGCCCAGTGAATAGATTGGATGTCAAAGCTGTCATATGTGTTGCATTAATATGTCTTTTACGCAGAACAACTTGTTTTACGTGCGAGTAAGCGCTTGACAGCAGGAGAGTTTCCTACAGTGGAAGGTATGGTCAGGGTAGAATACAGAACGCCCGAATGTTCCGAGAGCAGGGGCAAGCTATCATCCAGTAATCCCCAATCAGGTCAGCCTTTCGAAGTCAGTCATCCTGGGGAAATCAGGTTGAGATTCGGTAAATATCTTGTAGACAGGGGCACTACTCTGAATCAGATAATCAGGAGTGAGGTCATTGCAGTCATGGGCAGACCATCGTAAGAGCGCAGAAGTTATTCTTTATTTGAGAAGCATTTGATGTGAAGTATCTTTCTGAAGTTCAGGATGCTGGGGGCATTTCATATCAGACCATCAGAGCTCAGACTTTTAGACTTCCTTTCGAGGACTATCCCCACAGAGATCCTGCAGGCTGGGGGCATATCAGAAGCTGAGAGTAATTGTTCGTCTCCGTATCAGCAGGGTTATTCAGAGCTATTCGAGCAGATTCAGTCGATTTTCAAGTGTGAGACGAATGTCGGGAAGTCGTGTCACTATCCTTTGATTCTTCCACCAAGAGACTGTGTATTCAGGCAGAATGTTTTACAGCGTCAGTTGTACCTGACCCATCGCAGATAGCCTAAAGGACCAAAGCCATGTTGGCAATCACTATGAGGCCCATCCGTGTTGGCGCATCAGTTTCCAAATCCCATCGTCATCAGTACGCAGGAAGACTCCGTCTATTTTTCTCCAGCAAGGTCCAGTTTTTTCATCGGCACGGGTGAGCTATCCCTAGAGAAGTCCAATCATACTTGGCACATCTGCTATTCTCCAGCAGAGTTATATTCCCCAGCAGGGTGTTACTTCGACGAGGTGTTCGGTTAAGTTCCCAATTTCCCCCAGCGGAGTTGAGCTCACTCTTCCAGCATTTATTTTGCTGGAATAATTCTGTGATATCCGGGTTATCCCCAGCGGAGTAGGCTTCGTCTTCAGCATTTAGGCTATTTGCTGAAGTGGTTTTATGTACCCGACTTTCTCCAGCAGCTCGAGCCTGCATTAGCATGTTGCATATCATCATCATACTTGCATTTTATTTTCAAGATGCATAGCATTTCCATCCTGAATGGAGCATTACGTCATAGAAAGATTCAAGCATATGCATATGCATATGAAGCATAAGCCTGGTTTTCTATCAGCCTCATATGGCGCGTGAATTAAGCTGTGATCAGTTCAGGGGCATTTATCCAGCTGCAGTGTTCAGACCATTCAGCGGTTTATTCGTATTTCAGATCATACAACAGTTATGCTTTGATCAATCAGTCATCTGGTATCGACAGACTTTTCTTCCCGTCAGTTCATATTGACGATGTGTTCCTCCAATAAGTGGTGTTTTCTCCGTCTATCATTAGACGTCTTGAGTTCGAATATGGTTTTCTTTCCGTCTATCATTAGACGATGTGAAGTTTCGGTTAATTTTTCAGTGGGGTCTCAAGATGGGGTTCTCTATGTGGTTTTCTTTCCGTCTATCAGTAGACGATGTGAAGTTTCAGGTGATTTTTCAGCGGGTTTCTTATTGCCAGATCGTACGGAGGGTGTGTTTCCCCAGCAAGTCTTCTCTGTCTATCTTTAGATGTTGAGGGATTTCAAAGCGATCTTTCGGATATTGGGTTTCTTTCTGTTTATTGGATGAGATGATATTTCAAGAGGGATTTTCTGACTGTCGATTCTTATTGACGTCGAGGCTCTTTGAAGAATGTTCGATTTTCCTGATTGTCGATTCTTATTGACAACATGGCTCTTTGAAGGTGGTTTTCTTCCCGTCGGTTCTTATTGATGATGTGACCCCTTTAAGGATATTGTTCTTTCCATCAATTCCCGTAGACGAAAGGATTCTGAAATTTGAGGGATGGTGTCGAAATGGATTATGGGTGTCTTCCCGTCTATCCTTAGACGATGTGAGTATTGAATTTTTTCCTTCGGGATCATGGGTGTCTTTCCGTCTATCCTTAGACGATGTGAGTATCGATGAATTTTTCCTTCGGGATTATGGGTGTCTTCCCGCCTATCCTTAGACGATGTGAGTATGGATTATGGGTGTCTTTCCATCTATCATTAGACGATGTGAGTATCGAAGTTTTCCTTGAAGCAGGGTGTCTTCCCGTCTATCCTTAGACGATGTGAGTATTGGTTTGTTTCTTCAGATTGTGGGTGTCTTTCTGTCTATCTTTAGACGATGTGAGTATATTTCTCTTCCTGTCTATCCGTAGACGACGTGAGAGGATCAAGTGTTTTGTTGCAATCCTCGGGTTTGTTATATGGGGTATCACGCGGATAACTGGTGTTAAAATCAGGAGTTCTTTACCAGATGATGGATCAGTGATGACTGGACTCGGTTATGGATTTTATTCCCCAAGTAGTTTTATAGTATATTCTCGCGGTTGGCAAATTTTCGGGCTTTATTGGTATTCAACCGTCTCGTACCTCCGAATGTTTGAAGGCTGAGCGCTCTTCAACCCTTCAGGTCCAAGTCGTTTGAATAGGGGCAGCTGTTGCACCCTAAAATTTGACCAACCGATTCTCCTATCTGGTTCAGGGTTCAATTCATATTCGCATATCCGATGCCTGACATTTGTGCACAGACAGAGGATGTCAGGGTTACAGCTTGGTTTTCATTTACCAGATATGTCAGATCCAGTCCAGATAATCAGGGTTTTATTTTCGGGAAATTGTGCGCTCCTCGGTGTTTGCTGCTCACATGGTGGTTTTTGGGATATTCTGATGCCCGGGGGTTTACTGTTTGATTCGATCTGGTCTCGCGCTCGTTTATGTTGGTCATCTGCATTTGTCTGCATTCTTTTAGAGTTTAATAGCCTTTTGCGGATTTTAAATAGGCTTTTTAGATTTTTTTAGGATTTAAATAGATTTTTTTAACATTTTTAAATAGCTTAAATCTTTTTCTAGAGCTTTATAGATTTTTTAGAATTTAAATAGGTTTTTAATTGGTTTAATAGTTTTTTTTAATCATTTGTAGAATATAATGGATTTTAAATAGTTTTAATTGTTTTTAGAATAATATAGAAAGAGTATAGTTTTTTCTTTTATTAATATAGGATTTAATAGTTTTAAATAAATGGTATAGAAATTTTATAGAACTTTAATAGTTTTTTTAAATAGAAATAAATAGAGTTCTAATCTTTTAATAGATTTTCCTTTATTAGTTTTAAATAGAATTTTAATAGATATTATAAATAATGTAGAGGTTATTAGAGTTTTATTAGAAGTTAATTAGAGGTTAATTCTTCTTTTAGATTTAATTAGGGTAATTAGTTTAATATAGAATTTAGTTAGGTGTTAATTCTGTTTTTTAGGAATAATAGGGATAATTAAGATTTTAATCTTGTTTAGGTTCTTATTAGGATTTATCAAGATTAATTAGGATAGATTAATTTTCAGTTAATTGCAGTGTTAATGTGTAGTTAATTGGGTTTAAGATTGGATTAGTTATAATTAGATAATTTCTTCTTTTTTTTATTTCAGCTTTTTGGGTTCATTCCAGTTTTTTTTCGTGGGCCCAATTAGGGTTTTGAGGCCCAAAATCATTTTCAGTCCATCTGTTTTTGTCCAGAAATCAGCAAAAAATGCCACTTGTCACTATAAAATGGGGCCACGCGTCCACCATGGGAGGACCCCACCTCACAATCTCCCTCAGCTCAGAATCTTACACGCGTTTTCCACTCACCCTCGTTCTGCCACACGTCCCACATACAATCCTCACGCCTGCCACTTGTCCTCCCCACAGACCTTCACCTAAGCCTCACCGGAACCCCACCGTCGGGCATGCAGACGCCCTGAACACACTACCGCTGGCCACCCTAACGCCTTCCGGCCACCGCAACAGCTCGCCGGAGCTAGTTTTCTACCCAGAATCCTCCTGCCTTCTCCTTTCTTCTCCGATCTTCCCCGTCCCTCTTCATCCATTCTTCGCCAAAGAACTCAACCACGTCGCCGGAAACTTCAAAGAAATCTCAGAAAAATCTCCAGAAAACCCAGAACCACATTCAAACCTTCATCATTCTGCCCAGATTTATCCACCAACCTTCAGAAAAACTTCAAAGAATTCCAGAACGCATTCAAACCTTCATCTTCGTCATCTCACCAAGAACGGTTTTCCAGCGTATGATCTTTATCGTGACTCCCAGCGATTCATCAAGATTCCCAGAAAAGCGCCCAGATCTTCAATTGTCTTGCTTCGTCGTTTCCAGAACACCAACTCATTCACCAATTTCCCAGAAAGATTGTTGATCTTCAAGCAAACCTTCAAGATCCAGAACTGCATCTTCCTAAATCGCCTACGAACGCGTTCTTCCAGCAATTTCCACCCAGACTCTTTGAAGATCATCTTCAGAAAACTCGTAGATCTTCAGCGCTACAACAACGACGTTCTCCAGGTTCCATCTTCTGTTCTTTCTACTCTTTGCATGTACGATTAGTCTGGTTCGTTTAGGTTGTGTTGTTTAGACGAATGGTGAAGTAGCGATGGAGGTGTTCTAGAAGATTTGTAGTTAACGGTGTCGATCGGAAGGGAAAGTTGTTTGGGTAGAGTTTGAGTGTCTCAGGACTTGTTTGATGATTCTTGAGAATTGCAGAGAGGAGGGAGGTTGGAGATGAACGGTGTTGCACCCCAAAATTTGACCAACATTTATTCATTCATGGAGTATTTGAAAGTTGATACCTTCATCAGAAAGTTCAAGAGATCCTCAGAGGAATTGGTTGAAACCAGGGTTGTGTGCCTCCTAACTTGAGAGTTGTGGGTGCTCCTCAGATGATTCTGAGACTTTGAGAATGAACTTGATGTTTTGAGAAAGCTTATGAGATGCCTTGATAGCCTTCATGAAGCCCAGAGAAGTCATTGTGCAAGAATTCAGGAGATTCAACCATGAATGGTAGAATTAGGGTTTTGACTGGGTCAACCCTAGATCAGCTGAAGATTTGGAGAAGGTTGAGACCTAATCCAAGGGCCATGAGATCATGGAATGATGCATAGAGATGTTATAAAGATGATTCCTAGACCAACTCATCATGATTGAAGGGTTTGAGAAGTTTTGAGTTAGGGTTTCTGAGGATTGTCAGTAGAAAAACCCTAATTTGATCCCTATTTTCCAGGCAGTTTTAGCCCTAGATGTGATTGATATCTCATCTTCCCCACAACATGAATGTTGTAGAGCTTGTTCCAAGCTTTAATTTGAGTGGTGGAAGTCCTTGATAGGAGTTACAGAGCTCAAGTTATGATTTTGACAAATTACAGGTCAGTTGATGTGTGTGAATCTGGGTCCTTGAAAGTCACCCAACTTGCAGACAACTTTTGCCCTAGTAGGATGATTCCTATGGTTTCTTGGTCAACATGAATGTTGAAGAGGATCTTCTTAGCTTTAATTTGAGTGGTAGAAGTCCTTGATTGGATTTGTGGAACTCAACTTATGGTTTGAACAAGGCAGGGGTATTTTGGTCATTTGTCAGTTATAGGTCATTTTATCCAATGCCTAAAACTCCTATTTCCAAGCCTCAAATGGAAAAACTCAAAACATGAAAGTTGCTCAAAATGTGATTTTAAGTCTAGAAAGAAGGTCACAAATTGATGAAAAAGCTCATAGCACAAGATTCCATGATTGGTCAAAAATGAACTAAAAATGACTTATAACTTTGAAAAGTTGAAATTGAAAAGTGTTTTGGAAGATCCACAAATCCAAAATAGGTCATCCAATATATCATTTTGATTGGAAAAACTATTTTAAGAACTTTGGTTTAAGTAGAATTTTCATTTGAGGCTCCAAAAATGGACTTCCTTTGGAAATTTGTTACTTAAGAAAGAAGGCAATGTTAGAAAACCCTACCCAAGCCAAGAATGCACTTGTTTTTCACACATTCCTTCTTAATAACTCATGTAAGGGTATTTTAAGTCAAAATAACAAGGCATGGCATATGAGATGAGATGACCATTATGGAATATCATGGAACTTTCAAGAAACTTCCACATCATTCTAGATGAATCTAGAAGCATCCATCAATTTTTATTTAAAGAGTGCATCAAAGAATGATTAGAGGTTGGTGAAAGTTGGAATCAAGCCAGAGAAGAGAGAGAGAAAGATAGCCATTAAAGCTCTTGCTTCAAGTTGAAGTAACTCAAGAATTCTTCCATTACAAGTCTTCTTCTTCAAGAATTGTGCAAACAGAAGGCTATCCATCATCAAAGGATCATCCTGAAGGATTTACAAGCCTTGGTTCGAGCCATAGCATCACTCACCATAGCTTCTTGACAGGTTGGTGAACTCATCTCTTTCTCCTTATTTATGATTAGATAGAGCATATTATAGGTGTAGAATGATTGTGTTAGGGTAGATGACTTAACCCTAGAAGTTTTAGCTCATTCCATGAGGTTCCATGGCAGGTGCATAAAACTTTGATTTTCAAGAACTATTAGTTTAGGGCATTTCAATCATCAAGAAGTAGTGTATAATGATCAGGATAGCACGTAGAACATCTGTTGACCATTAAATTGAAGTTTGATGAAGATTAATATCAGTTTAAAATGTTGAACCATGGTTGTACCCGGATCTTCAATTCCTCTGTTAGGGCAATTTAGGGCGAGTTATGGAAAGCTTTACGTAGGGTTGTGTAGGGCTTGAGACGTAGATGATTTTTCATGTTGGAGTCGTGTGGAGCCGTGGCCTGTGGAGGGAGCTAGAGGAGCTCGATCTTGTGTGCATGGAGTGAGGGTTCTGCAAACCCTAATTGGTGTTTGGAGAAGACGAGGGAGCATCCGTTGGATCGTTCCCAAAGATTGACTCGTTCTCCCAATCCAACGGCTGTGATCGCGCCTGAGAAAGAGAGGGAAAGTTTAAATAATTAAAACGCCGCGTTTCATTTTAAGGGCGTCCTGGGCCCAATGTTCTATTCGCCCCCCCCTTTTTTTGGCCCAACCAATATAACTGATGCGCAGTGCTATTCTGACCCCCCATCCCTTATTTCATTTAATTCTTTTTAATTTTCTTCTTTTATTTTTCTGATTTGTGAAATTCATTAAAAATAGTTAAAAAATGATTTTTAATTTCTTCTTTTTTCTATGAGTAGATTAAAATGTGTAGAAAATTATTAAAATAAAATTGAGATTTTATTTTTAGGTTTAATATTTTTAATAGATTTTCCATTTAAATAGCCTTTTAATTGTTTCATTTTGATATTTGATTTTGTAGGAATTATTTTGGGACATTCCCTTAGGGTTTTTTACCCATTCTTTTTTATGCAATTAGATGATGAGTCATACTTCCCCATAGGATTTTTTCTAGATTTTTTAGAATTAATCTTGATTGGTTTAATTAGGGTTGACTTAGGATAGTCTAATTAGGGTTAGAATTGTGCATAGGTGATGATTCCTTTCTTTGATTGAGTTTTATCTTGATTTTTAGGTAGAAACCTTTATAGATGTTATGAGAAGGTGTTGAGGACCCTTGTGATTAATTGTTAGATTTTTTCTCATTAGTCTAGTATTTTTAGGTATTGTCTGAAGTTGCCTGATGATGTGAGCTGTTCAGTGGGTTATCTGTTCATCTGTGGGGTTCATTCTGAGGAATTTGATGGAGGGCTTGTGTTGCCTTGAGGATATTGATGGAGAGCATCATGAAGGGAAGCTTGTAGATCAAGATGCAGAGACCCAGAGCTTGTCTCATCTCCTGTCTGCGAGGTTTGAGAGCCTGAAGTTTGAAGGAAGTTCATGGTACTTTCCTGAGGAAGGCACTATGAATGACTTTCATCCTTCCTTCTCACCTCTTTCTTAAGTATCCAATGATGTTGGAGCCAACTTGTGAGTTTAATTTCTCCTGAGGAGGAATGTAAACTGATCACATGTTGTTGAGCCACATGGGATACAACTCCTAAGTGGAAGCCTCCTAGTACTTTCCTGAGGAAGGTCCTATGGGTCTATTCACTTAGTTCCATTAGTTTATCTAGGATTTCTCAAGTATCCAATGATGTTGGAGCCAACTTGTGAGTTTAATTTCTCCTGAGGAGGAATGTAAACTGATCACATGTTGTTGAGCCACATGGGATACCACTCCTAAGTGGAAGCCTCCTAGTACTTTCCTGAGGAAGGTCCTATGGGTTTATTCACTTAGTTCCACTAGTTCAGATAGGATTTCCTAAATATCCAGTGATGTTGGAGCCTGCTTGTGAGTTTAATCTCTCCTGAGGAGGGATGTAAACTGATCACAGTGGTTGAGCCACATAGGGTATGACTCCTGAGTATCCACCTCTTAGTGCTTTCCTGAGGAAGACACTATGAGTCTGATTGCTTAGCTTCCTGTCTTTGGTAAGCTTATTCTGAAGCTTGAAGATTGGGAACGATTTCTCTTGTTTAGGGTTTTGCTTGAGAGCTTTGCTTAGATCTGTTCAGATTCTGTGATTAGGGTTAGGATTAGAGAGTAGATGATTCTTTCTCATGTGTGTTTTGTTTGCCTGATGGCACTTCATTTCCTCTATCTGTATGATTGCAGTTTACTGTTTTTGCTTGATAGCATGTGGTTTATTTTCAGTATGATTACTGTTATTTCATGACTGGCTTGAGGTCGAGACGAGCTTGTGGAGGTTGAAGCCCCACACACATTTCCTCCCTCACTTGCATTGCATGCATTTTACTGTTAAAGCTGATGTTTTTTTGTCTGTTTCTGTGTATCATTGACATGATCCCTTAGGACTCTCATTTCCTCTGATGAGGATTTGATGATAGACTTTTAGGTTGAAACCTATGCATGACAACATCTAGGAGCTCCCTGTTCAAACCTCAACCATAGGATGAATCCATGGCATGATAACAAGTAGGACTTGATAGTCTCCCTCCTAGTTGAGCCATCTTTCCCGTAGTTTCCCGAACTACGTTTGCTCTGATCTTTCATACCGGATGAAAGTACGTAGGCATAGGATGCGATATCCTAGCGAGCAACCTTCCCCATCTTCACCCGTAGTTAGCCGAACTACGTTGACTCTGATTTCTCATTCTCTGATGAGAATACGTAGGCATAAAGCGCGACGCTTTGCCGAGTCATTTTTCTTTTCTTTTTCAGCCATCCTTGATAGGTAGATAGATTATAACCAACCCGTCCAAGTAAACAAACAAGCGAGGATCCCGTCGAGTACGACGGACGTGAGGGGTGCTAATACCTTCCCCTTGCGTAACCGACTCCCGAACCCAGACAATGGTTGCGATGACCTTGTCTTACCCTTTTTCGTCAGGTTTTTCCGATCGTTTCCTTTCCCGCTCTGAGGGATAAATAACGAAAGGTGGCGACTCTTCTGTTTTGCCGGCACCTTATTTTCGCGCAAGCGACAGCTGGCGACTCTGCTGGGGACGCTATAACATCTAGGGGCTTTTCCCATCCCTTATGCTGGGACCGTTTCCCATCCCCTACGCGAGTCAATCCTATCGTTTGTGTGTTTGCTTGTTGGGTTGCGTTTATTTATCGCATCTTTACTTCTCGCATTCTTTGCTTCCCGCATTTTATTTCCCGCATTTTATTTCCAGTTTGATATGATTATCTGTGCTGCTGTGGGAGAGGGATGTTACTGTGAGTGAAAAGCCGGACCTGGGCTTGAGTACACACCTAGATATAGTTGCGGAGAAGTAGTAGACGAACCTGTCTGTTGAACAGGCACAGTTCCCTACGAAAATCTGCGCTCAGACGAGATTCTCGCAGAGGTGCTCCTTTCCGATCCTGAGGATCTGAGGGGAGTCCAGACGTGAGGATTGTCGACTCTGGGGACCGATCATTTGGAAGTCAGCTAAGAGAGGCCTCTTCATGACTTGACGATGCCACTCCTTCTGGGAATCGTATTGTCACTCATGAATGTCTGTGACGCTGATAACCGCATAGGATGCCGTACCTTTGTCCGTGGATTAGGTCCATCATACCTGTGAGTGGGGTTGGGATATTGCAGGAAACTTTGACCTCCAGACCACCTGGTTTTCTTGACAGTGAATCAGTTATGTTGGGTTCTCAGTTGCAGATATGTTCTTGATAGAGCAAGGGTTTGATCAGAGGATCTTATCATCGGGTGTTTGTCTGTCCTTGATAGAGCAGGCTTTGATCAGTGTATTATTATCAGAAGTTCGTTCTGGATGGAGCAGATTCTTGAGTAGGGTCTGAAGATCTCATTGGCAGTTGTTATTTTGTTCTTGATAGGGCAGGTTTCGAGTGAGGTTTGAAGATCTCATCAGCAGCTGTGTTTTTGTTCTTGATAGGGCAGATTTGTGAGTTGGGGTCTGAAGGCTTCATCAACAGATGTTCCTTGATCTTGCATCCGGGGTCTTTATTATCAGGCCTTCGTTCTTGACAGAGCAGGAATCTTGATCTCGATCCTACCAGATGGTTATTCACAACAGATCAGATCAGTGGGTTTACACCGGGGTTTCCTTCTCAGCAGTGACTGTTGACATCGAATCTCCACAGCAGCCACCGGGATATATTATTGCATGACTGCATTTTGCATTAGTTTGCATATCCATTTTTGCATTCCATTAGCATGTGTCTGTGCTGCAGGCGTGTTTCGTACCCTGATCCTAGTGTCCCGAGCAATATGAGATATCTTCTTCCATGAATGGATCCAGTCTTATCATTGCATTGACACTATGTTGGCACGTTAACACCAAAATCAGGGGTGATCCCCTGAACGTACAGACACCCATAATTCATCTTGCATGGCAGAAGCCAGGACTTGTCTTCTAACCTTTGTGTTTGCAGGTTTGACTCAGAATCTGGCAGCTTAGACTAATGGAGCAGATACAAGCTGAACTAGAGAAAATCCAAAGCCAGCTGGGGCAGGTCATGAATGACATGCAGGCAGTGCGTCTGGACCAGCAAGTGCTCAGAGAGGAGAATCAGCAGCTGCAAAATCAGCTGAGCTTTCTCATGGGAGTGGTGAGAAGTATGTTAGATAAGGAGAGTGGTCAAGCACCCAAGGAGGAGACCAGAGTGCTTCCTCCGTTACCGTCAGTGCCACCTGTGCTGAAGCCAAGTGGACCTCATGGACCCTCTACACAGCATGAAGCTCGAGGCCTGTCTCGTCGTCAGCCGCGCCGAGCATCTCAGAATAATCCTGAAGGGTATGGTCAAAAGAAGAAGCTACTTGATAGAGCTTTGGACCCACTACCTGTGAGTTATGCCCAGCTGCTGCCGCTGTTGGTTCAGAACCGAGTTCTCAAGCTTCGGACCTTAAATCCACCAGATGAGGGGTCATCAGACGTTGATCTAAGCGTGCGTTGTGATTTCCACTCAGGAGCGCCGGGGCACCATGTTGAAACATGTAAGGCTCTCCGGAATAAGATTCAGGACCTGATCGACTCGAGGACAATTAGGCTTGTGCCGGGCGGCATAAGAGCATCGGGAAAGTTCATCCCTTACCCTGCGGAGAAGGTGGATGATTCCACTCCTTTGCCTGAAGCCGAGAAAGATCTCGAGTATGTCCCGCAACCTTTGGTGACTGAATCACCTCGCTCGCAGTTCCTACCTGGATCAAGCTCAGGGACGCAAGCGTCTAAACAAGAGCCCGTTGCCATTCAGAAACGACGACCTCATGCTCTTGGGCGGAAAGAATACCAGCCCCAGGATCACAAAAGGCCTCGCAGCCTCGTGGAACGAAGGAATGCTTCTCCCCATCCAGTGCCTGTGCCGTATAGCCAGATTCTGCCACTGTTGGTTCAGAATTCCTTGGTGGAACCGAAAGCTCTCAAGCCCGTGCTAGAGCCTTACACTCCAGGGTACGATCCCCATGCTCAGTGTGGCTACCATGGTGGATCTCTGGGGCATTCAACTGAAGATTGCAAGGCTTTCCAGGCGAAGGTGCAGCAATTGATCGACCAAGGGTGTATTTCCTTTCCAGAGGGAGTCTTGGTTGTGCGTGGCGACCTCTCAGCTGTTTGAGCTCGCAGATTCAGAGGGTTATTTCCAGAAGCTGGTGATCCAGACAGGCAGACGTCCTCAACATTGGCAGTCCTCGGGCTTTTTACCATTTGCACTTGTAGTTTCTTTTCTGTTAGTTACTACTTGCTGTTAAACATTGTATGTTTCGAATGGTAATGATAATAAAGTGACTATGCATTTCTTCTGAATTAGTTATGTCGTTGTCACTCATTTACTGCATTGCACTGATTTGCATTTTATTTACTCCGATTTCTTACTATGATTAGCAATGAGCGGAGGGAGGATGATGAAACCGAATACTCGTAACTGACGATCGTATTGTTTTCAGATAAAACTTTGCCGATGACGTACAAGGCATTGTTTCAAATCCCCTAAACACCGGAGAGATAAGGAAGAGAATCCCTTGTTAACCACTTCGAGCCGAGAAGTAGGAGTTTCTTTCGGATTTCTAACCCTCATATCTTAACCTGGGGCAGGGTAGCTGTCGGTTAGCTTGGCCGAGCGTTCAAGTCTTATAGAGGAGTGTTGTCCTTCAAGGACCAATCACATCATATTCCTCCAGAGGTCGTACCTCATCAACCACAATGGTTAAACCTCACCAATCAGGAGTGAGACAGTTACAATCCTTTCGGAGCAATCAAGACAACCAGTGTCACACGACTTGTTCCAAGAAAAAGAAAAAGGAATAAGAAAGCCCGCTAAGTAAAAAAGAAAAGCTAGAAAGCAAATACTTAGGCAAAAATCAGGGCATCCCGCTGGACTTCAAAAAAAAAAAAAAAAAAAAAATCGAAAAGAACTCAAAAGGAGTCAGTCCAGGCAAAAGTTAGGGAATCAAAAGGATGAAAAAGAAAGGATATAAAAAAGAAAAATCCTCGAACAAGGACGAAGTCGTGTAGACACAGACGCCGAAAACGAAAAAGGAGTAACTGTCACTCCGAAGCACCTTGCGAATTCTTTAACCAGTTGTTCCCAATGTTCAACATACCTCTCAAAGAGGCGAGCGCTCGACCCAAGTTGACTGAACTTTAGGATCGGAGAACATCACGTAGAAGGGGTGGGTACAAATCATAATTTGAACCGAAAATCCTTTGTTTCACGAACCGTGAACCCGACCACGATACAACCCTTAAAAGACCTAATTGAGGCAGGGTTTATTCTGAGAGCGCATTACGATAAGGTTGAGTAACCTGACTCCTTCATGATTTGCTAATCATATCCTTATTGCATTTTTCACTGATCGCATCAGCACTACGTTTGGACTCTTTGGTTCATTCGTCACTCACTAGCATGACACGTAAATGAGTGACAGTACAACGTTTTCGAAATTTGCATGAACACTGCATTAAAATTACTATTCGTGAACAAACAATTTTAGTTGCAGGTTAGTAGCTGATACGAAGGAACTTCAGCAAGGAATAGTCAATCAGGACTGAATCGCCAGAGGTCTGGATCAGAATGTTGTGCTTTGAAACCCTGTGAATCTGGGGCAATGACTTCCAGTGAGTTTGGAATCAGTTTGTCTGAGGACAAGTCCCGGAGCATCAGTTGATTATGGGGCCGTTTATGCGAGCAGCGGTTGATCGGAAGTGAATCTTCTCGAGACCCAATCAGGGGCAGTTATCCGGAATCCTTGCAATTTAAGGGCAGATCCCTCCAGTGTTCGATCAGAGCATGTTGAGTCGCTCATCGCTCGTTCAGGGGCAAACTACTTCAGAGATATTGAAGCCAACCATGCTGAAAGTTGATCAGTTGAGGATGAATCCTCCCGTTATGCGGATGCTGGGGCAAGCCCTCTGAAGATTGTCTTGTTACCAGTTGTTTTCGGCTCAGAATGATTTATTCCCAAAGGTCGGATTGGGGCAAGTTGAATTGCGCTGGGGCAAGTTGTTCAGATGAGTTTGTTCACCCTAGCAAGAATTGAGTATCGGGGAATCGTGTCATTACCCTGCCGAAACCTGAACCTTCTGAAGAAGCCTTGCGGTCTTTGGGTTGCTATCCTACAGCATAACCTGTTACTTGACTCCATGATTGGTAGCCTGTATTCCCTGTGTTGGCATTGTTGAATCAGGATTGTTTCTCCGCAGAGATGTACGGTTTGAGGTTGTTCCCCTGTACAGTGCGAGACTGCAGCAGATTAAGATGGCGTTTACCCCTCATCAGATTAGGGTCAAGATTACCCTCAGCAGACCAGGATTGATATCCCCGAAGCGGAGCGAGTCCTCCCTCTCCGGCAGAGTTCAGTAGTCTCTCCTCCGTAGAATCAGAACCAGATAGTGAGCATTGATATGTCTTCCCCAGGTAGAGGTGATTCTCTTCCCCAAACAGACGCATCCTGAAGGAATGTCACCTCATCGGCTGAATCAAGCACCGAAGAATGATGTCTCCCCCAGCACCGGGTCACAAGTGCAGAGTTCATAGAAGTGTTCGGGTACCGAAGCTCGTGTTTTCCCAGTAAAGTCGCCGAAGCAGGATTCCCCCCCGCACCGGGTCACAAGTGTAGGTTTCGCAGGAAGCTAGTCGTATACCGAAGTATGCAGTAACTGATGGTGCCAGACTGAAGTCTCCAGTGGAATTGAGATTCCTCACCAGAATCAGGCTCTCTCCTGAAGATGGACGATTCCTTCTTCCCCAGTAGAGTGTTGGGACAGCTGATGTTGTATTCCCCGGCAGAGTTGTACTCTCCCCGAAGTCAGGTGATCCTTTCCTCCCCAGCGGAATTGAAGTTCCCCATCAGAGTTGCCCTCTCCAGCGAAGTAGAATGATTTCTATCCCCGGCCGAGTCCGCAGAAAAGCAGAATCCTCGGAAGTTGATCAGGTCATGATCAATTTTCCTCAGCAGAGCGTAGAGCAGCTGATGTTGTATTCCCCCAGAGTCGTACTCTATCCAGTGAAGCAGAACGATTTCTCCTTCCTCAGCCAAGTTTGCAGATGTCCAAGAGATCCGAATCCTTGGAAGTTGATCAGATCATGATTGGTTTTTCCCCAGTGGAGTGTTGAGCAGCTGAAGTTGGCTCCCCACAGAGTGGTCATCCCCAGAAGAGTAGCCGAGACGGCCGCGCATTTCATTCTCGCGATTGATATCAGCAGATCCAAGTTCTCGTAGAGCTTCATCCCCTGCAACAGTCAGCTGAAGTTGTTTCCCTGCAGCAATTCGCGGAAGATCAATTCCCTAGACAGAGCCTAATTGATATTGGCGTGTTCACATTCTCCTCAGCAGGATGATTCCTCTACCTGAGTGGTTCTTTCTCCTTGACAGGAGGATTCCCCCCTCGGCATTTATTTTGCTGACGGGATCGTATCATTGTGCATGACTGCATAGCATTCAACACTGCATGGCATTATGCATGATTGCATAGCACTGAGCATGATTGCATGGCATTTAGCATAAATACATATCATTCCCACCGTGTGGGGCATAGTGCAGAAGCATACACATCATAAACATGATCTAGGTCATTATCATCCTTGTTGAACAGGTGTATCCCAAAAGACCGGTTGCTCAGGACGATTCTTGATGTTCTCCCCAGCCAGGTTTTTTTCTTAGATGATTCTAAAAGACCCCGGTGTGATCCCCGCAGTTCGCTCGCTCAAGATGATTTTTGAGATCCCCAGCGAAGTCTTCGGTTCAAGATGATTCTCGAATTCCTCAGCAAGGCCGTTTGCTTAAGATGACTCTTAAGACCTCAGTACAGTTTCCCGAGTTGTTCGCCTAAGATGATTCTTGAACTCCCCAGTAGCGTCCGCAGCAAGAGTTGCCCAGGAAGATTCCTGGAAGTACCCAGCAGAATAAAGTCTCCAGAAAGGTTATCAGTCCAGGATGATTCTTGGAAGCGCCGCCGGAGTTGTTTGTTCAAGATGATTTCTGGAACCCCCGACAGAGTGAAGGTCTTTTCCCCAGCAGGTGGTTGGCACTTCCCCAGCAGCAGGCAGGTAGATTGATGTCCCCAGCCGAGCACAATCATGATTGGCAGATGAAAGGTTCCCCCAAACAGATCCCGAAGGATTGTCCAGCAAGCTGAAGTTTGTTTATCCCGCAAGTTTGAGAACTTAATGACATGAGTGTCTTGTAGCCTGACAGCTATGTTCCCCAGAAGGGTCATTTCCCAAAAAGTCGTTCAGGGCATCTATCGCTTTCCCCATGCAGAGTATAGCAGAGGATAGTGTGTTAATCAGCCTGATGTGCTGTGCTCCCCGGAGGAGTCCGTCATCCTCAAGTATAAGTCCAGTCGAGATCAGCTGAAAATGCAGCTCCCTTGAAAGGTAGCTTTCCCTCAGTAAAATTGGTAGGAATCGTCTGAGTGTGCTCTGTCGTTATTCCCCAGCAGTTGTTGAAGTCGTTTGAGTGAACTCTCTCGTCTTTCTGCAGCAAAGTCTACAAGGTTGTTTGGGTGAACCCTTCTTCCTATTCCCCAGTGAGTCGTCAGGATTGTTTGGGTGAACCCTCATTCCTCTCTCCTCAACGGAGTTGTTAACTTGGTGATTATGTCTGGTGACCCGGCATGTTTGCTTTTATTTAGCAACGACTTGACAGGATGTCAAGTAAGTAGCAGCGTGATATGTCCGCTCCAGCAATGATGTCTAATCTGAAGATGGATTTCATAAGCGCCAGAAGGCGATATCAGAAGGTTCCTGTGAAGCCAGATTTCCGTGTGGATGAAGCAACGGGTGGCTGAAGACAAGGTTCCGGAGTTGTAGATACAACAGAGTGATTCGTGTGAGTCTGAAGACCACGTCAGTTGTCCTGAGGTGATGATTGATTGCGATCAAGTGAATGATACGTCTTCCGATTGAAGTCGAAGATGTTCCTCCAGCAATGATGTCTAATCTGAAGATGGATTTCATAAGCGCCAGAAGGCGATATCAGAAGGTTCCTGTGAAGCCAGATTTCCGTGTGGATGAAGCAACGGGTGGCTGAAGACAAGGTTCCGGAGTTGTAGATACAACAGAGTGATTCGGGTGAGTCTGAAGACCACGTCAGTTGTCCTGAGGTGATGATTGATTGCGATCAAGTGAATGATACGTCTTCCGATTGAAGTCGAAGATGTTCCTCCAGCAATGATGTCTAATCTGAAGATGGATTTCATAAGCGCCAGAAGGCGATATCAGAAGGTTCCTGTGAAGCCAGATTTCCGTGTGGATGAAGCAACGGGTGGCTGAAGACAAGGTTCCGGAGTTGTAGATACAACAGAGTGATTCGTGTGAGTCTGAAGACCACGTCAGTTGTCCTGAGGTGATGATTGATTGCGATCAAGTGAATGATACGTCTTCTGATTGAAGTCGAAGATGTTTCTCCAGCTGAAGCGGAGTTTTGCCTATAGGCAAAGTGTTTGAATCCCCGTGGAGTCATGAATGGCTCAGGATACCATTTCTCTGACTAAAGTCACAGATTTCTTATGCTGAAGCGAAGGTGCCTAAAGGCAAGGTCATCCCCCAAGGTAGTGAAGGACCTAGGATTCATTGTTCGGACTGAAGGCCGAAGTATATCCCTGACTGAAGTCACGGATGCTCTATAGCAGAGGTGGAGTTGCCTGAAGGCAGATCCATGTATCCTTGAGGGCCAAGGATCATTTTCTTCAGACTGAAGTCGAAGATACCTCCTGCAGAGTTGCCATCCTTGAAGGTCGAGGATGCTTATCTTCAGAAGTACTTGAAGATCTTTTCTAGCTGAAGCCGGAGTGGCCAGGGGCCAGGGTTCCATCTATCTTCAGAAATACTTGAAGACCTTTTCTAGCTGAAGCTGGAAGTGGCCAGGGGCCACAGTTTCATATAGTTCTAATGTTGAAGTTCTACGACAGGCAGTGTGCAGCAGTATTCCGATGTTCGTCATGGTTCTGAGGGTGAACCCCAGATCAGAGTGTGCTCGGTTAAGTCTCTCCTTCCCAGCGGAGTAGCTTCAGGTATGTAAGTGTACCTTTTTGTTCCATTCACCAGGGGTGAACCCCAGGTCAGATTATGTTTGTTTCAGGCAGCGAGGTTGGATGTTTGTTTGACGGCAATGTCAGATTCCTTAAATCCCCAGCAGAGATGATGTTGGTACGACGGCGATGTTGAGTGTCTCTCAGAATGATGTTTGTTTCTGGCAGCGATGTCAGATCAGTATCTCTCCAGCTAGTTGTTGAGCAGCTAGTGTTGCAGTGTTCAAAGATTTGTTCCCCGCAGAGTACCGTGCGCTCGTGCAGTTGGCAAATTTTCGGGTTCACCGATATTCAACCGTCTCGTACCTTGATTGGTTGAGAGCCGTTCGCTTCTCACCCAGTCAGGTTCAAGCCGTTTGAATAGGGGCAGCTGTTGCACCCCAAAATTTGACCAACATTTATTCATTCATGGAGTATTTGAAAGTTGATACCTTCATCAGAAAGTTCAAGAGATCCTCAGAGGAATTGGTTGAAACCAGGGTTGTGTGCCTCCTAACTTGAGAGTTGTGGGTGCTCCTCAGATGATTCTGAGACTTTGAGAATGAACTTGATGTTTTGAGAAAGCTTATGAGATGCCTTGATAGCCTTCATGAAGCCCAGAGAAGTCATTGTGCAAGAATTCAGGAGATTCAACCATGAATGGTAGAATTAGGGTTTTGACTGGGTCAACCCTAGATCAGCTGAAGATTTGGAGAAGGTTGAGACCTAATCCAAGGGCCATGAGATCATGGAATGATGCATAGAGATGTTATAAAGATGATTCCTAGACCAACTCATCATGATTGAAGGGTTTGAGAAGTTTTGAGTTAGGGTTTCTGAGGATTGTCAGTAGAAAAACCCTAATTTGATCCCTATTTTCCAGGCAGTTTTAGCCCTAGATGTGATTGATATCTCATCTTCCCCACAACATGAATGTTGTAGAGCTTGTTCCAAGCTTTAATTTGAGTGGTGGAAGTCCTTGATAGGAGTTACAGAGCTCAAGTTATGATTTTGACAAATTACAGGTCAGTTGATGTGTGTGAATCTGGGTCCTTGAAAGTCACCCAACTTGCAGACAACTTTTGCCCTAGTAGGATGATTCCTATGGTTTCTTGGTCAACATGAATGTTGAAGAGGATCTTCTTAGCTTTAATTTGAGTGGTAGAAGTCCTTGATTGGATTTGTGGAACTCAACTTATGGTTTGAACAAGGCAGGGGTATTTTGGTCATTTGTCAGTTATAGGTCATTTTATCCAATGCCTAAAACTCCTATTTCCAAGCCTCAAATGGAAAAACTCAAAACATGAAAGTTGCTCAAAATGTGATTTTAAGTCTAGAAAGAAGGTCACAAATTGATGAAAAAGCTCATAGCACAAGATTCCATGATTGGTCAAAAATGAACTAAAAATGACTTATAACTTTGAAAAGTTGAAATTGAAAAGTGTTTTGGAAGATCCACAAATCCAAAATAGGTCATCCAATATATCATTTTGATTGGAAAAACTATTTTAAGAACTTTGGTTTAAGTAGAATTTTCATTTGAGGCTCCAAAAATGGACTTCCTTTGGAAATTTGTTACTTAAGAAAGAAGGCAATGTTAGAAAACCCTACCCAAGCCAAGAATGCACTTGTTTTTCACACATTCCTTCTTAATAACTCATGTAAGGGTATTTTAAGTCAAAATAACAAGGCATGGCATATGAGATGAGATGACCATTATGGAATATCATGGAACTTTCAAGAAACTTCCACATCATTCTAGATGAATCTAGAAGCATCCATCAATTTTTATTTAAAGAGTGCATCAAAGAATGATTAGAGGTTGGTGAAAGTTGGAATCAAGCCAGAGAAGAGAGAGAGAAAGATAGCCATTAAAGCTCTTGCTTCAAGTTGAAGTAACTCAAGAATTCTTCCATTACAAGTCTTCTTCTTCAAGAATTGTGCAAACAGAAGGCTATCCATCATCAAAGGATCATCCTGAAGGATTTACAAGCCTTGGTTCGAGCCATAGCATCACTCACCATAGCTTCTTGACAGGTTGGTGAACTCATCTCTTTCTCCTTATTTATGATTAGATAGAGCATATTATAGGTGTAGAATGATTGTGTTAGGGTAGATGACTTAACCCTAGAAGTTTTAGCTCATTCCATGAGGTTCCATGGCAGGTGCATAAAACTTTGATTTTCAAGAACTATTAGTTTAGGGCATTTCAATCATCAAGAAGTAGTGTATAATGATCAGGATAGCACGTAGAACATCTGTTGACCATTAAATTGAAGTTTGATGAAGATTAATATCAGTTTAAAATGTTGAACCATGGTTGTACCCGGATCTTCAATTCCTCTGTTAGGGCAATTTAGGGCGAGTTATGGAAAGCTTTACGTAGGGTTGTGTAGGGCTTGAGACGTAGATGATTTTTCATGTTGGAGTCGTGTGGAGCCGTGGCCTGTGGAGGGAGCTAGAGGAGCTCGATCTTGTGTGCATGGAGTGAGGGTTCTGCAAACCCTAATTGGTGTTTGGAGAAGACGAGGGAGCATCCGTTGGATCGTTCCCAAAGATTGACTCGTTCTCCCAATCCAACGGCTGTGATCGCGCCTGAGAAATTGAGGGAAAGTTTAAATAATTAAAACGCCGCGTTTCATTTTAAGGGCGTCCTGGGCCCAATGTTCTATTCGCCCCCCCCCCTTTTTTTGGCCCAACCAATATAACTGATGCGCAGTGCTATTCTGACCCCCCATCCCTTATTTCATTTAATTCTTTTTAATTTTCTTCTTTTATTTTTCTGATTTGTGAAATTCATTAAAAATAGTTAAAAAATGATTTTTAATTTCTTCTTTTTTCTATGAGTAGATTAAAATGTGTAGAAAATTATTAAAATAAAATTGAGATTTTATTTTTAGGTTTAATATTTTTAATAGATTTTCCATTTAAATAGCCTTTTAATTGTTTCATTTTGATATTTGATTTTGTAGGAATTATTTTGGGACATTCCCTTAGGGTTTTTTACCCATTCTTTTTTATGCAATTAGATGATGAGTCATACTTCCCCATAGGATTTTTTCTAGATTTTTTAGAATTAATCTTGATTGGTTTAATTAGGGTTGACTTAGGATAGTCTAATTAGGGTTAGAATTGTGCATAGGTGATGATTCCTTTCTTTGATTGAGTTTTATCTTGATTTTTAGGTAGAAACCTTTATAGATGTTATGAGAAGGTGTTGAGGACCCTTGTGATTAATTGTTAGATTTTTTCTCATTAGTCTAGTATTTTTAGGTATTGTCTGAAGTTGCCTGATGATGTGAGCTGTTCAGTGGGTTATCTGTTCATCTGTGGGGTTCATTCTGAGGAATTTGATGGAGGGCTTGTGTTGCCTTGAGGATATTGATGGAGAGCATCATGAAGGGAAGCTTGTAGATCAAGATGCAGAGACCCAGAGCTTGTCTCATCTCCTGTCTGCGAGGTTTGAGAGCCTGAAGTTTGAAGGAAGTTCATGGTACTTTCCTGAGGAAGGCACTATGAATGACTTTCATCCTTCCTTCTCACCTCTTTCTTAAGTATCCAATGATGTTGGAGCCAACTTGTGAGTTTAATTTCTCCTGAGGAGGAATGTAAACTGATCACATGTTGTTGAGCCACATGGGATACAACTCCTAAGTGGAAGCCTCCTAGTACTTTCCTGAGGAAGGTCCTATGGGTCTATTCACTTAGTTCCATTAGTTTATCTAGGATTTCTCAAGTATCCAATGATGTTGGAGCCAACTTGTGAGTTTAATTTCTCCTGAGGAGGAATGTAAACTGATCACATGTTGTTGAGCCACATGGGATACCACTCCTAAGTGGAAGCCTCCTAGTACTTTCCTGAGGAAGGTCCTATGGGTTTATTCACTTAGTTCCACTAGTTCAGATAGGATTTCCTAAATATCCAGTGATGTTGGAGCCTGCTTGTGAGTTTAATCTCTCCTGAGGAGGGATGTAAACTGATCACAGTGGTTGAGCCACATAGGGTATGACTCCTGAGTATCCACCTCTTAGTGCTTTCCTGAGGAAGACACTATGAGTCTGATTGCTTAGCTTCCTGTCTTTGGTAAGCTTATTCTGAAGCTTGAAGATTGGGAACGATTTCTCTTGTTTAGGGTTTTGCTTGAGAGCTTTGCTTAGATCTGTTCAGATTCTGTGATTAGGGTTAGGATTAGAGAGTAGATGATTCTTTCTCATGTGTGTTTTGTTTGCCTGATGGCACTTCATTTCCTCTATCTGTATGATTGCAGTTTACTGTTTTTGCTTGATAGCATGTGGTTTATTTTCAGTATGATTACTGTTATTTCATGACTGGCTTGAGGTCGAGACGAGCTTGTGGAGGTTGAAGCCCCACACACATTTCCTCCCTCACTTGCATTGCATGCATTTTACTGTTAAAGCTGATGTTTTTTTGTCTGTTTCTGTGTATCATTGACATGATCCCTTAGGACTCTCATTTCCTCTGATGAGGATTTGATGATAGACTTTTAGGTTGAAACCTATGCATGACAACATCTAGGAGCTCCCTGTTCAAACCTCAACCATAGGATGAATCCATGGCATGATAACAAGTAGGACTTGATAGTCTCCCTCCTAGTTGAGCCATCTTTCCCGTAGTTTCCCGAACTACGTTTGCTCTGATCTTTCATACCGGATGAAAGTACGTAGGCATAGGATGCGATATCCTAGCGAGCAACCTTCCCCATCTTCACCCGTAGTTAGCCGAACTACGTTGACTCTGATTTCTCATTCTCTGATGAGAATACGTAGGCATAAAGCGCGACGCTTTGCCGAGTCATTTTTCTTTTCTTTTTCAGCCATCCTTGATAGGTAGATAGATTATAACCAACCCGTCCAAGTAAACAAACAAGCGAGGATCCCGTCGAGTACGACGGACGTGAGGGGTGCTAATACCTTCCCCTTGCGTAACCGACTCCCGAACCCAGACAATGGTTGCGATGACCTTGTCTTACCCTTTTTCGTCAGGTTTTTCCGATCGTTTCCTTTCCCGCTCTGAGGGATAAATAACGAAAGGTGGCGACTCTTCTGTTTTGCCGGCACCTTATTTTCGCGCAAGCGACAAACGGCTAGGGTTTGCATTAGGTGAACAGTAGCCAGACTTGTTAGAGAAGAAGATTGTTTTGTTTATTGGCTAGTTGGATTAGGGTTACGGATTGGGTCCAAGGCCCAAATTCGTTTTGCTGAAGCTCACCCCCATTATGCTCGTTATCCCCCCCTGCGTGAGAGGCTGGATAGGAAGTGGATTGGGCCAATGCCCCACTTGCTAAACGCACCCCCTGTGTTTGGGCCTTAGGCTGAAGACAACTAGGATCAGTACTATTCGCACCCCCTTGTTTTGTTCCTTGTTATTTTCTTTTTTAATTTTCTTTGTTTGTATCATGTTAGAAATAATTCCAAAAAAAATAGTAGATTTGATCAAATAATTCCATTCTTTTTTCTATATGTTCATAATTCAATGTAGAATTTTATAGTACAAAAACATTAATTTGATCATGCATTTTAATTGATATTGAATAATTGATTTGTGGCACGTCTGCCTTGTTGATTTTAGTTCTTTCATCTGGTAATGAATTTTGCTCTAGTTTTTTAGTATGTTGCACTAGACTAATGCATGTTCCCCATAGATTTTTCATAGATTTGTTAGAGGTTGATTGATATTCTTTTAGGGTTAGAGAATAGAGACCTCACAACTTGTTGGTAACCCTTGACCATTCATATATTAGGGATTGTTTAGTAGCCTTAGAAGTTGACTTAGGCTTTGAGATTTGATCTTGGGATCATAGAGCCATGTAGGTTTCCCCTAGATTTTTGATAGATTTTTATAGGGTGTTCTGTTATTTTTGTTTGAGCCTGAGAATAGGAGAAGTCTTGATAGGCTTCTGACTTTGAAGTTTAACTGTGGTTGAACTTAAGAGATAGTTTCTTTTGGGTTGAGGGCCTGTGGTTTCTTCTTGAAGATGGAGGCTGGTTGAAGTCCTGTTGGAGCTTGCAAGGATGCATGGATAGAGGTCCTAGTCTAAGAGCTTGCTCTCTGTTTGTGAGGTTTGAGATCCTGAAGTTTGAGGGAAATTTATGGTACTTTCCTAAGGAAGGTACTATGAATGACTTTCATTCTTTCTTCTCACCTCTTTCGTAAGTATCCAATGATGTTGGAGCCTTCATGTGAGTTTAGTTTCTCCTGAGGAGGAATGTAAACCGATCACAGTTGTTGAGCCACATGGGATACGATTCCTAAGTGGAAGCCTCCTAGTACTTTTCCGAGGAAGGCACTATGAGCCTGTTCACTTAGTTCCCTTAGTTCATCTAGGATTTCTTAAGTATCCAATGATGTTGGAGCCTTCATGTGAGTTTAGTTTATCCTGAGGAGGAATGTAAACTGATCACAGTTGTTGAGCCACATGGGATATGATTCCTAAGTGACAGCCTCCTAGTACTTTCCCGAGGAAGGCACTATGGGCCTGTTCACTTAGTTCCCTTAGTTCAGGTAGGATTTCTAAAGTATCCAATGATGCCGAAGCCTTCATGTGAGTTTAGTTTCTCCTGAGGAGGAATGTAAACCGTTCACAGTTGTTGAGCCGCATAGGATATGATTCCTGAGTGGTAACCTCCTGGTACTTTCCTGAGGAAAGCACTATGGGTTTGTCTGCTTAGCTCCCTTTCTTTGGTAAGCTTGTTTTGAAGCTTGAAGACTGGGATCGATTTCTTTTGCTTAGGGTTTTGCTTAGAGATTTGATTAGGGTTTTGCATAGGGCTTTGCTCAGAGATAGATTAGGGTTTTGTTTTAGGGTTGTTTAGGGGGCTTGCTCAGGGTTTTAAGCTTTGGATAGAGGTTTATCAGGTTGGCTAGCCTTCTCTTTGTGTTGTTTGACTTGTGTGGTGTTGTGCTGCATTAGACTTAGGGGTTCATCTAGATATTTCTAAGGTAGGTGCATCTTAGAGATAGGCTTTGTGTGCATGAGAAGTTGAGGTGTCATCCTTCTGCTTGTTTGTTATTGAGTGGCTTTGCTTGCTGGTATTTGGTAGAGCTGAGCTCCCTTACCTCTGTGGTTTGCGGCCTTTGTGCCTTGCTTGTTTGGTTGTCGCATTCATGCATATTTCCAGTATTTCTTTACTTTGCAGTTGATTCCTGTTTGTTGTTTAGTCCTATTGCCATGATCCCTTAGGAGCTCTAAATTCTCCGCTGCGGAGGAGTTATGATAGACATTAGGATGGTCAACCAGGCATGATAACAGTAGGTAGATTCCCCCTTTTTCAACCATAGTTTTAGGGTGTCTTTTCCCTTTCTCAGCAATAGAAAGCACCTGAGTAGCTTGTGTCGTAGTTAGCCGAACTACAGCTGCTCTGATTCCTCGTACCAGACGAGGATATGTAGGCATAGGATGCGATATCCTAGCGAGCACACTAACAACTAACTTTTTGTTCTCTCGCGGCTGTGCAATCGAGACTTTCCCGCTGACGACTGATTGCTATCCCTTTTCTCTTGCCCGAGTGCATTTGAGACCAGACCGTAGTTGTAGGTTCCCGAACCTTTAGAACCAGTTTATTTTCTCACTGTTGTGTGAGAGCCCCCAGTTTAGCCGTAGTTAGTCGAACTACGTTTGCTCTGATCTTCCATGCCGTGTGGAAGTACGTAGGCACAGGACGCGATATCCTGGCGAGCAACCTTCCCCCCGTTTAGACGTAGGTAGCCGAACTACGTTGACTCTGATTTCTCATTCTCTGATGAGAATACGTAGGCATAAAGTGCGACGCTTTGCCGAGTCATTTTTCTTTTCTTTTTCATCCAGCCTTGATAGGTAGATAGATTATAACCAACCCGTCCAAGTAAACACCAAGCGTGGATCCCGTCGAGTACGACGGACGTGAGGGGTGCTAATACCTTCCCCTTGCGTAACCGACTCCCGAATCCAGGTTTTGGTTGTGATGACCATACCTTTTCCCGTTTTTGTGAGGTTTACTTCGAGCGTTTCCTTTCCCTCCGTTGGGATAAATAACGCACGATGGCGACTCTCCTGTCATCCGGCGCCGATTTTCGCAGTAGCGACACTCGTGCCTACGTATCCTGACGGGAATGGAATCAGAGCAACCGTAGTTCCTCTATCTAGGGGTGAGGAACTTCTTGACTGTGGTCAAGGTTCCAAGGGGATGTAAGCATTCATAGGGAAGTACTTACATGGAGTGCGGCGACTCCTGAATTTAAGTTGAGATTGTTATGGTAGAGAATGTCCACGGCGGGACGCTAAACATGAGTACGACGACTCAGATCCTAAGGCTAGGCTAAAGGGTAAAGAATGTCCACGGCGAGATACTAAATAGAGCAGGACGACTCCAATCCTAAGGTTAGGATAAAGGTATCATACATAAACCAAAAATTGTCACAACGATGTAAACAAAATGGTTCAAAATCCTCATGGGGATAATCAAAAGTTTTTAAAGGTGAACCACTTAGACACATACAAACAAAGTTGAATTTCAAACTTAAACGTTCAAGGAAACTAAAAATCTAAGTTCAAGTCATCCTCGAATAAAACTCAAAGAAGAATAAAGTCCAAAGTTTTGAAAATGAAGGAATGAGAAATAGGAGGGTACAAAACCCTAAAATGAGTTACAATTTTCCCATAATGAAAAGTGTTTCTAAAATAAGAATTTTAGAATTCTTTAATCATCATATGAAAAAACACATTAAAATAAGAATTTGGAAAAAAGAAACACTTAAAAAAGAGTAAAAATGAAGAAGTTATAGTAAATTGAAAATTAAATAAAATTGAATAAACCAAGTGCTAAAAAAGAGGAAATGTCACACCCAAGGCTTGAACTCAAGACCTTGGGGTCATGGACTTAAAATCATGCCAAACCAACCATTAAACATTTGTGAAATATGGATGGAAAGAGAAGATAAAATATTAAAAGCTTAAGAAATCATAAAACATAATAAAAAGTGGCCTCGCTGAACCTCGAACACAGGTCATTGGGCATTACAAGATACTTAAAGGCAAGGCGTTAACCACTGGGGTGGTGATACATCCATTGTATTAGGCCACCCCATGTTAACATATACTAAGATATGCGCGTTTTCTGGACAAAGCAAACCAAGGGAATGCAAATCAAAAAAACCTCAAAACGATTTCAATCAAACCTCAACAAATGTTAACCAATTTTAGTGAAACAAAAGTCAAAACCACTTGAAATTTGATGAGGATTAAGATAGTGTTATCCATGTTTTGAAGTAATGCTCCCAACTCTAAACCCGATTGATCATGCTAAATATCATTTTAAAATGCATTTTGAAACCATGGCTCACAACTCAATGCCACTGCACACAGGTGAGGGTCTGTTTACATCCAAAATTCAATATTGAACAAGTTTTGACAGAGAGATTTAATCAACAGATATCAAAAAAAATACTAGCAAGTGAAATGCTATCAAAAACATGGATAAACCAAGACAAGGTGATCATAAAAAAGGTGAGTTCAAAAACCAAACATAGGCCTACTTACAATTCTTAAACCTGCTGCTTATGATGATTTTGAAGAAAAGAGATCTCAAACTCTACTGAGGCAAGATATGGTTTATGTGAAATGCAATTATGGGCACAATTTGAGCATACTCAAAACAGAATGATTAAAACAAACAAATAAAACAAAATCAAACATGTCAAAGGGTCATACTTAAATTGAATCTAAATCTTAAGAAACTGGGCCAGCTGTCAGCAGAAGAATGCCATTTAGAAGACTGTCCAGTCCTGACAGTTGAGGTTCCATAGAGCAATAACAGCAGGTTGGTACACGAATTCAAACATTGGCTCATGAGATTAACAAGCAAAGTCAAGGCAGGTTTCACATATGGCTTGCTAAGATGCAAAGCAAGGCAGCTATGTATTCCAATCATATGTTTAATAAAAAATTGACAATATACAAGGCATAACCACGTCAAAACTGAATTGTTCAACCCTATGCATCATGCTTGAGTACAAGGCTAAGGATTTCTATAACAACATATAAAACCAGAGTTCAGACCAAAATCAAACTGGTAGCATTTAAGCTAGAAAACTACCTTGCTGAGAAAAAGGTTGTCAAATATCCAAATGAAATGGCCAGAAAGTGCATTAAAAGACAATATCCAGCAGCAGATACTTCAAACTAATAAATCACAATGAGACCAAAAGACAATGCCTCAAAGGCCTGAATCCAACAGCCACATGGATCAACTCAAATTGTAACAAACCATGAATGCAGGACACTCATAACTAGTAATTGACCAGGCTAAAAAAACCTGCTGAGATCAAAACTGCAAACTCTAAAACATGAGTTGACTACCACCCAAAACAGAAATGCCTCTAATGATCTACTTAGAAATGAGGTCACAACAGTCTTGACCCTCATGACAACCCTCCATGGTTATGATAAATCTATGCATCCTACTAAATGCTAAACTGATCTATGCAGCAGCCAATCATCATAAGCAATAAATTTCAACACAGAACAACAGCAGTCCAAAGAGTTGGCTTTTAAAAAAATAGAAACAGCAACACCAATTGATGCTACAAAATACAACAACCAACAGTAGCCTAATGCCTTGCCCTAATGACTGTCAAAGTGAGTTAATAAATTCAAATCAAGAACAAATTCTTGACAGAGCCAAATTAGTACTTTCATGGTCACAACATGACCAATCAACTCAATTGACTTAGGCAGCCACCAAGACATGAACTCTACAAGCTAAAAAAGAAGCTAACAGACCTCAAAATCAAAGCAAACATTACTCATTGAAATGGCAGCCAAACTCTCAAAAGTAAACACAAATTTTAGTACAATGCAATATCAATTCACAGTAGTATAAATGGTATAGATTGAGCAAGCTCGAATCAGAACAAACCTACCAACATGACTGTGAGTCCAAGAACATAACAATGTTTAACTCAACCTCAAGACAATTCTTAATTTACACATACAAAAGCGATGAAGAATAAAATAATAGCTATGTAAACAAGACAATGTTGATCATCACAGCATCCAAGTGAATCATTTCAATAGAGGTCACAACAAAAACACATTGTAACATGACTGACAGCCAATCAACAATGCTCCCAGCCCATAGGAGTTGGAAAAGTAAAACTCAGAAATGGCTTGACAGAACCAATGCATCCTTAAAAACAAGTGGACCAACAAAGCATTATATATTCCAGTTGTACTTGCACATCCTAACTAGAATATGTAGTACATTGGCAGATCCTGACTTAAGCTAAAGTTCCAATAACAGTTAACAATCCTCATGCTAAACCACACACACCAATTAATAACAATAGACATGGTCTGTCCACAACAAACTTCAAAACAATCTAGGTCATTATAGATACAAAACATGACCATGTTGATCATCAACAACTCAATATGAATCCTTTCAACATAACTAGCAACCCTAACTTTAAAGACATCAACATAACAATACTCAAACAATGAGGAATCAACTTAGTAGCAATAAGGTATTCTTGTTTCAATCATTATACCTCAAACTGATGTCCTCTCTAAAACTAACAAACATACACAAAGCTAATACAACATGGCACTGCTGATCATCATAGGTCAAGGTATGTTTCAATAAACTTTGTGTGAATCACTTCAACATAGCCATGCCAACCAAACAAAAAGTTCTAACATAAAACTCTAAAGGCAGTCATGAACACAAATGCTAGACAGATCCAAACATGAACAAAGTTAAACTTCCCAAATGATAAATACCAAACATAAAAATGTTTAGGATCAAGCAACTAACTTAGGCCTCTCTTGTAGACAAATTTCAAAACAGTTTTGGTGGTTACTCAACATAACAATGTCAAAATCCTAAACTCATCATGTATTCAACAGCATAGCTTCACAAAATTAAAAACATACACATATTAACCGAATGGCACTCCAACAGCAAACACACATGGTATTGGCTTCACACACATTTTGACAACATAGTTAACAAACCATTTCAACATGACGATATGTAAACTATTTAACAAAACCAATCAATACATGATGTATATTAATGAATGAGCTTAAAATGACATACATCTTGTAGTCCTCACAATGCTAGCAGCCAAGAAAACCAGAGGTCCTTCCTTTTGAGGAAGCTTGTGATGTTACTTCCTTTTGAAGAAAAGTGCAATCTTGTGGACAGTTTGAACAAATGAACTTCCAGCTGTTGTTTGAGACTTTAGATAGCTAGAGTATCATAGATATGATGTGTTTGGAGTGTTAAAATGTTAGGAACGGTGATAGGTAGTGATTTGGTATGAAAGATGCACAAAAGTCAAACTATGGTGGTTTAAAGTTTGACTTTTTGATCTAGGGATATTTTGATGATTGTGATGATGGAAACAACTTCAGAGGGTCATTTTTAGGGTGTGTATATGGTTTTATGGTGTTTTAGAGTTTGGCACAAGGACTGGTGTGAAAAGTGTAAAGTGGTGAAAATGGTGATTTTGTGAATTTCTTCACTTTCAAGCAAGGAGGGAAAGAAGAGAGCTGTGAGTTTATTGTTCTCTTGGATGGCTCTGGTGTGTTGTATACAATGGGATGAAGGCTCTATTTATAGGCCAAGAGAGGGTTTGGGGCAGATTTGGATTTGTGGTATTCAAAGATGGTTTTTGTGAAAAGATTTCATGAACCTATGTAATGGTTTTGGTTCTGCTGACTTAGCTTGCTTGCAAGGAGTTTTGCCCCTAAAAGCTAGCTAGAAATGAGATGTGATATGTGACATTTGAGTGAGCAAGACCCCCTACCTGCTACAGCCACCAATACTCTCTCTCATGGTGTAACTTTTTTGCATTTTTCCCATTAAACTAATGTGTCTTGTCTAGCATTTGAGATTTGCTTGGATTCTTGTCTGATTTAGTCCAAATTGCAATCTAATACATCTCATAAGAGGTCAATCCATGGTTAGAGATAAAGTTCATAGTTGGAAATCAAGTTCATGTTGGGTTTTGGCAAGTTGACAAACTAGTGCACAGGCCTAACTTTCACACTTCATAACTCTCAGCTCACAAGGGCTATGGAAGAGTTCTAGTAATATTTGGAAATCCCTCATGGAGCTCTACAACTTTTATGTTTTCATGATCTTCAGATTCCAAGTGGAACTAGGTCAAAAATCCCCTAAAAGTTGGCTGAAAACATGCCTAAAAAGGCCAACAACTTAGAATTTCTCCAAGTGTTTTCTCCCTCTTGTGATGATTTTGGCCATAACTCCAAATCTATACATTTTATGCCCATGGACCACTTTCACTTTGAGACTTTTGTAGGGATTGTCAAGACCTTTCTAACAAGCTTTGAACCAACTCAATTGGATGTGTGGTTAGGGAGTTATGGTCTGACCCCTTTCAAAACCCTAATTCTCGATTTTTGTGATTACTCCCCACTCCTTGATCCAATGGTCATAAAACATCATGGATAGGTGTATTATGACATTAGGAACATTTTTGATTCACACTTTGAGGTCAAATGCCTTATAGTTGGAGAGTTGACTTTTTGGTCAACGAAACGATCGATCGATGACTACCGAGTCGCCTGTTGACGTTCTGGGTCTTCTGAGGCCTTGAAACTTCTTTAGTACACTTCCCTAATCCATATGATCTTAATGGACCATAATTCCATCATTGGAGCACCTTTTAAATCAAAAGTCAAACCATAGTTGACTTTTCCTAATCAAAAACCCTAATCGGGGATACTGAACTGCACTGTTCCTGATCTTTGTGTGAAAACCTCAAATTGGACTCATGTTTGACCCAATGGAGTATCTTTGATGATGTATATTCTTGTTTCATGGAGAAACAATCCAATACATTGTCTGATTAAATCGTTGAAACCTCGATTTCCGACTGTACGGAACCCTAATTCACCTGTATCTTAACAAAGACAAACTTGGAATAGGTTAAGGTTAGATAAACAATGATAATGCTCCTAGAATGATGATGAAGATCTAATAAGTCAAAATTTAGGGTGCAACACATATATTCAGCCGGCTGAAGGTGATCGAGGAGCGGTGGGTTCTGTCGATCTAGTAGCGGTAATCGGCGAATTGTGAAGGAGAAGTTCGAGTTTGATACGTGAGTGTTTGAGATCATTCGGGCTGGGGTTTAAAGATGGAAGGTTGTTCAAACATAGAGCTGTAATCGGAGGTTCATACACAAGCTGTCGAAGGACTTGATTTGACTCGAATCAAGGGACAAGAGGAGATAGCTTCTACAACAACAAAGGAGTTCGTTTGTTTGATTGCAATTTCTTTCTTGTATATAAGATTCTACAACAGGTTAAATTTATATTATAAGAGCTCAATTCTATTGTTAGAATTGAGGGCAGACGTACCCTGAAGCGAGGACGGCGGGCGAACTGCCTCAACAAATCCCTGTGCCTTTTACCTTATACTTTTACATTTGCTTAATATTTGTGTGGTTTTACTACAAGAAATTATATCAAATTTAAGATTGTTTTGAGTAAGTGCTGGACTATTTTTGACTCTAGTACAATCGTTGATTGTACAAGGAAATTAGAGCAAATTACTCAAAGCTGAACTCACTTGTAGTGCTCTGCACTCCAAGTGTTTGATAAATTGTCTGAAAGAAAAGCCTTGTGTGTTGTCCATTTATTGGTAATATTTTAAGGCATTGGAACTAGACATACAACTTTGTGAGCTAAATCAAATTGAGAGTGTGACTAGCTTAGTGATTCTCATTACTCGTTATCCGATTCCATCAGCTAAAATGTATATCCGGTTTTCTAGTAACCGTTCATTATAGACGGTAATTTTTCCAAGGCCGCTTGCGCAAATTAATTTTTATTTTAAAAACCATTTTATTAGTAGCTGTTGCACCCCAAATTTTGACCCCTTATATTCTCATCATCATTTTAAGATCATATTCATTTGATTAACTAACCTCAACCCATTTCAAGTTTATCTTTGTCAAGATACAGATAAATCAGGGTTCCGTACCGTCAAAATCGAGGCTTCAGTGGTTTGATCAATCAAAGTGTTGGATTGATTCAACTATAAACAAGATAAAGGATACTACATGGGGTCAAGTATGAATCCAATTTGAGGTTGTCACCCAGGCATTGAGAACGGTGCAGTTCAGGATACCCGATTAGGATTTTTGATCAGGAAAAGTCAACCGTAGTTTGACTTTTGATTTAAAAAGTGTTCCAATGGTGGGATCATGGTCCATGAAGTTCCTATGGCTTAGTAAAGTCTCCTCAAGAAGCTTCAAGGCTTCAAGATACCCAGAACACCAACATTCGATTCAGAGTTCTTCAATCAATCGGTTCGTCTGACTTAAAGGTCAACTCATTGACCAACATGGTTTTGACCCAAAATTGAATGCAATTATGTTCATAATGGTATATCACATCTATTCATGAATTTTGGTGACCATTGGATCAAGAATTGATAAGTAATCGAAAAGTTGGGAACTTAAGGTTTTGAAAAGGGCAAAGCCATAACTCCTTAACCACACAAGGGTTTTAGACCTAGTTTCAAGGGGAATGAGTTCTTAAAACAAGCATAAATGTTGTAGTACCTAATTGGGGATTTTTAAAAGTACAAGTGGGTTCCATAACTCTTCCTGGTTAGAGAGAACCGAGGTCCACAAGTTGGCAAAAACTCACATTGGCAAAACCAGGTCAACATGAGTTTTTTTTTTTATTCCAAAACCTCTCCAAATCGATGCTAATCAAAGACTAAGCCTCATTTATGATGTTTACATTGTTAATAAACATGTTTAACATCAATTCCCATGAAAATGGACCAAAGATCAAAGGAAATGATTATTTAATGCAAGTTGTAAAAGTGAATAGTGAAGAAAGAGAAAAAAGGTGGCTACCCTTGTCAAATCATCAACTTTAATTCAACAAGTCACCTTATATCCTATCAAGCATGATGAAAAAAATATATGGGGCATGTAGAATATCTTATTAGAGTGTCTTAAAGACAAAGATGAAGATTACATTGGAAAACTCAAAGATTTTCATGATGGAAGGTTAAAATTGACAATTTCTTTCACTTTTGCTCATACCTTGATCCAAGGCCGTTGGCTATAAATAGAACTTACTTCCTACATCACAAAAACACCAGTTCCATTCTATAAACCATCTAGAACTCTCTCCCTTACACAATCGCCAAATTCTTGCAAAATCTCACTAAGTCTCCAAAATCCCTCAAAATCTATTTTTGCAAAACACCTTCCAAAACCATTTCCAAACTTTTTCCAACTCAAGAAACACTTCAAACACATCAAATATGATGTATTGAAGCTATCCGAATCACTTCCACACTTATGTAACAAGGTTTGAGTGATTTGGTGTTTGAAATCTTTGGATTTTAGAGTTTTTCCTTCATTTACAAGGCATTTCGTCCACTAGCTTGCTTGGAGGTTGTTTGGAGCATCTATTCATCAACCTAGGAACATTTGAAGACCTTGTAAGAGCTCTCAATATCTCTGGTTTTCTTATTTCTTAAGCTTGCTTTAAGAGGTAAACCTAAAACTCATAAATGTGAACTTTCTACTTGCATTTCACATGCTACCATGAATGTTTTTAGGGTTTTCACCTTCCTATCTCTCATTTATTCATTTCAAAACTTTAATTTCATTCTCTTTTGAGTTTTATTTTAAAGTTATGGTTTTGGCTTGTTAGCATCCTTGTGTACTTGAGTTTGACTAAAACTCTTGCTTGTAAGCATTTGTGTGTAATCATCATTAAAACTTGAAAATTTTCTCCCATGAAGTTTTGAACTTCTCACTTACATTTGTTGTGACATTATTTGATCAGGCATGATGCCTGTAAGTATAAATGTCATCTTGTAAGCCCTAATGAAACCTCATCTTTGTTAGGATGCATCTTTGTTAAGATCCCCTTCCATCTTTATTAAGATGTACCCCATTCTTCGTTAAGATATGCTTTGGTTTTCACCTTTCATTAAGTCTTGAAAGAAATTTCATGTTCTATATATTATAATATCTTGATGCTTGCTTTGGTCTTAACCATTTACCTTGATTGAAATCATTGATATTGTAATATCTTGATGTCTGCTTTGGTTGTGACCATCTATCTTGATTGAAATCATTGCCTGATATTGTAATATCTTAATGTTTGTTTTGGTTGTAACCATTTATCTTGATTGAAATCCTTGCTTATTGTAATGTGCTTGTTTATTCTTGATTGTAACCATATCTCTTTATATTCATCACGTTTGAATGTTTAAGCTTTATTAAGTTTATTTCCTCAAAGTGATGAAACTCTTTAGTTCTCATCCAAGTTGCCTCATCTTTTCCCTTCCAAAGGAAAGTCTCTCTATTGACCTTTGGGTCATAGATAGCTCAATAAACTCATAGGTCTGGATAGAACCTTCCCCCCCTTTTGGTCTTAAAAGAACCAATAGGATTTTAACATCATAGGTCTGGATAGAACCTTCCTCCCCTTTTGGTCTGGATAGAACCAATAGGATGTAACCCCATAGGTCTGGATATAACCTTCTCCCTCTTTTGGTTTGGAAATAACCAATAGATCCTTATTCTGTAGTTCGTGCCCGAACTACGACCGCTCTGATTTCTCATTGGACAATGAGAATACGTAGGCACAAGATGCGATATCTTGACGAGCAACCTTCCCCCTTCTCCCACCTTTTGGTCTGGATAGAACCAATTGGTCTTACAACGTAGAGCTTTAGGATAGAGTTTGGTTAACTCTATGTAAGAATCATGGATATGATGACTTACTTCTCTTTCTTGAGAGTTCAACATAGATCTATAGAGTTTCATGAAACTCTACACAAACATTGTTATGTTTGTCCCCCTTTGAACTTTGATCATAATCAAGTGTTCTTCAATCCTAGTAAGGTGAACTACGATTGCTCTGATTCTATCCTAGTTAGGATACGTAGGCAGAGGACGCGACGTCTTTGCGAGCAAACTTAGAAACTATCTTTAGGTTTTAACCTATACCCTTTTACCCAATCCCAATCCATAGCAAACATTTAGCAAACTTAGCATGCAAATAAACAAAAGGTTCCTGTAGAGTAATACAGATGTTTAGGATGTGAAATACCTACCCTATGCATAACCAACCCCCGATCCCCGAATCTCTTAGCATTGTTGTTACATCGCGAAAAGGGTTTTTCTTTCTTTAGACCTTTCCTTTGGATAAATTAAAGTTCGGTTGTGAATTTAAGAATTAAGATTCAAGTTAATCAATAGCTTGGTATCACGATTCTCAACGCAACAGAAATGGCGACTTCACTGAGGAAACAAAACTTATTCTTGAGGGTTTAGCCTATTTTGTTTAATTGTATGCTATATTTGTGAATATTTGCTTAACATGTATATTTGTCAATATACTTGTATGTTGGATATTGGGTGTTTTGAGTGGTGAGACGGTCCTATACCCGGACTCGAGTTCACTTATGATAGGATGGTGGTATATTCAAGAAGGCTTATAGGGAGTTGATTCCCGACCAAGCTAACTTGAGAAACCACCGCTCAGTGTAGGCCCTCTTGAAATTTTAGTATTGTTGATCGAGTATTCGTGAAAACAATGCTACTTTCAACGAAGGAGCCTATGACACTGTGGACTTTTAGATTACATTCTACCCCACTTTGGCCTTATTAGGATGTAGTGTGATGGCTATAAGGAAGTATTTCCGAAATAGTTGATACGCGATACTACACTCAGACGAGATTCTCTTGAGAATATTATCGATTACCAAGTGATTTGGGAAGTTGATAATATCCAAAAGATGGATTGATAACTCTGAGAACTCTGTAGAACCCGTTCGGCAGGTACAAATCAACCCATAGTACAAACGCTTGGGTATGGTTAGACCTTTGACTCCTTGCTTTGATCTTGAGCCTAGGAGGTCTTTGTGTATGCATTGTATTTGTGATTACTTGCCTTTGTGTTATGTGTGTATCATCCCATCATATCACCATAAGCATATCATGTCGCAACTAGTTTTGTAAAACTCAGTCGATCTCTGGTATTTCTTTTAAAAGTTGTAACTTTTCCAATAATGAATGAAATGGGGTTTTAACCTAATCAAACTTCTGAGTTTTGTAAAACCAGTTGCGTTTTTGCACTTGCATCGACATTTTACATATCATACTTCGTTGCATTGGTCTTTTTGGTTCATTCTGTGTTCCGTTGACATCAGAGAAGGGGGATATCTAGCACAAATGGCAACAATAGAGGGACTTTTGAAAGCTCAGGAAATGCTGAAAGAGGACATCAGAATTCTCAAATGTCAGATGAATTGGGTTCTAGAGACATTGCAGAACATGATGAAAAAGGAAAGTCACCTTGACCATGTGACGTCCAGAGAAACTAGGGATGCATTATCTCCGATGATTCCTCCAACTCAAGGACATTCTTGGTATCAACCACCAGATAACCGTCAATCGCGTCAGTACGCCCAACGAAAACCAAGGAAACCAGAAAGTCTGTTTCCAATGTCACACAATCAGATATTGCCAGACTTGATCCAAGGCGAATTGATAATACCAAAGGAGCTGAAACCAGTAATTCCTCCTCACCCCCTGAACTGTGGTACCAACTCTAAATGGGACTATCATACTGGGGCACTGGGACGTTCAACTGAAGTCTCTCACCAGTCGGTGTTTGTTCCTCCTCAAGGTTCTCAAAGCCGGAGATTGAACAAGAAGAATCATGTCAGAAAAAATAAGACTTGCGGTAAACCAACTCCAGTACCTTTAAGCAAACTTTACCCGCTATTGATTCAGAACTCACTAGTGACTTCGCGATTATCCAATCCTGTGCCAGGACCATGGCATAATGCGAACCTAAACTGTGAATTTCACAAAGGAGCTGAAGGACACAACTTAGATGCATGTATAGCATTGAGTTATCTTGTACAAGAGCTAATCATTGACAAACACTTGATCCTCGAGGAAGACCACCCAGAAGTAGAATGTGGATATCATACTGGGATAACAGGGCACCTAGTTGAAGAGTGTAAGGGTTTTAAACTTAGATTGAAGGAGTTGCTAAAACCTCAGGAGGATAAATCAAATGACAATGTTGCGGTTCCTGAATCCAAAGGCAAAGGACCCGTGAGACCCCTCATAATTCTATATCACAAGGAGCAAGTGGTGGTTGAAGGTGTTTCCCACATGGGCCTAAAATTTGAATTTTGTTCCCTAAGACTGGCAACTGTAGACTGTTTCAGCATTTTGTTGTGTTTTCTTTACATTTGAATTGCTTGTAAGCTGTTGTTCATTTTGAATTGGCAAGATTTATGAAATTTTCGTGCATCTTTTGATTAAGTCCATTAGTTTCACTCTTTCTTTTTCCTTTCATTGTTATGAGATAACGAAAAATGCAAAAATTTCTTTTGTTTACTAAACTGTTGTTTAAAACAAAGATTGGGGAAGATGATGAAAACTATATCCATTAGTTGTTGTTGATATGCTTTCAAATTTAATTTTGCCGATGATGTAAGGCATTGTTTCAATCCCTAAACACTGGAGAAATAAGGAAGATAATCCCTCGTTAACCCCTTCAGGCCTAGAAGTAGGAGTTTTCTTTCTTTACAAAAACAAAACCTTAAAATTCAAACTTGGGGGCAGGTAGTTCTCAGTTAACTTGAAGATATGTGCATAACAAGGCATTTTTCATATAAAGATGGTGCACTTAGGTTTTTCTTCGTACACAGCAAGCAAATGTCGAAGTTCAAAAGACGATGATGGTTCGTTGTAGCCATTAAACTAGGTGGTCACCTCCTCTCTAAAAAAAAAGAGAAGAAGAAAAAAGAAAATTGAAAAGCCCGCTAAGTCGAAACCTATGAAGGAGACTTAGGCAAAAATGGGGCATCCCATTGACAATATATTCGAACAAAAAAGTTCAGACAAAAGTCAGGGATAAAAAGAGAGGAATTTTGTAAGATTCTTCACTCTAAAAATCCTCAAATGGAAAAAGCTATCAAATACTGTAAGGGAGTAGTGACTACCCGAGGTTTGTAAACCATCACCAACTATCATCAGTTCAATTCTTAAAACCTGTAAGAACCTGAACGTGTAGTTTGAGTTAACTGAGCGTAGGATTGGAGTTCATCATGGAGAGTGGGTGGGACAAATAACTTTGAGCATTTATCCTTTGTTTCATGAACCGTGAATGAGGCCACATTACAACCCTTAAAAGACCTAATTGAGGTAAAGTTGTTTTGAAAGCAAATTACAACAAGGTTGGATAACCTGACTCCTAATGATCTTTGATGTTGGTGTGTGTTCATTACTTTATCCATCATTTATAAGATGATTAGATCACTTTCACTTTGATCACTTGATCACCCCGCTGTGTGTGTTTCATCAAAAAAAATGTTTTCAAAAGATTGCATGAATTTTACATTGAAAATTGCCAATTTTTAATAAACAACATTGCGTGCAAGACGATCTGATGTCAAAGGAATCCCAACAAATGCTGTCAGCTAGGGAATTTGACATGATGAAGGAAGCTAAGCCTGGGGCAACCGATTTGAAGGATTTGTTAATCATTTGTTACAACATTCAGCTAATTAGAGCCAACCAGGTCAAGACCAGATGAAGCTCTCAATGAACAGTTTAGTCTAGGGAAAATCTTTTGCAGTTACCAGCTAGCAGGGGCATGTTTGTTCCCCAGTCGTTACTTCCACAGTCCGGGACTTTGTTGTGCAAGCACCGTTAAACTGGGCCAATCACGTCGAGATTTGTAAATCTCTCTCTATAAGAGTTTGAAGACATTGAAGCATCTTTATGCTAGTTCTCTTCATGGTTTCTTCCCACAGACCATGTAATCTGGGGCAGAAAGAGTTGAAGACTGTTTGTCGCAAGAGTCGTTGCTCACTAAAGAGGATTGTTATACTATCAATGGGGCAGAAGGATTTTGGTCTCATGATACCCTTTGTCAGCTCTCTGATTAAGTTGTTACTTTAGCTGATCTGGGAATCTCTCGATATGATTTTCCTTCAGCAAAGAATTCAAGCTCATGATGGCAATCCAAGTGAAGTCATGATGTTTTGGCCTAAGAAGATTACTCTCTCCCAAAGAAGGTGGTAACCATGAAGTGGAATTATTATTCTTCATGATCATCCCTTTGATGTCCAATTTTGGTGAAGTTGGTTAGGTCTCCGTGTCGAGATGTTTATTTCATCTCCTATTTTGTTTTGTCTGTTTCGTCAGCATAAACATAAGCATGGCATAAGCATATGCATAACATCTGGGAATTTTTTCTATCTCTGGTTGTTACCCGTTCCTGTTTCACTTTGGTACCCTCCTCAGTGATTGGGTGTGTTGTCTCTCTCTAATAGAGTTGTCAACCCTTAAGCATAAAACGTCCATCTTTTATCAATTCCCCACAGATTTTAATCCTCGTGGATGATGGTTGCTTCAGTTATCTTTTTCCATTATTGGATAAGATGTGTCCCCATTTGAGTTCATTTCTCAATGGTTGGAGTCTTGTTTAACAGTTTCTTTCTAGCTTGGTTCTAGATTGAACTTTGGTCCCCGTCGGTCGCCAAACCTACCTGGACGTGCATTTATTTTGCACTATCTATCAAAAAGAAAATTTTACATTGCGATACAGATAAGTGGCAATCTTTGGCAAGAAGCTTATTCATGTCAGCGATAAGTGGCAGTCTCTATAGAAAAGCTTATCAATAAGTGGCAGTCTCAGTAGAGAAGGTTATCCATAAATGACAGTCTCTTCGGAGAAGCTTATTCGTCTTCAACGATAAATGGCAGTCTCTTCGGAGAAGTTTAATCATCTTCAGCGATAAGTGGCAATCTCTTGGGAAAAGCTTAACCTTCATCAACGATAAATGGCAGTCTCTTCGGAGAAGTTTAATCGTCTTCAGCGGTGAGTGGCAATCTCTTGGGAGAAGCTTAACCTTCATCAACGATAAATGGCAGTCTCTTCGGAGAAGTTTAATCGTCTTCAGCGGTGAGTGGCAATCTCTTGGGAGAAGCTTAACCTTCATCAACGATAAATGTCAGTCTCTTCGGAGAAGTTTAATCGTCTTCAACGGTGAGTGGAAATCTCTTGGGAGAAGCTTAACCTTCATCAACGATAAATGGCAGTCTCTTCGGAGAAGTTTAATCTTCATCAGTGATAAATGACAGTCTCTTCGGAGAAGTTTAATCGTCTTCAACGGTGAGTGGCAATCTCTTGGGAGAAGCTTAACCTTCATCAACGATAAATGGCAGTCTCTTCGGAGAAGTTTAATCGTCATCAATGATAAATGGCAGTCTCTTCAGAGAAGTTTAATCGTCTTCAACGGTGAGTGGCAATATCTTGGGAGAAGCTTAACCTTCATCAACGATAAATGGCAGTCTCTTCGGAGAAGTTTAATCGTCTTTAGCGATAAAAGGCAGTCTCTTCGGAGAAGTTTAATCGCCTTCAACAAATAAGTGGAAATCTCTGACGAGAAGCTTATCATCTCAACGATAAATGGCAGTCTCATTTAAGAATTTTATCTTAAGGATGTCGACGCACGGTTGTAACCAGCATTGTTTGAAAATCCAGTGGATACTGGTATAAGTAATTTTTGTGGTGACCAATCATATTTCAAGTAAGGCTCGTTGGTAATTGACATCATGAAAATCCATGGACAATAAATACTGACAATTTGGTTGTGTATCATTCCAAACTAAGTCATGATGGTTGCCATTCCAAGCATAGGTTTTATACCTTTTGAATATATTTGTTGCTATCCAAGCACAGGTTGTGTACCTTTGGAGATGTATCGTTTCTATCCAAGCACAGGTTGTGTACCTTTGGAGATGTATCGTTTCTATCCAAGCACAGGTTTCGTACCTTTGGAAGATGTATCGTTTCTATCCAAGCACAGGTTTCGTACCTTTGGAAGATGTATCGTTTCTATCCAAGCACAGGTTTCGTACCTTTGGAAGATGTATTGTTCGATTCCAAGCACAGGTTGTGTACCTTTGGAGAAAGATGTTTGTTACCATCCCGAGCACAGGTTGTGTACCTTTGGAGATGTATACTTTGAATCCCGAGTTTAGAAATTCCCAGAGACTAAAGTGGTCGCATTTGTATGAAGTCTTCTATATCCTAATGTATTGAGGATGTTCAGCTTTCGTTCCTAATGTTTTGAGGATATTAGTTTTTGATCCTAAGGTTTTGAGGGTCTTCGTCCAATCCTAATGTGTTGAGGGTGGTGTCTCTTATATATCCTAATGTATTGAGGATGTTTAGCTTTCGTTCCTAAGGTATTGAGAGATATATTTGTGCTTCCTGGTTGAAGACCTGGTCGTCACCAAACTTTGAAAATCCAGTTCTTTCTAAATCCAGTGGTTACTGGCATTGCTTGAAAATTAATTGTTATTAGTCGGTTGTTACCAATTCCCCCAGCCGAAGTCTTGTGTTTTATCAATATTGTTTGGAAATTCCCAATTATAATTGGAACCCTTTGATTTGGTCGTCACCATATCCCCAGGAAGTCTAGTGGTACTTAGCACTTTTTTGGAAATCGTTTGTCGGATTGGTCATCACCATCCTCCCCAGTAAGTCTAGTGGAAACTAGCACTGTTTGAAGCTATTTGTTATTCTGGTCGTCACCAGTCTCCCCAGTTGAAGCTTTTGCTTTTCCAGTCAAGTCTCGGAGAATTAGTGGATACTAACTTCCCCGGCACGCCCGGTCTTGTTTCTAACCTTTTCCTGAAGATCCCGTTTGAACTCTTCATTATAGGAAATTTTCTCATCTGGTTATCCCCAGTGAGATTCGTGTCTTCATTCCGTTTTTTCCCCGGTGAAGCTTTGCTTCCCCAGTGATTTTATCCCCCAGCAAAGTTTTCCCCAGTGGGTTTCTTCCCCAGTGTGGTTTGCATTTCTTTTCTTTCGTTTCCCCAGTGAAGAATTGTTATCTTCCCCGGTGGGCTTCCTCGTCTGGTTATCCCCAGTGAGGTTCATATCTACTTTCCCCTATGAAGATGTGTCTTCCCTGGTGGAATTTGTGTCCCCCACGTGAAAGATTTCCTTGAACAAGCACCTTGAGTCATGTCTGAACTATCTTGCTTGCTCTGCCTTGAATCTTTCCCCGGTGTGTCGGGTCCCTCGTGAGTGGTTACTCGTCGTATTGTCGTTCTTTTATATTTGCTCGTGTGTCTGCATCCGTCTTGCATTCAAGCATCATAAAACACCATTTAGAACTCATTTGCATTTCAGCATTTGTCCTTTTGCATACCATCGGATCTAAGGGACAAAATTTCTGGTTTGCTATATTTAAATACCTTTCACTAAGATTCTATGAGGATTATCATCTCTCATTGCCATCTAGTGAAGATATTTAAATAGGGGCAACTGTTGCACCCCAAATTTTGACCCCTTATATCCTCATCATCATTTCAAGATGCAGATAAATCAGGGTTCTGTACCGTCAAAATCGAGGTTTCGGTGGTTTGATCAATCAAAGTGTTGGATTGATTCAACTATAAACAAGATAAAGGATACTACATGGGGTCAAGTATGAATCCAATTTGAGGTTGTCACCCAGGAATTGAGAACGGTGCAGTTCAGGATACCCGATTAGGATTTTCGATCAGGAAAAGTCAACCGTAGTTTGACTTTTGATTTAGAAAGTGTTCCAATGGTGGGATCATGGTCCATGAAGTTCCTATGGCTTAGTAAATTCTCCTCAAGAAGCTTCAAGGCTTCAAGATACCCAGAACACCAACAGTCGATTCAGAGTTCTTCAATCAATCGGTTCGTCTGACTGAAAAGTCAACCCATTGACCAACATGGTTTTGACCCAAAATTGAATGCAATTATGTTCATAATGGTATATCACATCTATTCATGAATTTTGGTGACCATTGGATCAATAATTGATAAGTAATCGAAAAGTTAGGAAATTAAGGTTTTGAAAAAGGCAAAGCCATAACTCCTTAACCACACAAGGTTTTTGACCTAGTTTCAAGGGGAATGAGTTCTTAAAACAAGCATAAATGTTGTAGTACCTAATTGGGGATTTTTTAAAAGTACAAGTGGGTTCCATAACTCTTCCTGGTTAGAGAGAACCGAGGTCCACAAGTTGGCAAAAACTCACATTGGCAAAACCAGGTCAACATGAGTTTTTTTTTATTCCAAAACCTCTCCAAATCGATGCTAATCAAAGACTGAGCCTCATTTATGATGTTTACATTGTTAATAAACATGTTTAACATCAATTCCCACGAAAATGGACCAAAGATCAAAGGAAATGATTATTTAATGCAAGTTGTAAAAGTGAATAGTGAAAAAAGAGAAAAAAGGTGGCTACCCTTGTCAAATCATCAACTTTAATTCAACAAGTCACCTTCTATCCTATCAAGCATGATGAAAAAAATATATGGGGCATGTAGAATATCTTATTAGAGTGTCTTAAAGACAAAGATGAAGATTGCATTGGAAAACTCAAAGATTTTCATGATGGAAGGTTAAAATTGACAATTTCTTTCACTTTTGCTCATACCTTGATCCAAGGCCGTTGGCTATAAATAGAACTTACTTCCTACATCACAAATACACCAGTTCCATTCTATAAACCATCTAGAACTCTCTCCCTTACACAATCGCCAAATTCTTGCAAAATCTCACTAAGTCTCCAAAATCCCTCAAAATCTATTTTTGCAAAACACCTTCCAAAACCATTTCCAAACTTTTCCCAACTCAAGAAACACTTCAAACACATCAAATATGATGTATTGAAGCTATCCGAATCACTTCCACACTTATGTAACAAGGTTTGAGTGAGTTGGTCTTTGAAATCTTTGGATTTTAGAGTTTTCCCTTCATTTACAAGGCATTTCGTCCACTAGCTTGCTTGGAGGTTGTTTGGAGCATCTATTCATCAACCTAGGAACATTTGAAGACCTTGTAAGAGCTCTCAATATCTCTGGTTTTCTTATTTCTTAAGCTTGCTTCAGAAGGTAAACCTAAAACTCATAAATGTGAACTTTCTACTTGCATTTCACATGCTACCATGAATGTTTTTAGGGTTTTCACCTTCCTATCTCTCATTTATTCATTTCAAAACTTTAATTTCATTCTCTTTTGAGTTTTATTTTAAAGTTATGGTTTTAGCTTGTTAGCATCCTTGTGTACTTGAGTTTGACTAAAACTCTTGCTTGTAAGCATTTGTGTGTAATCATCATTAAAACTTGAAAGTTTTCTCCCATGAAGTTTTGAACTTGTCACTTACATTTGTTGTGACATTATTTGATCAGGCATGATGCCTGTAAGTATAAATGTCATCTTGTAAGCCCTAATGAAACCTCATCTTTGTTAAGATGCATCTTTGTTAAGATCTCCTTCCATCTTTATTAAGATGTACCCCATTCTTCGTTAAGATATGCTTTGGTTTTCACCTTTCATTAAGTCTTGAAAGAAATTTCCCCTTCTAGATATTATAATATCTTGATGCTTGCTTTGGTCTTAACCATTTACCTTGATTGAAATCATTGATATTGTAATATCTTGATGTCTGCTTTGGTTGTGACCATCTATCTTGATTGAAATCATTGCCTGATATTGTAATATCTTAATTTTTGTTTTGGTTGTAACCATTTATCTTGATTGAAATCCTTGCTTATTGTAATGTGCTTGTTTATTCTTGGTTGTAACCATATCTGTTTATATTCATCATGTTTGAATGTTTATGCTTTGTTAAGTTTATTTCCTCAAAGTGATGAAACTCTTTAGTTCTCATCCAAGTTGCCTCATCTTTTCCCTTCCAAAGGAAAGTCTCTCTATTGACCTTTGGGTCATAGATAGCTCAATAAACTCATAGGTCTGGATAGAACCTTCCCCCCTTTTGGTCTGGAAAGAACCAATAGGATTTTAACATCATTGGTCTGGATAGAACCTTCCTCCCCTTTTGGTCTGGATAGAACCAATAGGATGTAACCCCATAGGTCTGGATAGAACCTTCTCCCTCTTTTGGTCTGGAAAGAACCAATAGATCTTTATTCTGTAGTTTGTGCCCGAACTACGACCGCTCTGATTTCTCATTGGACAATGAGAATACGTAGGCACAAGATGCGATATCTTGACGAGCAACCTTCCCCCTTCTCCCACCTTTTGGTCTGGATAGAACCAATTGGTCTTACAACGTAGAGCTTTAGGATAGAGTTTGGTTAACTCTATATAAGAATCATGGATATGATTACTTACTTCTCTTTCTTGAGAGTTCAACATAGATCTAGAGAGTTTCGTGAAACCCTACACAAACATTGTTATGTTTGTCCCCCTTTGAACTTTGATCATAATCAAGTGTTCTTCAACCCTAGTGAGGTGAACTACGATTGCTCTGATTCTATCCTAGTTAGGATACGTAGGCAGAGGACGCGACGTCTTTGCGAGCAAACTTAGAAACTATCTTTAGGTTTTAACCTATACCCTTTTACCCAATCCCAATCCATAGCAAACATTTAGCAAACTTAGCATGCAAATAAACAAAAGGTTCCTGTAGAGTACTACAGATGTTTAGGATGTGAAATACCTACCCTATGCATAACCAACCCGCGATCCCTGAATCTCTTAGCATTGTTGTTACATCGCGAAAAGGGTTTTTCTTTCTTTAGACCTTTCCTTTGGATAAATTAAAGTTCGGTTGTGAATTTAAGAATTAAGATTCAAGTTAATCAATAGCTTGGTATCACGATTCTCACCGCAACAGTAGCGTCGACTCTTTTTTTAAATAAGGGATCTATTCAACCCCCCTTCTAGATTCGTGCCATCGTCTAACAAGTGGTATCATGAGCATCGGTTCACTCCGCGCTTCAAGTATAACTTAGTAGAAAATGGCTAACGAACCTAAAGAGGCCTATAATAGAGCTCCTGTTTTTAATGGAGAAAATTATAGTTGCTGGAAAGACTGTATGTGGGTGCACATTAATTCCATTGATAGGAAGGTGTGGAATGTTATTCTTAACGGTCCAATTGAAATAACTATGACTGATGAGAATAACATGATTGTGCCTAAGCCTAAAGCACAATGGACTGATGATGCCGAGAAGAAATATAATTACGATTGGAAAGCCAAAAATATTTTAATCTCCTCATTAGGAGTTGATGAATATTATAGGGTTTCTCATTATTTAACGGAAAAAGCTATGTGGGACTCATTGCAAGTTTCCCATGAGGGAACCAATGATGTTAAGATAGCGAGAATCAATATGCTAACATAAGAATTTGATCTATTTCACATGGAGAAAGGGGAAATCATTGCGGACATGCAAAAGAGATTCACTCATCTTATCAATAGATTGCACTCACTAGGTAGGCCAGTTGCCAATGATGTTGCAACTAACAAGATTGATATGTCTTAACAGGGAATGGCAACTGAAGGTAACCGCCATCAAAGAAGCAAACAACCTCACAATTTTGGATCTCACAACATTGTTTGGAAAGCTACAAGAGCATGAACAAGTGCTTCTAAGCCTAGAGCAATATGAAAAGAAGGAAAAGAAGAAGAAAATAAAAAATACCGAAAATAAGTCTATTGCTCTCAAGACTTCTTCCTTAAAGTCTCAAACTAAGGAGCATAGTGATTACACTTTGAGTGACAATGAAGATGATGACAAGAGTGAGGATATGGGGCTGTTTGTAAAGCGTTACAACTGCTATGTCAAAAAGAACGACATCCAACACTCAGAGAAAAATCTTGTCAACTTCCGGAAACAATCAAGGTACTCTAGAAATGACGACACTAAAGAAAACAAGACAAGAGGGTCATGTTATACTTGTGGAAAGACCAGACACTACAAACCGAATTGTCCCTTGAACAAAAAGGGAAATGAAAAAGAAACAGGTAGATCACATAAGAAGCAATCTAAGCCAAGGAGAGTGTATATAACTTGGGAAAGCGATAGCGATTCCTCCGAGGATGAAATCTCAAGTGACGAAGACGAATCCATAAATCTTTGTCTTTCCGCCCATCAAAAGAACAAAAAGAAACAGGTACGACATGCCAAGTGTGAAAATTCCTCTAAAATGTCTCATTTTGAATTACAAACTGCTATAATACTTTGCATTGTAAAGCAAAAGAAGCCTTTAAAAGGCTTACCTCAAATAACCTCTTTGCTCACCTTGAGCAAAGGATTCGTGAGTCCGAAAAGAAACTTGAGGCACTAAAAGCTTTCATAGTGGAAAGAACAAAAGTAGGTTGTGAGGATCTAAGAAAAAGAGTTGTTAACTTTGGGTGTGATACTTGTTACATTTGGCAAAATGAAGTTAGAAACCTAAATGCCAAACTTAACAAGGCTCTAGAGCCCACAATTACTTTTGCCTTTGATAAAGCTAATTTTAGAAAGAGTACGTTAACCCATATCAAAAATACACATATGTTGTAAGAGATCATGATAGCAAAAGTAATTCAAAAGTTAACTTTTCTTGCTTGTATTGTTGCAAAAAAGGCCACACATTGCTAAATTTCGTTTTAGGAGACTTTTGGTTCCTAAAGACATTTATCAATGGTTGCCTAAATGAGACCATTTTGTCACTCACAACTTAGGACCCAATAAGCCATTGGGTACCTATTCTTGTTAATTGTTTTACATAGGTACAATGTCTTGAGATCACTGAGAAAAGATGGGTTCTCGATAGTGGCTGCTCAAGACACATGACAGGAGATATATCTCTCTTCATCGACTTCGTGGCAAAGAAGAAGGGATATCTAACCTATGGAGACAACAATCATGGGGCAATACTTGGAAAAGGTAGTGTAGGTAATCCCTCTTCCACTACTATCTTTGATGTATTGCTTGTCGAGGGCCTTAAACATAATCTCATTAGCATTAGCCAATTATGAGACAAAGGATACAATGTATCGTGTTGAAAAGATTGTTTCCAAATTGAGCATAATGATAAAATGAAGGATATGTTTAATGGTCTAAGAGTAAACAATGTCTATATGCTGGATTTGGATGAAGTATCTTTGACAAGTGATAAATGTCTTATGACAATGAGTGAGGAGTCATGGTTATGGCATAGACGTTTAGCACATGTTAACTTTGACTTGCTAAACAAGGTAGTTTCAAAAGATCTAGTCTTAGGTCTTCACAAAATTAAGTTTACCAAGGATCACCTATGTGATGCTTGCCAAATAGGAAAGCAAACGAGGATCTCTTTTAAATCTAAAAACATTGTTTCAACTACGAGACCTCTTGAGCTTCTCCATATGGATTTATTTGGGTCATCTAGAATTCAAAGTCTAGGTGGTAACTATACGGTTTTATAATAGTTGATGATTTTTCTAGATTCTGTTGGACTATCTTCTTAGCTAGCAAGAGCAATACATTCGCATCCTTTGAAATGTTTGCTAAGATTTCTCAAAATAAATTAAACACAAACATAATACCAATTAGGAGTGATCATAGAGGTGAGTTTGAAAACCATGTGTTTGAGGAATATTGCGGTAAACACGATATTGATCATAACTTCTCCGCTCCACATACCCCTCAATAAAACGGGGCTGTGGAGCGCAAAATTCATATTTTGGAAGAGTTAGGGAGAACCATGATCAATGAAAGTGCATTACTTAAGTATTTTTGGGATGACGCCATAAGTACGACATATTATGTATTGAATAGGGTGCTTATCCGCCCAATTCTAAACAAAACACCGTATGAACTTTTAAAAGGGCGCAAGCCAAATGTTTCTCACCTACATGTCTTCGGTTGTAAGTGTTTCGTGTTGAATAATGGAAAGGAAAGCTTAGGTAAATTTGACTCAAAGGCTGACAAAGGTATCTTCCTCAGATACTCTCAGTTAAGTAAAGCCTATAGAATTTACAATAAGAGATTACTTATTGTTGAAGAGTCGGTACACATAACATTTGATGAATCTTATCCGAGAGATGTCGGAAAAGGTAGTATTGTTCATGGTGTAGGTATATCTTCGGAAGACATACTCAAAAGTGCCGAGCCGAGAATTGATCAACCCGACCTATCCAAAATTGAGGAGGAAAAAGATGACCGTCATGAAGAAATCGAGTTAGTTTATCCATCTGCAAAAGATGGTCTTTCTCTAGCTTGGACGTCTTCCAAAGACCATCCCATCGAAAATATCATCGGTGATATATCAAAGGGGGTTACGACTCGGTCTAAGATAAGTAATTTATGTTATCATTTTGCTTTCGTTTCTCATATAGAACCTAAAAACCCAAAAGAATCCTTACTCGATGAACATCGGTTCTTATCTATGCAAGAGGAACTTAACCAGTTCAAGAGAAATGAGGTTTGGGACCTTGTCCCTCCTCCGAGAGGTCATCGAGTAATTGGCACCCGATGGGTGTTTAGGAACAAACTGGACGAAAACGGGGTAATAATTTACAACAAGGCGCGTTTAGTCGCGCAAGGGTATAACCAGGAGGAAGGCATCGACTATGAGGAGACTTATGTACCGGTTTCCCGACTCGAGGCTATACGCCTTTGACTTGCCTTCGCTTATGCAAAACATTTTAAGCTATTTCAAATGGATGTAAAAAGTACATTCCTTAACAACTATATAAATGAATATCCTGATCACGTATACAAGTTAAAACGTGCCTTGTATGGACTCAAGCAAGCCCCTAGGGCTTGGTATGAGCACCTAAGCAAGTTTCTACTTGATCAAGGGTATTCAAGAGGCAAGGTCCACACAACTCTCTTCATTAAGCGTCAAGGAAAACACTTAATTTTGGCGTAAATTTATGTTGATGACATCATATTCGGATCAACTAACATGAATCTCGTAAGAGAGTTTTCTAACCTAATGTAGGGTGAATTTGAGATGAGTATGATGAGGGAGCTCACATATTTTCTCGGGTTACAAATCAAGCAGCTTGAGGAAGGAACTTTTGTAAGTCAAACGAAATATTGTCTTGAGCTTCTCAAGAGGTTTGACATGGCAAACTCCAAAGCCATTGACACACCAATTCCGACCTGTGCAAATCTCAATAGAGATGAAAGTGGTAAGGATGTAGAGGTAAAAAGATATCGAGGTATGATCGGCTCTCTTCTTTATCTTACCGCCTCTAGACCCGATATTATGTTTAGTGTTTGCATGTGTGCTAGATATCAATCTTCTCCTAAGGAATCCCATCTAAAATCAGTTAAGCACATACTTCGATACCTTTCGGGTACTCCAAAGTATGGGCTATGGTATTCCAAGGGAAACGATTGTTCCTTGGTTGGATTCTTCAATTCCGATTTTGCTGGGTGCAAATCAGATAGGAAAAGTATCAGTGGTACTTGTCACTTATTTTTAAACTCTTTGGTTAGTTGGCATAGCAAGAAGCAGGTCTCTGTTGCTTTGTCAACTGCCAAAGCGGAATACGTTGTCGCCGGTAGTTGTTGCGCTCAAGTCCTATGGCTTAAGCAATAATTACTAGATTTTAATCTCAAACTTGAGCGTATTCCGATCTTTTGTGACAACACGAGTGCCATCAATCTTACCAAGAATCCTGTGATGCATTCACGCATTAAGCATATCGAAATACGACACCACTTCCTTAGGGATCATGTGGAGAAAGGCGATGTGGTTTTTGAACACGTTGATACTAAGAATTAACTAGTCGATATTTTCACAAAATCTATTGCTACTGAGCCTTTCTTTCTTATTCGACGGGAACTAGGTATTCTCGATATTTCGGATCGTGTGTAGTGAAATTTCTTGCACATTTTTTATATATCTATGTCTATATCTACTTTGATTATCAGATATCTAACAAATTGAAGATGTTGAAAGTATATGTGTGTGTTCATCTAGCTATATTTGGAATGGAGGTAATATCTTTCCTCAACTATCTCTCTCTTGATACTCATGTTCACAAAATGCATCAAATTATGTGTACATTTGTCATATATGTCGTATTATATGTATGTTATCTCTTTGAATGCTTAAATGTGTTTTGGCTGGTTATCTATGTTTTTATGCATGCCCATATAATCAAAATGTCAAAATTTGCTAGTTTTACCTGCATGAGTCGACCTAAACAAGGTCCGGTCGACTCACAAATATGTCTCCAAAATTGAAATTTGTTCGGGTATGCTCAGGTCGACCTACCAGTCGACGCATACCTTTTTATTTTTGAACATGTAATTTGAACATAGTATGCGTCGGCGCATTCACAGAGCGGTCGACGCATTGCGCGAATTCCTTCAATTTGTTTTGCAAACCGTTCAAAATTCCCTCTTTAAATCTCTTTTATGACGTATATTAATGTGTACCATTACATATGCATAGAAACTTAACACCTACATCACATGCTACTCTATTATTCTCCTCTTCCCAAAACCTAGAAGCTATTATAAAATAGTCAAAGTCTTAAACTTCTCTCCATATTCAAGAATTCTCTACAATATTTGCAATCATCATCAACTCATTTCCTCTTCTTCTCTTTGCAAGCAAAAATCGTGGCTACTCGAAAAATTACCGGTAAAAGATACACAAGAGCTTCCTCCTCTACATCTCTTCCGGTGACCTCCGTATCACTGGTTCCTCCTGAGTTTTCTAAGAGCTTCGCTAAAAACTTTGGCAAGAGGTCTGTGGTGAAGCAACATGCCTATTATCGCCTCTCTGCTGAGCGAATGCATATTCCTCAAGTAATCAGTCTTCTTGATTTTCAAGGATTTAACAAATTTCTAGAGTGCAATACGAAGTTCAACGAAGACCTTGTGAGGATCTTCTATACGTGTCTTCATGGTAATTTTTCGGGTTCTGAGTTTCACACTAAAATTGGAAATACAAAGGTGTGTGTAAATAATGTTGTTTGGTTGAAATCGTTTGATAAACCTCTCGTTTCCTATGAGCCTCCTGTTAAGGCCACTAACACCCACACAGTCGATGGCTACGAGTTCAAAGAAGCTTTGAATCAATGCTAAAGAAGTCGTATGCGTCTGATATTGTGGCTAGTGAGTTATTTTTGAAAACTGTCACTACAGGTAAACTAAAACCTATGGATAGAATTCTGCAATGGATTGTGGCGCGCATTCAGTGGCCTAAGAAAGGAGGATTTTCTCGAGTTGATCAGGCCAAAGTTCATTTGATTTATATCTTGAAGAAAAGGATCAAAATAAGTTGGCCTTATTATATTGCTAGTCGGATTTATGCCCTCCGAGATTCGGGTCGAGGTACCGCTCTCTCCTATGGTTCATTCATTCAGGAAATTTTGAACAACGCTCAAGTTACACTTTCGGGGATTCCATATAGATGTCTCACTCCAGATCAAGAGTTTTGTCAAAATACTCTTACTATGATGGGTTATTTATGGATGCCGGAAGAACATCATTATCGATTTGTTGTCAAAGCAACCGCCTCTCGGTTAGAAGACTCCAATGGGAGTGATGAGGAAGATGAAGAGGACGAAGAAGAACAAAATGACCAAGGTGATAGACAATCAAGGGAAGTTATCGATCATATAAATGTGAGCTGGGCTAACCAGTCCCCTACTTCAGATCATGGAAATAGTAAAGGTTGGGGCGAATGGTAAAATACCGGTTGGACATCGTTATGTGACAACTATCAGCCTCCACAATATTCGGAGTATCAGGAAACTGTGCAGTGGGGCTATGAAGAGAAAATACACTTCACCAATCCCCCAAAACAGCATTCTGCCAAACTCCTCGAGATGATGAGGAATATGCAATTAGAATAACGTGCTTTCATGACTGATTAGGATGAACGTCTCTCACAACTTCAAACTCAGTTTGAGACGCAGGCTGAAAACTTCAACACATTCTCCTCTAATATCAATCAACGGTTTGATGCTCTGGTTGAATCATCTGAAAGTCAGCACCAAGTCATTACAAATAGCCTAAACACCTTGAACAGTTCCGTTTTGGAGTTTACTGACATGGTCGAGGCTCAAATGCTTATGTCGTATCCGTATCATAGGAGAGGCCAACATTTTAGGGGGAGGAAACATTGAAAGCTATGCATTCTGCATAATTGCATTTCACCATTTTATTATGTTGCTGTGAATTTTTCCTTGTATTAAGCATTTCTAATGTGATTAATGTCTTTCTTCATGAACTTACTTGTCATTACTTGAGTTAATTTCTAATGTATTCATCATATTTCTAGCAACAATTACTATTTTTGTCTATGTATGGTGCTAATTATCTTTTTATTTCTTGATCATTAACTTTGTCGTGTGTGGATGATTATTACTGTTTATCCTGTTGTGCATGTTTTGATATGAGCATCTGTTATTGGTTTATCATTTCTTAACATAAATTTCTTTCTTTTTGATGTTGTCAAAGGGGGAGAAAGTGTTAAGCTGTTTAGTAGAACCATAAAGATCAAACATGAAGACGTCGCACTTAACGTAAATGAGTAAGTGAGAGTGAAGGCATCAAGAAAGGGGGAGGATAATGCTGGATATCATACAAATAGGTTATACGTGTTTTGCCATCATCAAAAAGGGGGAGTATGTGAGGGCAAAGCCTCAGATACTTGAGATGCGTGTTTCGATGATGTCAAAACCAAGCCGCATGGAAGAATAGTCATTTGGCGTTATCACCATGATGCATAAGCATACCTTATTTCTCATGTTTGTTTGCTTGCACTAAAAATCTCGAGTACTGCTTTTAGAGCTGTCAAAATATGCGTCATACGAGTCAAACTCAATTGGTCTGTCATAGCTTTCATCTAAGAGAATCAAAAATATGAATTTAAGCATTTTTTGATGTTTCAGGTCTTGAGTCGACCTAAACTCAGCTCCGGTCGACTCATGGCAAGTGTCCTAGAAATGCATTTTTCTCGGGTCTGGTATGGTCGATCTACCGGTCGATGCATACTATTGTCATTCGTATTTGTCAAAAAATCCAGGCTTTGCGTCGACGCATGCCTTGTTCCGGTCAACGCATAACTGTGTGTTTTGCACAATATGTTGCCTCGGGTTAGCTCAGGTCGACCATGCATTCTGCATGGGTCGACCGCTCGCTGTTTGCTGCATAACTTTTGTGTTGTCTATTATTTTTAAAAGTTGGTTTCATCAGTTATAACAGTTTTGTCTGATATAAATATTCAGTTGCTCTATTCATTTCATATCAATTGAATCAATTACAAAAACAAGAAAAGTCAAAGAGGTGTCAATTCAAGTTCTAATCATCTTCATCTTCTACATTTCATATCACAACAATCACACACAATAATCTTTGTTGTGCATTATGGATCGTCTAAGGTGATAATGTTTGTAGCCGTGATTGGGTAATCCGGTTCGGGTTGAGGAATTGATAGGTTTTTCTTGAATAAAACCTCTAGGGTTTTGTCCTCCAAGATTCTCTGCATTTGGGGGTTTTTGGACAAGTCTTCTCAACATATATTCGGCCGAGTGAAGGTGATTGAGGAGCGGTGGGTTCCATCGAGCTAGTAGCGGTCATCGGCGAATTGTGAAGGAGAAGTTTGAGTTCGACACGCGAGTGTTTGAGATCAGTCGGGAAGGGGTTTGAAGACGGAAGGTTGTTCAAACATAGAACTGTAATCGGAGGTTCATACACAAGCTGTCGAAGGACTTGATTCGACTCGAATCAAGGGACAAGAGGAGATAGCTTCTACAACAACAAAGGAGTTCGTTTGTTTGATTTCTATTTCTTTCTTGTATATACGATTCTGCAACAGGTTAAATTTATATTATAAGAGCTCAATTCTATTGTTAGAATTGAGGGTAGACATACCCCGAAGCGAGGAAGGCGGGGGAACTGCCTCAACAAATCCTTGTGCCTTTTACCTTACGCTTTTACATTTGCTTAATACTTGTGTGGTTTTAGTACAAGCAATTATATCAAATTTAGGACTGTTTTGAGTAAGTGTCAGACTGTTTTTGACTCTAGTACAATCGTTGATTGTACAAGAAAATTAGAGCAAATTACTCAAAGCTGAACTCACTTGTAGTGCTCTGCACTCCAAGTGTTCGATAAACTGCCTGAACGAAAAGCCTTGTGTGTTGTCCATTTATTGTGGTGATATTTTAAGGCATTGGAACTTGTCATACCACTTTGTGAGCTAAATCAAATTGAGAGTGTGACTAGCACAGCACTTAGCGCGCGCAGAGGGTGTTTAGCATGCCTTGTTTTATATGGAAAATCTTTCATTTTCCATCCACTTTCACCAATTTTGGTCTTTGTGTTTAGTTAGTTTTAGTTTAATTTTGTTAGGTTGTTAGAATAATATTTGTGTTTGTTCTCAAGTTTGTTTTTATTAGCTTGAAGATACATTTTTGTGATTTTTTAAGTTTGATCGTTTCAACTTGTGAATGTATGGTTTTGATATGTTTGTAGTTGGTACTTTGCAATGTACTTTTTTTATCGCTTTCTAGAACATAGTATGATTATAAGACTTTTCATTTGTATAATTTTCATGTCATTCATTCCTTTGCCATACTTGTTCAGTTTTGAATCACTTTAAGACAAAACCTTTTTTGTGAGGAGCTTTCCATTGTTTACTATATGCAGGAGACTAACATTCTTGTTTAACTCGGTTTTATTATGTTTAATCTTGTATTTGTGTTGATTTGTATGATAGCACTAGAATGGTCAAGGCATTTTGTTTGATTTTGAGCATAACCACTTGACTAAATAGTCAATCTACCTTGTGAGTGGTGAGAATTTGCTTACCCCTTTTGAGCCTTTGTTAGAGTCCATGTTATTGTTAAGTTCATTTTTGTATGGATTATAATACTTTTTCTTGATCTATAACCATGACTTGTTATTTGAGTTTTTTACCCTTGCCTAATAAGTTTGGGAGCATTCATGTCACTATGTGTGGTTGTATTCAAGTTAGGAAGATGAGGTTGGTTGCTAAGAGGTTGAGAAAAAGAAAAAGTTTGAAAAAGAAAGAAAAGAAAAAGTGAAAAAGAAAAAGAAAAGAAAAAGGAAAAAAATAATTGAAAAAAGAAAAAAGAAATAGAATAATGTTGTGCTAATAAGTTGTGTGGAATGGTGTAATAATTTGGAAAAGAGAAAAATGTGATTAGAATTTGTGAGTGCTTGAGATTGTGAGAAATAATCATTCTCATTTAATTAAGCAAGTTTTTGTTTATTTTACTTTGAGAAAAACAATTTTTTGTAATCCAAGCCACATTACAACCCTTAAAGCCCTGTGGTTTTTACTTTTATACTGTTCAATATGAATTTTTCTTGATGAATGCATAATTTAACTTGTTGTTAGCTTGATTGTTGGGTGAGAGTTGAGCCCCTCATGTTTTTTATTCATCTACTGATGAAGTGTGTGCTGGGTGTGATTCATTTTTAAATATAATCTTGTCTTAGAATTTTTTACATGTGTTTTGTATTTAGGAGTGTTTTCATTTTCATGTTATCGTTGTAGTTTAGTGGTAAGTTTTGCTTTGCATGTACGTTTTTGTGTTGACCCATACATTTGTTTTTGTTTTTTGAAACTTGTTGAGTCGGGATTTCTTGGTTGTTACTTTTGTTTTTTTGAGTTATTTGATTCTTGTTTGTGGACAAACAATTTTAAGTTAGGGAGAGTTGATAAGTGCTAAATTGTACTGTTTTTGAGTGTGAATAATTGACACTTATTGGCTTGATTCGTTGGTCCGTTAATAATCTCCCATTTTTGTGTATATTTTGTATATTTTATATTGTAGTGTGTAATATGCATTTTTGTGTACATATTGTTGAATTTAACAATTTTTCATTTGTTTTTATAGGTAATAATGCATGGTTGAAGTATGGACCCATTTGAGGCAAGAGGGATGCTTCAAATGCAACACTTTGGAGTCAAAATACTTTCATTCACGCTTAGCCCAATTTTTAGCATGCTGGGAACTGGATGACAGTAGCTGAAGTATTTTTGTTTTCTTGACCACGCTTAGCGCGAGCAGGATCGCACTTAGCGCACTTTAAGGGTATTTTAAGTGAGATCGCGCTTAGCGCGGTTATAATAAATTTCATTCTTTCTAATTTTAGTTTATCTTATTTTTGTAGATACTCAAGCAAGGATATTTTGTCATTTTTGTATAGAGCATTGAATAAGCTTTTCAACGCTACCGACCGTGCATTAATCGGAGTTACGGTTCAAAATTTGTGAAGAAAATAAGAATTATGATTTTGCTGATGGCGCTAAGCGCCCTCATAGCGCGCTTAGCACGGTTCGCATTATTTCAGCCCCTATTTAAGTCACTTTTCAACATTTTTTACGTTATGTTGTTGAAAATTTTAAACCCCAACCTCATCAAACACATTCTTTGTGTAGAATAGCTTAGAAACAACATTGGAGGTTGCATAGCATGATCTGGAGTTAGAATTGCGTCACTTTACTGGACACAACGAGAGATTTCTCTTTATCTTCCTTCTTCTCTATGTATTTTTCATTTGTTGGGGGTTTTATGTAAGTTTACTTTGATAGTATGTATATTTATTTATCATGGTGTTTTATACGATCTATTTTACAAATCTTTATCAGTGTTATCCTTGGTTTACTCGCTTTATGTTTGGATTTGAGTTGTGGTAGACATATCCTCTTCGAATCTGGATTTAGGATGAAGATTTGTTAGATTTTGAACTCTAGTGATAATTTTAGATCTAACATTCACCATGGGTATCGATTCTTAATGCTCCGTATTTTCGAGTTGCGTGAGACATCATCGATGAGGCGATGCGGTTGTTCTCTCAACTTTGCATTAGACATAACCTTTTTTGTGAGCGATACATGTGGGTATTAACGAGTGATTTAGTTTGTGTACAACTGATTAGTAGATTTGTGTATTAGATAGGTGAGTGAATGTCATTCTCGACGAGTTCTCTATCGTACTTTATTGACTTGTTCATATATTTTCTTTTTTCATTTTACTCACGTACCATTTAAAACCAAGCTTCGATATGTAGAGATTTTCGAATGACATTCTTTCCCTCGCACTGACCCTTGGGGAGACAACAAAACCAGGCACTTAATTAATTTTTTCTTGCCACTTTACCGCTTCAACAGGTGGCTAGAATCTCTCATAGAGGTTCATCATTTCTATTACCTCAAAGGGCGGTAAGGATCCATAGGGATCCAACATCTTAATCGCTTTAGAGGGATGCAAGGTTCCATCGTAGGGATCCAACATTTTGATCGCCTCAGAGGGTGGCAATGACCCCTCGTAGAGATATAGCATTTTGATCGTCTTAGAAGGTGTAAAGGATGTAACACCCCAAATTCTTGGAATATTTATTTAATTTATTTAAATATGAATATTCACATTTTTGGTGATTTTCGGTGGCTAGTGTGAATATTGGGAATTATGGATTTTGAGTTATTTATTTAAATAATAGTATATAATACGAATATATTGATATTATTATTAATTTAAATAAATATAAGTGAATTAAGGGCAAAATGGACATTTGAGGAGGAGTTAGTAAGGGTGAAATTGGAAAGCCCATTTTAAGGCTCAAAGTTAGGTTTAACAAAAAGGAATTTCGAGGAAATTAGGATTCATTCGTGTTAGACCGTGAAAAGGGAAGAAATAGAGGCCAGAGCTCTGAGGGAAGAGGATTAAGGCAAAGCTTTGCGAGGTTTTCGAGAATCAAAGGAGAAAGGTTTAGAGTCGGCAATTAAGGTATGGGGAGTATTGTCTTCATTTTTTTCAATATGTGATTCAATGTGTTTAAAGCCGATTTAAGGGTTTAGGGATTTCGAGTATTGAATTGTTGTTGCCTTCCTGGTGAGTTTAATAAGTTTGAGGGATTTGAACTGATGGTCTAATAGGTTTGAGGCTGATTTGGGAGTAAGGGAAATTAGGCCTTCGTGGCCAAAATCTATTGTTGAGGTTGTTTAACCGTATAGGGTAAGTGATTGTGAGAATTTTAATGACTGTGGGGTATTTGTAAGGATTTTATGGGAATTTGAGGCATAAATAGGATACGGGATTGGCCTAATAAGTCATAGATTTTGTGCCTTTATCGCCTTAACACCTTAGGATGATTTAGGGATGTTTTTAGGGCATTGGGGAAGGAAATCATAGAGGTTTTTGGGATGTTTTTGCTACTGGTGCGTAACAGCGATTTGTTGTAATCGCAAGTTCGCACGGCGAACATTCGCCCCAGACTCGCACAACGAACTTGCCAGTGAACGTAGCAGAATTTCGTGAATTATGCTCTGGTTTAGTGATGTCTTGATGTTTTGATGCTGTAATTTTCCTGATGAATTACCATGAGTGTAGCTGTGATTCCTATGTGATTAAATGAATGTATGATTAATTACTATGAGTATACCTGTGATCCTATATGATTAATACATGACCTTATGATGAGTTACCATGAGCATAACTATGATTCCTATGTGATTAAATGAATGTATGATGAATTAGTATGAGTATAGTTGTGATTCCTATGTGATTAATACATGATTGTATGATGAGTACCCATGAGTATAATTGTGATTCTTTTGAGATTAATACATGATTATTATGATGATTTTGATGAATGATGATGCACCTAATGAGATTATTATGAGGATGATATTGACGTGTGTATCATACATTCATATGCATTCCAGACTTCGGTCTAGGACCTTGATTCTTGTGGCTTCAGTCCCATTATGTAGGTGTGAGGTATTTTGTTGTGCTACAGTTCTTGTGTAGAATCGATCCTACTGTTGTGGATCTATGGAGGGTTGATGGCCCAGTGTCCATCAAATTTTGTTGATTGGTACCACATACATGAGTCTTGTTGCATTTGCATTTATGTGACAATTTGGTGTAATTTATAATGTTCTAGACTTTAATGTTCCTTGATGATTATGATGATGTTGAATATGAAAATGACGTTGTTTTATATATTCATTCCTATATTAATTATTATGAATCATTTTACTCACCCTACATGTTTGAATGTTGCCTCCACGTGGGTAACATGCAGATGACCAGATTTAGCCGTGGATGTCGTCGAGGACTTTTTGAAGTTTTTGGGTTGTTGGCCATTGTGGTTGATTTAGAGGGTCTTGCTCTGACAGTGTAACATCGGGTTGGGGTATTTTGAGTTGAACCATGTTTTATTGATTATTGTTATTTTGATTAATTTACTGCACAAGGAAAACTTTGGATTTTTTCCTTTTTGAGTTCCGCTGTCTTTTGAGTAATATTTTGAGTACTTTTGGGAAAACCCGTTGTTTACGGAGCATTGACTATATTTGAATTATTGAGAAATGTGCGCCATTTTGATATGATTTTATTGCGTTCAATATTTTACTCTGATAAATATGATTGATTTGCCATTATATTTGTGGGGTAGAAAAGGGTGTTACAAAGGATCTCTCATAGGGATCTAAAAATTTGATTCCCTCACAGGGATCCAACATTTTGATCGCCTCAAAGAGCGGCAAGGATGTCTCATAAGTATCCATCATTTTGATTACCTTAGAGGGAGGAAAGGATCCCTTTTAGGGATCTAGCATTTTGATCGCCTCAAAGGGCAACAAGGATCCCTCATAGGGATCCAATATTTTGATCGCCTCAGAGGAAGGCAATGATCCCTCATAGGGATCCAACATTTGGATTGCCTCAGAGGGTGTTCTTCTTCAGTACCCTTAGGTTTACTATAAAGACCAATAGGAGATATCAATGCATAAATTTAAGAAATAATATCGTGAGGAGCCTCATTAAAAAATATTTCCACTTACGAAGCCCAAGGGGAAAAGAGTGTGTCCCTAGAAAATTAACATCTCCTTACAAGTGGCAGAGATACGATACTTGCCTAATAAAAAATAACATCAAAGGAAGCGAATAATGGTAAAGAAAATAAGAAAGTTGTGGTAAAGAAAATAAACATCAATGGGAATTCCCTCGAAGTCTTTAAACTCTTATCTTCTCTCTCTTTTGAGGGGGAGCCTCTTCATCTTGGCGAGCTTCTTATGGCGACTTGATTCCCACATTGACCCTCATAGTATTCACGCCTAGGGTTCAAACTCTTTTCAACTTAAGACTCCCCACATAACATTTCCTAGGAATTTGGTTGTCTCCTTGGGTGACTTCAAAACGTCGGTTCGAGAAAGGGTATTTCATGCATAAATGCAAAGTAGACAAGGTGGCGCCCAACATAGGGCTCCCTGCATAGTCCCACCCACGGGGGTTAGACCTTACCTGACCCTTGGGAGGTGTCGCCTTTGACGTACTTTTTAAGTTGTTCCTACTAGATCACTCGTTCGATCTCCTTTTTAAGCTGGTAACAGTCTTCTCTGTGGTGTCCTTTAACTTTATGAAATTTACACCATCTTCCTGGTTCGTGTCTCATAATGTCTACCTTTGAGGATGGAGGCGTAGAGATATTGTACAAGTGAAGAACCTACCACTAAATTTGTTCACGGAAAGTGCATATAGGTGTAAAGCTCTCCATCACCTTCCCTACTTGCTTGAATGCAAATTTTTCCTTAATGGGCAAGGTATAGTTATTTTTCTATGAGTGCTTTGAGCCTTCGGCGCTAGGTACACGTTCTTTTATGTATCAATATTTTCTCGGTGTTGCTTTCTTTTTATTTTATGTAGTATTACACCCTTGTAACCACCTCTGCTAATGAAGATGATGGCTTTGGGCGAGAGACTCGTTAAAGTGTCTCACTTTGGGACCATTCTTGAATGCTCCCACGAGCATTTATTGGTTTGGGTGAATAACTCTTATGATATCTTCATTGAAATGGATGAGGTATTCCCTCAATAACTCTAAGGGACCCTATTGAATTTTGAACAGACTAGTGATGGACAACTTCCTTTGGTAAATGGCTATAAGTTGGTGCATGAGCTTCTGCACCAGCTCTTGACAACTGACGACGGAAGCTCAGGGTAGACCCATGTATCATCGGAAGGCCTCATATTTGAAAGTTCCAAACAACAACTTGCACTTCAGGGAGTCGCGGGCTCCGTGATATCCATATGTGTGTTAATGGAGGCGACATATTCATATGGATCACTACGCCCACCAAACATCACCAAAGAGGGAGCTTGAAGCCTTCAAGGACAAACACTTTGCATATTTCGCCTGAAAGTGGCTGGAGGTCCAACACTTCCATCTCCTCTATAGGGGTAGCCTCCTACTGGCGGTGTTGGATGTTATGGACATTGTCCTCCAAGCTTTGATTTTGGCGACACACATTTCTACAAGGGCATCAAAATCATTGCTACCTCCGGTGTCTTCTAGTGTAGGAGATTTCTCTCTCTCCTAGCATCCATTATTGGTAAAAATTAGGTTTAAAAGTGGATGTTTCAGTGAGTATCAAAGAGGTGATGGTAACTAAAGGTGTGACCCAAGTTAGTTTTACGGGGGCAACAGTGAGTGCTAGTGTACTTGTCAAAAAGTACATAATACATGGCACCTCTATGTTGGTAGGGGTGGCTAAAGGCCTTAGTAATTTTCTGGTGGGTTAGGGCTTACTCATGGTGGTAAGAAGCTCTACTTGGTGGTGTTTACGATGATGCAAGGGCGACCTCTTGTGAGGTAAGAAGATCTATAGCTATTAAGGGTGTATCTTATGTATTACGATTTGTCCCATCTCAACCATATGGTTGAGGTATTTGTAGAGGATTATGTGCTTAGAGTTTAAAGAATTCCCAAGAAGTGGTAATCGCCCCCGCCCCCCCTTGACCATGGGAACTTGTTAACTGCCTATTTTCTAGGGAGTCATGGGCATGACTTTTCCATATAAAGGATACACCACGAGTGACGCCTCATGGGGTGGACGCCCAAGAAAGGACATATGTCGCCCTATTTGGCAGCCATCATAATCATACTATAAGTTATAATGCATGGCCTATTACATCACTGCATTTCTTTAAAAATGTCAAGACTTATAGCCTAAAGGGTGTATTGTTTCAATAGAAAAATTGAATAAATTTAGACCGATTTCTAGCTAATAATGACCAATGTCTTCTTTTCCTTGAAGCAAAAGCGCATTGTTTAAAAGTCACCATATCATATCATTATCCTATTCTTCTCTGTTGTGAAGTGAGTATGAAAACAGATAGAACATGTAATAAATTCAAGTTTGAAAATGCGTGTTTACTTGAATCGAGTGTTCCTTCCAATGACGAAGCTTATCCATATAATGGTTAGGCTCTGTACATATTAATAAGTAGTCTCCGACCCGTGCTTGAGTTGTTTTAGAAAAGAGGAGGGGTGTTGGGACCTCGAATCCCTGAGGACGTCAGATCTGATTCTCCAGACCAAAAGATGAAGCAATATGGCTCTCTTTTTTACACGATTGAGCTCTTGTGATTACACTTGTCATTTAACTTAGGCAGTTTAATGGGGAGATAAATTGGTATAACAACAATTTCAAATGAAAATGCTAATGATAATGGATACGATTCTTCTAAAAACAAGGATCATGAGGTGAAGAAATATACTGAATTCGATTCATTTATTGAGGATTGCCGCGAAAGTAAGGACATTTTTACTGCCATGACAACAAACTGTTATACCGACTTGTGTCGCTACTGCGAAAATTGAGGCCGACAATGACAGAAGAGTCACCACCGTGCGTTATTTATCCCAAGAGAGGGAAAGGAAACACTCAGAGAAAATCTAATGAAAAAGGGGATAAGATCGGTCATCGCAACCAAATCATGGGTTCGGGAGTCAGTTACGCAAGGGGAAGGTATTAGCACCCCTTACGTCTGTCGTACTCGACGGGATCCACGCTTGTTGTCTATCTAAAAGGGTGATTGAAACTATCTAACTACAGGGTGAAGGACAAAAGAAAAAAAAGAAGTGACTCGGCAAAGCAACGACGCTTTGTGCCTACGTATCTCATCTGAAGTGAGAAACCAGAGTCAATGTAGTTCGGCTAACTACAGGTGAAAGAGGGGGAGGTTGCTCGCCAGGACATCGCGTCTTGTGCCTATGTGCTTTCATCTGGTATGAAAGATCAGAGCAAACGTAGTTCATGCTAAAAGGGAACACAAGTTTGTTCAACTGTGTTTACCCGAGTAGGGTTAACAATCAGTTCTAGCAGTTTGGTGTATGCAGCTCGACCATTGGAGACTTAAGCGTTACCGTTTGCGATAGAACCAAGAGTTAACCAAACTCTCCTTACAAAAACGATTCTCCAAGATTAAAGGCCCCAAAGGGCAAAAGGGTTTGAATGATTTGTTTGTGTTTTTTAGAGAAGAAGTGTTTTTTTGAATGGTTTGCAATTCATATCGCACTAGAGACTATGACTTAGGAGTGAATGCATCGCATATCACCCAAAGGGTGCTATACTAAACATCCAAGACATTGAAGAGAAACTCCTCAACAACCCTTTCCCAAGTGCTTAAGGCTCGTAACGCACAATAATCATTAACCTTTATTAGGTGTTTTATGCTTGTTTTGAGATGAGAAGAGAAAAGACACACTAAAGGGGGACTAAACTCAAACCTAAAGTTGTCATGCAATGGTGGTCCTAAGATTGAGATAGGGGAATGTTACCTAATGTTATCATACATGGTTAAGATCCTAATGTCTATCATAACCTCCCTTGAACAAGAGGGATTAGAGATCCTAAGGGAAAGGAGACAACAGAGGAAAAAGAAACAACATAAACATGCAAGAATGCAAACATAGAATGCAAGTGAGGGATGAAATTGGTGTGGGGCAGTAGCCTCCACAAACTCATATCAACCTCAAGCAACAATGTGACAAATGCAAGAGATGAAAGGAAAAAGAAATGCATAAAAAAAACACACAAGTGCACTAAAATGGGATGAAATGGCCTAAACCATTCAAACATCAACCACAATGCCAAAATCCAAACACAAATGAAAGGCAAAGAAGACCTAAAACAAAGTGAGGATGGGAGGCTATATGAGGACAGTAAGGAACTCATAATGTGCACTCAACCATGAGCATCACAAGAAAGGTGCACAAGAAAGCACAAAGAAGTCCTCACGGATTCATCATTTTAGGCATGCTTCAAGTACCTCCAAAGGAGGGACAAAGCTACCTTAATTGAGATTCCAAAGTCATTGGACAAAAAGGGAAATGAAATAAAAGTGCTAAAAAGCAAAAGAAAATAACCCACAAGGAAATGCAAGCAAATTCCCAAAGGAAAGCAAGCATGTTTCACATAGAAACCCTAATTGGGAACTCAAAAGTAAACAATCAAATGAACAAGCAAAACACAATATAATGACCTAAAAGTAAAGAAACATCATCCTTAACATGTTAGCAACATGAATCAAAAGGCATTGAAGGCTCAAAGGATCCATAAATGTCATATCCAAAGCAAACTAGGTCAATGTGTTTGTATGAACCTCCCTTTGGGGTAACTTGACTTGCAAGTTACTCTAAAAATAGGAAAATGATTCAAAAATAACCAAATAAAATGCAAGAAGGATTGTCTAGGGTCAAATGAAGGGCAACAAAAGTTAACTCAAAAGTCAACCAACAGGGGAAAAATGGTCGTAAAAAATTCATCAACTCATCATTGACATGAGGATTGAATTTTACTTATTGGATCAAAAGGAAATGAGAGAAACAAAATGAACACTAAAACATGTCAAGATTTAGGTCAAATAAAACACTTCCAATGTTAAATTCCATTTTTAATTGAAAAATAATTCAAAAAATAAAATAAAAATTTCCAAAAATCAGAGGACATCTCAAGGAGTCTAAAACATATTTTTGTGGAATTTTACTACTCTTGTAAGTATTTTAAAATGATTTAAATCTAAACAGATATAAAATAAAACAAAAAGAAAATAAAAGCTAAAATAAATAAAGTCACAGTTCAAATAGCAATAAAAACAAGTTTAAAACCAAGTTGGGCCCATAAAGGGGGTGCAAACAACAATGGAAAGCCCAAGTCCAACAAGGGGCGCTGAAGTCACAAGGATCCAGTGTGGGGAGTCAACCCAGGCGCATGGTGGAAAGCATTCATGGCAGTTGGATCAAAAAGTAATCAGATCAAAGGGCTCACAACATCACACGTGGATCAGGCCAGGGTTTAATGAAACAGTGAGTTTCAATATGGATCATGTTGTGCAGTCAAACAAGGCGCATGGTGTGTCTTAATCCTGGCCGTGCAAACAAAAAGTAATCAGATCCAAGAGACAGAAATAACACACGTGGCTAGGAAAGTATTCAAACTTGGGGGGAAAACCATACGACCGAAACCACTGTTCCGGTCATCTTCTCCGGCGACCCAAGCAAACGAGCCACGACCAAGAAAACGCAAAGCTTCAAAACTTGATCAAAATGAGCAAATAAATAGTCAAAATTGATCTACAGATCACGTAGATTCCAAATCCACTACCCATTTTCATTGATCATGCTTTAATAAGACAAAACAAAAAAGAAAAGAAATGAGCTCAAAAGTCAAAAACTCATGAACAACCATAAAATCAATCCAGAAACCATCTACACATCAAGAGGTTTATAAATATACAAAAATGGCGCAATATGGATGCATAAACAATGAGATATTTGGATGGAAAGAAAACCTAAAAGAAAGCTTCAACAGAGCTCAACTTGTTAGTGAAGCTTAATGAAAACCACCCAGAATCTTTCTATGAACCTCAAGGAAACTTTTGAAATCTTTGGTTTGGGTTGAAACTCAGTGAAACTTGAAAAACAATTTTGACTTTTTCCTTACTTTCTCTCAATGTGTTCTTGCTCAAATTCTCACAAAAATCAGTTCTCAAAGCTTGTGAACAAAGCTGAGATTAAATATGATAGATTTTGATTGAAAGAAAGCCCAATTCTATGCTCCTTAAGCCCAATTGAATTTCGCTTTTTCACTTTATGGCCACTTCAAAAAGTGCACGAAAATCACCTTGTCAAGCTGTAAAAATGGCTTAGCTAGCTTGCATCTGAGGTAGGTTGATCCAAGGGCTGCAAATGGTTCCTTAATTTAATCTTATGGCATGTTTTGAATGTGTTACTTAATCTTGAAGTAAGCTTGAAAAAGTCCACCAAAATGAGCTCAAATCTTAAATTCAAAGTTGGCATTATGTTTGAAATGTATTTGGCACTCAAAAAATGCACAAGGTTGGTACAAAATGATCCCAAATGAATTTAATTTGATTTTCCCCTTTTAAGGCCTTTTTCATGGAAATTTCTTTAGGGATTCTTCAATCCAAGCCAAACCTTTGATGCCTTGATGTTTGATTGAGAAAATTACCTCATTTGGAGCAAGTTTGAAGTTGTAAAGATTTCCATTTGAAGTGTGCAAAGTGGTGAAATGGACCTATAATGAAAATGACTTGTAATCCTGCTTTCCCAAAATACCTCTGCCTTGCAAGCCTCATAACTTGAGTTCTACAAATCAGATGAAGGACTTCTAGTACTCTTTGGAAATCTAAGATCATGAGGAACAACTTTCATGTTCATCAAAAGTTGAGGAGAAACATCCTTCTAGGTCAAAAGTAGCTTGGAAGTTGGTTGACCTTTGTTGACCAAAATCACATTCATCTGAGGACCTGTAACTTGCCAGCATCATAACCTGAGTTCTAGAAATCAGATAAATGACTTCTAGTACTTAAAAGAAATCTAGAAACATGCTATACAAGTTTCATGTTGGGGTCAAGATGAGATGAGACTTGTATCCTGAGATAGGTGGTCTTGAAATTAGGAACTAAATAGGAGATTTTACACTGAGAACCCTAATTTAGTAACTCCTCACACTCTTGATTCTTGATGAATTGATCTTGAAATGATATTTCATGTATCTCAAAAAAACATTCCATGACCATAAAGACTTAGAATTGAGTCTTAATCTCCTTTGATTTCACAATTGACTGAGGGTTGACTAGATGAAAACCCTAATTGCACCATTCTCAACTGTAGCCATTTGCACTTGGTGTAAACACTTGAATGAGCTCCACAATGACCTACAAGGCCTCCAATGAGCTTAAATAATCATCTCCCTCCATAACCATGGGCCTGTGATCCTCAGATGACCTTCAAATGGCCTCCTAGACAGGAGATGAACCACATACACTTATCTGCCTATCCAAAAGGCTCTGGCTTGTCTCTAATGATGATAACCCCCCTGTTGACTTGAATACAAACCCTTGATTAGGCTTATAACCCTTGGCAAATTCCTCTTGTTATACACATATCTCTTGATCCTCTGTAAAACGCAAAATGCTATGCAATGCAATATGCTAGAACAAATGAAATGAAACATAAACAAAGCAAAGAAAAGGTTGGGCAAAATTTGGGGTACAACAGCTGCCTCTATTCAAACGACTTAGACCTGAATGAGTAAAAAGTGAACGGCTTTCACACCATCAAGGTAAAAGATGGTTGAATACAAAAGAAACCGGAAATTTGCCAACCGCAGAAATAAACTACAAATGAGAATCTCCGGAGATAACTGCTCTGATTACAAACATGCCCCGCTAGGGGAAAGAGAACTTAACGAGTAACTCTGCTTGGGGAAAACTATAAAAAGAATACTTCAAATTGCCGGAATCTGGATATTCAACGAACCAAATGAACCAATGAAATCTGAAGGAGCCTAGATACTCAACAAGATGAGGAGCACATCAACAAATGAAAACTGGCCGGAGTACGAACACTCAACGAAGCAAACCAATCGGTGCCTAAACACTCAACGAAGCAAACCAAACGGAGCCTAAATACTCAACGAAGCAAACCAACCGGAGCCTAAACACTCAACGAAGTAAACCAACCGGAGCCTAAACACTCAACGAAGCAAACTAACCGGAGCCTAAACACTCATAGAAACAAACCAACCGGAGCCTAAACACTCAACGAAGCAAACCAACAGGAGCCTAAACACTCAACGAAGCAACCCAAATGGAGCCTAGACACTCAACGAAGCAAACCAACCAAAGCTTAAACACTCAACAAAGTAGACCAGCCGGAGCCTAAACACTCAATGAAGCAAACAAACCGGAGCCTAAACACTCAATGAAGCAAACCAACCGGAGCCTAAACACTCAACGAAGCAAACCAACCGGAGCCTAAACACTCAACGAAGCAAACCAACCGGAGCCTAAACACTCAACGAAGCAAACCAACCGGAGCCTAAACACTCAACGAAGCAAACCAACTGGAGCCTAGACACTCAACGAAGCAAACCAACCGGAGCCTAAACACTCAACGAAGCAAACCAAGTGGAGCCTAAACACTCAACGAAGCAGGCCAACCGGAGCCTAAACACTCAACGAAGCAAACAAACCGGAGCCTAAACACTCAATGAAGCCAATCAAACCAGAGCCTAAACACTCAACGAAGCAAACCAACCGGAGCCTAAACACTCAACGAAGTAAATCAACCAGAGCCTAAACACTCAACGAAGCAAATCAACCAGAGCCTAAACACTCAACGAAACCAATCGAAAACCGGAGTATCTAATAGACAAAGAGAATATGTCACGAACTGAGCCTTCACCAGAACTTGGATATTCAACGGAGCAAGAGATATCATCAAAAAACTTAATGGGATTAATATAACCAAATGGAGTCTGAGCACTTCACGGGTAAAGCAAAACATCATAAATAAAGAATGTCGAAACCTAGATGTTCAACGGAGGAGCCGGAGTCTGAATGCTCGACGTAAAAAACCAAAGCCTGAAGATCACCTGTAGGGGATAACCACCACCTGAAATCAGAAAGGTAACGACCTGGCTTATGTTTCATAATGCAAATGTTTTAAAATGGCGTAATGCTCCATACGAAATCGAAATGCTACACGTTTGGGTAGATGCTATGCACGCATTCAGATGCAACGGAACCGAACCAACAAAATAAATGCAGGAAACAAAAGATCCCTCCTGCTGGAAAAGAAAACTACACTGTCGGAGATGAACTTTGCATGCCAATAACAATTGGACTTAAGCTGGGGAGATAGGCTCTGGGCGGCTTTCGGGGAACTTATGATTCTGCGGGGAAATCAACTCGATTGGAGACGTCAGTCTGTCATCTTGATTTGCTGGGGAGTAAGTAAGCACCTATACTCCGTGGGGATTAGAAACATGTATCAACCAACTGCTGGGGATAACCGCATACTTATGCACACACCACCATGCTGGGATGAAGAAACCACTTTAATTGCTGGGGAATAAACTCTAGCTGGGGAAAACAGCTCCATCCATACCTTCTTAGAGAGATGCCCCAAGGGTAACCAATCTGCAAAAACAACAGACAAGATGCTACACAACAAGGCTATCTTGGTCATCGCCCATGACGTTGTTCAATTAAGTCAAAGTTTTAACAGTTATTGGCCAAGGCCTGCAAGTTTATATATGTGCAAATTCATCAAAAACATCGGGCGTTTTTTACAAACAAAAGTAAAAGCTAAAACCAAGCACACAAAGATTTTATGAATAACATGTTTTATTGATAAACGGCCTGAAAGTAGGAAAATTTACAAAGGATGCAACTCCTGAAATGAGAAAGTTGCGCCAAAGACAAATGAGAAATACACAAAGATATGTAAAATGTCGGCAATATGGTACAGACAACCACCATGGGACGACTCATCTATGACTCGCATGACTTCTATGTTTTTCCGATGCTTCGTCTTCGGGAGAGATTGACTTGAACGGTTCCTCGCGGGTCCTCCCATAATCCACTATGTTCTGAAAACCAATACGCAGATTGCAGTTGTTTGCTTTTCAAATCCCTAACTTTTGCCTGAATCGCCCTCACGGGTTTTCGATTCACCGGGATACCCATTTTTGCCAAAGTCGCCTTTTCAGGTTTTCAACTTTGCGAGTTTACATCTTTTCTTTTTATCCCTAATTTTTGCCCGAACCTATCCTTTAATGGTTCGCCGGGATGCCCCATTTTTGCCTGGACTTTCTTTTTCTTTCCAGCGGGTCTCTTTAAGCAAAGTATTTTTTGACTGCGTCTGCGTTCACTGGGGACGTGAAATCTTCACCGTCCATAGTCGAAAGTAGTAAGGCTCCTCCGGAGAAAACTTTCCTTACAACATACGGACCTTCGTAATTGGGAGTTCATTAGCCCCTGTGATTGTTCTATGGTGGGAGAATCCGCTTCAACACTAAATCACCTTCCTGAAAGCTTCGAGGACGTATCTTCTTGTCGAAGGCTTTCTTCATTCTGCTTTGGTATAAACGACCGTATGCGATGGACGCCAATCTTTTCTCATCCATCAAGCTGAGCTAATTCAACCTGTTCTTCACCCATTCTGCTTCATCTAGTTTGACGTTAGCCAGAACTCTCAAGGAAGGTATTTCGACTTCTAGTGGCAGGACAGCTTCCATACCATATACCAACGAGAATGGAGTTTCCCCAATTGAAGTACGCACCGAGGTGCGATATCCATGTAAAGCAAAGGGCAACATCTCGTGCCAATATTTATAAGTTACAACCATCTTCTGCACTATCTTCTTGATATTTTTGTTGGCCACCTCGACCGCGCCATTCATCTTCGGACGATAGGGAGACAAATTGTGATGCTCAATCTTGAAGTTCTGACATAGCTCTTTCATCATCTTGTTATTCAGGTTAGATCCATTATCAGTAATGATCCTTTCAGGTATTCTATATCGGCAAATGATGTCCCTTTTGATGAACTGAGCCACAACCTGCTTGGTGACATTGGCATAAGAAGCTGCTTCGACCCATTTGGTGAAATAGTCGATGGCTACTAGGATGAAACGATATCCATTGGATGCAGTAGGCTCAATATTTCCAATCATATTAATGCCTCACATGGAAAAGGGCCACGGAGATGACATGACATTCAAAGGACACGGCGGCACATGAATCTTGTCGGCGTAGATATGACATTTATGACATTTCTTCGCGAATTTGAAACAATCTGACTCCATCGTAAGCCAATAATACCCAGCTCGCAACAACTTTCGAGACATGGCATGTCCGCCGGCATGCGTACCAAAAGTACCCTCGTGGACTTCCTCCATAAGCAGATTTGCTTCTTTTTCATCCACGCATCTCAACAACACCAAATTATGGTTTCTTCTATAAAGCACACCATCCTAATTCAGATAAAAACTTCCAGAAAATCTCCTTAGAGTCTTCTTATCTCGATTGGATGCCCCAGTCGGATACTCCTGGTTCTTAAGGAAATTCTGGATGTCAAAATACCACGGCTTGCCATCGGAGGCCTCCTCAATGGCAAATATGAAAGCGGGTCTATCAAGGCGGGAGATAACTATTCTTGGAGCTTCATTCCAAAAATTAACCTTGTACATCGAAGACAGCGTTTCCAGAGCGTCTGCCATCTGATTCTCCGCTCGTGGCACATGGTAGAACTCTACCCTGTCAAACAAGGGTAACAATCTCCTTGCATAATTCATGTAAGGAATCAAATTAGGTTGACGAGTTTCCCATTATCCCTTGATTTGATTCACAACTAGCACAGAATCGCCATATACATCGAGATTCTTGATCCTCAAATCAATAGCTTCTTCGAGACCCATGATACACGCTTCATACTCAGCCTCATTGTTGGTGACTGGAAATGTCAATCTGGCAGCGAATGGGATGTGAGTCCCACGGGGTGTTGTAATGATTGCCCCAATTCCATTTCCATATGAGTTGACGGCACCGTTAAATATCAACTGCCATTGGGAGCCAAGTTTAGGACCTTCATCTGGTAGTGGTTCGTCACAATCCTTCATCTTGAGGAACATAATGTCTTCGTCAGGGAATTCAAACTTCATTGGCTGATAGTCTTCGATAGGCTGTTCGGCGAGGTACTCTGACAGAACACTTCCTTTGATGGCCTTCTGAGAAATACTAAATGTCGTATTCTGTCAGTACCATTTGCCATCTGGCAATTCTTCCTGAAAGTGCCTGCTTTTCGAAGACATACTTGATCGGATCCATCTTCGAAATCAGCATGGTTGTATGGTTAAGCATATACTGTCTTAAACGTTTGGCAGCCCAAGCAAGTGCGCAACATGTTTTCTCAAGCATTGAGTAACGGGACTCACAATCTGTGAACTTTTTACTCAGATAGTAAATCACATGCTCTTTTCTTCCAGTCTCGGTGTGTTGACCGAGGACACAACCCATACTGTTCTCAAGAACCGTTAAGTACATAATCAATGGTCTTCCAACTACTGGAGGTATCAATATCGGAGGTTCCTGCAAATACTCTTTTATTTTCTCAAATGCTTTCTGACAATTCTCATTCCAAACGACCGCCTAATCTTTCTTTAATAACTTAAATAATGGCTCACAAGTGGCTGTGAGGTGAGATATGAACCGAGCAATGTAGTTCAATCTACCTAAGAAACCACGAACTTGTTTCTCGGTCTTTGGTGTTGGCATTTCTTGAATTGCCTTGATCTTCGTGGGATCGACCTCAATACCTTTCTCACTAACAATAAACCCCAACAAATTTCCTGACCGTACGCTGAAAGTACACTTATTTGGGTTCAGCCTAAGTTTGAACTTCCTTAATCTCTCAAACAGCTTTAGAAGATTCACCAGATGCCCCTCCTCCATTTAGGACTTTGCAATCATATCATCGACATAAACCTCAATCTCATGATGAATCATGTCGTGAAAAAGAGTTACCATAGCCCGCTGATAAGTTTCCCCTGCGTTCTTCAAACCAAAAGGCATTACTTTATAGAAGAACGTCCCCCATGGCGTGATAAAAGTCGTTTTCTCCATATCCTCTGGTGCCATCTTAATCTGATTGTATCCCGAAAAACCGTCCATGAAAGAAAACACTGAGTATTGTGTAGTGTTATCAACAAGTACGTCAATATGAGGGAGTGGGAAATCATCCTTTAGGATTGCTCTATTCAGGTCCCTATAGTCAACACACATCTTGACTTTTCCATCCTTCTTAGGCACGGGCACAATGTTTGCGACCCATGGAGGGTAGTTTGTCATAGCAAGAAATCCAGCGTCCAATTGCTTTTGGACTTCTTCCTTGATCTTCATTGCCATATCAGGCCTGGTTCTTCTCAATTTCTATTTGACATGAGGAAACTCTTCTCGAAGAGGCGGGCGATGAACTACAATATCCGTGTCGAGTCCAGGCATATCTTTATATGACCAAGCAAAGACATCTTTATACTCTTGGAGTAACTCAACCAGTCTTTGCTTGACATTATCTTGTAGCGCGGCCCCTATTCTGACTTCCTTCTTATCCTCTTCATTTCCTAGGTTGATGACTTCAACTTCCTCCTGATGAGGCAGGATGACCTTCTCCTCTTGTCTCAACAATCTAGCAAGCTCTTCGGGTAGGTCTTCGTCTTCATCAATCTCTTCTTCTGCTTGAAAGATCGGATTGTCAAAGTCATACCGAGTCATAGACGAGTCTGAGTCGATGGTATCTGAAATGTGTAACCTGCAATGATGATGATTTTATGCTTAAATGACATGCAAACAAAACAAACACAAACCACATTGCCATTTTAATGTTAGAAAACAAAAAGAAGAAAAACAAGGATCACAAAATTCGAATGAGAAAAACGCCTTTTGATTAATGATAAAAAGATTGTTCAAACATAAACAAGCATGCCCTGAACAAAATACCGCTATGCTCCGGGTAGAACATAGGGTTACACAATAAGTGAGAAAACAAAGTATTACTGTTCACGTGTCACTTGGACAAATTCCTCAATGGGCCAGTTGCATAGCTTCTGCCCGGGAGCGCTTGGCTGGATCCAAGCGTCCATGTCACAATCACTGTCCCTGGCTTCATCATCAGAAAAAACATTGATTTGATCAAAAATGACGCCCCCACTGGTGAACTTGACGGGCCCCTTATAGCGCAGCGCGCTCTACAAAGATGACGAAGATGACGGGCGGTATCCCAACCCAAACTTGTCCTGCTTCTAAGGTATGTCTAGCACCTTTCCCCATTCTTGCAATGTCCCAGCCTGAACTGCCACTTGAGCCTCCTTAAAAGATGACATAGCCACTTCTGGTTCTTTGTTCACAACTGGAGATTTGTCCTTCACTTGCACAGTTTCGAAGGCCTGACACAAAGTCTCATGAATTTCTCTGTCTACCTCGACGTATTTGAAAGATGACAAGTGGCTAATCATGATATCTTCCTCCCCACATACCGTCACAACACTGCCTCCGACCATATATTTCAGCTTTTGATGCAGAATGGACGTAACAGCCCCAGCAGAATGTTTCCATGGACGACCCAGTAGACAACTATAAGCAGGTTGAATGTCCATGATGTAAAATACCGCCTCAAATACCTCCGGGCCCACTTGGATAGGCAGAGTTATTTCCCCAAAAACAGATCTGCGGGTTCCATCAAAGGCTCGTACAACCAAATCACTTGGTGTACAATAAAGACCCTGATGATCTATCTTCATCAATGCTTTCTTTGGAATTACATTCAAGGACGACCCTGTATCAACAAGGACATGTGACATCACTGTTCCCCGACATTCAATTGAAATATGCAGTGCCAAATTGTGGTTTCTGCCCTTTGGCGTCAAATCCAAATTCGTAAACCCCAGACTGTTTCCTGCATTTACATGCGCCACCACTCCTTCAAGATGGTTAACCGATATTTCTTGTGGTACGTAAGCAGTGCTTAAAACCTTCAACAACGCATTTTGATGCGCTTCTGAACACAACAGCAGTGATAGTATAGAAATCTTGGAAGGAGTTTGTTGCAGATGGTCGACTATCTTGTAGTCGCTTTTTCTAATCAACTTCATGAACTCTTCCATATCCTTTGCCAGAGTTTCCTTCTCGCCCACCCGAGGAATTTCTTCTACCACTGTCTTACCTTTTCCTTTATCAATTTTCTCAGCCACCACTTCGGGAGATGAAAAGATTCTACCGCTTCTGGTAATTCCTCAAACTCCGACCAGATTATCCATCGAATCGACAGGCAAACTCTTCAATTCTACCTTCTGCCCGTTACAAAACACCTCGGCTACGTAATTCCACGGGATAGCCTTAGTACTTTCGTATGGCACAGGGCCTGCTTTAGTGATGATGATTATAGGTGGCCTTGGAGGTGCTGAAATAGTGATAGTTTTATATGGGATTGAAATCGTTGCAATTTCATCCTGCTCCTCCTCTACTACTTCCACGGGTTTCCTTTCAGCGGTTCGATCAAATTGTAACATTCCTCCATCCATCATGCTTTGAATACACGCTTTTAGATCATCACATCCCTCAGGATGGCTCAAACCGTTGACACAGCCTTCACTACAACCTAGGAACACTCCCCCTTTCAATAGTTTCTCCTTCATGAAACTCAATGGTGTCTTTAGGTCATTCACGTCGGTTATCAGATCTAACCCTTCCTCTACCAGAACAGCACCAACCCTAGCCGACCCATGATTTGGCATAGGGTTTGCACAATATTTGGTGCATCATGTGAAAAATCTATTGCTTTACTATCAATCAGATCTTGCAACTTATGTTTGAAAGCCTTGCAGTTGTCAATAGTATGGTCGGGTGCCTCAGAGTGGAACTCGCATCGTGCATTCACATCAATGCCGGGCAGTGGTGGGCTTGTCAGAGGAGCCATAGTCCTCTTTTGGATCAGTTGTAATTGCAACAAAGTTTGGAGCACTTGGGAATATGGCATCGGTGGTGGATTAAATACTCTATTTGCTGGCCGAACTGGATATCTTCGATAACCCTGATGATTTTGTTGGGGTGGCTGCTGTTGTGGTTGTTGTTGTTGTTGTTGAGGTTGTTGTTGTTGTTGTGGTACAGGTATCGTAACGCTAGCGACCCGTTGTTGATGATATTGATTATGAGGCTGACTTCTCCATCTTCTTTGAAAACTAGATACTGAGTTGGTTTCTCCCTCGCGCCTTTTGTTTCCAAAGACTTTCTTTCCTCCTCCTCCAGCTGAGGATCCTTCGCCTGCTTGAATCTTCCCAATTTTGATACCATTCTCTATGCGTTCCCATGTGATTATCATGTCAGAAAAGCTACCAGACATACAGTTGATAAGCTTCTCATAATACATGCCAGATAAAGTAGCCACAAACATATCGATCAGCTCATGCTCCCCATCGGAGGTTGAACTCTTGCGGCTAATTCGCGCCACCTTTGGGCGTACTCTTTGAAGCATTCATTATTCTTCTGGGTAAGATTTTCCAACTGAACCCTGTTTGGAACAAGGTCACTATTGTATTGATAATGCTTCATGAACGCCTCCGCCAAATCCTTCCAGCTACGGACATTGGTAGGCTCCAACCCCATGTACCACTCAAGGGAAGGACCAGACAAATTATCTTGGAAAAAAGGCATTAACAGCTTTTCATCGTCTGAGTAGGCGGACATTTTCCTGTAATACGAGTGCAAGTGAACTCTAGGACATGTAGTACCCTTGTACTTATCAAAGTCAGGGACCTTGAATTTCTGCAGTATCCTTAGGTCAGGAATAAGTCCAAGGTTGGCCATATCAAGGCCCATAGAGTTCTGACTCTCAAAGCTCTTTATCCTGTCTTCCAACCATTTGAATCTTCTATTAGTCTTAGAAGGAATTTCACCACCAAAATCTCTCACCGAGAAGATCTCATCCTGTCTGTCCTCAAACAACTGCTGATTCAGGTTGCCATGAATAGCACCGTTAGCTTCAGACCCATACACATTGCCCTGACCAGTAATTCCAACATTACCAACTCCAGTGTTACCAAATCCAGTGTTACCATTGCCTCCGCCAACATTTCCGTTGGTTCCAACATTTCCATTACCGTTCCCATTTCCAACACCATTGCCATTTCCACTAGTATTGGGGATAGCCTTATTAGCGTGCTGAGTCTCACCATGAGGTGGGTTGATAGCTACCTCTCCATGTAATACACCGTCATTATCAACCCGTGCAATCAAAGGTTGCACCAAGGTCCTGAGTTGGTCTTGTCCACTGGCTACAGTCTGCATTACCTCCATAAATTGAGTCATTATATCTCTCATTTCCTGCATCTGTTCCATGATCCTTCTCTGACTTCCTCTAGTCGCGTATCGGTGATTTGTTTTATCAGCAATCTTGAAACACACTAAATTAAAGCAGGAGATAAGAAAACAGTTCCGATGCACCTGCAATGCGAAGAAAAAAAATGCTAAATGCAAACATGTATATATGCAACAGGGAGATTTCCCCCTCGATTCTAGTTTCCAGAAGAAGGAATGACCACGGAAAACCCCACAAACAAGCAGACAGAATAATAACTCCTCATATAATAACAAGCCAACCAACAGTGTGCATACATCAACTGAGTACAAAATAGAGATGACCTCAATCAACAATCCTGGTGATGGTCAATACATAAGCAAAACAACAAGATACAAAGAAAGGCAGTTAAGCTGGGTGCCGAGACTGGAAATCCTCTAGCAACTTACGCGTCTCGGGATGATCTGGTCTAGCGAGTAGACCCTGTATGAGTAGCTCTCGCCGGCTAATGGTGCGCTATAGACTATCAACATGGTCTTCCGAGGCTCCTCCCCCAAAGCATGCCTCAAGTCTGCACCTCTTGGTGTCCGCTCTCAACCTACAATCCTCCAAGTTTGCAATAGCTTTGCTCAATTAGTGTTCACTATTATATCTGAGTGATTCTTTCGCTGAAATCTTCTCGTCCTTCGCTTTGAGCTGAATCTTCAACTTGGCGATTTGATGTTTCAGCTTGTCCTCCCGCTCGTTGTTGTTGGTGAGCGTGGCATTCCACACTGACTTAAACTTAGAGATCTCCAAGTAAGCCTTGTCCAGATCCTTCTTCTTGGTAGCAAGCACACTACTGACAGCGTTCAAATCCCGGCCTGAGCGTTCTCTGGCGCTAGTCTCCTTCGTCAAGTCCGTACCTAGCTTGTTGATGAGTTCAGTCTGTCTCTTGAAGGCATGAACATCATCAATCTTCTCGCTTTGGAGTTGAATGATTTCTTTCTCTAATTCTTCACTAGCTCTCTTCAAATCTTCTTTCTCACGCAACAGTTGGTTGTACTTCTGAATATCCACAGCAGTGGGTTCTTCAATCATGATAGGGTACAAAGGCGCAACTGAGGGAAATGGCATCAGAGACTTAGCAACTTTATCTTTGATCCAAACCATGTAAGGGTCATAAGCTCGATTTTTGCTCTTTCCTAACAATGTCTTACCTCGCCTGTGAATGTTACTCCATGCATACTCTATTCTAACCAAAGTGTCAGCTTCCAGCAAGCCTGTGAGATACAGAGATTCATGTATCTCTTCTTCCTGAGGAGGACTCTTCAAAGCATATCCAAATTGTCTAATCAACAAAGACGGATTATAGTTAATACAACCCTTCCTTCCGACCAACGGGACATTCGGAAAACCACTGCAACTATATATGATTTCAGCGCCAAGTATATCCCGATCAAACCATACAATGTTTTCTGCAGATAAACCCATTAGTCTAGCAGACCAATCTGAGGTGCCAGCAGTAGCAACAAACGGACCCGCCTTCGGAAGGTGACTGAAGAACCACCTATATAGCATGGGTACACAACAAGACACATTTTTACCCCTTCGCTTCTCGTTCTTGTAATGGATAGAGAGGTAAACATCTCCTAACAGCGTTGGCACTGGATTCCCTGAAGCGAAGATATATAAGGCATCTGTATCCACAAAGTCTGGCAAGTTGGGAAACAAAATGATACCATATATGCATAGAGCGAGAATGGCATTGAATATAATCCAACAACCGTCCTTTGCAAACTGTAAAGCCTTGTCAACCAGAAAAGGTAGAGGAAACCCATACACTCCATTCAGCTTGGTCAATTTTCCCGAGAACTCTGAGGCATCAAGATGAAGAATTGCAGCAAACCTAGCTAGATCAGGCTTAGCATCATCATGGTAAAGAGGCATCTGATCCAATACTGGAACTCCTAGTAACACAACATACTCTTCCAAGGTCGGCGCTAGGACATAGTCAGGAAAAACAAAACATTTTAACCGAGGGTCATAGAACTGTAGCAGAGCATATAATCCAATCAACTCGAACGCTGAAGGATTGCACACCAAACTGAGCAGCTTCCCATAAGATTCTTTGAACTATCCTCTCACTTTCTGATCTGCTAGAACAACCAAACTCAACAGGGAACTGATATCAGGAGAAGGGAGCTTATAGGCAACGGTCTTCTTCAAAGACTCCATGTCAGAACAGGAACAAGATCACTAGAATCGGGGAGAAAATATGCACCTGCAACACAGATACATGTTAATGAAATGCAAATGAAAATGCAAAATGCACATGCAAACAAGAGATCAAGATTATTGTGCTGTAGTTTGAGAAGACCGACACTTCGCTTTAGTCATAACCAAACACTGATATTAGGACCCCTTGGTATCAAGAATCCAAATTGTAAAGAACCGGGTAATCTGAAGGCTAGTGTTTCCTGCACAACCCCATCTCTCTCACAGGTAAGAACCTATCCGCTGACAAGGTTTGGCATCCTATGCGGTCATCAGCGTCACAGACTTTCAAGAAATGATGATACGATCACCATTTTTGGTTTGGCATCATCATCTCCTGAAGAGGCTTCACTTAGCTGACTCCCAAATGATCGATTCCCAGAGTCGACAATCCTCAGATCCAAAATTCCTCCGAGCCCAAAGGGCCAGAAAGAAAATCGTCAAAGATAATCTCGTTTGAGCGCGAATTTCATGGCTAGTTGGTGCAGGCAAGGCATACAGGTTCACCACTAATCTCCCTTTCTAATGCTAAGTCTATACTCAAGCCTGGGTCTGGCTTATCTCTCAATGGAACCATCTCTTCCCACAGCACAGCAATAATGAATCATGCGGAAAGAAAATAAAGATAAAGCACATATGTACACACCAAAAATAAACAAATGATAACACGAAGTCATATATATATATATATATATATATATATATATATATATATATATATATATATATATATATATATATATATATATATATATATATATATATATATATATATATATATATATATATATATATATATATATATATATATATATATATATATATATATATATATATTGATGCATAATTCAACTGATGTTTAACTGTTTTCGATCCGATTTCGGGTTCTTTTCGTGTTATTTGTCTGATATTTTGCAGGTATTTGATGATCGTGTCTAAACAAGGCAATATGAAGAAAAGAAGCAATCACAGATGAAATATGGACGAAAACCGGGTGAAAACAACATGAAAAATGCAGAATGCATATTTTGCTGCTGTGACGACCGTCACAGCCCCATGACGACCGTCACACGGGTGACGACCGTCACACACCGTGACGACCGTCATGCAGGCAAAAACGCCCAACTTCAAATGCACGTGCAAGAGGCAGTTCCAAGTCCCAAATAGTGGACCAATACTCCCTGATATTTCTGCCTCAAAGTCCACCTTCTTCAAGTTATAACCGTTAGAATTCCATTTCTATAAAAAGGGAAGGAGGGGAGCTGAGAAAGGGAGCCGCATTCAGACAACGAAGTGCTGCCAATTTATCTTCAGAGCAACCTTTCCAGTTTTTCTATTCTTATTTGTTTCTCTTTTCTTTTCCTGCATTCCTTTGATATTTTGTAATTCCCATTTCCCTTGTACGATCAATTGGCACCAAGATCAGAATCCTGCCAACATTTGTGGAGGATCTGCCCAAAGGCCAATTGGAATATTTACAGGTTTCCAATTTTAATCGTAATTTCTGTTTTCAAAAAAAAAAAATCAAAGTAATCGATATGTAATAATAATTCGGAAGGGATTTGATAATAACCGGTTGAAAACTTTCTTTTTCAAAAGTTGTTTATGGTCTGAGTGTTTAAATTTATTTACTGAATAAACTTCGTCGCGAAAGCGAGAACTTATTTAAAAGTAGTTTTGCCACGAAAGTGGGAAATTAATTAAGGTACGAACCAACAAGCGAAAGCTGCGGCAAGACCAGATAGTAAACACTAGTCATTTGTTTTAATAACAGCGAAAGCACTTTAAAATGAGTTAGAACTTAGAGATTTCCAAAAAATAGTTTTAACCCCGAATGGGACACGAAAGCGTAGTTTGGCCCTTAGAATTATGATTAGCGTCAATAACCATCGTGAGACGAGAGTCTTCAGATCACTATTTTCTGCTTAAATAAACTCCGAAAAATATTTCATATACCGGCAACTTGTCAAATCCCCGAAGAACATAATTACTGCATATCGATTCACGTAATTATAATTTAAGTAACCTTTTTAGTTCCCTTTAGTGACAATCTTATTCCCTTAAACATTATCTACCTAGCTAAACATAGTAACTCCCGAGAACACTAGTTTGATTACGAGTCCCTGTGGGATCGATATCTTTTATTACTACACGATAGACTGTGCACTTGCAGTTAAGTTGTATTAGACATAGAAAGTCGCGATCAAGTTTTTGGCACTGTTGTCGGGGACCCGTTTAGTCAATAGTGTAACCTTCTGTTACACCGTATAGACTAGGTTAACTATTTTCATTTTTCCTTTACTAGTGCTGTCGATTGTATGCCAAGTAATCGCCCACAAGGCGATATCTTAAAACCTTCAGTCGTAGAACTAAAGCGCTTCTTACATTTAAGAAGTCGAATCATTGAGTACCAACTCAAACATAACATTCCCGATCCTCTCACTTCTATTCCCAAATCCGAAGAAGAATCAAAGATGGCTGAAGGACCTCCAAACAAACCGCTGAAGGCATACGCTACACCCTCTCAGATGGAGCCTAGAAGTAGCATTGCTGCCCCAGCTATTACTCGAAACGATTTTGAGCTGAAACCATCATTGTTGTCAGCTGTACAACAAAACCAATTCTCAGGAAATGCAACTGAGGATCCAAACGAACATTTAACGAAGTTTGTACAATACGCAGACACAGTGAAAGCAAATGGAGTAACTCCAGACGCGATAAGACTTCGTCTTTTCCCATTCTCTCTTAGAGACAGAGCGTGGACATGGTTACAATCCTTACCATCCAACTCCGTTACGACGTGGGAACAATTGGAGAATGTCTTAGCGAGATATTTTCCGCCAAGCAAAACTGCTATGCTTAGAGGTCAAATCAACGGATTTCGACAAAAAGATACTGAATCTCTTTACGAAGCATGGGAACGATTCAAAGATATGATGAGAACATGTCCTCACCACGGTCTAGAAGACTGGGTGACAATCCATACTTTCTATAATGGGCTTTTATACAATACCAGATTGACAATAGACGCTGCCGCGAGCGGTGCACTTATGGATAAGCCATACGATGAAGCCTACCAACTAATTGAAAACATGTCTCAGAACCACTGCCAATGGGGAGGTGAACGCACTCCAACAGAGAAAACCACAGCGAAAGGTGGGATGTACGAGATCAGCAGCCTTGAAAAGTTCAACGCTAAAGTAGATGCTCTAGCACAAAAGATTGGCAGTCTGACTATTAACCCCACTGCAACCGTCGCTGTCGTAACTCCAAACTGCGAGTTATGCGGAAGCACCACTCATAATGCACCCAAATGCCCATTGCTAGCCGGAATCCCACCAGACCAAGTAAATTATGCTCAAGGAAATCCTTACGCAAATACTTACAACCCAGGTTGGCGAAATCATCCAAACTTTTCTTACAAAAGCGATAATGCATTGCAAATGCCTACTGCTCCGCCAGGATATCAGAAACCAACTGCTGCTCAGACTGCACCTAGGAAATCAAACCTCGAGTTGATGATTGAAAAATTCATAGCTACTCAAGCTCAAACAAACAAAGAATTCCTGAATCATAACATACACACTAGCGAGCAAATTAAACAGTTGACCGGAAAAGTAGACGCTTTAGCCACCCACAACAAAATGTTAGAAACACAGATATCACAAGTGGCTCAACAACAAGCCTCTACTGCCGCACCCGCTGGCACATTTCCTGGACAACCCGAACAGAATCCAAAAGGCCAAGCAAATGCTGTAATATTAAGAAGTGGAAAAGAATTAGACGAATCGATCGATCCGAGGACCGAAAACTCAGCCATGCAACAAAAACCAACTGAACAAGCAGAAAATGAATCTGAGTTAGAGAAGAAGGAAGACAACGAGAAGGAGGATACCGCAAGTGAAAAAACTCAAGCACCTCCAGCGCCATATAAACCACCTATCCCTTATCCTCAAAGATTAATAAACTCTAAAACTTCAGGACAGTTTAAGAAATTTGTAGAGCTCCTTAAACAGTTGAATATCACTATTCCTTTTAAAGAAGCGATAACTCAAATGTCGTCATACGCTAAATTTCTCAAAGAAATCCTGTCAAATAAGAGAAAGATCGAGGATAACGAAACAGTTACACTTACTGCAGAGTGTAGCGCTATTATTCAAAACTGCATGCCTCCTAAATTAAAAGACCCAGGTAGTTTTTCCATACCCTGCGTCATAGGAAAGTTCGTAATAGACAAAGCTCTATGCGATTTAGGAGCCAGTATCAGTGTTATGCCTTTATCTATATGCAAAAAGCTGGATATGGGAGACCTAAGACCAACCAAAATGTCCGTACAATTAGCTGACCGATCAGTAAAATACCCCGTCAGAATACTGGAAAACGTTCCAGTACGCATAGGAAAATTCTACATCCCAACCGACTTCATAATCATAGACATCAAAGAGGACTCTGTTACCCCAATTATCCTAGGAAGACCGTTCCTAGCTATAGCCGGAGCTATTATAGACGTGAAGAAAGGAAGGCTAACATTCGAAGTAGGAGAAGAAAAGATAGAGTTCATTCTCACCAAGTTCTTACAAGCACCAACCATAGACGATACCTGCTATTTAGTAGACGAAATTGACGAATGCATAAGAGAACTTGAAAATGAAGAGACCACGTATTCAGAAATAATAAAGATTCAAATACCTGATATTTCTGAAGACGATGATTGGCGTAAACCGTATAAAGACGACAGCCTAAGCGAAAGCTTAGCACTGACCCCAAACCATATGCCAGGTCCGAAGAACCCATCTTTAGAACTTAAAACACTACCCAAAAACCTTAGATATGAATTCCTAGACGATGAACTAAAAAGACCAGTGATAGTCAACACCGACTTAGGACAGCCAAAAACTGTAAAGCTATTAGAAGTCCTAAAGAAGTACCCCACCGCGTTAGGCTATTGATCGCGACTTTCTATGTCTAATACAACCTAACTGCAAGTGCACAGTCTATCGCGTAGTAATAATAGATATCGATCCCACAGGGACTCGTAATCAAACTAGTGTTCTCGGGAGTTACTATGTTTAGCTAGGTAGAATATGTTTAAGGGAATAAGATTTGTCACTAAAAGGAACTAAGAATGTTACTTAGATTATAATTAATTGAATCGATATGCAGTAATGTGTTCTTCGGGGATTTGACAAGTTACCGTTGTATGAAATAGTTTTCAGAGTTTATTTAAGCAGAAAATGGTGATTTGAAGACTCTCGCCTCACGATGGTTATTGACGCTAAATATAATTCTAAGGGGCAAACGTACACTTTCGTATCCCATTCGGGGTTAAAATTATTTTTTGGAAATCTCTAAGTTCTAATTCATTTTAAATTGCTTTCCCTGTTATTAAAATGAGTGACTAGTGTTTACTATCTGATCTTGCCGCAGCATTCGCTTGTTGGTTCGTATCTTAATTAATTTCCCACTTTCGTGGCAAAACTACTTTTAAATAAGTTCTCGCTTTCGCGACGAAGTTTATTCAGTAAATTAATTTTAAACACTAAGACCATAAATTACTTTTGAAAAGAGAATTTTCAACCGGTTATTATCAAATCCCTTTCTAATTATTACTACATATCGATTACCTAAATTTAGCTAGACATGGATTTAGGAAAGGCAAAACATAAATGAAAATGATAAATAATAGCATGCATCATAATAAAACTGGAATTACGATTGAAATGAGAAACCTGTAAATATTTCAATTGGCCTTTGGGCATATCCTCCACAGATGTTGGCAGGATTCTGGTCTTTATGCCAATTTGATCATACAACGGAAATAGAAATTACAGAAGAATGAAAGGAATGCAGAAAAAGAAAAGGAGAAACAAATAAGAATAAAAACTGGAAAGGTTGCTCTGGAAATAAATTGGCAACACTTCGTTGTATGAATGCGGCTCCCCTTCTGAGATCCCTTTCTTCCCTTTTTATAGAAATGGAATTCTAACGGTTATAATTGAAGAGGGTGGACTTTGAGGCAGAATAATCAGGGAGTAGTGGTCCACTATTTGGGACTTGGAACTGCTTCTTTTACGTGAAACTGAAGTGGGGCGTTTTTGCCTGCATGACAGTCGTCACAAGGTGTGACGGTCGTCACCCGTGTGACGGTCGTCATGGAGCTGTGACGATCGTCACAGTAGCAAAATCAGCATTCTGCGCTTTTCATGATGTTTTCATCCGGTTTTTGTCCATATTTCATCTGAGATTGCTTCTTTTCTTCATATTGCCTTGTTTAGATGTGATCATCAAATACCTGCAAAACATCAGACAAACAACACGGAAATAACCCGAAATCGGATCGAAAACAGTTAAACTTTAGTTGAATTATGCATCAAAATATATATACGATTTCGTGTTATCAAACTCCCCTAAGCTTGAATCTTTGCTTGTCCTCAAGTAAAACATGAAAAAGTCGGCAAGCACGAGGCAGCTTCTTCGTTGGCAAAGTTGGGAAAAATCGGGATTCTTAGTAAAAACAAAACGAGTGCCATGACGACACTGGACTACAAGTCTTCGGAGGTCTCCTTTTTATGCAAATCGGTCCCAGTCATGCTACTGTAGCTTGGTGTCAAGGTTCTCGCGGCAAGTTCACCCTGTTTGTTCTAGCGCGATCACATTAAGCCCATTGTCCATACACTTTCATGGAAAGTCGACCTGTTAGTGAATATGATCTCATTTCTGTTTTTGATCTTCTTCATTGATCATAAGCTTATTTCATTGATTTTTCAATGAGTTTACGTGCCGTTGGGCTAAATGCTCGGGTGAGGAGCAACTAACTTAGAAGGAAACGTGTCTTTATAATTTTGGGCTATCTAGCTTTCTTTGCATGATTTTTCATATTTTTGGAGATCATACACTTATTTGCATCGGTCGCTCGCTTAGAAGTGTTTTAGGATGGTGCTGACTGCTAGTATAAACTACTTGGGGCTGAGTTTGCGTAGACACTTGAGACTTTGGTACGCGTAGGTAGTGAAACCGACTCGCATAAACCGGAGATCTAAGGTGTCAAGATGGTACTGGTTTTGTTAGAATTGTCGTCTCCTCGGAGTTTCAAAACTTGGTTTGAACTCGGGTGCATTCTCGTGATGCTTTTGCTTTTGAGGAACGAACGAAAAAATTTGTTGTTTACGTCGAATAACGTGGGGATGTTTGCGTAACGGAAAAAGGATATATAAACGAGCTTTATTTGCTAAAAATAGAAAAATTTTTAAATAGAAATTACGAAATTCAAAGTACAATGGAATGGAAATAAACGCTCCGCTCCCACACTATCTCAATCAGTGTCCCAACTGATTTGGAAACGTGCGAGAGGGAGATACAACGGAAATGAAAGTACATAGAAAATATAGTAAACAAATAAGGAAAATGGATAACTAATCACGTCCGCTGCCTCGGTCACGTCCGCGCTGGTGTCCTCTGGCTCTGGCCAGGGCGACTCGGTCCTCATAACTCATAGCTCCAGTGTGGTAGACGGTGTCCCGGAGTCCTTCGACCTGCAAAGTCAGATTCGCCAAGTTCTCAGTAATGGTTGCCTAGCCGGTGTGAAGTTGTTGCATTTGGGTCCGATGCCAAGCTTCGAACTAGTTTGCTCGCTGATTCTGCTGCTGCCGTATAACGAGTATCTGGGCCTGCTGGTCGAGAGAGCGGCGGAGGTCCTCTTCTGTGTAGTCGGGCACTGGATAATGGCGGCGGCGGCGAGAGGATATACCTTCGGAAGGAGGAGGCTGCGATGCCTCCGGTTGCTCCGGCCTGTCCAACTCAGCTTGGATTTCGTCATCAGAACCTTGGGTGTGGTCCTGAGTTGGAGCAGCGGCAGCAAGAGGGGCAGTGAGGTCAAATAACCAGTTGGTACGATCCTCTGGGTGTGTCCGGGTGCATGATGGAAGGATGATGCTTCGGACGGTTTTGCCACGCACTACCGGGTGGTACTTGCCGTCAGCTCTGGAACGGATAAGGTGGGAGGCTCTGCAGTGGTCGATGTCAAGGAACACCGAGGGGATGGTATGGAGGTGCTGGAGGCGGTCGCCTAGGTTCAGCCCAAGTGCAATGGCAGTGACAATCCCGCCAAAGTAAAATGGCTTGGAGCCACGGTTACAGTTGGCCTGAATGTGGGCCAGGAGGAACGGAGCGGCGTTGATAGGCTCGTTGTTGAAGACGCAATGGAGGAAGAAGAGCTCTTTCGAGTTCACCTTATGGTTGCTGTCCCTGGCGAAGATTGTGTTGCTCAATGATCGGTGGAAGTACCGGATGGTCGGGTTATGGATATGCGTGGCGTGCAGAGAGTCCCAACCATCGGCATTGATGCCGGTCAACTGGTACCACAGCGCGAAAGCTTCGTGCTGGAACTGATCGGTGAGGCGGCGGTGAGCATTGTCGCCTCGAGGGAGTTGTAAGATGGCGGCGATCTGGTTCTGGTTCACCTGGTAGTTTATGCAGAACATCCGTAAGCATGCGGCACCGGAGTGTTGGCTGAGGTCGCCGCTGGAAGTGACGTAGGTAAACGAACTCAGGAACTCGAGAGTGAGTTGTTCGTACGTCGGAAGTGGATTGGTGCATAGGTTCCAGATGCCGTCTTTTTGAAGCATCCAAGTGACGCCTTCAAGGAGTCCGAGCTCCGTGAGCGATGGAATGTGTGGATAATGAGTCGGCTGGAGCGACCTTTGATGGAATGCGATGTAGTTGGCCCGCTGTCTTTCGCCCAAGTCACCTTCGTTGAACACAATGTTACTGATGTCTGGGGTTTCGGTATTTCTCGCCATTGTTGGAAGATTGAGAGGGTTCTGAGGATTGGGGTGGTTCTGCGAAGTGGGAAAAAATTGACAGAAGTGTGGTAGGAAGTTGAGATGGGAGTTGAAATATATGGTGCAATGTGGGGAAGACGAAAATTTGGAGTGGGGTGGGAGTGATGATGATTGGAAGTTGAAAGGAGGGTAGTGGGAGAGAAAACGAAACCCCTGTTATATCAAATAGCAGTTTTGGGTTCGTGACGGTCGTCAGGATCCTATGACTGTCGTCACAGCAGCAAAATCTGCAGAACGCAGAATTTTGCTCTGAGGGTGTTCTTGCAGTGACTTTTAGGCCTAGTATTGATATGGCAATGTATTATAGCAGCCAATAAACAAAGAATAACATAAAAACAAAATAATTGAATAAAAATTATAATTGAAATAACAAGAAATTGAGATGATTGTATGTAGTACATAAAGAAATTAACAATGCGAAAAATCCAAATGATTAAACGAAACTAAACTAAACTAAATCTGATGCTAAAACTAGTGTCTAGTCTTTTCGTGCCTTCAACTTATCGAACTTCCGTGCGTAGTAGTCGAGCTGATCACAGACTAAGTCCATGAAGACTACCAGTTCGTTGTGTATGCCTGCGATGTCGGCTTTTACATTAGTCAGAGCTGCATCAACGTTGTCCAATCGGAGTAGAACAATATCCATTTTGTCGGTGGTCTCCTCAGGGATAGGCTCAGAATAAGTGTTGTAGTGCGGAGGAGTCATAGGGTCTACTTCAGCTTCTGAGACAGCATCCTCATAGTACATATAGTCGTGTGCCTCAGAGATGTGGTCACTGTCGTACATATAGTTCTGTGGTGTTGACTGAGGTGAAGGAGGTCCCATAGGCTCATCCAATTCATAAAGCCAGTTGTCCTTGTTGTGGATACTTGTCATCTGATGATCAGGCAGTGTGAATAGCTGGACAGGTTTTTCGTTGATGAGGTACTCATACGGTCCAGGTCCCATAGTTCCCAAAATGCGCCTGTTAAAGCAGAACTGTATATTCATGGGTCGGATGGTGCCAAAACGAGTGCTTGCATTTAAGTGGAATCTAAGGCCAAGCTCGTGGGCAATCATTGTCACGAGGCCTCCTATAAGAATAGGTGACTGTGGTTCCTGCGTGAGGCGTCTGAAAGATCTCATCATGAAAGGCACTGCATTTACTGTACGTCCCTGGGAAGCACAGAACATGATGAATAACTCCTCTTTAGATACTGTGGTAATATTTTCTTCTTTCCCGAAAAGGGTGTGAGCTAGTATCTTGTGGAAATATCTGAAAGCTGGGTTATGAATATCATCATTATACATTCTGTCCGGTTCAGGGTGATAGTCGCCTGTGATTCTACCCCAGAATTGGTCGAGTTCAAAATCAATATCGTCATCTTCTGCATTGATGAACACATGCGGTCCGCTAGGAAATCCTAGGAGGTTAGCTAGTGACATCCGGCTATGGGTTTCGTCCATTCCAAACATTTGAAAGGTAATCAGCTCTGTGTTGGATCCAAAACCATAGTTGGGTATGCATCTGAAGGAACTAAGGAATTCATAGGTGAGATCCTTATAGGTAGCAAAACGTGTTTTCAAAGCAGTGTTCTCCCAACCCAGTTGATTGAACAGGTATTGAATGATACCCGTGATTCCTAGTTTATCCATGGTAGACTTATCGTAATACAGCGTTAAGGCGATTTCTCTTTCAGTTAGTGCTGCAAATCTTGCCTTTTGAGCTAGTCCTCGAAAATGAACCTTTGTGAAGTCGTACTCGGCCATACTCGCAGGTAAGTCGGAGAAAACAGGAGGAATGTTTTGAAGACTTTTAAAATCCTGAAAAGTTTAAAACAGAAGTTTGAAGTTAGGATTTTTAAAAACAAAAAGCGGTAAAAACAAAGGACAAAAAGAGAAAAATAATAAAAATAAAAATATGAAAACAAACGAAAGTAGAAAATAGTAGTAATTATAAGTTTAGAATTTTTGTTAAATTTTCAAAGTAAAATTTTAAATAAAAATGAAATACAGTAACGAGGAAAAATGCGGGAAAAGTTGGGTTGCCTCCCAGTAAGCGCTGTTTTTAACGTCTAAAGTCTGACGATAGCTTGGTGACAAGCTATTCGGGTGTTTGAGCTGGAAGCTCAAGCAATGATATACTGCAGACTTGAGGGCTGGTTTCATTCTTATTATAATGTTTTAGACGTTGCCCGTTTACGATAAACGGTGCATTCGTCTTATCGGTAATTTCAACAGCTCCGCTCTGAAGTACTTTAGTCACTTCATAAGGTCCAGACCACCTAGATTTTAGTTTACCTGGGAAGAGTTTTAATCTTGAATTAAATAGCAATACGATGTCTCCCACACTGAATTGTTTCTTGACTAAACGTTTATCATGCCACTTTTTAGTTCGTTCTTTGTAGATACGGGCATTTTCGTAAGCATCTAATCAAAGTTCTTCCAATTCGTGTAAGTTCAAGATTCGCTTTTCTCCTGCCTCGGTGTAGTTGAAGTTGAGTGTCTTAATGGCCCAGAAGGCCGTATGCTCTAATTCTACAGGGAGATGGCAGGATTTACCGTAAACTAATTTGTAGGGTGTAGTACCTATTGGTGTCTTAAAGGCGGTCCTATAAGCCCATAAAGCTTCTTGTAGCTTTGATGACCAATCTTTCCTTGAGGTAGCGACAGTCTTTTCCAATATCTGTTTTATTTCCCTGTTCGAGACCTCTACTTGTCCGCTAGTTTGCGGATGATAAGGTGTAGCTACTCGGTGTCGGACTCCATATTTAAAAAGAAGTTTATCGAATATTCGCGATATGAAGTGAGATCCGTCGTCACTAATGACGAGTCTGGGTACACCGAATCTAGGAAAGATTGTGTTTTTGAAGAGTTTGATTACTACTCGTGCGTCGTTTATTGGAGCAACAATGGCTTCTATCCATTTAGACACATAGTCTACATCGACGAGTATGTAGTTATTACCAAAAGAAGGTGGGAATGGTCCCATGAAATCTATTCCCCATACGTCAAAGATTTCTACCTCTAAGATTCCTTTCTGAGGCATTTCATCGCGTCGTGAGATTTTGCCAGTTCGTTGGCATCGATCACATTTTAGCACAGCGATGTGAATGTCTTTCCAGAGGTTAGGCCAGAATAAGCCGGCTTGGAGAATCTTAGAGCACGTCTTGGATGTACTAGCATGACCACCATATGGTGCTGAATGGCATTGGGAAATGATATTTTCTACTTCTTCCTCTGGGACACAGCGACGGTATATGTTGTCGGCCCCTCTCTTGAAGAGTAGAGGTTCGTCCCAATAATAGTGTTTCAGATCGTGGAAGAATTTCTTCTTTTGCTGATAGGTGAGATCCGGTGGAAGCACGCCTGCAGCGAGGTAATTAACGATGTCAGCATACCAAGGTAATGTGACTTGGGCATAGACGGCTTCTATGGCTTTTTCGAATTCTAGATCTTCCGAGATTGAGTTGGGCATGTCACTTTCTAATTTTGCTATCAGACGTTCGTACGGGAAATCGTCGTTTATCGGTACTGGTTCGTGTCTGATGCCTTCTATTCGGGATAAGTGATCTGCAACAACGTTCTCGGTTCCTTTCTTATCTTTGATTTCTAAGTCAAACTCTTGTAATAACAGGATCCATCTTAATAGTCTTGGTTTGGCATCCTTTTTGCTTATTAGGTACCTTATGGCAGCGTGGTCTGTGTATATGATAATTTTTGCTCCTACTAAGTAAGAACGGAATTTGTCAAGCGCAAATATAACTGCTAGAAGGTCCTTCTCTGTGGTAGTGTAGTTCATTTGGGCATGATCTAAGGTTCTACTGGCGTAGTAGATGGCATGGAGTTTCTTGTCCTTCCTTTGTCCTAGAATTGCGCCTACGGCATAATCACTCGCATCGCACATGATTTCGAACGATAGTCGCCAATCGGGTGGTTGCATAATCGGTGTGGTGATAAGGGCTGATTTTAATGTTTCGAATGCTTTTAAACAGTCGTCGTCGAAGACGAACTCAGCATCTTTCATCAACAGGCCGGTCAAAGGTTTTTTGATTTTTGAAAAATCTTTTATAAATCTTCTGTAGAAACCGGCATGTCCTAGAAAACTCTGTATTTCTCGTACGGACTTTGGAGGTTGGAGATCTTTGATAATCTCTATTTTAGCTTTGTCGACCTCAATTCCTTTATCTGATATGACATGTCCTAGAACTATTCCTTGTCGGACCATAAAAAAGCATTTTTCCCAATTTACGACGAGGTTCACTTTTACACAACGTTCTAATACCATTTCTAAGTTTTGTAGGCATCCTTCGAAACTTTGTCCGCATACCTAGAAATCGTCCATAAATACTTCCATGATGTCGTCTATGAAATCTGCGAAGATTGCCATCATGCATCTTTGAAAGGTTGCTGGAGCGTTACAGAGTCCGAATGGCATTCGGCGGTAAGCAAAAGTACCATAAGGACATGTGAATGTAGTCTTTTCTTGGTCATCCGGATGAATGGGAATTTGGAAGAATCCTGAATAACCATCTAGATAGCAGAAGTATGAATGTTTGGCTAATCTTTCCAACATTTGCTCTATGAAGGGTAACGGGAAGTGATCTTTTCGTGTGGCTTTGTTAAGCTTCCTATAATCAATACACATCCTGCTTCCAGTCACGACTCTTTTTGTTATTGATTCGCCTTTTTCGTTTTTAACTACTGTGACTCCTCCTTTCTTCGGTACGACGTGAACTGGGCTAACCCACTCACTATCGGAGATTGGATAGATGATTCCTGCATCTAGAAATTTCTTTACTTCATCTCTGACTTCAGTGCTTAGGATGGGGTTCAGTCTCCTCTGATGCTCTCTAGAGGTTTTAGAGTCTTCCTCTATCGTAATTCGATGCATACAGATTGAAGGGCTTATACCTTTTAGATCACTTATGTTATAGCATAACGTGGTGGGGTACTTCTTTAGGACTTCTAATAGCTTTTCGGTTTCTGGTTGTCCTAAGTCGGCGTTGACTATCACTGGTCTTTTTAGTTCATCGTCTAGAAATTCATATCTAAGGTTTTTGGGTAGTGTTTTAAGTTCTAAAGATGGGTTCTTCGGACCTGGCATATGGTTTAGGGTCAGTGCTAAGCTTTCGCTTAGGCTGTCGTCTTTATACGGTTTACGCCAATCGTCGTCTTCAGAAATATCGGGTATTTGAATCTTTATTATTTCTGAATACGTGGTCTCTTCATTTTCAAGTTCTCTTATGCATTCGTCAATTTCATCTACTAAATAGCAGGTATCGTCTATGGCTGGCGCTTGTAAGAACTTGGTGAGAATGAACTCTATCTTTTCTTCTCCTACTTCGAATGTCAGCCTTCCTTTCTTCACGTCTATAATTGCTCCGGCTGTAGCTAGGAATGGTCTTCCTAGGATAATTGGGGTAACAGTGTCCTCCTTGATGTCCATGATTATGAAGTCGGTTGGGATATAGAATTGTCCTATGCGTACTGGAACGTTTTCCAGTATTCCGACGGGGTATTTTACTGATCGGTCAGCTAATTGTACGAACATTTTGGTTGGTCTGAGGTCTCCCATATTCAGCTTTTTGCATATAGATAAAGGCATAACACTGATACTGGCTCCTAAATCGCATAGAGCTTTGTCTATTACGAACTTTCCTATGAAGCAGGGTATGGAGAAACTACCTGGGTCTTTTAATTTAGGAGGCATGCGGTTTTGAATAATGGCGCTACACTCTGCAGTAAGTGTAACTGTTTCGTTATCCTCGATCTTTCTCTTATTTGACAGGATTTCTTTGAGAAATTTAGCGTATGACGGCATTTGAGTTATCGCTTCTGTAAAAGGAATAGTAATATTCAGTTGTTTAAGGAGCTCTACAAATTTCTTAAACTGTCTTGAAGTTTTGGAGTTTATTAGCCTTTGAGGATAAGGAATAGGTGGTTTATATGGCGCTGGAGGTGCTTGAGTTTTTTCACTTGCGGTATCCTCCTTCTCGTTGTCTTCCTTCTTCTCTAACTCGGATTCCATTTCTGCTTGTTCAGTTGGTTTTTGTTGCATGGCTGAGTTTTCGGTCCTCGGATCGATCGGTTCGTCCAATTCTTTTCCACTTCTTAGTATTACAGCATTTGCTTGGCCTTTTGGATTCTGTTCGGGTTGTCCAGGAAATGTGCCAACGGGTGCGGCAGCAGAGGCTTGTTGTTGAGCCACTTGTGATATCTGTGTTTCTAGCATTTTGTTGTGGGTGGCTAAAGCGTCTACTTTTCCGGTCAACTGTTTAATTTGCTCGCTAATGTGTATGTTTTGATTCAGGAATTCTTTGTTTGTTTGAGCTTGAGTAGCTATGAATTTTTCCATCATCAATTCGAGGTTTGATTACCTAGGTGCAGTCTGAGCAGCAGCTGGTTTCTGATATCCTGGTGGAGCAGTAGGCATTTGCAATGCATTATCGCTTTTGTAAGAAAGGTTTGGATGATTTCGCCAACCTGGGTTGTAGGTATTTGCGTAAGGATTTCCTTGAGCATAATTTACTTGGTCTGGTGGGTTTCCGGCTAGCAATGGGCATTCGGGCGCATTATGAGTGGTGCTTCCGCATAACTCGCAATTTGGAGTTACGGCAGCGACGGTTGCAGTGGGGTTAACGGTCAGACTATCAATATTCTGTGCTAGAGCATCTACTTTAGCGTTGAACTTTTCAAGACTGCTGATCTCGTACATCCCACCTTTCGCTGTGGTTTTCTCTGTTGAAGTGCGTTCACCCCCCATTGGCAATGGTTTTGAGACATGTTTTTGATTAATTGATAGGCTTCGTCGTATGGCTTATCCATAAGTCCACCTCCCGCGGCAGCGTCTATTGTCAATCTAGTATTGTATAAAAGCCCATTATAAAAATTATGGATTGTCACCCAGTCTTCTAGACCGTGGTGAGGACATGTTCTCATCATATCTTTTAATCGTTCCCATGCTTCGTAAAGAGATTCAATATCTTTTTGTCGAAATCTGTTGATTTGAGCTCTAAGCATAGCAGTTTTGCTTGGCGGAAAATATCTCGCTAAGAAGACGTTCTTCAATTGTTCCCACGTCGTAACGGAGTTGGATGGTAAAGATTGTAACCATGTCCACGCTCTGTCTCTAAGAGAGAATGGGAAAAGACGAAGTCTTATCGCGTCTGGAGTTACTCTATTTGCTTTCACCGTGTCTGCGTATTGTACAAACTTCGTTAGATGTTCGTTCGGATCCTCAGTTGCGTTTCGTGAGAATTGGTTTTGTTGTACAGCTGACAGCAATGATGGTTTCAGCTCAAAATCGTTTCGGGTAATAGCTGGGGCAGCAATGCTACTTCTAGGCTCCATCTGAGAGGGCGTAGCGTATGCCTTCAGCGGTTTGTTCGGAGGTCCTTCAGCCATGTTTGATTCTTCTTCGAATTTGGGAATGGGAGTGAGAGGATCGGGAATGTTATGTTTGAGTTGGTACTCAATGATTCGGCTTCTTAGATGTAAGAAGCGTTCTAGTTCTGCGACTGAAGGTTTCAAGATATCGCCTTGTGAGCGATTACTTGGCATACAATCGACAACACTAGTAAAGGAAAAATGAAAATTGTTAACCTAGTCTATACGGCGTAACAGAAGGTTACACTATTGACTAAACGGGTCCCCGACAACGGCGCCAAAAACTTGATCGCGACTTTCTATGTCTAATACAACATAACTGCAAGTGCACAGTCTATCGCGTAGTAATAATAGATATCGATCCCACAGGGACTCGTAATCAAACTAGTGTTCTCGGGAGTTACTATGTTTAGCTAGGTAGAATATGTTTAAGGGAATAAGATTTGTCACTAAAAGGAACTAAGAATGTTACTTAGATTATAATTAATTGAATCGATATGCAGTAATTGTGTTCTTCGGGGATTTGATAAGTTACCGGTGTATGAAATAGTTTTCAGAGTTTATTTAAGCAGAAAATGGTGATTTGAAGACTCTCGCCTCACGATGGTTATTGACGCTAATCATAATTCTAAGGGCCAAACATACACTTTCGTATCCCATTCGGGGTTAAAATTATTTTTTGGAAATCTCTAAGTTCTAATTCATTTTAAAGTGCTTTCGCTGTTATTAAAATGAGTGACTAGTGTTTACTATCTGATCTTGCCGCTTTCGCTTGTTGGTTCGTATCTTAATTAATTTCCCACTTTCGTGGCAAAACTACTTTTAAATAAGTTCTCGCTTTCGCGATGAAGTTTATTCAGTAAATTAATTTTAAACACTCAGACCATAAATTACTTTTGAAAAGAGAATTTTCAACCGGTTATTATCAAATCCCTTTCGAATTATTACTACATATCGATTACCTAAATTTAGCTAGACATGGATTTGGGAAAGGCAAAACATAAATGAAAATGATAAATAATAGCATGCATCATAATAAAACTGGAATTACAATTGAAATGAGAAACCTGTAAATATTCCAATTCGCCTTTGGGCAGATCCTCCACAGATGTTGGCAGGATTCTGGTCTTTATGCCAATTTGATTGTACAACGGAAATAGAAATTACAGAAGAATGAAAGGAATGCAGAAAAAGAAAAGGAGAAACAAATAAGAATAAAAACTGGAAAGGTTGCTCTGGAAATAAATTGGCAGCACTTCGTTGTATGAATGCGGCTCCCCTTCTGAGGTCCCCTTCTTCCCTTTTTATAGAAATGGAATTCTAACGGTTATAATTGAAGAGGGTGGACTTTGAGGCAGAATAATCAGGGAGTAGTGGTCCACTATTTGGGACTTGGAACTGCTTCTTTTACGTGAAACTGAAGTGGGGCGTTTTTGCCTACATGACGGTCGTCACAAGGTGTGACGGTCGTCACCCGTGTGACGGTCGTCATGGAGTTGTGACGGTCGTCACAGCAGCAAAATCAGCATTCTGCGCTTTTCATGATGTTTTCATCCGGTTTTCGTCCATATTTCATCTGAGATTGCTTCTTTTCTTCATATTGCCTTGTTTAGACGTGATCATCAAATACCTGCAAAACATCAGACAAACAACACGGAAATAACCCGAAATCGGATCGAAAACAGTTAAACTTTAGTTGAATTATGCATCAAAATATATATACGATTTCGTGTTATCAGCTATAACATAAGCGATCTAAAAGGTATAAGCCCTTCAATCTGTATGCGTTGAATTACAATAGAGAAAGACTCTAAAACCTCTAGAGAGCATCAGAGAAGACTGAACCACATCCTAAGCACTGTAGTCAGAGATGAAGTAAAGAAATTGCTAGATGCAGGAATCGTCTATCCAATCTCCGATAGTGAATGGGTCAGCCCAGTTCATGTCGTACCAAAGAAAGAAGGAGTCACAGTAGTTAAAAACGAAAAAGGTGAATCAATAACAAAAAGAGTCGTGACTCGAAGCAGGATGTGCATTGATTATAGAAAGCATAACAAGGCCACACGAAAAGATCACTTCCCATTATCCTTCATAGACCAAATGTTCGAAAGATTAGCCAAACATTCATATTTCTGCTATCTAGATGGCTATTCGGGATTTTTCCAAATCCCATTCATCCTGATGACCAAGAAAAGACTACATTCACATGTCCTTATGGTACTTTCGCTTACCGCCGAATGCCGTTCGGACTTTGTAATGCTCCAGCAACCTTCCAAAGATGCATGATGGCAATCTTCGCAGATTTCATAGACGACATCATGGAAGTATTTATGGACGATTTCTCGGTATGTGGACAAAGTTTCGAAGGATGCCTACAAAACTTAGAAATGGTATTAGAACGTTGTGTAAAAGTGAACCTCGTCCTAAATTGGGAAAAATGCCATTTTATGGTCCGACAAGGAATAGTTCTAGGACATGTCATATCGAATAAAGGAATTGAGGTCGACAAAGCTAAAATAGAGATTATAAAAGATCTCCAACCTCCAAAATCCGTACGAGAAATACGGAGTTTTCTAGGACATGCCGGTTTCTACCGAAGATTTATAAAAGATTTTACAAAAATCACAAAACCTTTGACCGGCCTGTTGATGAAAGATGTTGAGTTCGTCTTCGACGACGACTGTCTAAAAGTATTCAAAACATTAAAATCAGCCCTTATCACCGCACCGATTATGCAACCACCCGATTGGCGACTACCGTTCAAAATCATGTGCGATGCGAGTGATTATGCCGTAGGCGCAGTTCTAGGACAAAGGAAGGACAAGAAACTCCATTCCATTTACTATGCGAGTAGAACTTTAGATCCTGCCCAAATAAACTACACCACAACAGAAAAGGAACTTCTAGCAGTTATATTTGCGCTTGACAAATTCCGTTCTTACTTAGTAGGAGCAAAAATTATCATATACACAGACCATGCTGCCATTAGGTACCTAATAAGCAAAAAGGATGTCAAACCAAGACTATTGAGATGGATCCTATTATTACAAGAGTTTGACTTAGAAATCAAAGATAAGAAAGGAACCGAGAATGTTGTTGCAGATCACTTATCCCGAATAGAAGGCATCAAACATGAACCAGTATCGATAAATGACGATTTCCCGTATGAACATCTGATAGCCAAATTAGAAAGTGACATGCCTCACTTAATCTCGGAATATCCAGAACTCGAAAAAGCCGTAGAAGCCGTCTATGCCCAAGTCACATTACCTTGGTATGCTGACATCGTTAATTACCTAGCTGCAGGCGTGCTTCCACCGGATCTCACTTATCAGCAAAAGAAGAAATTCTTCCACGATCTGAAACACTATTATTGGGACGAACCTCTACTCTTCAAGAGAGGGGCCGACAACATATACCGTCGCTGTGTCCCAGAGGAAGAAATAGAAAATATCATTTCCCAATGCCATTCAGCACCATATGGTGGTCATGCTAGTACATCCAAGACATGCGCTAAGATTCTTCAAGCCGGCTTATTCTGGCCTAACCTCTGGAAAGACGTTCACATCGCTGTGCTAAAATGTGATCGATGCCAACGAACTGGCAACATCTCACGACGCGATGAAATGCCTCAGAAAGGAATCTTAGAGGTAGAAATCTTCGACGTATGGGGAATAGATTTCATGGGACCATTCCCACCTTCTTTTGGTAATAACTACATACTGGTCGCTGTAGACTATGTGTCTAAATGGATAGAAGCCATTGATGCTCCAACAAATGACGCACGAGTAGTAATCAAACTCTTCAAAAACACAATCTTTCCTAGATTCGGTGTACCCAGACTCGTCATTAGTGACGGCGGATCTCACTTCATATCACGAATATTTGATAAACTTCTTTCTAAATATGGAGTCCGACACCGAGTAGCTACACCCTATCATCCACAAACTAGCGGACAAGTAGAGGTCTCAAACAGGGAAATAAAACAGATATTGGAAAAGACTGTCGCTACCTCAAGGAAACATTGGTCATCAAAGCTACATGAAGCTTTATGGGCTTATAGGACCGCTTTTAAGACACCAATTGGTACTACACCCTACAAATTAGTTTACGGTAAATCCTGCCATCTCCCTGTAGAATTAGAGCATAAGGCCTTCTGGGCCATTAAGGCACTTAATTTCAACTACACCGAGGCAGGAGAAAAGCGAATCTTGAATTTACACGAATTAGAAGAACTTCGATTAGACGCTTACGAAAATGCCCGTATCTACAAAGAACGAACTAAAAAGTGGCATGATAAACGTTCAGTCAAGAAACAATTCAGTGTGGGAGACATCGTATTGCTATTTAATTCCAGATTAAAACTCTTCCCAGGTAAACTAAAATCTAGGTGGTCCGGATCTTATGAAGTGACTAAAGTACTTCAGAGTGGAGCTGTTGAAATTACCGATAAGACGAATGCACCGTTTATCGTAAATGGGCAACGTCTAAAACATTATAATAAGAACGAAAACAGCCCTTAAGTCTGCAGTATAGCATTGCTTGAGCCTCCAGCTCAAACACCCGAATAGCTTGTCACCAAGCTATCGTCAGGCTTTAGACGTTAAAAACAGCGCTTACTGGGAGGCAACCCAATTTTCCCGCATTTTTCCTCGTTACTGTATTTCATTTTTATTTAAAATTCTACTTTGAAACTTTAACAAAAATTCTAAACTAAAAATTGCCACTATTTTTACTTTCTTTTATTTTCATATTTTTATTCTTCTTTTATCTTTTGTTTTTACCGCCTTTCGCTTTTCTTAAAATCCTGACTTCAAATTTCTGTTTTAAACTTTTCAGGATTTTAAAAGTCTTCAAACCTTCCTCCTGTTTTTCTCCGACTTACCTGCGAGTATGGCCGCGTACGACTTCATAAAGGTTCATTTTCGAGGACTAGCTCAAAAGGCAAGATTTGAAGCATTAACTGATAGAGAAATAGCCTTAACGTTGTATTATGATAAGTCTACCATGGAGAAACTAGGAATCACTGATAGCATCCAATACCTGTTCAATCAACTAGGCTGGGAGAACACTGCTTTGAAAACCCGTTTTGCTACCTATAAGGACCTCACCTACGAATTCCTTAGTTCCTTCAGGTACCTACCCAACTATGGTTTTGGATCCAACACAGAGCTGATCACCTTTAGGATGTTTGTGATGGACCAAACCCATAGCTGGATGTCATTAGCCAACCTCCTAGGATTTCCTAGCGGACCGCATGTGTTCATCAGTGCAGAAGGTGACGATATTGATTTTGAACTCAACCAATTCTGGGGTAGAATCACAGGCGACTATCACCCTGAACCAGACAGAATGTATAATGATGAGATTCATAACCCAGCTTTCAGATACTTTCATAAGATACTAGCCCACACCCTTTTCGGGAAAGAAGAAAATATTACTACAGTATCTAAAGAAGAGTTATTTATCATGTTCTATGCTTCTCAGGGACGTATAGTGAATGCAGTACCTTTCATGATGAGATCCTTCCGACGCCTCACTCAGGACCCATAATCACCTATTCTAATAGGAGGCCTCGTGACAATGATTGCCCACGAGCTTGGCCTTAGATTCCACTTAAATGCAAGCACTAGTTTTGGCACCATCCGACCCATGAATATCCAGTTTTGCTTTAACAGGCGCATTTTAGGAACTATGGGACCTGGACCTTACGAGTACCTCATCAATGAAAAACCTGTCCAGCTATTCACACTGCCTAATCATCAGATGACAAGTATCTATAACAAGGACAACTGGCTTTATGAATTGGATGAGCCTATGTGACCTCCTTCACCTCAATCAACACCACAGAACTACATGTACGACAGTGATCACATCTCTGAAGCACACGATTATATGTACTATGAGGATGCTGTATCAGAAGCTGAAGTAGACCCTACGACTCCTCTGCACTACAACACCTACCCTGAGCCCATTCCTGAGGAGACCACTGACAAAATGGATATTGTTCTGCTCCGATTAGACAACGTTGACGCAGCTCTGACTACTGTAAAAGACGACATCGCAGGCATACACAGCGAACTCGTAGTCTTCATGGACTTAGTCTGTGACCAGCTCGACTACTACGCACGGAAGTTCGATAAATTGAAGGCACGAAAAGCCTAGATATTAGTTTTAGTTTAGTTTAGTTTAGTTTTCTGTTTTCCGTCCGTTTTTCAATTATTTTGATTTTTGCATTGTTAATTTCTTTATGTATTGCATTACAATCATTCTAATTACTTGTTATTTCAATTATAGTCTTTATTCATTTATTCTGTTTTTACATTATTCTTTGTTTATTGGCTGCTGTAATACATTGCCATATCATTTATAGGCCTAAAAGTCATTGCAAGAACACCCCCAAAGCAAAATTCTGCGTTCTGCAGATTTTGCTGGTGTGACGACCGTCACAGGAGCCTGACGCTCGTCACGCGGGTGACGACCGTCACAGATACGTGACGACTGTCACGAGCCCAAAACTGTTATCTGATATAACAGGGGTCGCGTTTTCTCTCCCACTCATCTCCTTTCAACTTCCAATCATCAAGAACTCACACCCCACTCCCAATTTTCGTTTTCCCCACCTTGCACCATATATCCCAACTCCCATCTCAACTTCCTACTACACTGTTGTCACATTTTTCCACTCCACAGAACCACCTCAATCCACATTTCCTCCGTACCCTCCAACAATGGCGAGAAACAACGAAACCCCAGACCTCAGCAACATTGTGTTCAGCGACGGTGACTCCGGAGAGAGACAGCGAGCCAACTTTATCGCCTTCCACCAACGGTCGCTACAGCCGACCCACTATCCACATATCCCATCGCTCACGGAGCTCGGACTCCTTGAAGGCGTCACTTGGATGCTTCAAAGAGCCGGCATCTGGAACCTCTGCACCAATCCGCTACCGACGTACAAACAACTCACCCTCGAGTTCCTAAGTTCGTTCACCTATGTCACTTCCAGCGGCAACCTCAGCCAACACTCCGGTGCCGCATGCTTCCGTATGTTCGGCACAAACTATCAAGTGAACCAGAACCAGATTTCCGCCATCTTACAATTCCCGCGAGGCGACAATGCTCACCGCCGCCTCACCGACCAGTTTCAGCATGAAGCCTTCGCGCTCTGGTACCAGTTAACTGGCATCAATGCCGATGGTTGGGATTCTCTGCACGCAACGCATATCCACAACCCGACCATCCGGTATTTCCACCGAGCATTGAGCAACACCATCTTCGCCTGGGATAGCAACCATAAGGTGAACTCGAAAGAGCTCTTCTTCCTCCGCTGTGTCTTCAACAACGAGCCCATCAACGCCGCTCCATTCCTCCTGACCCACATTCAGGCCAACTGTAATCGTGGCTCTAAGCCATTTTACTTTGGCGGGATTGTCACTGCCATTGCACTTGGGCTGAACCTCGGTGACCGCCTCCAGCACCTCCATGCCATTTCCTCGGTGTTCCTCGACACCGACGACTGCAGAGCCTCTCACCTCATCCGTTCCAGAGCCGATGGCAAGTACCACTCGGTAGTGCGTGGCAAAACCGTCCGAAGCATCATCCTTCTATCACGCACCCGGATGCACCCAGAGGATCGTACCAACTGGCTATTTGACCTCGATGCCCCTCCTGCTGCCGCTGCTCCAACTCAGAGCCACACCCAAGGTTCTGATGACGAAATCCAAGCTGAGTTGGACAGACCAGAGCAACCTGAGGCATCGCAACCACTTCCTTCCGAAGGTACATCCTACCACCGCCGTCGCCATCGTCCAGAGCCCGACTACTCAGAAGAAGACCTCCGCCGCTCTCTCGACCAGCAGGCCCAGATACTCGCTATGATGCAGCAGCAGAATCAGCGAGCAGAGCAGTTCGAATCTTGGCATCGGACCCAAATGCAACAACTCCAAACCGGCCAAGAAACCATTACTGAGAACTTGGCGAATCTGACCTTGCAGTTCGAAGAACTCCGCGACTATGTCTATCATACCGGAGCCATGAGTTTCGAGGACCGAGTCGACCAAGTCAGAGCCAGAGGACGCGAGCGAGGACGTGACCGAGGCAGAGGCCGTGATTAGTTATCATTTTCCTTATTTGTTTACTATATTTTCAGTTTCTTTGTATTTTCATTTCCGTTGTATCTCCCTCTCACATTCCTTCAAATCAGTGGGGACACTGATTGAGATAGTGTGGGAGCGGAGCGTTTATTTCCCATTCCATTGTACTTTGAATTCCGTAATTTCTATTTGAACATTTTCACGTTTTAGCAAATAAAAGCTCTTTTATATATCTTTTTCCCGTTACGCAAACATCCCCACTTTATTCGACGTAAACAAAAAATTTTCATTCGTTCCTTAAAAGCAAAAGCATCACGAGAATGCGCCCAAGTTCAAACCAAGTTTTGAAACTCCGAGGAGACAAAAATTCTAACAAAACCAGTACCGTCCAGACACCTTAGATCTCCGGTTTATGCGAGTCGGTTTCACTACCTACGTGTACCAAAGTTTCAAGTGTCTACGCAAACTCAGCCCCAAGTAGTTTATACTAGCAGTCAGCACCATCCTAAAACACTTCTAAGCGAGCGACCAATGCAAATAAGTGTATGATCTCCAAAAAGATGAAAAATCATGAAAAGAAAGCCATATAGCCCGAATATAAAGACACGTTTCCTTCTAAGTTAGGTGCTCATCACCCGAGCATTTAGCCCAACGGCACGAAAACTCATTGAAAAATCAATGATATAAGCTTATGATCAATGAAAAAGATCAAAACAGAAATGAGATCATATTCACTAACAGGTCGACTTGCCATGAAAGTGTATGGACAACGGGCTTAATATGATTGCGCTAGAACAAACAGGGTGAACTTGCCACGAGAACCTTGACACCAAGCTATAGTAGCATGACTGGGACCGATTTGCATAAGAAAGAGACCTCTGAAGACTTATAGTCCAGTGTCGTCACCGTACTCGTTTTGTTCTTACTAAGAATCCCAGTTTTTCCCAACTTTGCGAACGAAGAAGCTGCCTCGTGCTTGCCGACTTTTTCCTGTTTTACTTGAGGACAAGCAAAGATTCAAGCTTAGGGGAGTTTGATAACACGAAATCATATATATATATTGATGCATAATTCAACTGATGTTTAACTGTTTTCGATCCGATTTCGGGTTCTTTCCGTGTTATTTGTCTGATATTTTGCAGGTATTTGATGATCGTGTCTAAACAAGGCAATATGAAGAAAAGAAGAAATCACAGATGAAATATGGACGAAAACCGGGTGAAAACAACATGAAAAACGCAGAATGCATATTTTGCTGTTGTGACGACCGTCACAGCCCCATGACGACCGTCACACGGGTGACGACCGTCACACACCGTGACGACCGTCATGCAGGCAAAAATGCCCAACTTCAAATGCACATGCAAGAGGCAGTTCCAAGTCCCAAATAGTGGACCACTACTCCCTGATATTTCTGCCTCAAAGTCCACCTTCTTCAAGTTATAACCGTTAGAATTCCATTTCTATAAAAAGGGAAGGAGGGGAGCTGAGAAAGGGAGCCGCATTCAGACAACGAAGTGCTGCCAATTTATCTTCATAGCAACCTTTCCAGTTTTTCTATTCTTATTTGTTTCTCTTTTCTTTTTCTGCATTCCTTTGATATTTTGTAATTCCCATTTCCCTTGTACGATCAATTGGCACCAAGACCAGAATCCTGCCAACATTTGTGGAGGATCTGCCCAAAGGCCAATTGGAATATTTACAGGTTTCTAATTTTAATCGTAATTTCCGTTTTCAAAAAAAAAAAAAAATCAAAGTAATCGATATGTAATAATAATTCGGAAGGGATTTGATAATAACCGGTTGAAAACTTTCTTTTTCAAAAGTTGTTTATGGTCTGAGTGTTTAAATTTATTTATTGAATAAACTTCGTCGCGAAAGCGAGAACTTATTTAAAATTAGTTTTGCCACGAAAGTGGGAAATTAATTAAGGTACGAACCAACAAGCGAAAGTTGCGGCAAGACCAGATAGTAAACACTAGTCATTTGTTTTAATAACAGCGAAAGCACTTTAAAATGAATTAGAACTTAGAGATTTCCAAAAAATAGTTTTAACCCCGAATGGGACACGAAAGCGTACGTTTGGCCCTTAGAATTATGATTAGCGTCAATAACCATCATGAGACGAGAGTCTTCAGATCACTATTTTCTGCTTAAATAAACTCTGAAAAATATTTCATATACCGGCAACTTGTCAAATCCCCGAAGAACATAATTACTGCATATCGATTCACGTAATTATAATTTAAGTAACCTTTTTAGTTCCCTTTAGTGACAATCTTATTCCCTTAAACATTATCTACCTAGCTAAACATAGTAACTCCCGAGAACACTAGTTTGATTACGAGTCCCTGTGGGATCGATATCTTTTATTACTGCGCGATAGACTGTGCACTTGCAGTTAAGTTGTATTAGACATAGAAAGTCGTGATCAACAAACAAGCGCTATGATTGACTCACATAGAGGATATTCCAATCTCCAGCAGAGTTGCCAGCCGTCGCTACTGCGAAAATCGAGGCCGAAAATGACAGAAGAGTCGCCACCGTGCATTATTTATCCCAAGAGAGGGAAAGGAAACGCTTAGAGAAAACCTAATGAAAAGGGGGATAAGATCATTCATCGCAACCAAATCTTAGGTTCGGGAGTCGGTTACGCAAGGGAAAGGTATTATCACCCCTCATGTCTGTCGTACTCGACGGGATCCAAGCTTGTTGTCTATCTAAAAGGTGATTGAAACTATCTAACTACTGGCTGAAGGACAAAAGAAAAAAAAAGAAGTGACTCGGCAAAGCAACGACGCTTTGTGCCTACGTATCTCATCTGGAGTGAGAAATCAGAGTCAACATAGTTCGGCTAACTATGGGTGAAAGGGGGGAAGGTTGCTCGCCAGGACATCGCGTCTTGTGCCTACGTACTTTCATCTGGTATGAAAGATCAGAGCAAATGTAGTTCAGGCTAAAATGGAACACAGGTTTGTTCAACTGTTTTTACCCGAGTAGGGTTAACAATCAGTTCTAGCAGTTTGGTGTATGCAGCTCGACCATTGGAGACTTAGGCGTTACCGTTTGCGATAGAACCAAGAGTTAACCAAACTCTCCTTACGAAAATGATTTTCCAAGATTAAAGGCCCCAAAGGGCAAAAGGGTTTGAATGATTTGTTTTTGTGTTTTTTAGAGAAGAAGTGTTTTTTTGAATGGTTTGCAATTCATATCGCACTATAGACTATGACTTAGGAGTGAATGCATCGCATATCACCCAAAGGGTGCTATACTAAACATCCAATCCATTGAAGAGAAACTCCTCAACAACCCTTTCCCAAGTGCTTAAGGATCGTAACGCACAATAATCATTAACCTTTATTAGGTGTTTTATGCTTGCTTTGAGATGAGAAGAGAAAAGATACACTAAAGGGGGACTAAACTCAAACCTAAAGTTGTCATGCAATGGTGGTCCTAAGATTGAGATAGGGGAATGCTACCTAATGTTATCATACATGGTTAAGTTCCTAATGTCTATCATAACCTCCCTTGAACAAAAGGGATTAGAGATCCTAAGGGAAAGGAGACAACAGAGGAAAAAGAAACAACATAAACATGCAAGAATACAAACATAGAATGCAAGTGAGGGAGGAAATTGGTGTGGGGAAGTAGACTCCACAAGCTCATCTCAACCTCAAGCAACAATATGACAAATGCAAGAGATGAAAGGAAAAAGAAGTGCATCAAAAAAAAAACACAAGTGCACTAAAATGGGATGAAATGGCCTTAACCATTCAAACATCAACCATAATGCCAAAATCCAAACACAAATGAAAGGCAAATAAGACCTAAAACAAAGTGAGGATGGGAGGCTATATGAGGACATCAAGGAACTCATAATGTTCACTCAACCATGAGCATCACAAGAAAGGTGCACAAGAAAGCACAAAGAAGTCCTCACGGATTCATCATTTTAGGCATGCTTCAAGTACCTCCAAAGGAGGGACCAAGCTACCTTAATTGAGATTCCAAAGTCATTGGATAGCAAGGGAAATGAAATAAAAGTGCTCGAAAGCAAAAGCAAATAACCCACAAGGAAATGCAAGCAAATTCCCAAAGGAAAGCAAGCATGTTTCACATAGAAACCCTAATTGAGAACTCAAAAGTAAACAATCAAATGAACAAGCAAAACACAATATAATGACCTAAAAATAAAGAAACATCATCCTTAACATGTTAGTAACATGAATCAAAAGGCATTTAAGGCTCAAAGGATCCATAAATGTCATATCCAAAGCAAACTAGGTCAATGTGTTTGTATGAACCTCCCTTTGGGGTAACTTGACTTGCAAGTTACTCTAAAAATAGGAAAATGATTCAAAAATAACAAATAAAATGCAAGAAGCTCTTAAACATGTTGGCAACCAGAGTCCAAGAGATTGCAATCAAATTCACTTCACAACATCACCATAGAAATTGATTCACAAGGGTGCTCCATTGTGAAGGAGGATTGTCTAGGGTCAAATGAAGGGAAACAAAAGTCAACTCAAAAGTCAACCAACAGAGGAAAAATGGTCTAAAAAAATTCATCAACTCATCATTGACATGAGGATTGGATTTTACTCATTGGATCAAAAGGAAATGAGAGAAACAAAATGAACACTAAAACATGTCAAGATTTAGGTCAAATAAAACACTTCCAATGTTAAATTCCATTTTTAATTGAAAAATAATTCAAAAAATAAAATAAAAATTTCCAAAAATCAGAGGACATCTCAAGGAGTCTAAAACATATTTTTTGTGGAATTTTATCACTCTTGGAAGTATTTTAAAATGATTTAAATCTAAATAGATATAAAATAAAACAAAAAGAAAATAAAAGCTAAAATAAATAAAGTCACGGTTCAAATAGCAATAAAAACAAGTTTAAAACCAAGTTGGGCCCATAAGTGGGGGGTGCAAACAGCAATGGAAAACACAAGTCCAACAAGGGGCGCTAAAGTCACAAGGATCCAGTGTGGGGAGTCAGCCCAGGCGCATGGTGGAAAGCATTCATGGCAGTTGGATCAAAAAGTAATCAGATCAGAGGGCTCACAGCATCACACTGTTGCACCCCAAAATTTGACAAACATTTATTTACCCATCAAGTGTTTGAAGGTTGATACCTTCATCAGAAAGTTCAAGAGATCCTCAGAGGAATTGGTTGAAACCAAGGTTGTGTGCTTCATAGCTTGAGAGTTGTGGGAGCTCCCCAGATGATTCTGAGACTTTGAGAATGAACTTGAGGCTTTGAGAAAGCTCATGAGATGTCTTAAAAGTCATCATGAAGCCCAGAGAGGTCATTGTGCAAGAGTTCAGAAGATTCAACCATGAATGGTGGAATTAGGGTTTGATTGGTCAATCCTAGATCAGCTGAAGATTTGGAGAAGGTTGAGACCTAATCCAAGGGCTATGAGATCATGGAATGATGTATGGAGATGTTATAAAGATGATTCCTAGACCAACTCATCATGATTGAGGAGTTTGAGAAGTTTCAAGCTAGGGTTTCTAAGTAGTGTCAGTGAAAAAACCCTAATTTGATCCCTATCTTCCAGGCAGTTTTAGCTTAAGATGTGTTTGATATCTCATTTTCCCCACAACATGAATGTTGTAGAGCTTGTTCTTAGATTTAATTTGAGTAGTAGAAGTCCTTGATAGGAGTTGCAAAGCTCAAGTTATGGATTTGACAAATTACAGGTCAACTGAGGTGTGTGAATCTGGGTCCTTGAAAGTCACCCAACTTGCAGACAACTTTTGCCTTAGTAGGATGATTCCTATGATCTCTTGGTCAACATGAATGTTGAAGAGAATCTTCTTATATTTCTATAGAGTACTATAAGTCCTTGATAGGATTTGTAGAACTCAACTTATGGTTTGAACAAGGCAGGGGTATTTTGGTCATTTGGTGATTATAGGTCATTTTAAGCAAAGGCCATATCTCCTATTTCCAAGCCTCAAATGAAAAAACTCAAAACATCAAAGTTGTTCAAAATGGGATTTTAAGCCTAGAAAAGTGGTCATGAGTTGTTGAAAAAGCTTGTAGCAAGGATTTACAAGATTGGGTAAAAATGACCTAAAAATGACTTATAAAGTAAATGAATCCAAGTTGGAATTTGGTTTGGGAGATCCACAAATCCAAAATAGGTCATCCAATATGTCATTTTGACTCCCAACATCATTTTAAAAACAATGGTTCAAGTATATTTTTGATTTGAAGCTTAAAAATGGAGGTTGCTTTGTAATTTTGATTCTTGCATCATAAGGCAACTTGCAAATCTTCACATAAGGCAAAACCAAGGCTTGTTTTTCACACACTCCTTCTCAATATCTCACAAGGGGAGATTTTAAAGCAAAATGACAAGCTTAATGCATGAGATGAAGGGATATACAATGTATCACTTCATGAGAAATTCTAAAACTTTCTAGGTGATTCCATAAGTTTCTAGACTCTTCCATTGGCTGTTATAAAAAGAGTAGATCACAATGAGGAAGGGGTTGGTGAAAGTTGCTGAATCCATTGGTGAAGAGTGAGAGGAGAAAGAGATATTCAAGGTTTCCTTCAAGTGCAAGTCAAGCTCGAATCCATCATTGCAAGCCTCATCCATCACAATTCTTGCAAACAGAAAGCTATCCACCATTAGAGGAGTGTTTTGCATCAATTACAAGTTCTGAAACCATCTCTACATACCTCCACCATTGATATTTGACAGGTTGGTGGATTCTCCCATATCTCCTTAATTATGCATGGTTAGGTTAGATCTTTAGTATAGAATGGCTAAGTTAGATCAGATGACCATTTCCATAGAGTTTCAGAGGATTTCATGAAGGTTGGTAACAGATCACGATTTTTTCAAGATTCAAGAGCAAGCTGTTTAATGTGCATTGATTGATATGTGATAACATAGTTTGGTTAGGGTAATATGTAGAACAAGTTTATGCCATTAAATTGAAGTTCTAGCAAGGTTGATGTCAGAAGAGCATGGTGAAACCCTAGCTTTCGTGCCCTCTGTTTGGGATCTACAAGGAGTGTTAGCAAAAACTAAGACCAGGAATGGATTCCTTGTGATTAGTAGATCATTTTAGGGTTTTGAATTTCTCGTTTTCATCAAGTAATCATGGAGAATGATCGGGTTGAATAGTCGTGCATGGACTCTGTTAAGCCTGAAACCCTAAGGGAATTTTGGAGAAGACAAGTTATCCACCGTTGGATCGTCCCAGAATTTTGACTTCTTCATCTAATCTAGCGGCCACAATTTAATTCTGCAAGTGGAGGGAAAGACTTGAAGCTAAACGCACCATTTGAATAAGTGACGAGTTCTGGGCTTCAGCAAATATCGCTACTCACACCCCCTCGCAAGGCCCAATCCAAAAATAAACTGAGAATGACTGCTATTCGTACCGTTTCCACTTCATTTTTCTTTTCAATTTTTCTTTTTATTTTTCTGAAGCGCATGGGCCCAAGCCAGTTTATATCTGCACCCCCATATGCTCAGCCCAACAGCAATTGAACTGGGCGCTTTTCATTTTAACACCCCCATCCCCTTTAATTCATTTATTTTATTTTCATTTCTTTTTATATTTTCTTGCATTTTATAAAAATCATATAAAATGGAAAATTGATTATTTTTTAATGCTTGTTTTTTCTACATGTTCATAACTTTGTCTAGAAAAATATAAATAAATGAAATTCCATTTTATTTTTCTTTTAATGTTTTTAGCATATTATTCTTTTAAATAGCCTTTTTAATTGATTTTAGTTGATACTCAATTTTGTAGAATTTCTTTTAGGACTTTCCCTTAGGATTTTTGAGCCATTCTTTTTGGCATAGTTAGGTATTGAATCATAGTTCATATAGGATTTAATTCACAATTTGTAGATTAAAATTTGATTAGTTTGTTAAGCATAGCCTTAGTGTACTCAAAATTAGGGTTTTAGGTTCCATAAGTAGACTTACCAATTTTGTTTAGGGTTTTATAGGCCAAATTAGTGTATGGGGAATATATGGGTTAAGGGTAGGTATGTATAGAATCCCTTAGAATTTTACTAGAGTATTATATAATATTTTAGTATTTTTAATTGATTTTTGAATGTATGGATAGTATGTGTGTTGCTTAAGGGCATAGTTTGTATTGTTTTGCTTTCTTTCCTTCTCTTTTGAGTGTGTGAGCATTGAAGATTGAGTTGAAGACCTTGTGGACCATCATTGAAGACTTTGAAGACCTTGAAGAGGAGCTTAGTTTTAGCTTTTGTTTGTTCTGTTTATAGGATCATAAGTACATAGGTAGAGCTTTAGATAGAATAATTCCATTCAATAAACAAGGAGTGTCTTGTTCACCTCCTTCCTTCTCTATAATATAAAGTCCCTTAAGGGTATTCACCTCTCTCCTTTGGAGGGATTAGTGACCTTGCCCTATGAGGTAGAACTTTGAGAGAGCCTTTCCTTTTGATGTTAAGTCCTTAATGGCATCCTTTGGAAGTCAGTGAGCACTCTAACATCCTCACCTCATCTTGTTGATTGAATCTTGTTTGTTGGAGCACTTGGGTTGTTAAAGATAAAGAAAGCAATAAAGAGTATTGAAGATTTGATTGAAGATCTAAAAGCCATTGAAGATAGAAGCTGAAGCTTTGAAGAGGATGATTCCTTGGAGATTGTTGAAGTCTGAAGACTTTGTGAAGATCAAGTTGATACCTGAATATCCCTGAAGATAGTGAAGCCTGAAGGTGGAGCTGATCAAAGAAGCCGAAGCTTAAGGGAGAAGTTGAGTTGATACTCATGTTGTAGGGTTGATACCTGAAAAGCAGTTGATGATTGAAGTCTGAAGACTGAGTAGCTGCTGGAGGAGCTGAGGCTTTCTTCTGTTTTTCTTTTTTGTATTGTTTGTTTTGCTTGATTTGTCTGTTGCATTAGAATAAGTTCATCTAGAATAAGTTCAGTCTAGGAGCATGATTGCATTAGAGGTTGAGTTGCTCCCTCTGCTTGTATTGTTATTGCGTGGCTTTGCTTGCGGGTATTCGGTAGAGCCCAGCTCCCTTGCCCATGTGGTTTGTTTGCCTGATGGCATTTTATTTCTTTTATCTGTATGATTGCGGTTTACTGTTCATGGCTTGATAGCATGTTGTTTATTTTTCAGTATGATTACTATTATTTCATGACTGGCTTGAGGTTGAGATGAGCTTGTGGAGGCTGAAGCCCCACACACATTTCCTCCCTCACTTGCATTGCATGCATTTTACTGTTAAGCTGATGCTTTGTCTGTTTTGGTGTATCATTGACATGATCCCTTAGGAATCTCATTTCCTTTGATAAGGATTTGATGATAGACTTTTAGGTTGAAACTCATGTATGACAACATTAGGGTAGTCTTCCCTTTTACAAACTTCAACCATAAGATGAATCCATGGCATGATAACAGTAGGACTTGATAGTCCCCCTCCTAGATGGGCGTGTTCTCTTCTCATCTCAAAACAGTTTAAGATACAGTAATCATGAATGATTTCTTTCGTACGTTACGAGCCTTAAGCTATCTGAGAAAGGATTGTGGGAGAGTTTCTTTTCCACAGTCTGGATGTTTAGTATGGTACCCTTTGGGTGACATGCGACGCATTTACTCTCAGGTCATAGTCTCTAGTGCGGTTGAAATCACAAACACAATAAAAAACACTTCTTTCGTAAAACAGGAAATAAACCGTAGTTTCCCGAACTACGTGAGCTCTGATCTTCCATGCTGTGTGGAAGTACGTAGGCATAGGATGCGATATCCTAGCGAGCAACCTTCCCTACCTTCCCCCATAATCCTTCGTAGGCCGAACTACGTTGACTCTGATTTCTCATTCTCTGATGAGAATACGTAGGCATAAAGTGCGACGCTTTGCCGAGTCATTTTTCTTTTCTTTTTCAGCCAGCCTTGATAGGTAGATAGATTATAACCAACCTGTCCAAGTAAACAAACAAGCGAGGATCCCGTCGAGTACGACGGACGTGAGGGGTGCTAATACCTTCCCCCTGCGTAACCGACTCCCGAACCCAGACAATGGTTGCGATGACCTTGTCTTACCCTTATTCGTCAGGTTTTTCCGATCGTTTCCTTTCCCGCTCCGAGGGATAAATAACGAAAGGTGGCGACTCTTCTGTCATGCCGGCACCTTATTTTCGCGCAAGCGACAGCTGGCGACTCTGCTGGGGACTTGATAGTTTCCTAGGGATCCAACGTCCCGAAAGCGAGTCAGTTTTGGGATCCAACGTCCCTTAAGAGAGTCAATCCTACCGCTTGTGTGTTTGCTTGTTGGGTTGCGTTTATTTATCGCATTTACTTCTCGCACTTTATTTCCCGCATTTTTTCAGTAATATGATTATTTGTGCTGTTGTGGGATGGGAGTTCTGATGAGTGAGAAGCCAGACCCAGGCTTGAGTGCACTATAGACTTAGAGTGGAAATTAGTGGGCGCGTGCTTGCTTTGCAGGCACTAGTGTCTCATGAAATCCACGCTCAGACGAGGTTCATCCGGTTGGCTTCACTTTCAACCCTTTGGGTTGAGACGGTTGCTGGTTTGGTGGATTGTCGACTCTGGGGACCGATCATTTGTGATTCAGCTAAGTGAGGCCTCTTCAAGACTTGATGATGCCACTCCTTCTGGGAATCGTATCGTCAGTTTTGAAAGTCTGTGACGCTGATGAACGCATAGGATGTCGTACCTTGAGTCAGTTTAGGTCCATACCTGTGAGGGGATTGGGTTCATTGCAGGAAACTCTGACCTTCAGACTACCTGGTTTTCTTGACAGTGAATCAGTTATGTTGGTACCAGGGTTCTCAGTTGCAGATTCGTCTGTTCTTGACAGAGCAGGGTTTGATCAGAGGATCTTATCATCAGGTGTATGTCTGTTCTTGATAGAGCAGGTTTGATCAGAGTATTGTCATCAGTGGTTTGTTCTTGATAGAGAGGATTTTGAGTGGGGTTTGAAGATCTCATCAGCAGCTGTATGTTTGTTCTTGATAGGGCAGATTTTTGATTTGGGGTCTGAAGACTTCATCAGCAGATATTTCTTGATCATACATCCGAGGTCCTTATTATCAGCCATTTGTTCTCGACAGAGCAGAATTTTGATCTTCTGTATATGGTCCTATCAGATGGTCATTATTAGCAGATCAGATTAGTGGTCTTACGCCGGGGTTTTCTTCTCATCAGTGATTGTTGATACAGAATCTCCACAGCAGCTATCCGGATATATTATTGCATGCCTGCATTTTGCATTAGTTTGCATGTTCATTTGCATTCCATTAACGTGTGTCTGTGTTGCAGGTACCGTTTCCCCGATCCAGGATTTCTCGCCTCCTACTGTTATTATGGCCTCTCTCAGGAAGACTGTTACATACAAGTTCCCGACCCCTGATGTGTCGAAGTTGACTGGTTTGATAGCTCTGGCAGGTGATTCTGTGAAGGATAGGTTCAGGAAGTCTTATGGCAGGTTGCTCAGTCTGGTTTGCAAACCTTCTACGTCCGAGTTGAATGGGTTACATGCTCTTCTGCAGTTCTATGACCCTCCTCTGAGGTGTTTCACTTTTCAGGACTTTGTTCTCGCGCCGACGCTGGAAGAGTATGCTGACTTGCTGGGTGTGCCTATCAAAAGGCAGATGCCTTTTGTCCACATGGATGCTGAGCCTGATCTGGCTGGTTTAGCTTCTTCACTCCATTTGGGCGCCTCTGAGTTAGTAGTGACGAGTTGGAACAAGGTTCCTGGGTTCTCTTTGCAGTTTCTGGTAGCTAAGGCTCAGCAGTGTGCTAAGGACAAATGTTGGGACGCATTCAATGCCATCCTTGCTTTATGCATATATGGCATTATCCTGTTCCCCAACATGCCCGAGTTCGTAGACTTTGATGCATTCCACATCTTCGCTTCAGGGAATCCAGTCCCTACTCTGATCGGAGACGTCTATCACTCAGTGCATTACAAGAATGAGAACCGGAGAGGGAAGAATGTCTCATGCTGCGTACCGTTGTTGTACAAATGGTTTGATAGTCATTTGCCCAAGAGGGGTTCTTTCGTCTCGTCTGCAGCCACAGCTGAGTGGCCTGAGCGTCTAATGAGTTTGTCTGCAGAAGATATTGATTGGTTCGTTGACAGAGACAGGTTAGGCACCGAGGTGATCTTCAGTTGTAGTGGGTTTCCTAATGTACCTCTGATAGGTAGGAAGGGTTGCATCAACTACAATTCGTCATTGCTAGTTCGTCAGTTCGCATATGCTTTGAGGACTCCACCGAAGGAGGAAGAGGTACAGGAATCTCTGTACCTCACGGGTGCTCTAGAGGGGGATTTGTTGTCCAAGCTTTAGTGTGCGTGGAACAGTATCAGCAAGAGGGGAAAGCCTTTGTTAGGAAAGAGCAACAGTCAAGCCTACCCTCCTTATTCAGCTTGGATCAGAGCCAGAGCCCACGCTATAGGGATGCCATTTCCTCATGTCAGACCAGAGGGTCCTCCACCAGTCGAAGAGCCTACCACTGTGTCCATTCATCAGCACAACCAGGTATTAGCCGAGCAGGATGAACTGAAGCGGGTGAACGCAGAATTAGAGAAGGAGTTAGCTCAGCTTCGAAGTGAGAGGAGCGGAGCCGTGCATGCCTTCAAAAAGCAAACAGAGTCGGTAAACCAACTGGGTGCAGACTTGGCAAAGCAGATTGCTGATCGGGAACGCTTGGGTCAAGACTTCAGGGCTGTTAACGATGTACTAGCTACGAAGAAGCAGCATTTGGACGAGGCATATCGGAGGATAGCTAAGTTCGACCAGCATTGGAAGACCTCCCTGGCCACCAGGAAGGAGCGAGAGGACAAGCTGATGCTACAGATCTCTAAGCTGGAAGCCGAAGTAAAGGACAGTGAGCGGAGGTTTGATGAAGAGACCGCCCGCAGATATGCCGCCGAAAGCCGACTCAACAAAGCTCTTGTTAACCTGAAGGAGCATAAGCTGATGTTTGAGTCTAAGAAGCGGAAACTGGAGGATTGCTTTGGCGAAGGAGCTTGGGAAAGTTCAGTTCAGGGGCTTCAGCATACCATCGTGCAGAGGGAACTACTCGTCGAGGGGTTGCTCACTTTGCCAGATCATCCAGAGACAAAGGAGTTATTGGCAGAGTATCGCGCCCGTGGCCGTACTTGACTAGTTGTATTCCTGTTGTTTTGATCTTTGATGTATGCTGACCATCACCAGACTTGTTGGCTGAGGTCATGCTGTTGATTTGTTTTGTACTCGCTGATACTGTGTACTGCCTTGACAGGCCTTTCCATATATATATGAGATTGATGTTTCCATGATTGGGCTCGGATTTCTTCGTCTTCTTATTATTGTCAGCACTAGCACTAAGGCACTAGGATCGGGGGAAATTTCCCAAGCACACAGACACACGCATGCATCTGCATGAAGCATTTGCATGGCGTACATTTTATTGCTTTTCCTAACCTTTAATGTTTACAGGTTTTTCAAGTTCACAGGTTCCGAGCTGCTTCCGGTCTCCAGGATTGATCAAAGACTCATTCACCGTTACTCAACTCGCGCTAATCAGACTAGGATCATGGATCAGGTGCAGTCAGATGTTCAAGAGCTCCGTGAACGGATGGATCGTTTTATGGAACTGATGCAGGTGGTCGCTAATGGTCAGGACCAGCTTCGTACTTTGGTTCAACCTTTGATCTCCAGGGTTGACAGTAATGGCATACTTCACGGCGGGGCCGTGCCTACTCCTCCTCCAGTGGATGCTCCACAGAATGTTGTTCCTGTTGCCGGGGGCAACGGCAGTGCTAACGGCAATCTGATGACTAATATCGGACTCAATGCGGCAGGCGTCGGCAATGGTAGTCTGGGAGCCAATGTCAACATAGGGCCGGTCAACGACAATGCTGGTGTCGGAAATCTGTTGGTGCCTCAACCGTGGCTTGAGGATCATCAAGATGACGTGTTTTCCCAAAGAGGTGTAGAAGCAGAGTTGAATGTTGGCGCTCGACTCAGGTTCAAAGCGCTGGAAGACAAAATGAGAGACATTGAAAATCAGAACACTTTGGGCGTTGATATGTCCAAGCTGGGGTTAATTGCTGATTTTAAGGTACCTCATAAGTTCAAGGTTCCTGTATTTGAGAAGTATAAGGGTACTACTTGCCCCCGGGTCCACCTTCGATCTTATTATAGAAAGATGTCCGCCTATTCTGACGATGAGAAGTTGATGATGCACTTCTTCCAAGATAGTCTTTCTGGTCCATCCCTCGGATGGTATATGGGCTTGGAGCCCGCTACTGTGCGCACGTGGAAAGATCTCGTTGAAGCGTTCGTCCTCCACTATCAGTACAATAGCGACTTGGCCCCCAACCGAGTTCAGCTCCAGAATCTCTCACAGCGGAATAATGAAAGCTTTAAAGAGTACGCCCAGCGGTGGCGTGAATTGGCTGCTCGGGTTCAACCGCCGATGGTTGAGCGCGAGCTAGTGCAAATGTTCGTGACTACCCTTCCTAGAATCTACTATGAAAAGCTGGTCAGTGGCATGTCTGGGACATTCTCGGCTCTCATCACTATGGGCGAGCATGTCGAGAACGGAATAAAAATCGGAAAAATTCAAGGCGAATCATCCTCAGCTGGAGGAGGTGGTAAGAAACCCTACGCTGGCAAGCGTCGAGAAGGGGATGCCAGTGCTGTCACTAATGCTCGGAGAAAGGGCAAGGGCCCTCAGCAGCAGATTGCTAGCATAAATATCCCAGCTGCTCCGCCGCAGCAGCAACCGCAGCAGCAGAACCAGCAGGGGTATAGGAAATATCAGAATCGGGCTCCTTTGGCAAATCGTCATTTTGAAGCTCCACCTATGTCGTATGCACAGCTTCTGCAAACTTTGCTTCAGCTCCAATTAGTTCAAAAGAGGACATTGGCTCCCTTGACAGGGGCACCACCACCAGGGTATGACGCCAATGCTACTTGTGATTTCCATACTGGGGCACCAGGTCATACGATTGAGAACTGTAAAGCTTTTAAGCACAAAGTACAGGACCTGGTAGATGCTAAGGTCATTAACTTTTCTGATAGTGTGCCCAATGTCACCAAAAACCCTATGCCTCATCATAGGGGAGGCAGAGTGAACGCCGTTATCACAGAGGAGAGTGCAGACTTGCTGACTGATGTCAAAGACTTGAAGACGCCGCTTAGTTTCGTCAAGGCTAAGTTGCTGAAGAAGGGCTTCTTTCCTGGATGCGGAGAGTTATGTATGGCTTGTGCTACACATCCTGATGGGTGTGAGCAGCTGGTAGAAGGTATCCAAAGTCTGATGTCTGAGGGTATTTTGCAGTTCAGCCGGAGCGGTGAAAGTGCATCAGGGGAGATCGTGCTGAAGCAGGCAGATGAAGTCGCCACCATCACTATTCCTCGTCAACCTATTACTATTTCTGCGCCCCGACCACCTACAATCACTATTACCAGGGCCGGGCCAATCCCATTCGAGAGCACTAACGCCATTTCATGGCATTACGGCGCCGAAGTCTATTGCAATGGTCAGAAGTTAGAGCTGGAGCCGTATGGGTCGACTGCGCAGAATCTCGCAGGAGTCAGTGGTATTACTCGGAGCGGTAGAGTGTTTGCACCAACAGAGGTTGCAGCAGAGAAAGTGGTCAGGGATGATGTTGCTGATAAGGGTAAAGGCAGAGCCGTCGAAGAGGTCCCTTGTGGGGCAGAGAAGGATTTGCTAGTTAAGGATGCTGAGGAGTTCATGCGGTTAATCAAGAGGAGCGACTACAAGATTGTAGATCATCTTCATCAGACTCCGTCAAAAATCTCTATTCTCAACCTGTTGCTGTGTTCTGAAGCGCACCGCAACGCATTACTGAAGGTATTGAACGCCGCCTACGTGCCGCAGGAGATATCAGTAAATCAGCTAGAAGACGTGGTAGCCCATGTTAACGCTGGCAATGGGCTGGGGTTCACAGATTTAGAGCTGACTCCTAAAGGAAGAGATCACAACAGCGCCTTGCACGTCTCGATAGAGTGCAGAGGCATTATCATGTCGCATGTCCTGGTGGACACGGGTTCGTCGCTTAATGTGCTTCCAAAGAAGGCATTAATGAAGTTGGACACTCGTGGATTGCTTTGCACGCCCAGTGATCTGGTGGTGAAAACCTTTGATGGAACTAAGTGCCACGTTTTCGGAGAGTTGACCCTGCCGATTCAGGTTGGTCCGGAGACGTTCGATACGGTTTTTTATATCATGGATATCATGCCTGCCTACAGTTGCCTCTTAGGTCGGCCATGGATCCATGCTGCTGGTGCCGTGACGTCCACGCTGCATCAAAAGCTCAAATATGCTGTCGGGGGAAGCATAGTAACCGTCTGTGGTGAGGAGGACATTATGGTGAGCCACTTGTCATCCTTTAAATATGTTGAAATGGATGGCGAAATCCATGAAACTCTCTGCCAAGCATTTGAAACCGTCAAGGTGAAAGAGGTGGCTCCTGTCGTTGTAGAGAAGCAGGAGATGAATCTCTCCTCATTCAAAGAGACTCGGGCCGTCGTCGAAGCCGGTTCCACCCCAGGCTGGGGGCATGTTTTGGAGGTACCGATTAAGCAGGATAAGTTTGGATTGGGTTACTCTCCTGAAGCTGAAGCTTCATCTTCGTCGTCTAGCAGCTCGTCTCGTGGGAAGGGGCCGATCCTATTCACCAAGGGCGGAGTAATTTTCGAAAGCATCAACGCAGCGTCTGAGGACAGCGGGGATAGCGATTGTGATCTTGACGCCTGGATTCAGCCAAGCAAGTCGGGCGAGCGCCTCAACAATTGGACTATCAAGGAAATTATCCAGCTGACAAGTGAAGAGTAATGATTTGCTTTTTACAATCTTTGTACAACCCTATGTTCTGCCCGGGGCATAGTGGTTTTACTGCCAGGGCCTTGTTGGATTATGTACATGCATTTTGTTAATAAATAAAAGGCGTTTTCTTCGTACTCAAATATTGTGTTCTCTGTTATTCCTGTTTTATGTTTATTTCAAAAAACAGCAAAATGGCAACGAGGTTTGTGCTAACCTGCATATTCTTGCTTTAAACTTAACCCTTGTTATTGCAGGATCCACATAACAGACGACATCGACTCTGGACCCTCTACGGCTCACTACGACTTCGATTGCCCGATCTATCAAGCCGAGGATGAGATTGATGAAGACGAGGACCTTCCGGAAGAGTTGGCCCGCTTGTTGAGACAAGAGGAAAAGGTTATTCTGCCTCACGAGGAAGATATTGAGATCGTAAATCTGGGTTCCGAAGAGCTCGTCAGAAATGTCAGAGTAGGGGCTGCGCTGCAGAATGATATCAAGCATAGACTCGTCGAGATGCTTCGAGAGTATAGTGACGTCTTTGCTTGGTCATACGAAGATATGCCCGGACTTGACACAGACATCGTGGTTCATCGCTTGCCGTTGCGAGAAGATTGCCCTCCAGTCAAGCAGAAGCTTAGGAGGACGAGACCAGATATGGCTGTAAAAATCAAAGAAGAAGTCCAGAAGCAGTTGGACGCAGGATTTCTAGCCGTTACCACTTACCCTCCGTGGGTCGCCAACATAGTGCCTGTATCGAAGAAGGACGGTAAGGTACGCATGTGCGTCGATTACCGGGATTTGAATAGGGCGAGCCCTAAGGATGATTTCCCGTTGCCTCATATCGATGTGTTGGTCGACAACACAGCCCAGTTCTCCGTGTTTTCGTTCATGGATGGCTTCTCCGGTTACAATCAGATTAAGATGGCACCGAAGGACATGGAGAAAACGACGTTTATCACCCCCTGGGGAACATTTTGCTATAAGGTAATGCCCTTCGGTCTGAAGAACGCAGGGGCCACTTACCAGCGAGCAATGGTAACTTTGTTTCATGATATGATTCATCATGAGATCGAGGTCTATGTTGATGACATGATTGCAAAGTCCCAAACGGAGGAAGAGCATCTGGTCAACTTATTGAAGCTTTTTGAGAGGCTTAGGAAGTTCAGGCTGAGGCTGAATCCTAACAAATGCACTTTCGGAGTGCGGTCCGGAAAGTTATTGGGGTTTATCGTTAGTGAACGAGGTATTGAAGTTGATCCTGCGAAAATAAAAGCTATCCAAGAAATGCCAGCGCCGAAAACAGAAAAAGAAGTTCGTGGTTTCTTGGGCCGAATAAACTACATTGCAAGGTTTATCTCTCAGCTCACGGCCACTTGTGAACCGATGTTCAACCTTTTAAAGAAAGATCAGGAGATTACTTGGAATGAGGATTGCCAGAAGGCATTCGACAAAATAAAGCAGTATCTTCAAGAACCTCCAATCTTGATACCCCCAGTGGCCGGACGGCCATTAATCATGTACCTGACGGTTCTGGAGAATAGTATGGGGTGTGTTCTCAGTCAGCACGACGAGACGGGCAGAAAAGAGCATGCCATTTATTATTTGAGTAAAAAGTTCACTGAGTGTGAATCTCGATACTCGATGCTGGAGAAGACGTGTTGTGCATTAGCTTGGGCTGCCAAACGTCTACGACAGTATATGCTCAATCACACCATCATGCTAATTTCGAAGATGGATCCGATCAAGTACGTCTTCGAGAAGCAGGTTCTTTCGGGCAGGATTGCCAGATGGCAAATGGTGTTAACGAAATATGATATTCAGTACGTCTCCCAGAAGGCCATTAAGGGAAGCGTATTGTCTGATTACCTTGCCGAACAGCCAATCGAAGACTACCAGCCAATGAAGTTCGAATTCCCTGACGAGGATATTATGTTTCTCAAAGCGAAGGATTGCGATGAGCCATTGCCCGGTGAAGGGCCAGATAGGAAGTCTCAGTGGAAGTTGATATTCGACGGAGCGGTTAATTCCTATGGAAGTGGTATCGGGGCTATCATCACGACTCCTCACGGATCCCACATCCCGTTTACTGCGAGACTGACGTTTCCAGTTACCAACAATGAAGCAGAGTATGAAGCATGTATTATGGGTCTAGAAGAGGCAATTGATTTGAGAATCAAGAATCTAGACGTACATGGTGACTCAGCTCTTGTAATCAATCAGATTAAAGGGGAGTGGGAAACTCGTCAAGCGAATTTGGTGCCGTACATGAATTATGCCAGGAGGCTGCTTCCGTTCTTCGATCGAGTGGAACTCCATCATGTACCCAGGGCTGAAAATCAGATGGCTGATGCCTTAGACACGTTGGCTTCAATGTATAAAGTCAATCTTTGGAATGAAGCTCCAAGCATTGTCCTTTCGCGTCTTGATAGACCGGCATTTGTCTTTGCAATCGAGGATGCCGCCGACGGCAAGCCATGGTTCCACGACATCCAGACCTTCCTTATGACTAAGGAGTATCCTGCGGGTGCGTCAACCCAGGATAAGAAGACTCTGAGGAGGCTATCTGGAAACTTTTATCTCAATCCTGATGGAGTGCTGTATAAGAGAAACCACGATCTCGTGCTACTCAGATGTGTAGATGAGAAAGAGGCGAGTATGCTCATGGAAGAAGTCCATGAGGGCACATTTGGTACGCACGCCGGCGGGCATGCCATGACGAGAAAGATCCTGAGAGCAGGGTATTACTGGCTGACGATGGAGTCGGATTGCTTCAGATTCGCGAAGAAATATCATAAATGCCAGATTTATGCTGACAAAGTTCATGTGCCGCCGTGCCCATTGAATGTCATGTTCTCCCCTTGGCCGTTCTCCATGTGGGGCATCGACATGATAGGCAAGATCGAGCCCACTGCATCCAATGGTCATTGTTTCATTCTGGTAGCTATCGACTACTTCACCAAATGGGTGGAGGCAGCCTCGTACGCTAATGTGACCAAGCAGGTGGTAGCTAAATTCATAAAGAGGGACATCATCTGTCGTTATGGAGTTCCCGAGCGGATCATTACTGATAATGGTTCGAATTTGAATAACAAGATGATGAAGGAGCTGTGCCAGAGCTTCAAGATTGAACACTACAACTCATCTCCTTACCGGCCGAAGATGAATGGCGCCGTCGAAGCCGCCAATAAGAACATAAAGAAGATCTTTCAGAAGATGGTTGTGACGTACAAAGATTGGCACGAGATGCTGCTGTTTGCCTTGCACGGTTATCGTACGACGGTGCGTACGTCGACCAGGGCAACTCCTTTCTCCTTGGTGTACGGTATGGAAGCTGTCCTACCGTTAGAGGTGGAGATTCCTTCTTTGCGAGTTTTGGTTGATGTGAAACTCGACGAGGCAGAATGGATTACGAATCGTTTGAACCAACTCAGCCTGATGGACGAGAAGAGGTTGGCATCGATTGCATTTGGTCGTCTGTACCAAAGCCGAATGAAGAAAGCTTATGATAAGAAGGTGCGTCCTAGAAGCTTTCAGACGGGTGATCTCGTCCTGAAGAAGATTCTTCCGCCACACTCCGATCACCAGGGCAAGTGGACTCCGAATTACGAAGGGCCGTATGTCGTCAACAAGGTATTCTCGGGAGGAGCTTTGTTGTTATCCACAATGGATGGTGAAGATTTTACATCCCCGGTGAACGCGGACGCAGTTAAAAAATACTTTGCTTGAAAGAGACCCGCTGGACAAAAAAGAAAGAGTCCAGGCAAAAAGGGGCATCCCGGCGAACCAAAAACAGAATAAAAGGTTCGGGCAAAAATTAGGGATATATTGAAAAATGTACACCCGCGAAGTCGAAAACCTACACTGGGCGGCTTCGGCAAAAAAGGGTATCCCGGTGAACTGAAAACCCGTAAAGGGCGGTTCACGCAAAAGTTAGGGATTTGAATAAGCAAATGACTGCGTTCCGTGTATGGACTTTCATTGTTAGTGGTTTGGAGGACCTGAGGGCCGTTGATCTGAATCAAATCTCTTCCGAAGCTGAAGCGTCGGAGAAGTATCAAAGTCGAGTGGATCTTAGAGGGATCAACTCATGGTGTTCGTCTACGCCTCGTTACCGACATTTGTATATACTGATGTATATTTATGTTTTATTTTTGCGCGGCTTCCTCATTCCAGGAGTTTGCCTCTGTTGTAAAACATTATTTGCCCATTCAGGGGTTCATCATCAATAAAATGCATGTTATTCAGCAATTCTGCTTGCCTGTTTAGCATTTATCTGTTTTGTTTGCGAATGAAAACGCCGATGTTTTTGATAAAAATGCGCATACATAAACTTACGGGCCTAGGCCCATTGATTGTTGAAACAATTAATTACCTGAATATTCTCATGAGATAATAACCTTGATAGGCCCCTTTGAGGAGGGTATCTTGTCTGTTTGTTTGTGTTGTTGCAGATGTAGCACCTTCCAGACAGTGCGCCGTGCGCATCCCCGAAGCAGGGCGAGTCCTCCTTCTCCGGCAGTGTTCAGTGGTCTCTCCTCCGCAGAATCTGAACGCAGAATAGTGAGCATTGATATGTCTCCCCAAGCAGAGATGATTCTCTTCTCCAAGCAGGCGCATCCTGAAGGAACGTCACCTCATCAGCTGAGTCGCGCGCCGAAGCTCGTGTTTTCCCCAGTAAAGTCGCCGAAGCAGGTGCCTTCCCCAGCACCGGGTCACAAGTGCAGGTCTCGTAGGAAGCTGTTCGTACGCCAACGGATGCATTAACGGATGGTGCCAGACTGAAGTCTCCAGCGGAATTGAGATTCCCCACCAGAGCCGTATTCTCTCCCGAAGTCGGATGATTCCCTCTTCCCCAGTAGAGTGTTGGAACAGCTGATGTTGTATTCCCCTGCAGAGTTGTACTCTCCCACGAAGTCAGATGATTCTTTCGTCCCCAGCGAAATTGAAATTCCTCATCAGAGTCGTACTCTCCAGTGAAGTAGAATGATTTCTCTCTCCCCGGCTGAGTCCGCAAACCCCCAAGAGGGACGAGTCCTTGGAAGCAGTGGAGACCGTGAGTGGTTTTCCCTAACGGAGCATTGAACAACTGATGATGTATTTCCCCAGAGTCGCACTCTCTCCAGCGAAGCAGAAGGACTTCTCCTTCCTCAGCCGAGTTTGCAGATGTCCAAGAGAGCCGAGTCCTTGGAAGTTGATCAGATCATGATTGGTTTTTCCCCAGTGGAGTGTGGAGCAGCTGAAGTTGTTTCCTCACGGAGTTGTTATCCCCAGAAGAGTAGCCGAGAAGGCCCCGCAGTTTACTCTCGCGATTGACATCGCTTTCCCGCAGTAGGTCCAAGTTCTCGTAGAGCATCGTCCCCCTGCAGCAGATCAACTGAAGTTATTTTCCCTGCAGCAGTCAACGGAAGATCAATTCCCCAGGCGGAGTCCGATTGATAGCGGCGTGTCCATGTTCTCCTCAGCAGGATGATTCCTCTATCTGAGTAGTTCTTTCTCCCTGACAGGAGAATTCCCCCTCGGCATTCATGTTGCTGATGGGATCGCATCATTGTGCATGATTGCATGGAATTGTGCATGATTGCATAGCATTGTGCATGATTGCATAGCATTTAGCATAAACGCATAGCATTTCCACCGCGTGGGGCATGGCGCCGAAGCATATGCATCATAAGCATGATCTAGGTTATTATCATTCTTGTTTTACAGGTGTTCCACCAAAGGACCAGTTGCTCAGGACGATTCCTGATATTCTCCCCAGCGAGGTCGCTTTCTCAAGATGATTCTTAAGACCCCGGTGTAATCCCCACAGTCGCTCGCTCAAGATGATTTTTGAGATCCCTAGCGAAGTCTTCGGTTCGAGATGATTCTCAAATCCCTCAGCAGGGCCGTTTGCTTAAAATGACTCTTAAGACCTCAGCGCAGTTTCTCGAGTTGTTTGCTTAGGATGATTCTTGAGCTCCCCAGTAGCGTCCCCAACAAGAGTTGCCCAGGAAGATTCCTGGAATACCCAGCAGAATAAAGTCTCCAGAAAGGTTATCAGTTCAGAATGATTCTTGAAGGTGCCCGACGGAGTTGTTGTTCAAGATGATTCTTGAAGTCCCTAGCAGCGTGATATGTTTGCTCCAACGGTGATGTCTAATCTGAAAATTGACTTCGTAGACGCCGGAAGGCGACATCAGAAGGTTCCTGTGGATTCAGATTTCCTTGTTGATGAATAAACTTGTGTCTGAAGACAAAGTTCGAAAGTTTGCAGATGCAGCTTTTATGTGCAGGGTGATCCGTGTTGGCCTGAAGACCAAGTCCGTTGTCCTGAGGTGATGATTGATTGCAATCAAGTGAATAGTTTTTCTTCTGACTGAAGTCGAAGATGTTTCTCCAGCTGAAGCGGAGTTTGCCTGAAGGCAAAGTGTTTGAATCCCCGTAGAGTCATGAATGGCTCAGGATACCATTTCTCTGACTGAAGTCATAGATTTCCCGAGCTGAAGCGAAGGTGCCTGAAGGCAAGGTTGTCCCCAAGGTCATGAATGACCTAGGATTCATTTTTTCGGACTGAAGGCCGAATTATATCCCTGAATGAAGTCACGGATACTCTATAGCAGAGGCGGAATTGCCTGAAGGCAGATCCATGTATCCTTGAAGGCCAAGAATCATTTTCTTTAGACTGAAGTCGAAGATACCTCCTGCAGAGTTGCCGACGGGCAAAGTTTACATCCTTGAAGGTCAGGGATGTTTATCTTCAGAAATACTTGAAGATCTGTTCTAGCTGAAGCTGGAACCGCCGACGGGCAAGGTTTATATCCTTGGAGGCCAAGGATACCATCTTCAGGAGTACTTGAAGATCTTTTCTAGCTGAAGCTGGAAGTGGCCAGGGGCCAGGGTTTCATATAGCTTCGATGCTGAAGTTCTACGTTGGGCTCAGTATGCAGTAATGTTCTGATGTTCGTTATGGTTCTGAGGGAGGACCCCAGATCAGAGTGTGCTCGGTTAAGTCTCTCGTTCCCAGCGGAGTAGTTTCAAATACGCAAGTGTACCTTTTGTCCCATTTACCAGGGGTGAACCCCGGGTCAGAATTGTTCTATGTTTGTGTTCGACGGCGAGGTTGAATGTTTGTTTTGGCAGCGAGGTCAGACTATGTTTATTTCCGGCGGCGAGGTTGGATGTTTGTTCGACGGCGAGGTCAGACTCTTTAAATTCCCAGCAGAGATGATGTTTGTACGACGGCGATGTCGGGTGTCTCTCAGAGTAATGTTTGTTTCCGACGGTGATGTCAGATTCAGTTTTCCAGCAGTAGTGTTGGGCATTTTGGTGATTCAGGTTCTTCAGTTCTCCAGCGGCGATGTTGGGTGTACTGTGTGTTTCCGACGGTGATGTCAGGTCAGTATTTCTCTAGCTATTTGTTGAGCAGCTAGTGTTGCAATGTTCGAAGGTTTGTTCTCCGCAGAGTATCGTGTGCTCGTGCAGTTGGCAAATTTTCGGGCTTACCGGTATTCAACCGTCTCGCACCTTGATTGGCTGAGAGCCGTTCACTTCTCACCCAGTCAGGTTCAAGCCGTTTGAATAGGGGCATCTGTTGCACCCCAAAATTTGACAAACATTTATTTACCCATCAAGTGTTTGAAGGTTGATACCTTCATCAGAAAGTTCAAGAGATCCTCAGAGGAATTGGTTGAAACCAAGGTTGTGTGCTTCATAGCTTGAGAGTTGTGGGAGCTCCCCAGATGATTCTGAGACTTTGAGAATGAACATGAGGCTTTGAGAAAGCTCATGAGATGTCTTGAAAGTCATCATGAAGCCCAGAGAGGTCATTGTGCAAGAGTTCAGAAGATTCAACCATGAATGGTGGAATTAGGGTTTGACTGGTCAATCCTAGATCAGCTGAAGATTTGGAGAAGGTTGAGACCTAATCCAAGGGCTATGAGATCATGGAATGATGTATGGAGATGTTATAAAGATGATTCCTAGACCAACTCATCATGATTGAGGAGTTTGAGAAGTTTCAAGCTAGGGTTTCTAAGTAGTGTCAGTGAAAAAACCCTAATTTGATCCCTATCTTCCAGGAAGTTTTAGCTCAAGATGTGATTGATATCTCATCTTCCCCACAACATTAATGTTGTAGAGCTTGTTCTTAGCTTTAATTTGAGTGGTAGAAGTACTTGATAGGAGTTGCAGAGCTCAAGTTATGGATTTGACAAATTACAGGTCAGCTGAGGTGTGTGAATCTGGGTCCTTGAATGTCACCCAACTTGCAGACAACTTTTGCCTTAGTAGGATGATTCCTATGATCTCTTGGTCAACATGAATGTTTAAGAGCATCTTCTTAGATTTCTAGAGAGTACTAGAAGTCCTTGATAGGATTTGTAGAACTCAACTTATGGTTTGAACAAGGCAGGGGTATTTTGGTCATTTGGTGATTATAGGTCATTTTAAGCAAAGGCCATATCTCCTATTTCCAAGCCTCAAATGAAAAAACTCAAAACATAAAAGTTGTTCAAAATGGGATTTTAAGCCTAGAAAAGTGGTCATGAGTTGTTGAAAAAGCTTGTAGCAAGGATTTACAAGATTGGGTAAAAATGACCTAAAAATGACTTATAAAGTAAATGAATCCAAGTTGGAATTTGGTTTGGGAGATCCACAAATCCAAAATAGGTCATCCAATATGTCATTTTGACTCCCAACATCATTTTAAAAACAATGGTTCAAGTATATTTTTGATTTGAAGCTTAAAAATGGAGGTTGCTTTGTAATTTTGATTCTTGCATCATAAGGTAACTTGCAAATCTTCACATAAGGCAAAACCAAGGCTTGTTTTTCACACACTCCTTCTCAATATCTCACAAGGGGAGATTTTAAAGCAAAATGACAAGCTTAATGCATGAGATGAAGGGATATACAATGTATCACTTCATGAGAAATTCTAAAACTTTCTAGGTGATTCCATAAGTTTCTAGACTCTTCCATTGGCTGTTATAAAAAGAGTAGATCACAATGAGGAAGGGGTTGGTGAAAGTTGCTGAATCCATTGGTGAAGAGTGAGAGGAGAAAGAGATATTCAAGGTTTCCTTCAAGTGCAAGTCAAGCTCGAATCCATCATTGCAAGCCTCATCCATCACAACTCTTGCAAACAGAAAGCTATCCACCATTAGAGGAGTGTTTTGCATCAATTACAAGTTCTGAAACCATCTCTACATACCTCCACCATTGATATTTGACAGGTTGGTGGATTCTCCCATATCTCCTTAATTATGCATGGTTAGGTTAGATCTTTAGTATAGAATGGCTAAGTTAGATCAGATGACCATTTCCATAGAGTTTTAGAGGATTTCATGAAGGTTGGTAACAGATCACGATTTTTTCAAGATTCAAGAGCAAGCTGTTTAATGTGCATTGATTGATATGTGATAACATAGTTTGGTTAGGGTAATATGTAGAACAAGTTTATGCCATTAAATTGAAGTTCTAGCAAGGTTGATGTCAGAAGAGCATGGTGAAACCCTAGCTTTCGTGCCCTCTGTTTGGGATCTACAAGGAGTGTTAGCAAAAACTAAGACCAGGAATGGATTCCTTGTGATTAGTAGATCATTTTAGGGTTTTGAATTTCTCGTTTTCATCAAGTAATCATGGAGAATGATCGGGTTGAATAGTCGTGCATGGACTCTGTTAAGCCTGAAACCCTAAGGGAATTTTGGAGAAGACAAGTTATCCACCGTTGGATCGTCCCAGAATTTTGACTTCTTCATCTAATCTAGCGGCCACAATTTAATTCTGCAAGTGGAGGGAAAGACTTGAAGCTAAACGCACCATTTGAATAAGTGACGAGTTCTGGGCTTCAGCAAATATCGCTACTCACACCCCCTCGCAAGGCCCAATCCAAAAATAAACTGAGAATGACTGCTATTCGTACCGTTTCCACTTCATTTTTCTTTTCAATTTTTCTTTTTATTTTTCTGAAGCACATGGGCCCAAGCCAGTTTATATCTGCACCCCCATATGCTCAGCCCAACAGCAATTGAACTGGGCGCTTTTCATTTTAACACCCCCATCCCCTTTAATTCATTTATTTTATTTTCATTTCTATTTATATTTTCTTGCATTTTATAAAAATCATATAAAATGGAAAATTGATTATTTTTTAATGCTTGTTTTTTCTACATGTTCATAACTTTGTCTAGAAAAATATAAATAAATAAAATTCCATTTTATTTTTCTTTTAATGTTTTTAGCATATTATTCTTTTAAATAGCCTTTTTAATTGATTTTAGTTGATACTCAATTTTGTAGAATTTCTTTTAGGATTTTCCCTTAGGATTTTTGAGCCATTCTTTTTGGCATAGTTAGGTATTGAATCATAGTTCATATAGGATTTAATTCACAATTTGTAGATTAAAATTTGATTAGTTTGTTAAGCATAGCCTTAGTGTACTCAAAATTAGGGTTTTAGGTTCCATAAGTAGACTTACCAATTTTGTTTAGGGTTTTATAGGCCAAATTAGTGTATGGGGAATATATGGGTTAAGGGTAGGTATGTATAGAATCCCTTAGAATTTTACTAGAGTATTATATAATATTTTAGTATTTTTAATTGATTTTTGAATGTATGGATAGTATGTGTGTTGCTTAAGGGCATAGTTTGTATTGTTTTGCTTTCTTTCCTTCTCTTTTGAGTGTGTGAGTGTTGCGGTGGAAATAGGATCACAAACTATTAATGAGTTTGAATCGCAATTCAATTCACAACCGCTCTTTGATTTATCCGAAGGAAAAGGTCAAAAGAGGGAAAACCTATTTTTGCATCGTAAACACAATGCGGGGAAAGATCTAGGGTTTGGGGGATGGTTAAATTTAGGGAAGGTATTAGCACCCTAAACTTCTGTAGTACTCTACAGGAACCTTTTGTTCAAATGCTTACTATTTGCTTTATTTATTTGCTTAAGGTATATGTACAAAGGGATTAAAAGTGAGAAAGGAAACCTAAGGGGTTAATTCTAAGTTTACTCGGCAAGACGTCACATCTTGTGCCTACGTATCCTTACGGGAGTGGAATCAGAGTAATCGTAGTTCCCCTCAATAGGGAGGTTAGAGACTTCTTGACTGTGGTCAAGGTCTCAAGGGGAATAAACATGTCTTAAGGACACGCTTACGCGGAGTGTAGAAACTCCAAATCTCTACATTGAATTGTTGAGTTGTAATAGGGTTAAATTAGGGATTACACGGCGGGAAACCCTAAAATGAGCGCGGCGGCTCTTTGACTTAATGCTAGGGGTAAAATTGTAATCTTGTCCACAGCGAGACATGTATGAAAATTAGGGTTTGCAAGAGTTGTAAGGGTTTAAGTTTGAAGTTGAGGACTATTGGCGCGGCGACCAAAAGCTAGACCTAACCTTCGGATGTGTGCAATGTGACAAGAGTATTGATAAATGTGTGAAATAATTGAATTATGCAAACAGAGAATAATGTCCTAATTTGACCATGCAAGCAGGAATTTAAAGGCAGGAATTAAAGCGCGATTATTAGCCTTCTGCTGACTTGTTTTCTGAATTGATGCTGTCTGCTTGTTTGATCTGGTGTTTGATGCAGTTTGGTTTGAACTTCGTCTTTTGTCACAACTGATGCAGCTTGACTTTGTTAAGCATCTCTTTTATTTTATGAACTTCTTATGCTTTGGTTTGTTTGTTGAACTGTATTCATCTAGACCTGGACGCGCTCTTTTGCCTTGTTGCTATCGTGAATTCCTGTTTTATGAATCAATTTTGATGCATCTCTGAACTCAATTGAACTGGCTGAACTCTTTTCTTGCGTCTGTTGTTCCATTGGTTGAGTGACTTATGAATTCCATGCAGCTTGTAAATCTTTTTTTGGCTTTGAGTTTGGTTAGGAACTTTGGAAAATTCTGATGCTGTTTTGTGAATTTCAGGTGTTGGATAACCTTGAAAACAACATGATTCAGACCTGCCGGCATCCGGGTCTGAGTCCAAATTTACCGTTGTATCAGTTTGGAAATCCAATTGCGGCAAAAGCGAATCAGTCCCGCTTCTTTTATCACTTCTATCTCTCGGATGTCCCGCATGATAAGAACAGATGTTACTTGGTCTGACGCCAACGGCGCGGATTGGTAACGGGGGTAGGACGCAGCTTCGGTTGTGCCACTCCCGGCACTCGATGATGACGCTGTTCTGAGAGTGTCGAAAACAAACTTCTAACCCTTTCCTGCTTCTGTTTTGTCTTGTTTCTCTTTGTACAGGTTAATCGAAGATTCGTGAAGAAACTCAAAGGGACATCATGAAGAACACTTAGAATTCTTTAGGACTTAGGACTTTTTAGAGTGAATGTAATTCCTTGTAAACTCAAACAATGATTAGAATTCAAAGTTTATTTGAGTCACTCTTTTGTAAATTAAATACTTTATGAAATAAAAATTCAAAAAGTACTCATTTACTTCTTAAATATCTATGAACATACAAACATGAATTTATTTATATTTATTTCTTAGTTACAAATTATAAACATTCGTGAATAAAAATCCACAAACATTTAAATTTATTTCTAATTATAAATTATAAATACTCACGAATGACATTCAAAGGTACTTAAGTTTTGGCTCATATGCTTATTCTCTTCATAGTCCTGATCAAAACTAAGTGAATTCAACTAAATCCTCTCTGTTATGTATATCGAAAGAACGTGTTATTAACTGAAACGAAACTCCTCCCTGAACAAATGAACGACCCAACATTAGATACACTCCCGGTATTTTCCAATAATAAAACGAGCCAGCTTGATGCCTTGAAGGAAATCAACTTCTATGGTAGACAAATGTCCCATGTATCATGCTCTGAACATCTCGAGGCTTAAAGACCGATTTTCTTCAGAATTAGCAAAAATAGTGTGAAATGACCAAAACGCCCTTGAACTGGATTCCTGCAAAACAAATCAACACTCCATGACTGGTTAGTGGTTAGCAGATGCACAGATGAGATGCTATGTGAAATGACTGACTAAATATAAGGGTAAAATTTGGGGTATTACAGTTGCCCCTATTTAAATAGCTACACCGGATGATTTGAGTGGCGGAGACTCGAGGAATCATGGTGGAGGGATTTAAATATAGATAACCGAAAATTTTGCCCTTATATGTGGCGATATGCAATGCTATGGACCAAGCGAGAACAAGCTAATGTAGACGGTGCCATGAATATGATACGATGCGTATGCTGGAACGATGAATGCGAAAATGCTGACGAACACGACGACACAGGGACAGACGTTACGAGAAGAAACACACTGGGGAAAACGACGCGCTGGGACACAGTACAACACCGGGGAATTCTAAAATGATGGTCAACTGGTGCGAACACGACCAATTGTCATTTTTAGATCTGGGATGAGATTCTCAAATGGAGATGGCACCTGTGAGACGGCCTCCACTGGGAATCTAAAAGTAAAACTGGATCATGTACGATTGCAAGATCGATCACAGAATGCATGGAGCATTGAGCAAAGAATAACATCCAAGCTTCTGTAACCTATCCCTCGTGACAAGATCAAACGGACTTTTCGGGAATCCGTAGCAAATATACAGGGTAAAAACCGGCTGTATGCCAAAATAAATGGACTTTAGGAATAAGGTCCTTAAATGGAGATGGCACCTATGAGATGACCTCCACCAGGGAATGTCTAATAATAAAATTGGATCTACACGGTTTGCAAGATCGATTACAGAATGCTGGAGCATTGAGCAAAGAATAACATCCAAGCTTCTATAACTATCCTTCGTGACAGGATCGAACGGACTTTTCGGAAATCCATATCAAATATATAGGGTAAAGACCGGCTGTATGCCAAAATAAATGGACTTTAATGGGAAATGCCCTGATAAGCTTCTCGAGGGAGAACTGTCACTTACCGTTGGAAGGGACTTACATGCCAAAATGGATAAGCACTCAAATAAAGGGGCTGCTACTTATCTGATATATAAATCTTCTCATATTTAAGGTCGGCGCCTGGAATACGATTCTGATTCTTCTTTTACTAAAGGATAAATGAACTTCTTCATACTTCAAGATCGTGCTCTCCTGAATATGATTCCGCTCCTTCTTTTACTAAAGGGTAAATGAACTTCTTCATACTTCAAGATCGTGCTCTCCTGAATATGATTCCGCTCCTTCTTTTACTAAAGGGTAAATGAACTTCTTCATACTTCAAGATCGTGCTCTCCTGAATATGATTCCGCTCCTTCTTTTACTAAAGGGTAAATGAACTTCTTCATACTTCAAGATCGTGCTCTCCTGAATATGATTTCGCTCCTTCTTTTACTAAAAGGTAAATGAACTTCTTCATACTTCAAGATCGTGCTCTCCTGAATATGATTCCGCTCCATCTTTTACTAAAGGGTAAATGAACTTCCTCATACTTCAAGATCGTGCTCTCCTGAATATGATTCCGCTCAAACCTCCCCGTACTTCAAGATCGTGCTCTCCTGAATACGATTTGGTTCAAACCTCCCCATACTTCAAGACGACAGGTAAAATGGAAGCCCAACTGCTCAATGGAGATGGCCATTTGCTGCGAGTCGTAACGAAGATAGGATTGGCTTCTCAGGCGAGAGATGTCGCTTATTTTGCAAGAGTAGCAATAATAAGCCTCTCATGTAAGAACTGCTTGTAGAGTTGATAACAGATGATGATGAGCCTCTCAGGTGAGAACAGGCGCGTATCGTGTTGTGTAAGGTTGTCATATCGATAGGTTTCTCAGGCGAGAAATGTAGCATACCGATGCTGTAACATGTAGGATTGTAAAGTGTTGTACTGATAGATTTTCCAGGCGTGAACTGGCGTGTATCTGTAAAGGATTGCGGTTGAAAGATAGTGCAAAATAAATGCACGTCCGGGTACGGTGATAAACTTCTCGGGCGAGAACAGTCGCGTATCTGCCATGGTATGGTGAACATCTTTAGATGGTGCAAAATAAATGCACGTCCGGTTGGGCTTGACTACCGACATGACTGAGATTCAATCTAGGATCGAGCTAGAAAGAAGACTGGTAATCAAGACTCCATCGAGGGAATGATCTCGAAGGGTAAATATCTTATCCTGGCGAGGAAAGATAGCTGAAGTAACCGTCGTCCACGAGGATCGAGCTCTGTGGGGAAACTGGAAACAAGTAAGTATTTTATGCTTAGGGCTGACAATCTATTTGGAGAGAATGGACAAACCCAGTTACTCGGCGGTAACAACTAATGATAGAGACACAATGAACCTGTGCATGCTAAAGCGTATGCTAATGTGAATGGATGTTAATGTCTATGTAGTTAAATATGCAAGATGTTATGAAATGAGTATGTAATGAGTATGTGTACGAAATAGGCATGTGATGCTTATGCCCCTGCGTATGCTGACGAAACAGACTAGAGACGGGACGAGAGATGAAATAAACATCTCGACGGAGATACCCTGCGTTCTCTGCAACCAATACGTCAATCATGGGTAAGAAAGATCAATGGTAGAACCAAATCTGGTTTCAGAATTCTGAATTCTCTGGGGAGAAGGTAATTTGCTTGGGTGCACAGTATCACGTCTTCACATGGGGAGAAGAAAACCTGAGGGACCCTTTCGAGTTACCCAAGAAAAAGTTGTCGGCTTATAGTCTCTCTGGGGACTGTGACGAGGCAATAGTTTAGGAGCCTGTTGCAACACTGAGATTTACTGGGGAATGAAGGCCGCTGTGAGTAAAATCCCTCGGGTGCACGAAGAAAAGTTGTGAGACTCCATGGTTTTGATCTTGAAGGACCTTATAGTAGTCGCCATTTGTTTCCTTAAAAGAAAACACGGTGCCCCAGGATACTTGCATTGTGAGGTATGGTCATCTCAAGAGGATTTTATAGAGAATACGGAGTCTGGTCGCCCCACTGTTTTCAAACTCTTTGAGAGATGTGTCAGGTCTCGACGTAACTGGCACAAATTAATCGTGTTACGACAAAATCTCTTAAGAATGTTAGACTCGCGTTGGTAAGTGAACTGGGCAACTGCCTGCCCCTGTTTAGCAGTATCTTCAAGTTCCACGGGTTATGTTCATATGTAAATCTCTAAGATATCAAGCAAAGTCATCATGCCTGAAATGCCTATCCTGAGCTTGTCAATGTACACATATATTTGTCTTGAATTTTTGTTTTGAAAAAGATATCGCAATAACTTGTGACCGAAATCACTAGTCAGGATATAAGTTTTAATTATAATGCCAACATGAATTTTTTCTGAGCATAGCTCGTAGGAGTCAGGAAACGTGATCTTGTCGAGTATGCTTTCAACCGAAGTCCTACTTCAATTAGGTCTTTTAAAGGTTGTATCGTGGCTCGGTTCACGGTTTAAGAAACAAAGGATATAGGCTCAAAGTCATATTTGTACCCACCCCTTCTTCGTGATGTTCTCCAATCCTAATTCAGTTAATCGGATACGAACGCTCATATCTCAAGCGGATTTGCTAATGGTCGAGAACTTATCAAGGCTTTGGCCATGGCAGTCACTCCCCTGTTTCTAATGGCAATTGGTCACACGACTTTGTTCTTTATTGGGATTCTAAAAAATTACTGGTTTGTTGTTCTTATTCCCTAACTTTTGCCCGGACAACATCTTTTGATCTGACTTTGGAGTCCAGCGGGATGCCCCAGTTTTGCCTAAGTCTCCTTCATAGGTTTTGACTTAGCGGGCTCTTATTTTTTGAATATTCTTTTATGCATAAGTCGTGTAAATCTTTTGAAAGACTCGTGACTGCCACACTCCTTAGGTAACAGAGGGATAGTCATTGTCTTGGACTTCTTAAGATGCTAAGTATAAATTCTCGAAGGTTTGCTCTTCCCCTTTTTAGAGTCTAAGTTCTCAATCAGTTTAACTGAAACCTACCCTGCCCCAGGTTAAGATGAGGGTTCTAAAAAAACTCCTACTTCAAGGCTCAAAGAGGTTAACGAGGGATTAACATCCTTATATCTCCAGTGTTTGGGATTTGAAACAATGCCTTACATCATCAGCAGGTTTTAATTGAAAGCATACGACAAGAAATCTGACGTTTTGGGTTCGTCATCCTCCTCCCAATTCTCCATCAGAACAAGAGATCGGGTGAAGTTGGCATTATAATTTATGAAAAAATATTTTGAATGAGTGAAACGAATGGACTTATTCAAGACAAACATATGCGTTGCATTAATCAAAGATAAACAAGTTCGTACATGCTAAATATGCTTAATCAAAGAGAAATACATATAAATAAACTAATGAACTGTCGGAAAAATCCTTCTAAATGGTTTATGAAATTCAAGAGCAACAGTTTCATTTGGCGGAGCCTCAATGGAAAGAACGTCTGGTTCCTGATCACTGTGAGTCGTCATGGCTTGCCCCAGTTACGCTGGTCACATCTTCAACAGTTTTCAGTTGTTGCTTCAAAATAACTTTCCCAGATTCTCGGTTGATCCCGGTCATATCATCTTGAGGGTTACTGAAATGAAACGAGCTAGGCCTTTGAATAATTACTGGATCCGGCTGATTTGCCACAGGAGTAGCATGCTTTGCAGAATTCGAACTCGACAAGTGAGGGACCCCGAGAGGAGTCTCGATCTTCATCTGAGCATCGCTAAAAGACAACTTCTTCGTTTCTAGCAAATTTCTGACAACTTTCTTAAGAGCATAGCAATTCTCTAGATCATGGCCGGGCGCACCCTCATGAAATAAACAATGAGCGGCAGTGTTGTAACCTGCAGGTAACGGATTAGGCGGAGGACCCAAAGCACGGGTGGTAATCAGACCTTGTTGTACCAAATGGGAGTATAACTCAGTGAAAGCCATCGGAATTGGAGGACAAGGCTTATACTGACTCTTACGGAGATAAGGAACCTGATCCTGTGATTGTTGATGAACAGGAGCGTTGGGCACTCGTTGACTGTTGACAGGACCTCGCATGGGCGGATAACCGGAAGGTTGTTGACGGATCGGTGCTTGATATACCGGAGCTGACTGCACAAGCTGGTATGTAGGAAACTGCTGGTCGAAAGGAGGTGCAACAGTAGCTACATAGGGTTGTTGAACATATGGAGACGGATAGCCTTGAACATAACTCTGCTGATGTTGCCAAGGTTGAGGAGTAGCCATTTTGCGGTTCCTCGAACGCGCAGGTCCTTTACCATGGTCGGAGTTAGGAGTTTTGCACTTTGGAGGGGTAGCTCGTCGAACTGGTTGAGCACTAAGAGGCGCCAAACCGGATTGAAGACCGTGAGCAGGTACATTCTCGACAGTAACAGCTGGTTGAGGTTCCATAACGGTATTAGTAGTCTCAGCAACAACAGTAGATCGAGCATCCACCTTCACACTAAGAGCTCGTAGCATTTCCAAAATCTTCCCTACACTTCCTCGAAGATCTTCGAGTTCATGGCTGACACGGTTGATCTCTTGGTTTTGATCTTCCATCCTTTCGAAGGGTCGTATTGATGCAGAGAACTCAGGGTGACAAAACTGGAAGGTGAAAGAACCGCGTATGAGAAACCGGGAGACACATGCAATACAAAAATATGATGCTAAAATGTGAATGCAAATGAAGATTTCATGGAATTCAAATATTTACGAATATTGTGGAATACCAAGGAAACTTTTAATTTATTGAAGACGGATTACAAATAATACTCTTGCAACCAAAATAGCTAAATAAAAGCCTAGAAAATCCTAGAGAAGCATCTTTCACAACTTCAGTGAGCAGACGGAGATCCGGAGGAAAATAAATATTCGTAGAGCCTCCTCTTCTTGTAGGATTGTATCTCATCATTCTTCGACTGAATCTGCTTTTGAAGTTCTTCGTACTCGCTGGCCATCACATGGTATTTGTTCTTCCATGATTCTGTTTCGCGTTGTGATCTCTTCAAAGCGATCTTCAAAGTCTCAGCTTCGGTCATGAAATACTGGATAGGTTCCTCTCTTTGAGGTACAGGATCTTGGCGAGAGTAGGGCATCTTCAACTCAATAGCTCTTCCTCGGACCCATTGAAGGTATGGTTCCATGGACACACAATTAGGTCTTCCCAAACTTTCTTTGTCCTTCCTATGCAGATGATTCCAAGAGGATAGAATCTGATCTTGAAGCTTTTTGTCGTCTTTGAAAAATATTTTCTCCACATGAATACCTTTAGGCGGTTCCTTCAAGGGGTATCCCAACTGTCGGCGAGCTAAGGCTGGATTGTAGCTAATTCCTCCATTGAAACTGAGCAAAGGCACATTGTTGAAGCTTCCACAACTATCAATGATCGATATCCCATCGTACATGCGATTATACCAATCAATATCGGAGTGAGTTAAAGCCATAACTTTTTGCGACCAACGTTCCTGGTTAGGTTTCCAGAACGGACCGGACTTGGGTAAGTGAGAAATAAACCACTTGTATAGTAATGGAACACAACATGTAATCATTCCTCCATCATGAAAGTTTCGGAGATGTACTGAATGATAAGTATTACCCAATAGCGTTGGAACTGGATTTCTCCTCATGAAGGTCTTGATTGCATTAAGGTCCACAAACCCCTCAAAACTAGGAAAAAGCAGCAACCCATAAATGAGCAAAGCAAATATTGTCTCAAAGGCAAACATGTCTTTATGATCGGCATAAAATTGGGCCTTCTTAATTAGGAAGTCCCTGAGAAAACCGGAGGTCCCCCCTTTGGTGATCATATTGTTTTTGACATCGGATATCCTTAGACAAATGGCTTTCGCAATATCTCGTTCTCTAGGGTCTTCCTCCAAGAAAGGGAATGGAGACTTATCCAAGATAGGCAATCCCACCAACTGAGAGTACTCTTCTAGGGTAGGTAAAAGCTGATAATCTGGGAAGGTGAAGCAATGATAATCTGGATCATAAAACTGTAGCAAAGTCGCAAGAAGTCCTTCGTTTACTTGAACCTTCAACAAAGACAATAGCCTTCCATATCTGTTTTGGAACTTTTCTTGATCTTGAACCAAATCTCTTAGCTTCTCTAGGACTTCCAAATTAAAACCCTTAAAAGTAAATTTCAAAGTATGCTTCCTAGAGTGATCCACGGTATCCTGCAATGTTCATAAATAGAGTTTGAATTCCATGAAATCTTAATGCGATAGGATGTTTTATGGATGCAATGCATGAAAACACATAAAGTCCTAGGTTAAAGGAACGTGAGCGGAGTTAAGGTCTACCCATCCCCAAAAGGAGTGTACTATAGGTTAGTTGTACCTGCAGAACAAGGTTCTAAAAAGTGCCCAAAGTCATCAGCCCATCTTTCGGATATTATCAACTTTCCGACTGACTCGGGGTTAATAATATTCTCAAGAGAACCTCTTTTGAGTGTAGTATCGCGTAGCAACCATTGTAGGACTACTCCCACATAGTTCCCGCACTACGTCCTAAATAAGGCCAAGGTGGTGTTAAGGTACTACGGTCCTCAATATCACAGACTCCAATCGACCATGGAAAAAGTTTTCGCGATTACTCGTTCAACCGAACCATTTTCGAAAGGGTCTCAACTGAGCGGTAATTCTCGAATCAGCTTGGTCGGGACTCACTCCCTATAAGCCTCATCGAATATATCCCCATCCTATAATAATGTCACTAGTCCGGGCGTAGGACTTATCTCATAACACAAGGAACAGTCCCAAAATCAAAATACAATATGTACATGCAAATGAATAGTAAAACAAATAGTAATAAATATGAACAAATTAGGGATAACCCTCAAAAGTTTAGAAAGTCCCCAGTGAAGTCGCCATTTTCTGTTGCGGTGGAAATAGGATCACAAACTATTAATGAGTTTGAATCGCAATTCAATTCACAACCGCTCTTTGATTTATCCGAAGGAAAAGGTCAAAAGAGGGAAAACCTATTTTTGCATCGTAAACACAATGCGGGGAAAGATCTAGGGTTCGGGGGTTGGTTAAATTTAGGGAAGGTATTAGCACCCTAAACTTCTGTAGTACTCTACAGGAACCTTTTGTTCAAATGCTTACTATTTGCTTTATTTATTTGCTTAAGGTATATGTACAAAGGGATTAAAAGTGAGAAAGGAAACCTAAGGGGTTAATTCTAAGTTTACTCGGCAAGACGTCGCATCTTGTGCCTACGTATCCTTACGGGAGTGGAATCAGAGTAATCGTAGTTCCCCTCAATAGGGAGGTTAGAGACTTCTTGACTGTGGTTAAGGTCTCAAGGGGAATAAACATGTCTTAAGGACACGCTTACGCGGAGTGTAGAAACTCCAAATCTCTACGTTGAATTGTTGAGTTGTAATAGGGTTAAATTAGGGATTACACGGCGGGAAACCCTAAAATGAGCGCGGCGGCTCTTTGACTTAATGCTAGGGGTAAAATTGTAATCTTGTCCACAGCGAGACATGTATGAAAATTAGGGTTTGCAAGAGTTGTAAGGGTTTAAGTTTGAAGTTGAGGACTATTGGCGCGGTGACCAAAAGCTAGACCTAACCTTCGGATGTGTGCAATGTGACAAGAGTATTGATAAATGTGTGAAATAATTGAATTATGCAAACAGAGAATAATGTCCTAATTTGACCATGCAAACAGGAATTTAAAGGCAGGAATTAAAGCGCGATTATTAGGATTCGCAAGATTACAACCGAGAAGCAGTTACAATAATAATGAAACTTAAATAAAAATGCAATGTAATAAGCTGCAAAATGATGAACACTGTTAATAAGCAAAGTTAAACGGTAATTGGACGAGTCAGGAGAAAAAGTGCAATATTGAAGATTTTTGTTGTTTTGAAAGAGATGCTAAATGAATCTATGAAAAAGAAAGAGTAATGTTAATTAGAAAATTATTTTAAATTTAATCTTAAAAAAAGATTTTAACTTAGATATTTTAAAAAAGGATTTTTAAGTTATTTATTAAAAAAAAGTTTTTTATTTATTATATGAAATGAGGTTTTTTAATTTTATTATAGAAAAGGTTTTTAAAGTTTTATATTTATTTTTAAAACGATTTCAATATTTATACAAAAAAAGGTTTTTTAAAACAGTTTTTAATTATAAAAATAAAATGGTTTTTTTTAAAAAACAACTTTTAAAAAAACAAAAAGAAAAAGGTTTTAAAAACAAATTTTCAAAAAAACAAAAAAATAAAAAAGGGGTTGGGCCGGTAATCACCTCCGGACCCAACCCGGTGGGTGAGACATTGAAAAGGGAAAAACAAAATAGGGTTTCAGAAACCCTATCCCTCGCGGCGCCGTTACTTCAATTCTTCTTCTTCTCTCTCGACCCTCTCTTCGTTTTGCTGCGATTCTCCCATCTTCTTCATTCTTTCGCTTTGTTCATCCTTCATTAACCTGAAACCAAACATGAAAATTTGAGGAAAACGCTTCATGGCTTACACTTACGACGGAGTTTCGGTGAAAACGGCCGATGATGAAGAGAGCTGAGGCTTAGGGAGCTGATTGCCCGCCGTTGATGAATGGTGAAGGCGGTCTTGCTCGCGGTTGCTCTGTTTCGATCTCTCTCCCTCTCGCGGCCACTAGGGTTTGTTCGCGATCTTGCTCGCTTCGTTGCTTTTGGTGTTCTCTGTCGTTGTTGTCTAGGGTTTCACACAGGTGATATCGTTCCCTTTTTATATCTCTCTGATTTCTCTTTTGGGCTTGGACCATATCTGATTTGTGTTATTTTCTCATTGATTTTGATGGATTCGATTTGATTTTGTTGGGGTTTTTAGCACCAGCTTCTGATCTGATTCGAAGCTTTCCATTTTTGGGGTTCATTCCGAATGGATTTTATTTGATAAGGCTGGATTTGATTTGAAAACCATATTTGACTTGGATTTTCTGGATCTTTGCAGATGTGGATTTTCGCTCATTTGAATTTGGATAACTTACTTTCTTCGGTTTAACCCTTTGTGGCTGATACGGTTTCGGATTTCAATTCCTTTGGTTATGAACATCAGTTCGGAACATACACTCACTTTTCTTCTTTTTTTTTTCCAGAATCGGTACTATGGCTTTGGTCGAGTTAAACGCAGCCGAGGATGGTCACATGGTGATGATGACCATTGGTCTGAACCTTCTGGTGTTACTTCTGATTTTAACGGGCTTGGTTCTCTGATTTTCAGGTGCTACAATTTCTGATCCAGTTTCGAATTTGGGCGTTCGTGTCCAATTGTGAATCCGGACTTTGCATTAATGTTGCCTTGGGACATTTACTTGATAGTGGCTGCGAGTTTGGGGCAATGATGTTTCGACTGAGCCTCGGCTTCGCATTTTGGTTTTCCAATACCACCACATTTGGTTGAGGCTTGTGTTCAAATTGACGCGCGAGCATGATTATGAACCTACCTCGCTTTCTGGTATGATTTGCTGCTGATATTATTGGAATTGTGGCTTTGTAGATTCATATTTGATCTTATTCTTTTCTGATACGGATTTTGTTTCATGGTTTATCAGATGTGTATTTGGATTGGTTGTTGTCTTAAAATCTGGATCCCATTGTGGATTATGATTTGGTTTTGACATAAAATTTTCCTGACGGGTTGGATTTGCTGGCTGATGGTTACCCAGATTTTTAGACGAACTTGCTTTCGGCTTGGTCTCGATTCTCATTAATTTTCTTTTTCTTCTTTCAGAGTTGGTGCTAACACTTTGGTTGAATCCAAACTGCCGAGAAGGTCACGCGGTGATGATGATACTTGTCTGAACCGTTGGAACTTCACCTTGCCGTTTCTGTCACGAGATTGCAATATTCGGTACTGCATTTGATTGCGAAACAATTTGTGACTTATCTTGGAGCTGTGATCTTAGGGCAATGATGCTCTGACTGAGCCCATGTCCTTTTCATGCGCGCCTCGAGCTTGACTGGTATGATCCAAACTTGGGACCTTAACCTAGGTTTGATGTTTTACTGAACTGCCCTGTTTCTGGTCCTTCTGCTGACTTGTTTTCTGAATTGATGCCGTCTGCTTGTTTGATCTGGTGTTTGATGCAGTTTGGTTTGAACTTCGTCTTTTGTCACAACTGATGCAGCTTGACTTTGTTAAGCATCTCTTTTATTTTATGAACTACTTATGCTTTGGTTTGTTTGTTGAACTGTATTCATCTAGACCTGGACGCGCTCTTTTGCCTTGTTGCTATCGTGAATTCCTGTTTTATGAATCAATTTTGATGCATCTCTGAACTCAATTGAACTGGATGAACTCTTTTATTGCGTCTGTTGTTCCATTGGTTGAGTGACTTATGAATTCCATGCAGCTTGTAAATCTTTTTTTGGCTTTGAGTTTGGTTAGGAACTTTGGAAAATTCTGATGTTGTTTTGTGAATTTCAGGTGTTGGATAACCTTGAAAACAACATGATTCAGACCTGCCGGCATCCGGGTCTGAGTCCAAATTTACCGTTGTATCAGTTTGGAAATCCAATTGCGGCAAAAGCGAATCAGTCCCGCTTCTTTTATCACTTCTATCTCTCGGATGTCCCGCATGATAAGAACAGATGTTACTTGATCTGACGCCAACGGCGCGGATTGGTAACGGGGGTAGGACGCAGCTTCGGTTGTGCCACTCCCGACACTCGATGATGACGCTGTTCTGAGAGTGTCGAAAACAAACTTCTAACCCTTTCCTGCTTCTGTTTTGTCTTGTTTCTCTTTGTGCAGGTTAATCGAAGATTCGTGAAGAAACTCAAAGGGACATCATGAAGAACACTTAGAATTCTTTAGGACTTAGGACTTTTTAGAGTGAATGTAATTCCTTGTAAACTCAAACAATGATTAGAATTCAAAGTTTATTTGAGTCACTCTTTTGTAAATTAAATACTTTATGAAATAAAAATTCAAAAAGTACTCATTTACTTCTTAAATATCTATGAACATACAAACATGAATTTATTTATATTTATTTCTTAGTTACAAATTATAAACATTCGTGAATAAAAATCCACAAACATTTAAATTTATTTCTAATTATAAATTATAAATACTCACGAATGACATTCAAAGGTACTTAAGTTTTGGCTCATATGCTTATTCTCTTCATAGTCCTGATCAAAACTAAGTGAATTCAACTAAATCCTCTCTGTTATGTATATCGAAAGAACGTGTTATTAACTGAAACGAAACTCCTCCCTGAACAAATGAACGACCCAATATTAGATACACTCCCGGTATTTTCCAATAATAAAACGAGCCAGCTTGATGCCTTGAAGGAAATCAACTTCTATGGTAGACAAATGTCCCATGTATCATGCTCTGAACGCCTCGAGGCTTAAAGACCGATTTTCTTCAGAATTAGCAAAAATAGTGTGAAATGACCAAAACGCCCTTGAACTGGATTCCTGCAAAACAAATCAACACTCCATGACTGGTTAGTGGTTAGCAGATGCACAAATTAGATGCTATGCGAAATGACTGACTAAATATAAGGGTAAAATTTGGGGTATTACAGTGAGCATTGAAGATTGAGTTGAAGACCTTGTGGACCATCATTGAAGACTTTGAAGACCTTGAAGAGGAGCTTAGTTTTAGCTTTTGTTTGTTCTGTTTATAGGATCATAAGTACATAGGTAGAGCTTTAGATAGAATAATTCCATTCAATAAACAAGGAGTGTCTTGTTCACCTCCTTCCTTCTCTATGATATAAAGTCCCTTAAGGGTATTCACCTCTCTCCTTTGGAGGGATTAGTGACCTTGCCCTATGAGGTAGAACTTTGAGAGAGCCTTTCCTTTTGATGTTAAGTCCTTAATGGCATCCTTTGGAATTCAGTGAGCACTCTAACATCCTCACCTCATCTTGTTGATTGAATCTTGTTTGTTGGAGCATTTGGGTTGTTAAAGATAAAGAAAGCAATAAAGAGTATTGAAGATTTGATTGAAGATCTAAAAGCCATTGAAGATAGAAGCTGAAGCTTTGAAGAGGATGATTCCTTGGAGATTGTTGAAGTCTGAAGACTTTGTGAAGATCAAGTTGATATCTGAATATCCCTGAAGATAGTGAAGCCTGAAGGTGGAGCTGATCAAAGAAGCTGAAGCTTAAGGGAGAAGATGAGTTGATACTCATGTTGTAGGGTTTATACCTGAAAAGCAGTTGATGATTGAAGTCTGAAGACTGAGTAGCTGCTGGAGGAGCTGAGGCTTTCTTCTGTTTTTCTTTTCTGTATTGTTTGTTTTGCTTGATTTGTCTGTTGCATTAGAATAAGTTCATCTAGAATAAGTTCAGTCTAGGAGTATGATTGCATTAGAGGTTGAGTTGCTCCCTCTGCTTGTATTGTTATTGCGTGGCTTTGCTTGCGGGTATTCGGTAGAGCCCAGCTCCCTTGCCCATGTGGTTTGTTTGCCTGATGGCATTTCATTTCTTTTATCTGTATGATTGCAGTTTACTGTTCATGGCTTGATAGCATGTTGTTTATTTTTCAGTATGATTACTGTTATTTCATGACTGGCTTGAAGTTGAGATGAGCTTGTGGAGGCTGAAGCCCCACACACATTTCCTCCCTCACTTGCATTGCATGCATTTTACTGTTAAGCTGATGCTTTGTCTGTTTTGGTGTATCATTGACATGATCCCTTAGGACTCTCATTTCCTTTGATAAGGATTTGATGATAGACTTTTAGGTTGAAACCCATGTATGACAACATTAGGGTAGTCTTCCCTTTTGCAAACTTCAACCATAGGATGAATCCATGGCATGATAACAGTAGGACTTGATAGTCCCCCTCCTAGATGGGCCTGTTCTCTTCTCATCTCAAAACAGTTTAAGATACAGTAATCATGAATGATTTCTTTCGTACGTTACGAGCCTTAAGCTATCTAAGAAAGGATTGTGGGAGAGTTTCTTTTCCACAGTCTGGATGTTTAGTATGGTACCCTTTGGGTGACATGCGACGCATTTACTCTCAGGTCATAGTCTCTAGTGCGGTTGAAATCACAAACACAATAAAAAACACTTCTTTCGTAAAACAGGAAATAAATCGTAGTTTCCCGAACTACGTGAGCTCTGATCTTCCATGCTGTGTGGAAGTACGTAGGCATAGGATGCGATATCCTAGCGAGCAACCTTCCCTACCTTCCCCCATAATCCTTCGTAGGCCGAACTACGTTGACTCTGATTTCTCATTCTCTGATGAGAATACGTAGGCATAAAGTGCGACGCTTTGCCGAGTCATTTTTCTTTTCTTTTTCAGCCAGCCTTGATAGGTAGATAGATTATAACCAACCCGTCCAAGTAAACAAACAAGCGAGGATCCCGTCGAGTACGACGGACGTGAGGGGTGCTAATACCTTCCCCTTGCGTAACCGACTCCCGAACCCAGACAATGGTTGCGATGACCTTGTCTTACCCTTATTCGTCAGGTTTTTCCGATCGTTTCCTTTCCTGCTCCGAGGGATAAATAACGAAAGGTGGCGACTCTTCTGTCATGCCGGCACCTTATTTTCGCGCAAGCGACACACACGTGGATCAGGCCAGGGTTTAAGTGAAATAGTGAGTTTCAATATGGATTGTGTGTGTGCAATCAAACATGGCGCATGGTGTGTCTTAATCCTGGCCGTGCAAACAAAAAGTAATCAGATCCAAGAGACAGAAATAACACACATGGCTGGGAAAGTATTCAAACTTTGGGGGAAAACCAGACGGCCGGAACCACTGTTCCGGTCGTCTTCTCCGGTGACCCAAGCAAACCAGCCACGACCAAGAAAATGCAGAGCTTCAAAACTTGATCAAAATGAGAAAATAAATAGTCAAAAATGATCTCCAGGTCACGTAGATTCCAAATCCACTATCCATTTTCATTGATCATGATTTAATAAGACAAAACGAAAAAGAAAAGAAATGAGCTCAAAACTCAAAAACTCATGAACAACCATAAAATCAATCCAGAAACCATCTACACATCAAGAGGTTTACAAATATGCAAAAATGGCGCAATATGGATGCATAAATAGTGAGATATTTGGATGGAAAGAAAACCTAAAAGAAAGCTTCAACAGAGCTCAATTTGTTAGTGAAGCTTAATGAAAACCACCCAGAATCTTTCTATGAACCTCAAGGGAACTTTTGAAATCTTTGGTTTGGGTTGAAACTCAGTGAAACTTGAAAAATGATTTTGAATTTTTCCTTACTTTCTCTCAATGTGTTCTTGCTCAAATTCTCACCAAAATCAGTTCTCAAAGCTTGTGAACAAAGCTGAGATTAAATATGATTGATTCTGATCGAAAGAAAGCCCAATTTTATGCTCTTTAAGCCCAATTGAATTTCACTTTTTCACTTTATGGCCACTTCAAAAAGTGCATGAAAATCACCTTGTCAAGCTGTAAAAATGGCTCAACTAGCTTGCATCTGAGGTAGGTTGATCCAAGGGCTGCAAATGGTTCCTTAATTTAATCTTATGGCATGTTTTGGATGTGTTACTTAATCTTGAAGTAAGCTTGAAAAAGTCCACCAAAATGAGCTCAAATCTCAAATCCAAAGTTGGCATTATGTTTGAAATGTATTTGGCACTCAAAAAATGCACAAGGTTGGTACAAAATGATCCCAAATGAATTTAATTTGATTTTCCCCTTTTAAGGCCTTTTTCATGGATATTTCTTTAGGGATTATTCAATACAAGCCAAACCTTTGATGCCTTGATGTTTGGTTGAGCAAATGACCCCATTTGGAGCAAGTTTGAAGTTGGAAAGAGTTCCATTTGAAGTGTCCAACTGGTGAAATGGACCTATAATGAAAATGACCTGTAATCCTGCTTTCCCAAAATACCTCTGCCTTTCAAGCCTCATAACTTGAGTTATACAAATTAAATGAAGGACTTCTAGTACTCTTTGGAAAGATAAGATCATGGAGAACAACTTTCAAGTTCATCAAAAGTTGAGGAGAAACATCCTTCTAGGTCAAAAGTGGCTTGGAAGTTGGTTAACTTTTGTTGACCAAAATCACATTCATCTGAGGACCTGTAACTTGCCGGCATCATAACTTGAGTTCTAGAAATCAGATGAATGACTTCTAGTACTCAAAAGAAATCTAGAAACATGCTCTACAAGTTTCATGTTAATGAGACTTGTATCTTGAGATAGGTAGTCTTGAAGTTAGGCACTAAACAGGGGATTTTACACTGAGAACCCTAATTTAGTAACTCCTTACACTCTTGATTCTTGATGAATTGATCTTGAAATGATATCTCATGTATCTCAACACAACATTCCATGACCATAAAGACTTGGAATTGAGTCTTAATCTCCTTTGATTTCACAATTGACTGAGGGTTGACCAGATGAAAACCCTAATTGCACCATTCTCAACCATAGCCACTTGCACTGGGTGTAAACACTTGAATGAGCTCCACAATGATCTACAAGGCCTTGTTAGTAGACAGCGGTGAAGTGTCGGGTTTTTGTTATCGTCTCCACAGGGAATATGAGATATTTCCGCAGTTCGACAGTTATCGAGTTCTTAACTTTTTAGTAACAAAAGGGGTTTGGTTTTTAGTAACGGTATCTTTGCATAAAAAGTACTGAATCGCGGTAAAAGATTGATTTTACGATTTAATAAAGATTGTCAAAGTTAGGGTTCGGTAATCACTTTGCTTGTATATGTCCGATCAACAATATGCATAAACTCCTTGAGATGATAAACACATTCACAACATCCTCCCAATGTGATTATTTCTAACTCACATTGTGATTTTTCCCATTTTGATCCATTGTTGATTTCTCACACAATATATCTAAATGATAACAATTAGGTTTAACATTTTTCATGACAAACAACATTCAAAACTATCTCTAGCTTAAGAAAATAGAAGGATGAAAACCTAGGTCAAGAGTTGGAAAATATCTTTCGATCATAAACCAACACAAAGAGTTAAAGATAAAGCAAGGTTTTCACCATATATTCATCATCCAAGAGTTTACAAATGAAGATCATCCATATACTTACAAAGCTTAATGATCACCTACATCTAACCTTGACAAAATGAAGAACTTAGCTACTCATTCTCATGGTAGCTTGCAAAAGAAGTTTTGGAAGAAGGTTGATGAACATCTGAGTCAAAGAATCTAACTTGGATGAGAATCCACCTTCTTTTTATAGATTAATGTTTGGAAATGAAGAAAATAAGAGATAGAGGGTTTCTAGGTCACAAAATCTCTTATACAGCAAAACAAAGTGAAAAATATGATATATATGTTCAAAAAGTACAAAGGGCTATATATAGAAAAAGTTGTTGTCCTGTCACGCTCGCATCTTCATTCGCCTAGCGAGCTAACAACGAACGTTCGCTATAGCCTCGCCTAGCGAACATGCTAGCGAGGGATGAGGAAAGGATTCTGGAATGCTTCGCTACTTGCTCGCCTAGCGATTTCTTCGCCCCCTGCCTCGCTGCCAGCGAATAATGCCATTTATATTCTCCCCAAATCTGGGAGTGTTCGCTAGCAGCTCGCTATGGGCTCGCCTAGCGAACATGCTTTTGCTCTTGTTCTTTCTTGATTCCTTTGTCAACTTTCTTGTATGTTCAAATTCTACTCTTTCATGCTCAAATATTGCAAAATAACACACAAATTAAAAGGACCAAGAGCATTTCACATCATATCGGAAATCACCAAAAGCAAGGCGGTTTTGAATCGAAATTAGACCAAAAATGAGCGAAAGATGCCCACAATTGATAGCTCAAATAAGCATAATCGGGCATCTAACAGGCCTCCAATGAGCTTAAATAATCATCTCCCTCCATAACCATGGGCCTGTGATCCTCAGACGACCTTCAAATGGCCTCCTAGACAGGAGATGAACCACATACACTTATCTGCCTATCCAAAAGGCTCTGACTTGTCTCTGATGATGATAACCCCCCTGTTGACTTGAATACAAACCCTTGATTAGGCTTAGAACCCTTGGCAAATTCCTCTTGTTATACACACATCTCTTGATCCCCTGTAAAATGCAAAATGTTATGCAATGCAATATGCTAGAACAAATGAAATGAAACATAAACCAAGCAAAGAAAATGTTGGGCAAATTTGGGGGTACAACAACTTGTCAATAGAGGAGAATGATAAACATGAAATGTAGAAGATGGGTGACGAGAGAGAGTTTAGCTCAACGAAAACATCGGATCCGGTTACTGAAAAGAATGAATTTTACATGCATGTTATTGGTAATACTGAAACTGTTATAATTCATCTAAACTTGTCACCGAAAGTACGTTTATGAATTAAGATGAATATGGTGTTGGAAAACCATATTTTAGTCTTGCTCATGGTTTTAAATTGTGGACCACATCACCTTACGCGGCCGTAATATTACGGTTGGGGTAGTGTACGCATCCACATCACGCCGCAATTATGGTGTGATTGCAAATCACAATAAAAACCGCATCATAACGACACAACGACCACATCATAACACCGCAACGACCACATCATACCGCATCGAGCTGCAAGAGATTATGCCATGATCAGTGCATATTTATGCACATTCTCCTATATTTTTACTTAGGCATTTCTTTACTTTATCTTGATTATTTTTATGTTTTATTTTGTTTTTATATTTTATTTTATTTTTGGCTTAATTTGATTTTCGCACTTTATTTTTCAGTTTTAGTAGTCTGTACGGAAACAGTCATAACTAGAGTTCCGAGAATCCGTTTGAGGTGTTCTAAAAATCGCCGGAAAGCTAAGAGAGAGAGCTACAACTTTCGTGTTGGAGTCGAAGTCAGATTCGGAGCACTTTTTCCCAGAATTTTCGTTGAAGTTGCAGCATTAGGATATTATTTTAGTTTTGGTTCATGTTTTGGGCCTGGGTTATATTTTCGACCCAGTTGGATTTTGAACCGGATCCATTGTTTGTCTTTTTAAGGAGAAATCGTGTTAATGTTCACATTGAGTCACTATTCACGGAAAAATATTGTGGAGCTTTTTACGAATCCTATGGAGAACTAATCACTCTGAGTCAGTCTACCGTAATTCAGGTTCCAACACTTGAGATTATTATAATATTATTATTTGTTTAATTCCGTTCAATGATTTTATACTCTTGTATGCTTAATTCAATTGTATAAAATATATTGATTTAATTTGGTTGATTGTATGATCCTAACATAGACACTTTTACGTTTGCTTAATTCGTTTTTGTGTCTGAATAATCATGTTTGCTTAATTCATGAAGCTTTTTACCGTTTGCTTAATTCGGACAATAGGATCATATATCTTGCAATCCTTATCGCGCTTGCCGTTGAGCTTGTATCCAAATAGGAATGAACGCGTAGAATATTAGTATTATAACAATCGATGATAGTAGGAACTGAATCGGTAGATTGACTTATTTCATAATCACTTTTTCACAACAGCTTATTTTAATAATCACTTTTTTTCTCTTAATCAAAACCGACCCCCCCCCCATATTTCGCTATTGTATTTGGTTATTCCTACAAGAATCCTTGCGATACAATTCGAGTCATTGTCGTTGTACTGCATTTTTATAAAAACACTTGTTTTTATTCGCGCGCGACAGCGGATCAGTAGTGTACGCATCCATATCACGCCGCAATTGTGGTGTGATTGCAAATCACAATAAAAACCGCATCATAACGGCACAACGACCACATCATAACACCGTAACGACCACATCATACCGCATCGAGCTGCAAGAGATTATGCAATGCTCGCAAAAATTATTTGGTCTACCTTCCTTTCTATTTATATCATATATTTAAAGTGTGTTTTTAAAGGATTGGTAATATTCAAAATAATTGCAAATTGTTAATGAGATATATATATGAAAATTTAGAGGGGAAATATAAGTCATCTGAAATCTAAAATAAATAATAAAATATAATATTTTATTTTTATAAATATAAATTCATACCGCAACGACCGTAATAACCGCAACCGCAGTAGCCGCAACTGCAACCACAACCACAATTTAAAACCTTGGCCTGATATTACTATGGATAGTTCTATGGATTATAAGTTGATAAAAAAATTACATCAAAAGCTTTGAAGATGGAATAATTTCAAGTTATAATGATACTTTTGTGGTGATTTATTTCACTGTTGCTTCCACTACTTGGGTTAACTTTGATAATGTGGAAGCTATCAAAGATAAAATTTCTTATGAAAAGAGAAATGGATTACTTGGTTAAAATGTGTTTTAAGTCGGGAATGACGAAAATTGGGTCCTTTCAAAGGCAACCCAAAAAGTAGACGAAGATCGTCATAATAGAAGCAGTTGAAGAAGATCTTAATGGAAATGCTTCTTATTCGACGGTTTTCTTTTGAGCAATTCCTAACTTGTCTTTGGGAGGAAAAATCTATCTTATTGCCATGACCCATGACACACTGCTGTTCACTTTTTCCACACTATCTTCATCTCATTGATGTTAGGGATTAAATGTTATAGATTTGGTGCAACAAGGGGGACACAACAAGATTTATTTAATATCATGGGGTCGATGTACCCATCAATCATAGTCACTCTCCTCACAAATGGAGAAGTAGCACAACATGTTTTTGTGAAAAGATTTGTTTCATACAGAGAAAAAGCTGCAGGGATGTACTCAACTTTAAGTTCTGCATTTGCTCAAGTTATGGTTGAGTTTCCTTACGTGTTTACACAGACTATTATATACTCTTCAATATTCTATTCCAATGGTTCTTTTGTATGGATTTTTTGATAGACTCATTTGATACTTACTCTTCGTGTATTTTACTATGTGATATTTTACCTTTTACGAGATGATGACTACTAGTGTCACACTGAAGCATCACATTGCTGCCAATGATTGTTACTCCATGGTATATACTGTGGAACCTTTTCAGTAGTTCAATGATTCCTTACAAGGATTGAGCAAAATATATTTTGGTTTCCAATGGTTTAGGAAATTTAGGATTAATATGGATATCCCTCATCGATACAAGATGCAATAAAGCAAAGTGTCTAAACCCCATAAAATTTCATGTTACATTCATGAATAGCAGAGTGCGATTACATCTTTAATAAGGAGTTATCAAGCGAAATCACCGATAAAACTATGAAGTTAGATAAATACTAGTGTGTAGTTTAAATTATATATTATTGGTTATTGTCGGATAAGACAAGTGATTTATCTATCGTTTGTAACTAATAACCCTTTAGGTAACATGTGTCGCTCATTTCCTCCGCAAGGGCATGAGGCACTTTCTTTTTTCTAAATCTTAAAATTATGCAGGGTAGCTGCCGGAACAAAGAACGAACGAGACTTACCCTCCAATAAAAGAAGGGACCGAGAATGACGAAGACCTCTACAAGGAAAAAAATGGCCATGTAAACATTAAACCTCTGGCCGGGTCAAGTTAACTAAAACCTCTGGCATTAAGCAATTGGCTATGTAAATATTAAACCTTTGGTCGAGTCATGCAAATAAAAGCCTCTGACCTATGAAGTCGGCTATGTAAACATTAAACCTTTGGTTGGCTCAAGTTAAATAAAACATCTAACCTTAAGCAATCGGCTATGTGAACATTAAACCTCTGATCGGATCATGCAAATAAATGCCTCTAACCTATAAAGTCGGCTATGTAAACATTAAACCTCTGGCCGTGTCAAGTTAAATAAAACCTTGGCCTTCAGCAATTAGCTATGTAAATAGTAAACATCTGGCCAGAGCCATGTTAATAAAACCTCTGACTTAATAAAATCGGCTATGTAAACAGTAAAACTCTGGCCAAGGTCATGTTAATAAAATCTCCGACTTAATAAAATCGACTATGTAAATAGTAAATCTCTAGCCAAGGTCATGTTAATAAAATCTCATACTTCATGAAATCAACTATGTAAATAGTAAACCTCTATTCGGATTCATGCAAATAAAAGCCTCTAGCCTATGAAATCGACTAAGTAAACATTAAACCTCTGGTCGGATCAAGTTTAATAAAACCTCTGACCAAATCAAAAGTCTAAGTAAATAAAACCTCTGGTAAAACGGTCAAGGTGATAGAAACCTCTGACCTCAAATGAAAGTCCAAGTTAAAATTAACATATCTCCGACCTAAAGCGATGTTGTTAAACTTATTCCCGTCCAAACACAGATGTTCGATGCAAAGCAATTTTGTTAACCTTTGGTAGGCTTTTCAAATAATTGAAGAATGAGAGATCGTCTAATGTGGTTCTCCTTCCACACATTATATCTTGCTATCAGAAATATGAGTAAATAAGTTATCTTTTATTGGAGTTATATTTGTACATTATTATGACTTATATGTATTTGATATGATCATGGCATTATTCAATTTTTAGTAAATCTAACATATTTGATCTTTACACTTTTCTCTGATGTTTACTATATCCATATTATGTTTGTGAATCTATATAATGTCGATATCGATAAGTGCTCTTAGATTTAGAATAAGTCTCGAATAAAATACAAAATATGTACAAGTAACACTTAATATCAGAATATCAAAGACTTTTCTTTTAAGTTTGCTAGAACTACAATACGTTTTTAAAACTTAGAAATCTTTGGATTGAAAGTACCTCAACAAATGCACCAAAAAGTTCTAAGAAATCTTTGGATTAAAAGTGATTCAACCAATGCTTTACTTGCCTTCACAAATTGTGAATATATTCTTAGAACAATTGTCTCTAACAACAAGTTATGTATGAAAAACATCAATATGGACTACAAAACGTACATGATACCATAATAAGTCTTATCATTTTATCAAACACTTTATCTTCAATAAACTTGTACTAGTAAAATAAACAACATCAAAGGTATACAAAATAAATCAACATATAAAATACGTACACTAATAGGAAAAAGAATATAACATGGCTAATATTAACATGTGAAAGTGAATAAAACCCTAACTCCTCCGATCACACTGAGGCTCGCACCACTGTGGCGACATAGAGTCGTGCAAGACTTCATCCTTGTGTAAAAAAATTTTTATCAATTACTATGACAGTGTGTTAAGTTGGAAAATTCATTTGAAGAAAATCGTGTCTTTGGGTTTATACCTAGGTAATCCTCTATTAAAACCAAGAGTCTAGAGATAGATCTAGATTTGGTATGTACATATTGCTGAAAGATGGTTGAATAAAAAATATAACTGATAGCACAATGTTATTTTAGACATCGATAATAGTGATGAACAATAAATTATTAGCAAAAATGTCTAGAATTAATCATTGACACGAAGGTAGATATAGTAATCGCAACTTATCTCTAATAACTATCTATCACCATTATACTTTATTATTTGAAGTTATTGGAGGGTCCTCCTTTTGGGATGGAGCCGAATAAAACCACTTTTTAAACTAACTCTTTTCTACTTAAAACAATAACTATTACTCATATGTTGTATCACCACACAATTTTCTATGGTACGATTATTTTACTTACTACATCGTGATTTTTTATTAACACAACTATTATATTTCTTTTGGTCAAAGTATGAATTTGAACTCACGATATCTCATTTATTCACTTTTAAGAGAATGCAATTATTGTCAATATTCTACTACTTAAAAAAAACACACTTAGTTTTATATAAATATAAAAAATATGAGTAATTTTTTAAAAAATATTTTTTATTAATGATATAGAATAAATAATAAAAAAATAATTAAAAGTACAATTAGAAAATAAAACATTAATATTTTATTAGTATTGGAATGTGACAGAAATATGTATATGTATGTTTGATTTTGTTTCTTTTACGCGTATTAGCACTAGATATGGTGTACTGGGCAGGACTATTTCAAATAATTTGGAAGCACTGCTTAAATATTTTAAAGAAATACTTAATAAAAAAATCCAAAAATTCCTACATCAACATTCATATTTTTAACCAAAAAAATTTGTTTGAGATTAAGTTAACTTACCAATTTTTTTTTTTTTTTTTATATTTCTCATATTTAAAATTAAACTTTCTAATCTTAAAAAACAATTTAAGATATGTTTAATGAAGAATGGAAAGAAGAAGAAAAATTACAACTTATATTTTGAGACAAAGAAAAGTACAGATGATATATTTTTTTATAAGACAGATGGAGTAATTAACAACTTGTAAATAAAACTACAAATAATTAAAAATAATAATAATTAAAAAAAACTCATAAAATAGAAACAATTAAATTTTTTCATTATAATGTATAGGATGCACCTAAATATTTAAATAAAAATGTCTATACAAAATACTAAAAATATAATATTATAAAATATTAAAAACCAATATTTTATAAGAGCACTATTTTAGCAAAATCGTGCAATCCATCTCAAATATTCAAATTTAAAATATATTTATAAATTTAGTTTAAATAAGATATGACATTAATTTATTAATGAGAAAAATTAATTAAAATATTATTTTGAAAAAATAAAAAAATAAATTTTTACTATTCACAACTCTTATTCATATGCACATTACTAATAATAAAGAATTAATTATATGAGTCTTACTATATAAAAATCCTTAAAGAAAATTTGATAGAAAAAGCTGAAAATGAAACGGGTAAATGTTTTTGGATATTGTTTGAATTTGTTACTTTGCTTTATTAGCTACTGATGTCATGTCATACATAAAGTCAAAATTAATCTTCATTGAATTTACGCACACAAACTTTGTTCTTTGTTATTTTTAATTTTACTTGGAATGACTTATTTGGAGGCTCTTATATGTTTAGAGGTTTTGTGTAAATATATGTCTAATATATATATATATATATATATATATATATATATATATATATATATATATATATATATATATATATATATATATATATATATATATATATATATATATATATATATATATATATATATATATATATATATATATATATATATATATATATATATATATATATATATATAAAATACATGTTTTTAAGTTTGATATTGAAATATAAATAAGTTTTTAGTAGCATATTGTATACATTACATGCCAAAATATAAAATTTAAAAACAATGACATAAGAACTAGATCATATCAAATGATCTCAAAATAGAGTCTTCACAACGGAACCAATGTCATCCCAAAAAGGTTAAGACAAGTAAGGATATCAAACTGCTTTATCTTTACCCTTTACGAAACCAGAACCACCTGAAAAATAATCAACAACATGGGGTGAGATAATAATCCTAGTGAGTTTCCTATCTTATGGATTCTCTCGGCTTTACAAGGTTCTAACTAATTCTAACTCAAGTCAAAAGGAAAAGTATAAGACTTAAGCTCACAAACCGCACAATATATGAAAATAGAAGCATGTTGTTTGAGTCCAAGAACTCAAACTATCACTAGTCGGAAACCACATCAAGGCATCTTTTCTCGACCAATCCTATGTCTAGAGTTATCGACACGGGTCACGGATCCTTGTATCTACTTTGACATACGAAATGAATTCGGATCCAATGTGCTTTCCACATGAATCGTCGCTTCCCATTGGACCACCTCCATCTCAAGCATTTTACCCGTAGGCTTCATTCGTACTACACACAGGAATCAAACCTGTCAAAGTAATAGTGCATACATTCCAGAGGAACTCTCTATATGAGCCTCAACTCTTGGAATGACACATTTCAAGGGATTGCTTTCGACTACATGATCACATACACAAACATGATTGTATTCGACAATCACAAGGCGAGCACATTCACCTTATTCTCAAAGTAACCCAAAACCAACACATGTTTCATATAATTTCTCGCATCTCCACTAGACAACAACTTGTCAAGTATGTACACTTAGGCATCAAATGCGCAAGCATTGTCATCTAAGTCATATATTGTTTCTTAGTTACAACACTAGGTCATTCCACTGAATTATGATAAGGTTTGCTTCACTTTCTCTTAATTCTTTTTATTCACATAATCATCATTTTAATCAATCCACCATCCATAAATCCACATGCATATTACTCATAATACTCAATTTAAACAAGATATAATAACAAGAAACGTGCATGTGAAACAACCAAGCAAGCATTAAAACAAGTATGAAAAAGTTTCGCAGTGTGAATGCAAGACGAGGTCCCTCGCCTTGAGTTCGATGTGCGAGCTCTGGGCGAACCTAGAAAATTCAGAGGCAGTGGCAAAAGGGCTCAATGGTCATTGTGCGAGCCTCGAGCGAACTCTCGCCTTCGCCTTGCCTTCAGCTCGCAGTGCGAGCATGACAGACTGTCACGCTCGCCTTCAGCTCGTTGTTCGAGCCCTACGATTTCCAGAATTTCTGCATAAAGTATGGCAATTCCAAGTGGTTTCTTCACCCCACTCATTCTCAACTCAATCCAACATGGTATCAACATAGTAAAGCATAAGAATAATATTTCAAGCAACAACATCATGAACACAACAAGAATCATGGTATATTCATGGAAATGAAGAAATCTTACCAAATCCTAACTCATACATTTCTATCTAATTTTTTTTAACCTAAGTGTCTAACTAGAACCCACCTCTAGATAATGATGGAGAAGCTGTTGATGATGAAGATGAGATGATTTGATGATGAATGGTGAAGTTCCCTCTTCTTCTAGGGTTTCTTCTTTGAAATTCTGGTATACAAATCTCAAATGTCCCAAGAGATGTCAGGATATTGATCTCTGCATAACTAAACAAGGACATAATAGAACAGAACAGAACAGAACAATCTGATATCTCAAAGTCATAATAGTGTAATGTCAGATGTTTCAACATATGTTATGACATGTGTTTTAGATCAAGAGAAAAACTGAAATATTCATAACAGAATGAAAAATAACTCCAAGATATGATGATCCAGTTCGGTGTACAACAACACCTACATTTGGGGGCTACCAAGCCAGGAGTGAATTCACTATCAGTAGTATTAATTCAGAGTTAAACTCCCCCGTTTACAACCCCTCACTTAATCCCTACACAATGCAACTTCTACCTATAAATCACCATCAAAATAAGAGAAACTCATCTCAATTTCTAAATCACCTCAGTGATATCTGACAGTCACAACCTCCGGTGACTGTATCAAATTGTTCAATTGAAAGACACCCATTTCAACATAATATTCAGTCAAGACTCTTAACTAACACTAATACTTGAATTTTCTTAATAGCTTCATCTAAGAATAATATACAATTCATTACCTACAGATTTCTGAATATGTAAAACTATGTCTACCACAATGCATCAAACCTGATATAAAGGGTGACTTACAATACAAGAAAGCCGCATGACTCTCAAAACCCTAAAAACTTATTTTTACTATACAAAAGTCTTAACAAGGAATCACCCTATGCTCTAGGTCTTGGTCTTCCTTTTATACTCTTCAGCAGTCCACGGGCTTCAAAATCTCTGTTCAATCATTCCTTGATCCATGTTCTGATTCCACCTTAAATCTTGGAACAGATCTGCAGTAAACTTGCTGTATCAGACCAAGATGTCGAGTCTTCAAGATAGGACATCTTGTCTGACATGTTGTTCTTTACAGATTTCTTCATGTTAGAACATCTTGTTTAACATCATGTTTTACCAAAATTTGGTCAAATCTTAGAGCCTTCAATCTCCCACTTTTGACAAATTTTGGCTAAAACTCCTTTTGCACAATAAACCCAGGAAATAAAGTTTAGAAGGAGTAGAAGGTCCTAAAGTCATTTCAGCCAGCCTATGACAAGTTTAGCAGAAAATAATTTGACTCTTGAAATCTTTCATTCTTCCTATACAACATATACGACTTGTTGTACAACGTGTACCCTGAATCCTGGTGCACATGAGGAAGAAGATACACAACACTCCTCCTTAAAACCAGTCCCAATTTACCACCCTCCATTATCTAGATCAGGGCTTAGAGAAGCAGACCTCAGTTCCGGATAACTCAGAACATAAGACACAACTGTGTTTATAACTTAGATCACAAGACACAAAAAGAACTGAGACACAGACATGATGTTATAACATCCTATCCAACATCCTTGCAAAACGACTGCAAGAGCATACTCAGACCCCAAAATAAGATCAGTCATGTGTTGCAAGGAACAACACACAACTGAGATAGACTCACAACCTATCTCCCCCTTTTTAGCCAAAAATTTACAAAGGTGCCCAACACACTCCCATAACCAAATAGTACTTACCCAAACCTAGACAAAAGCCATAAAGACTCAACACAACAAAGAAACACAACTTGAGACAAAGGAAGCAAAGACCCTCGCTTAAATACCCGAGCAACTTCCTTAGTAATTAACGAGCCATTGAAATAACTGAAGGACAATTCAATGAAGGAGTAAATTAGGTAAGGTAACTTCAACATAAATGAGTGTGCACCAGCCAACTCAGTTTTGATTGTTTCTTCTTTAATGAGAACCATCCAAATACTATGCATGTATCAAGGAAACATGTTTGCACGTCTTCTTTAAGGCACACTTTCACCATCCAAGTAACACCGTCCACATAGAGCCATGAGTTCTAAACAATGTCCTGACACCTAGTCAGTCTTTGTCTACTCTCTCTAGTAAACTTTGGAGCATAATTACAATGCCTTCCAATGAACACAAGCATACTCCTTTTAGCCAGAATTAGAAGACCCTAACTATGATGTCAAGACAGTATGTGTGACATCTCCCATTTATCAACAAGAGCTTCCACGGACCTTATCCCAATCTGCAGAGAAAAATAAATTCTCCCAGACAATATCCAATCCTATTTCTCATGTCTCTTCTAAGAATCATGAACATAGTTGAAATAAATCAATAGCCTTAACACGTCAAGCTCACAAGCAGAACTTACTAAGCTAAAGTATCAGCACATCAGATGTTAAGACATTTCGTCTGGCATCTCAATCTCACATGAACACTTTTATGCTCATAAAAAAATTAGGATCACAATTCTTGTACCAGAACCAATAGACTCTTGGATTGAAATCAAATAACACCATTAATCACTCTTCCCCTGAACACATCCACACACTGTACACATCCATATTGAAACTTACAACCATAGACAACCTTGTTCTTTGAGAAAAGAAATCCAAACAAACCTGGAATGCTCAATTACCCGAAAGAGACATACAAATTCTCTTAAATCCTTGATTAGCCAAAATATCATCCATAATTGGAAGACATCAAACCTCTTCACCATATGAAGAAAGATACATCCTCAACATGCTCCCTTATCAAGATTCATCCTGATATAGTTTTTCCTAGAGATACTTCCAGTAGAACCTACCATCTAATCACAGATAATCAGAATTCACACAATCTTGACCATACTCCACAATGAATAGATAATTCACTTCTGATCCAACTGATGAGTAACAACTTTCCTTTCTAGAGAGACAATCAAATGAGATGATTTTTCAAACATTAATTAAGACATCACCCTCAATCATAGGAACTATGTAATTTGGTTCTGGAGTCAACATCCATAGGAATAACTATTTGCATGGTAATTCATACAATGACCTTTGTAAGGGATACATGAGGATCCAATAGATCACAACTTCAGCAGATCATAGACCATTATAGAGGGTAGAATACCACAAAGAGAAATAAACTCTCACAAGCCTCATGAAGCTTTAACCCAGAAGCACAATGTTCAGACATCCTGCCTGACATCATAGAGTCAACACACATCCTTAAGCAACCAAAGAGGAGATTCCCTCTAACAGATATCAACATGACTGACAATAAGCACAAAGGTGTAGACTGAGCATCATACCATAAGTAGACTTCTTAGCAAGGTATGCTTCTCTTCTTCCCTTTAGTTCTCTATCCTACAAAACTCCACCTTGCAAGATCACAATAACTCCATAAAATGAAGTACATTAGCATTTACAAAGGCTAATGTTCCTGCAATAAGCTCGAGCATGTAGGTCCTTGAGGCTCTCACAAATAACTATGGTTATTTGACACATCTTCCTCCAAAGAGACCAATAAGAAACCATTTCACAAGGTTCTTAATCAAGAGGGAACCACACCAACACTAGATCTTCCAGTGCTAAAACCTTCTTACTCCAGATAGAAATCTGGATCACTCATTCCAAACAACTTCGAAGAGACTCCAAGAAGAAGATATGAATACACTAAGAAATCAACAACTCCCTTGAGCTTTTGCCATTTCATGATTCACAAAGGTTGATATAGACTTTAGCACCAGCCATACAAATGAAGAGCACATAAGCCAAAAGAGACCAACCTTTAACACAAAGACAACTTTAGTGCACACTTTCTGCCTTTAGCATGAACATTATGATGTTCAGTATAATTTTAGGATTTTTGAATGATGTCAATGACTTGACCAGCCAACTGATGAACCATACTGAGTTCCATCTTGGTTGGTACAGTATAGAGGATCTATCCTTTTTAGGCTTCCTGACACCATCTCACAATGAAGAACTTCTCTAACAGAACAAGAATTCATAGACATGATAATAGATTGCTTCAAGCACACTTCTCCAAAAGAATCATCAACACCCAATTAGAGTCTACACCTCACCTTAGAAGAGGTAGTCACAAGATAGACACACTATCTGCAAGATCACTCATATCCAGCTTTGAAAGACCAGAGAAGTCTCCAAAATTTTAGGGTGAATGTCCTAGACATTTTCCTTTTACTTCCATATGCACATAATCTGGTAGAGATGTCTTTTCAGTCCTCCACAAGGAACTTGAACACATACTTCTATAGGAGATACAAGAACATAGCTACTGCACCCCTATGCGCTTAGATCAGAAATAAACTGACCCAACGAATGTTCATCAAGATGACCATGAGTTAATATGGTTGAACATCTGGTTGAACATCAGTTCCTTTTCCCATGAATAGTTCATTAAAATTGGTTCTGAAGTCATTACAAGAGTTACATACCTTTATTACATTTAAGGATAAGATAAAAACCTATTGAAAACTCCACAGATGATACCAAGTGTATCCAATCTTTAAGACAAATCAGATACATAAAAGAGATTTTTGAGTTCTTGCAACTGTCTAAAGCTACGCCTTCAGATGTGACCAATCAAAAGGATAATCAATTAAATACTTGCTAAGGCCATAAATAGAAACTGGTTTTAAATCTCAATTATGCATTCTTCAGTCACAAAATGTCATAAGACACCCTTCCTTACTCTAGCAACAACCTAAAAAGAAATTTTCAAGGCATAAATCTTCCATAGAAGACCATCTTCTCTTCTGAACATATTCAGTAGTGCCTTTATGAGTGAACTTGAGAGAGAACTCAAGTATCTTGGGCTACTTTAAACATGACATAAAGTTTTTACCAAATCCATAGATTAAGCCATCAACTCAAACTTTTTCCTCCTATTACCCTTCACGGTACTTGTTTAACCTGTCTCGCAAGCAACATAAGAGGATCCTTCAGTGGAAAACATATCACAATGCCTGATCCTTTGCATAACTCCCAAATAGTGATGGCATGAATATCTAGAGAGGCTGACCCCATCTTCAACAAGCCAGGACAGATGTTAGAACATTTTATAAGGCACCATGTATAACAATAACATTATTATCAGAAGCAGCGGAAGAATCTACACAGAAGTATCAGTCAACCATCAGTAGTTGTCAAGCCGGATTAGAAAGCTATCTTCCTAGCTTCCAATCCCCTTGAACACAACAATAATGGATGGTCTGATTACACAATCTCCTTCCTTGTTTAAAAGACCAGAAAGTAGCTTCCCTAGAACTCATCCAAAAACAGTACATGATGCTCGCTCTAATTCCAATTAAAATTCTAATATACAGATCTCAGATGTCTCAAGAGATATCAAGACATTGATATCTGCATAACTAAACAAGGATATAATAGAACATAACAAAATAGAACAATCTGATATCTCAAAGTCATAACAGTGTAAAGACAAATGTTTCAACATCTGTTATGACATGTGTAACACCCCAATTTTAGTAATTACTTATTTATTTATTTATATTAATTAATTAATTGAGTAATTTTGTGCATAATTGATTTATTTGATTTAATTGAATAATTTAATTTTATTTATTTATTTTATTTGGTAGAGTAATATGTGGAAATGGTAGAAATAAGTAATTGGGCCTAGATTGAGAGTGTGAATAATAAGTGGGAGAATGAGTTAAGTAAGGCCATTAGAATAATGAGAATTTGTGGGATTTAATAAAATAAGAGGAAGAGATAGAATTTGGTTGGAAGTTGGAAAAGAGGCAAAGAGAGAAGTGGAAAAGAGAAGGAGAAAACCCAAAGAAAAAGAGCTCCAGAATCCAAGGAACCAAGGTAAGGGTGGGTCTTTACATGGTTATGGGATTGTATAATAGTGTACGATGGGTTGTGGCATATTTAGGATAAAAATCGTTAATTTCCATGGTGGTTGTTATATGATGATTATATGATGAATTTGTGTGCCTTATATGTGTGTATTCTTATTCTTTTTTTAGGATTGAACCTATATCCATCAATTTCAAAGGTTTTAGGCATAATCTTAAAGCGATGATTAGATGGTTTAATTGTGTTAAAATTGTAAATTTACTTGAGATAATTACAAAATTGGATAAGTTGTAATTTTCTGAAAGTTTAGGTTTTTACAGAATCGAAATCGGAGGTCTGGAAGGTCTCCAACGGTGAAAAACGCAAAAATTATGCATGTTGTCCGTCACGACTGTTCATGTTTGTGGTCGAAATCATTTTGGTCATAACTTTTGATTCGTAAGTCCGTTTTGTATCCCGTTTGAAGCGTCGAAAAGCTAATGAATAGAGTTATAAGATAGTATAGATAATAGAATTATTTTACCAATATTTTATATCTAATATGTTTGGAAATCCAATTGTGTGTATGTTCTATTAATGAATTGTTGTGCTGTTTGCTGCTAGTTGTGAAATTATTTGTGGATAATTTAGCGAATACTTGTGTGTATGCTTGTATAAGTATATTTTTGGTGTGAAAAAATGAAATACATGATAGTTATTTCTTATTGTAATGATAATACAGTTGTGATTGTATTGTAAAATGTGTTGTATACCACTTGAAAGTGAATTATGTGTGGATGATTCATAAAAATGTGCAAGTATGTGTAATTATGTGATAATTCAAGTGTGATGAATTATTGAAGATATGCATGAATGTTAAGATTAGGGAATGATCTTAATTTTATATGGTTGTTAAACTCACACATGCATAATTTGTTGTCAAGAGGCAATGCTTGTTAGTTCCGTGGGAGTTAGTAACTTTTCTCAAACCTAGAGCGGGGTTTGAAAGCTTAGGGAATGAGCTTTTTGTGTGTTATTGATCTAGGGAGCATACACAGTTTAATGTAAAAACCTAAAAATAATAACAAGTGATTGGTACCACATGCATGATTTGCATTAGAGTCTTGCATTAAGTCATATCATGTATATGTTTGCAATATGAGATTGTGCGAAATATGTGAAATTGATGAATTATAGAACCGTGAGTATGTACTTGTGAATAGTATGGTCACTTGAGTGATACTATATTGATGAAGCTTTTGGAGTGTGAGAATAATTCTGTTATGTTTGTACGCCATAAATTATATATTATCTTATGATTTCGATAGTTATGTGAATTCTCACCCTTCTGTTGGAATGATGTTTTGTACGAAATTGCTCAGGTAGCGAGGAGTAGAAGTACTTCTAGCGCGAGGTAGCTGTTGGAGTAGCTTTTTTTAGTTTCTCTATTTATTTTGGGTTGAGCCGTGCTCTGATCATGTAACACTGAGAACGTTTTTATTCATGTTTTGAGAGATGCTTTATGTAATCTACTTTATTTTGGTATTGTTATTTGAGTTATGTGAAGTATCGACTTTTATGCCTAAGTAATGATTATGAATGAGTTAATCATGGGGCTTTCATTATGTTAATTTATGATTGAAGTAATTATGCTGCTACATGCTATGTGAAAGTATATGAAAAACATGAATTTAGTTTAAGTGTCATTGAGCATGACAAGTATATGTGTGATGTTTTGAATTATATGTGACACCCTTATTTGAGATGCATGATTATTTAATCTGATTATTTGTATATATTTTGCGGGGTTTAGAAGGGTGTTACATTAGTGGTATCAGAGCAGGTCGGTCTATTCGGCCAAGTTTTCTAATGTTGTTTGTTCCCTAGTATACGACGTGTGTGTGAAAACACTGTCGGTACACGTTTATTTTTCTAACCTTTGTCTGCAAGAATGGGATTGAAACAAGTTGGGGGTAAGCTTGTGCTTCTCCCAGATGCTTCAAGTTTGGATTGGTGGCTCAGTGTGTCGTTGAATGCTATTATAGTTTGTTAAAGATGGTTTATATCCCATCACGTTTGTCGGCTGTCTATTGACAATTTGAAGAACTGATTACCCTTAATCTCTTATTGATAGTATACAGGATCTTGTTGGATATAATAGACGTGTCTTGCAAGCTTAGATGGTGTGTGCAATGAATTGTTTGGAGTAAAGCCAAGTGCTTACAGATTGTTTTGGTGAGTCGGTGCTGGATGCTGCTGAGATGTTTATTTTGATGACAACTTTGAGTGTTAGTGAAAGTGGGGTAGTTGGTGTTTTTCCAATTTTTTGTGATTTTCCAGAAGTTTTTCTTGATGAGATAAGTGATTTACCGTCGGAACGTGAAATGGAGTTTGCAATCGACTTAGTTCTTAGAACTAGTTCAATATCGATGGCTCCATATGTATGTCCGCATCAGAATTGAAAGAGTTAAAGAGTCAACTCGAAGTACTTTTTGAGAAGAGATTCATTCGTCCGAGTGTGTCACCATGGGGTGTACCAATTTTGTTGGTCAAGAAGAAAGAAGGTTTTATGAGACTTTGTGTGGACTATAGACAATTGAACAAGGTGACTATCAAAAATAAGTACCCACTTCTGAGGATTGACGATTTGATGGATCAGTTGGTTGGTACAAGTGTGTTCAATAAGATAGATTTGAGATCCGAGTATTATCAGATTCGTATGAAGGATAAAGATATTCAGAAGACAACTTTTAGAATGAGGTATAGACATTATGAGTACTCTGTGATGCCATTTTGTGTGACTAATGCACCAGGTGTATTTATGGAGTACATGAACAGGATCTTCCATCCTTATTTGGATAAGTTTATGATTGTGTTTATTGATGATATTTTGACATATTCGAAGAGTAAAGAGGATTATGATGAGCATCTAAGGATTGTGCTATCTGTACTGAAAGAGAAGTAGTTGTATGTTAAACTTTCTAAGTGAGAGTTTTGGTTGAAGGAAGTGAGTTTCCTTGGCCATGTGATTTCGAGTAGAGGTATTGCAGTTGTTCAGTCGAAGGTTGAAGCTATATCATAGTGGGAAGCTCCGAAAACACTTTTTGAGATTAGAAGTTTTCTTGGGTTGGCAGGTTATTATTGGAAATTCATTGAAGGATTTACCAAGTTATCTTTACCGTTGACTAGGAAGGGTCAAGCTTTTGTCTGGAATGCAAAGTGTGAAAAAAAATTTCAAGAGCTTAATAGAAGGTTGCCGACAACTCCTGTTTTGATTTTTCCGAATTCAGCATAACTGTTTGTTATGTATTGTAATGCTTTGTTGATGGGATTGAGAGGTGTGTTGATGCAACATCAACAAGTTGTAGCTTATGCTTCAAGGAAACTTAAAGTGCATGAGAGGAATTATCCGACACATGATTTATAGTTGGCTGTTGTTGTGTTTTTGTTGAAGCATTGGAGACATTATTTGTTCGGATTGAGATTTGAAGTGTTTAGTGATCATAAGAGCTTGAAATATCTCTTTGATAAAAAACAATTGAATTCGAGGAAGAGAAGATGGTTGGAACTTCTGAAAGATTATGATTTTATTTTGAAATATCATCCGAGTAAAGCAAACGGAGTAGCTGGTGCATTAAGTAGGAAATCTTTGCATATGTCGATGATGATGGTAAGAGAGTTTGAGATGATTGAGCAATTTCGAGATATTAGTTTGGTTTTTGAAAAGACTTTTCATGGAGTTAAGCTTGGTATGCTGAAGCTTACTAGTGGTATTTTTGATGAGATTCAGGAAGGTCAGAAATCTGATTTGAGTTTGGTAGATCGATTGACTTTGATCTATCAAGGCCGAGGTGGTGGTTTTCAGATTGATGAAAATGGTATCATGAGATGTCGTGATAGAGTTTGTGTTCCAGATATAGCTGAGTGAAAAAGAGTATTCTTGAGGAAGGGCATCGTAGTGGATTGAATATTCATCAGGGTGCAACTAAGATGTATCAGGATTTGAGGAAAATATTTTGGTGGCCTAGTATGAAGAAAGACATTGCAGAGTTTGTGTATTCTTGTTTGACTTGTCAGAAGTCGAAGATCGAACATCAGAAACCTTCGGGTTTGATGCAACTGTTATCTATTTTTGAGTGGAAATGGGATAGCATATCAATGCATTTTGTGTCTGGTTTACCTAAAACGCCGAGTAATTGTGAGGCTATTTGGGTTATTGTGGATAGATTGACAAAATCTACTCACTTTATTTCAATGAGAATGGAATACCCGTTGGAGAAGTTAGCAAAGCTGTACATTTAGAGGATTGTCAGTTTCCATGGTGTTCCGTCTAGCATTATGTCAGATAGAGATCTGAGATTCACTTCGAGATTTTGGGAGAGTTTGCAAAGTGCTTTGGGTACGAAGTTGTGTTTGACTTCTGCTTATCATCCGCAGACAAATGGTAAGACTAAGAGGACGATCCAGTCACTTGAGGATCTTATAAGAGCTTATGTGTTGGAAAAAGGAGGTGTTTGGGATAACTACTTGCCTTTAATTGAGTTTACTTACAACAACAATTTTCATTCGAGTATTAGAATGGCACCGTTTGAAGCATTGTATGGTAGGAGGTGTAAAACGCCATTGTGTTGGTATGAGTCGGGAGAGAGTGCTATTGTTGGACCTGAGATAGTCTAGCAGACTACGGATAAGATTAAGATGATTCAGAAGAAGATGAAGATTTCTCAGAGTCGTCAGAAGAGTTATCATGATAAGAGGAGGAAAGCACTTGGATTTCAAGAGGGGGGGCCATGTGTTTCTTAGAGTTACTCTGATAACTGGTGTTGGAAGAGAGTTGAAGTCGCGTAAGTTGACGCCATGTTTTATTAGTCCTTATTAAATTTTGTAGAGGATAGGAGAGGTAGCCTATCGGGTTTCCTTACCTCCGTCGGTTGCTAATCTCCATGATGTGTTCCAAGTATCTCAATTGAAGAAATACATTGCGGATCTGTCTCATGTAGTCTAAGTAGATGATGTGCAAATGAGAGATAACCTGACTGTGGATACATCACCTATGCGGATAGGGGATCGGGAGTTGAAGCAACTTCGAGGTAAAGAGATTTCTTTGGTGAAGGTAGCTTGGAGAGGACCAGCTAGAGGGAATGTGATTTGGAAACTTGAGAGTCAGATGTGGGATTCTTATCCTGAGTTGTTCGTTTGAGGTAATCTTCGAGGGCGAAAATCTTTTAAGTGGGGGAGGGTTGTAAAACCCCAATTTTAGTAATTATTTATTTATATTATATTATATTAATTATAGAGTGAAAATCTTCACCTTACAAGCCGATTTTGTAGGGATGAGTTAGGTCAAACTCTAATAATAACGTCTATGAAAAAAAACATGCAATGACATCCAAATATGTGTCTAATTTTACTTTTTTTAATGATAAAATATCACATATAATTAAAAATATAATACATGATAATTTATAAAACACCATGAGTGCTTAACATCTAAAAAACCACATGAAACACTTCTACAAAAAAAACATATGTAACCTTGGACGCAAAGTTGATTTAACTTCAATTAAAGAAATGAGGTAACGAAGGGCTTCATGAAAAGCTGCCATTTTACCCCTCGGTTTAAGAATAACCAAGGGGTTAGTTAAAATGGTCATGAGTAAAATCTCCAACAATAATTTTTTTATATTCTTCAAACTAGCACCATATACCTCTTAGTTTAATAACAAAACTGAGGGAAAAATTATATTCTTTTTATAAATACTCATTACATTGTTTACACAAAATATTAATAAATTAATTTGTTTACAAACTACATTGTTATATAGAATATTACATTGTTTACACAAAATATTAAAGTAAAAATGTTGAATCTAATTCATCGTCATCGCTTTTGGTAAAGAACAAATGTTGGATATCTTAGACAATAAAAAATAGTGGGGATCCTAGTTTCATTGATCTTGAGGAAGATCAAATGTTTGATATAAAACAAAAAATAAAGGTTAAATAAATAAAATAAATATTCAGTTATGTGATTATTTAAGAACACAAACCTTGAACCCAAATAATTTTCTACTCTTGCAATCCATCCTTGAGAACTTTTCCCGAACAAAATAAATGTCTTTTTAAGTTTCATATTTTTCATGTCAAATGTTTCATTATTAATTTTTAATTTTCAGAATTCTTTTATAATGAGGATTTTATGTTTCACGAGGATCACTAGTGGCAGTGTCTTGAGCGTTGATACTCATTAAACGAACGACTAAGATTTGTTTAAGAACAATGAAGAAACTGAATAAACACGCTTATATTTTACCTCGATTATTAATCAAAACCGAGGTAATATATGTTTCTTTTTAGATAAAAAATATAATAAAATATATATGTTCCATCCCAAGCGCCACATACCTCTCGGTCTATGTTAGAATTCGAGGGGAATTTTTTTTATATATTTACATTGTTTACACAAAATATTGAAATAAATTATTTAAACAAATCAAGATTTTGACAATGAATTCTTGAAGAACAACATATCTTTTCAACTTTCTAATAAGTTATTTGTTCCCACTAAGAGAATTTTTTTCTCTACTTGGAATCCATTACAGAGAAATTCCGTTGTTTTGAGCAAATGCTTTCACATGAAAGAGAATGTGAAAGACAAATGGATGATTGTGTTTAGTAATAAATTTCTCGATGTTGTCAACCAAGGAAAACAATAAATTTCTCAATGTTTTTTTTGATTAACAACATAGAAAAGTTATTTCAAAAATACAACACAAACATCAACATCATTATGTGAGATAGATTGCAAGGGAAGAAAAAATGTTTTTTTCAAGATTGAAGAACATTGAAGATTTTTACTGTCTTGCAATCCATCTCAAAGAATGATGCGTATGACTTTGGAGCGATTATATATAAGTTAGGTTTAAGGTAAAATCTGATTAACGAGTACTTTTATAGTAAAATATGATAATATAATCCCTCAGATATTAAATATAACGGAAGGTATAAATCATTAATTTAAAAATAAAAAATATAATAAAAAGAAATGCACCACTTTTAAAGAAATAAAAACATAAATTGTTGTTGCTGAGATTCGAAGCGTGTTCTAAATTATTTTTCCCTTGGTTATATTTGGAAACCTAGGGAATATGTGATATTTATTTAAAAATAAAATAAAAATGACGTGTCTTGTCATTTTACCTCGATTTTTGGTTGGATGAGGTGAAAGTTTTGTCATAAAATGTATTATTTGTAATAGTAAAAAGACAAAAGTCTAAAAAACTACCGCAACATTAACGAAATGACCTCAAACCACTAACTTTGCAAACAAAACCCAGACAAAACCTAAAAAGAATCCAAAATGCTCAAACGACCCGTCACACAACCAAACACATCCATATTTTAGAAGAGTAATCCTTCAAGCCTATTTCAATTTAGGCAAAAAAACATGGTTTTCTTGCTGCTCAATGAAAGTATAAGAGGTTCAAAATATCCTTTAAAATATACTATTTTCAATAACAAAAGACTATCTTATCCGAGGTTCAAAATATCCTCTTTTCAATAACAAAAGACTATCTTATCTATCAACTCCGCTATTATCACTTGTTTGCTATAATAATTGAATCATTTTAAATTTTTTTAAAAAGTCTGTATTATAAAGTGTCAAATTACAGTCAAGTCAAGTGAAACCCTTTTCCTTTCCCTTAAAGATTTAAATAACTCTAACATGACTCAAAGTTCCTTATGCAACACCAAATTTCATCTTAACCATGTAAAGATCATATACAACACAATAAACACCATTTCACAAATAAGAAAACGTTGATTTGATCGACTTCAACAATTTTCGTCAAAAAATACAAGAGATGTTTCCCTTATCAACAATTACCCTCCACTTAAAAAATGATCTTTAATGAAAATTTTATCACGAAAATTCAACAAGAAAAGACAATCACCTTACTTTAAAAGAGTAATATATGATACTAATTATAGGGATAGGTCGGCATGAGGCTACCTTTATCGTCCTTCCAAATGCACCATCTAGTTGATTTATTCAAACGTATAATATTAAGATAGAGACCATGTAGAGTGGTGCAATCTAGCCTGGTCCAGCTATTAAATATGATGACCTTGAAGGTCCATATAAATAGTAATGGTAGATATAATATGCAAATAGTGTAGTGACAGAGATTCTGTATGGGTTATGTTAGCCAATTGTTGTGAGTTTCTTCAACAATAACCACAAAAATAGCCAATTGTTATAGTAACTATTAAAGAAAACAAAAAATTCTTAGGCAACTGTTTTCTTTTTTTATTTGTCAAGAGCAACAGTTTTTATATAACAATATTATAATTTATTTTATTAATTTATCGTTCTTTTATAAATTAATTCAATTATTTTATCATATAAAAATACTTAGTATACCACGTGGTTAAAGTAAATATTATACTTAAACTCATAAAAACTCGTAACTAATATGTAGATAAGTCGTAACTAATTTGTAGAAAATTCAAAAACATCAAAATTTATCATGCAAGGAGCCATAAAGGTTTTTTCATATACCAGACCCTTACCCTACTCTCATGAACAAACTATACACCAAACAACACAAAGACAAGTTAGTCCAAAGTTCAGTATTTATTAATAACTAGATTTTGTAATATGAAATACTTTAATATTTAAGTTATTTAAAAGATAACATGTTACAGGTTTAGGCAATATGGATTGTGGGAATGTTACAGTGATATATATCCAAATGATGATCTTGTTTACACTGAGTGTTGAGAAGAATATAGATTGGTTTTATGCTCAAGTTAGTAGTTAGTCATAAAAAAGTTTTTGTGTAGAACTTATATTGTTACTAAATTTTAAAGAATTTTGATTCTTAATTGTATT